>VDFB02049217.1:121790098-121802592 GCA_007258455.2 Sequoia sempervirens | reverse complement strand
TTTGATTTAAATAAATCATTCGTTAATCCTAAGCCCTTCAATTATGTTTCATAATTAAAGATCAGAACCACCTGATTGAACTAAGTCATTCATTATCTCTAAGTTTCTCAATTGTCTTCCATACTTAGAACGTTTTGATAAATAGACATCTAGATGAAATAAATTAATCTTGAATTCAAATTCACATCAATGATTTAACTAAATGTTAATCAAATCACTTAATCTATATTACCACATGGATTTAATAAATAAATAATTGAATTCTATATTCTAAATAATACAAATGATCAACGTCAATTTTCATTTCTTCGATACCAATGCGATAATCATTTTAGAGTAAGTTCTATTTTCGATATTCAATATCATCTAAATGTGTACCCCTAAATGACCATTTAGGATTCCAAGATTTCCTGTTCCAAAACATCATTTAGAACCCCCATTAATTAAAATATATCCAATAATAAATATATTTCAATTAATCATGTTTAATTCCTTATTATTTTTCATATACAAATTATGTCTTTAATATACATTTAAATAATAGCTTAAAATCACTTCTTTTAAAAGGATTTACGGCTATTTATTTAAAATATCAATTTCTTCAATAAATCACATGACCATTATAAAATTTCAACTAATCATTTAACACCCTTCTTAATATGACAAATAAAATATTATTCTATTTGCATAAAAAATAAAATTATTTAAAGTTTAAATTTAGACTCCCATTTATAAATTTCCATAAATCATAATTTATTTATTTAAAATATTATATTTATATATATTTTTTAATAACATATATATATATTGTATATATATAATATTATAATATTATAATATTACAATATATATTATATTTATATATTATAAAATATACATATAAATTAACACATTTGAAATAACACATAAACAAAATTGAAATTTTAATAACTTTTATATTTTTAGAAATGTGATGGTCAAGCTCTGCCGCAGCCTTCGGCCTTCCGTGGTCTACGGGTCAGTAGGTCACGCCACCCCATCGCTTTCACCCACGGTAGCTGGCCGTATGGAAAGCACAATAACATCCGTTGCCTACGCGTAGAATTGTGCTTCGGATACCGCTGACCGCCGCCGCAGCGGCGGTCAGGTGCCGAAGCAATAATAAAGGTCGCATCCGGCTAATGGCAAAGAAGTAGTATTACAATGGGTTGGCTCTCACTTCAAAAATAAATAAAATTTATTTTTATTTACAAAATTTCGTCCAAAAACGAAAAACAGACAAAAATAAAAAAAACAAACCCTGTGTCTAGTAAAAACCAGAACAAAATTTCACCCATAAATTATAGAAAACAAACTCCCAATTGCATAAATTTATATGCAAAATAAATATCATTTCATAGCCCCATCTGGGCAAATTTTTATAAGAAAAAGGGCTAAGAGGAAAGATTTTAAAACACAATATTATGATGCATTTTTCTGGGTTTTTCCCCAATTCGACCAAGAAATTAAACTCTTCATTTGCATCCCTCTAAGTTTTCTCTTGCTAGATTTAAAACAAATTTTTCTTTAATTTGATTCTTGTTTTGAGTTTCATTTCCAAATCTCAATCATTTTACAAGTTTTCAAAGAAATAACTCATGGGTTTCATTGGATTCATCAACATTTCAAAGATCTCTAAAAAGCATGAAGAGGGTTTAATCTATTTCAAAATGAACAAGCAAGATTAAAGGAGAACCTGATTTTCCTCCACAAATTTGAAACCTTCATCCATGGTGTTCTCCAATCCTTCCCTTGAATCCAGCTCCAACAAAACCTCCATCTCCTTCAAAATTCCAAAGCAAAACCATAGCCGCCCCCCATTTTCCCCAATTGCCAGTTTTTTAATTCATGAGCTCCTCTCCTCCAAAATAGGGTTTTTTCAATTTTATCCAAGAAAACCCTAAAATTCCCACTCACAAAATATAATTTAAAAACATGGGGATTTTTCTAATTTTTAATTCACAATCCAATTTCGAATTTTTAAATTCAAAAGCCTATTTCTAATTTTAAATTCAAAACTCAATTTCGAATTCTTAATTCATCCTTATGCATTTTCCAAATTTCTCATAAAACATAAGCATTTCAAAATTACCAATAAATAATTTCCTCAACAATATTTTTCAAAAGTGGAATTAAAACATATTGATATTTAATTATTATTTTAATTTAACTCTATCTATTCAGACAAGATTTTTATTTTATTTTAATTAAATCTCAATGTCCATTATAATTTCCATTTCCAATTTCATTTGAATTTAGATATACAATAACTCCAAAATCACTATTTTGTTTAATATATCACTATTAATCTAATTAATTAATAAACTAAATCTACTTTATTAATTAATCAAACCAATCAATAACCCAATAATTATTTTATTAATTTCATCAAATAAATCAATAAAATAAATCACATTTCAACATTGCAACTCAACACATTTAATCATCAATTAAACTACGCAAGTCATTTAATAAACTTTAAACTTGAAATTAAATAAACACTCAAGGGGAAACTGACCAAGTTAAAACAACTGACCCTGACGACAACCCGACAACACGCTATGACTAGGGTGACGACTTGGCTCAGAAAACCTAGCTACTATCTCCCAATCAATTACCGTTGGTAAATGGACATGCTGAGACCTGTGAAGCTAGGTGGAGTTGATGTCATGTACTTGCCAACCTGCAGCAAAGAACATGTCGAACGTGCAAAATATATATGTATGTTATGATCAAACACACCGTGAAGAGGGAATCTCAGAATTGTAGGGTGCTCACATGCGAGTGATAAAATCCGTCCCTTTCACCAATATAGTATCACTAACTGACGCATCTGACATCAGAGATATGATCAATAGCATAAAACATCATTTAATCAGATATCTTCTAAGTTAATCCAAATCATGTCATAAGGATAACATCAAAATAAGATCACATCACATCAACATATAACTTCACATCGTTTAACAATCACGATCGCAAGTAATTAAGTTCCAAAGTCAAAGCATGTTCAGACACAATCGTCACATTATAATATAACATACGTATCACTAATCAATACATGATCAAGAGATCTCCAAGTTCAACAGTCACATTATAAGCATAATCAGACATACAAAGAACCTTGTCGATCCAAATATCCAAAACGAAGGGGTGTTACATTTATATTTTAAGGGTTGAGGGTAGAGGGTAGAGGTTTAAGGGTTGAGGGATTAAGGGTTGAGGGATTAAGGGTTGAGGGTTGAGGATTTAGGCTTGAGGGTAGAGGGTTTATGGTTTAGGTTTGAGGGTATATGGTTGAAGGATTAGGGTTGAGGGTCCAATGTATAGGGTAGAGGGTATAGGGGTTGAGGGTTAATGGTTTAAGGGTTGAGGATTGAGGGATTAAGGGACGAGGGTTGAGAATTAAGGGTTGAGGGTTTAATGTATAGGGTATAGGGTTTAATGGTTTATGGTTTAAGGGTTGAGGGTTGAGGGTTTAAGATTGAGTGTATAGGGTTGAGGGTATAGGGTTGAGGGTAAAGGGTTGAGGGATTAGGGTTGAGGGTCCATTGTATAGGGTTGAGGGTTGAGAATTAAACCATAAACCCTACACCCTCAAACCTCATCCCTATACCCTAAACATTATCCTTGAACCCTTAACCCTATAATTAAATGCTAAAACCTACATTAAACCTTGTACGCTGAACCTTGAACCCTAAACCCTCAACCCTAAACCCAATACCCTCAACCCTATACCCAATACCCAATATCCTAAACCCTAATCCCTATAACCTATACACTTAACCAGGCTACACCCCCATCCTTGAACACTATGCCTCAACCCTCAACCCTATACCTTAAACCTAAACCCTACACCTTCAACCCTCATCCCTATACCCTATACCCTCAACCTTATAACCTAAGCCTTGAAAATAATCCCTCAAACCTATACTTAAACCCTAAACCCTACATTCAACCTTGTACACTAAACCCTAAACCCCAAACCTCAATCCTAAACCCAAAACCCTCAACCCTATACCCAATAATATAAACCCTACTCCCTATACCCTATACACTTAGCCCTATACCCTCAACCTTGAACACTATCCCTCAACCCTCAACCCTATACCTTAAACTCTAAACCCTACACCCTCAACCCTCATCTCTATACCCGACACCCTCAACCTTATACCCAAAACCCTAAAAATTATCCCTCAACCCTGTACTTAAACAAAAAACCCTACACTCTCAAGCCTTAACCCTATACCTTATACCCTTAATCATACACCCTAAACCCTAATCCCTATACCCTATACACTTAACCTCATACCCTCAACCCTAAAATTTATACCTCAACCTTCAAACCTCAGACTTATACATAAATCCTAAACCCTAAACCATCAACCCCAAACCTAATATCCTCAACCCAATACACTCAAATATATACCCAATATCCTAAACCATAATCCATATACCTTATACACTTAACCTTATACCCTCAACCCTAAACACTATCTGTCAACCCTCAATCCTATACCTTAAACCCTAAACCCTACACCCTCAATCCTCATCTCTATACCCTACACCTTCAACCTCATACCCTAAACCCTAAACATTATCCCTCAACACTATACCTTATACCATTAACCCTACACCCTAAACCATAATCCCTATACCCTATACTCTTAACCTCATACCCTCAACCCTGGACATTATATCTCAACCCTCAACCCTGAAACTTATACATAAATCCTAAACCCTAAACCATCAACCCTAAACCTAATATCTTGAACCCAATATCCACAACTATATACCCAATATCCTAAACCATAATCCATATACCCTATACACTTAACCTTATACCCTCAACCCTAAACACTATCCCTCAACCCTCAACCCTATACCTTAAACCCTAAACCAAAAACCCTCATCCCTCATCCCACATCCCTATACCCTATAACCTCAACTTTATACCTAATATCCTAAACCATAATCCCTATTCCCTATACACTTAATCCTATAACTTCAACCCTATACCATAAAAACTAAACCTTACACCCTCAACCCTCATAGGGGGAGAGAGAAAGAGGGGAGGGAGGGATTTAGGAGAGAGAGAGAGGTTGGGAGGGAAAGAGGAGATAAAGATAAGTAGAGAGGGAAGGAGAGGCAAAGATACATGAGAGATAAAGAGCAGATAAGGAAGGAAAGATGGAGGGAGAGGTATGGAGGGAGAGAGAGGTTAGATAGAGAATAGTAAAGAGAGTTTGGTAGGGAGTGATAGAGGGATATGCAGGTAGAGAGAAATAGGTGAGATAGAGAGAAATAGAGAGATATAGAGATAGAGGGAAGGAGGGAGGGTGGGTGAGAGAGGGAAGGAAGGGAGAGGTAAAGAGGGATAGGTGAGATAAAGATAAGTAGAGAGAGGATGGTGACATATAGAGGAGAGAGTTACAGAGAGGGAAAGAGAGAATGGTGAGATAGAGAGGAGTGAGTGAGAGAGAAAGAGGGTGAGGGAGGAGTGAGAGAGAGTGAGAGAGAGATAGGTAGAGGGAGGGAGAGGAGAGATATAGAGTAGATAGGGGAAAAGGTAGGGATAGAGACATATAGTAAGAGAGAGAGAGAGGGGTAGGGGTGATAAAGATAATTAGAGAAAGGAGAGGTAGAGAGAGAGAATAAGGGAGGGAGAGAAGTGAGATAGAGAGGTGCAGAGAGTGGTAGGGAGTAATGGATGGAGAGGTAGGTAGAGAGGGATTAGGGAGATAGAGAGTAGAGAGGGAAGGAGAGGGAGATGTATGGAGGGAGAGAGAGGGAGGTGAGAGAGAGGTGAGATAGAGAGAAATAGAGAGAGTGTGGTAGGGAGTGATGGAGGGATATGCAGGTAGAGAGGGATAGGTGAGATACAAAGAAGTAGAGAGAGATAGGGATAGAGGGAAGGAGGGAGGGTGGGAAAGAGAGGGGAGGAAGGGAGAGGTAAGTAGAGGGAGAGGTATGGATGGAGAGAGTGGTAGGTGAGATAGAAAGTGTAGATGGTGAAATCTTCATTTTGCTCAAAACAAACAACACACATTAACATGTTAGTTTAAAACAAAGCAAATAACAACATCCATATGAAATGATACAACAATGATTTCAAATGCAAACAATGAAAAAAGAAAGCTAAATAAGCACATGAAGAACATGAAGTAAATTATCTCATATTGGATTGGTGCTTCTATGGAAAGAAGCCCTTTCCCAATCCTTGTTCAAAGCTTAAAATGATGCAAATGCCAATATTATGAAGAGTAAGATGGGAAAAATCAGCTCTCAAGGAGAGTGACTTTGCATATGATTTAAGGATGAAATTGTGGAGGATTTGCTTGAGGATGAAGCCTCTATATAAATATTTTCAAATGATAAGAGTTCCGAACATGGAGGATGTGGGACTAAGATTGGACCAATGAAAGAAGGCCACTTGTCATCTTGTGAGTGGTTGATGCATGTGCAAGATTTGGGAAGTGTGCCCATGAGAGGGAGTTTCAAATTCAAATTTTGCAATAAATTTTGAGAGCGGGATAGGAAAATGAGCAATAAATGCAATGTTGGAGGGACAAATCAACTTGTCATGTTTTTCAAACTTGAGGGAATATTCCCCATAAATTCCATGTTGATGGAAAATCTTGGATTTAATAAATCAATAAATTGATTTATTTGTGCAAGTGGGGATATCTAGAGGATTTGACATGCATTAGATTAGATTAATCAGGTTTCGATTAACTTAATGATGATTAGGATGTTTGACCTTTTTGACTCAAATATTTGGATTTATTTAACTCAGAAAAGGATGGAAATGACATTTGGGATTTAATTAAATAAAAGGCTTGATTTATTTAATTAAAAGGAGGGTGATGGGATCAAGTTGATTTATTTGATTTAAACTAATGACTTTAGGAGATTGATAAATAAACTTGATTTATTTGCCAAATGGATGAATATGACCTAGTTGAATGCATTATGCCAATTTTGTGTGTCTACATTTTGCCCCTCTTTGAAGCAATGTACTTGTTGTGTTGGTTCAAAGAATAAACTTGCCGTGATCGAAATTAAAATTTTTTCTAATTTTTTGGATGCCCCAGTGGAAAGAAGTGCACTGGTACATTGCCCCCTTGAGAGATCGAGTGAAAAGATTCGATTTGAGGGTCGATCTCGTGATAAAGAGGTTAAAAATGGATGGTTCTAGACGATGATGCAAATGGGATGATTTTAAGATTCTTAGAATAACAAATCTATATTATCTTAAACAACTTAAATGATGATTTGATGTATGAGATGGATGATGTGATATGCGGTGATTATGCAATGGATGATTTATGAGATGCTTAGACTAACAAATCTATATTATGATGATGATGCAAATGCAATGCATGTGAAATGATCGATGTTTCCTATTATGTATGATATGAATGATATGTGGTATGCTGACAGTTTGTGGATGCAAGATGTATGATGGATGCATGATGGATGCATTGGCGAAGCCTTGGTGATGTTATGTTAGCACGGAAATGAGATGATGACAAGAGGATCCAACAAGTCCATGATCTGATGACACTTTATTAGAGATGATGATGATGATAGATGATGATGATCATAGATGATGATGATGATGATAAATGATGATGATTTTATTATCAAGGATTGGGATTTTAAAAGGGCTACTTACCTTATGTTTGATTACACATGTAGATACGATGCATCAAGGTATAAAGAACCAGGATGGCATTGTACCTAGTGCGATGGACTTTGACTCGACAAATAGATAGGAGTATTCTTCACACTTGACATATGAAAACCTTGCTAGGACGTACCTAACAAAGCAAGTATTCACCAAGTTATTTTACAAGAACGTCCAACAAGAACAACAAACAAAAGATAATGATTGTTGCCCCATTCCTATCTCTCTAAATCCTTCATTCGGATATCATTGAGAGGTCCTTGGAATGAGCGCAATAAGATAAATCAAAATAAAAGATCAAGAATGCAAACAAGTCAATGTTCTTCATACCTCTAGCCAAAGGGATGTGTTTTGATAGGATAAGAATCCAAGGTGATATCCAAAATGATGCCCATTGTCGGAACGATATATCCTAGGACATGTATTGTATAGGATGATGATGGTTTGATAAGTTGATTGATAGGCTATTGATATAAGGTTGACTGACATGTTTGAAAGTGATCAAGAGTTTGACTTTGTGTTTAATGATTTTTTGCTTCAATTTAGATTTTATGATTGAAGTTTGCTTTTTGCCGATTATTGCGCTTGTTTATGTTTGTTTTGCCAAAGGATGAAGGTGATGATCAATTTATTATGGATGATTGATTGTATAGGTGATTACGAGATGAGATGAATAGTTTTCAAATATTTACGGATGTTTTTGACATTTGAAATGTTTTGGGGCTATTTTTTGGGTTTTGGATTTTGCGATGTTTTTCATTTTGATTTTGGATGTTTTGGATTTGTTTTGAATTTTTGGATTTTGATGTTTTTGAATGTTTAGTTTTGATGTCTCAGGGGCTGATCAAAGATTAGCCTTGCCTACGTTGAAGCTCAGAGATGACATAGTTCGGATTTCAATGTTTTTTTGACATTTTTTTGATTTTTTGATGTTTTTGGATTTTCACAGGATTTTGACGATTTGGATATGGACATGTGTGACGATATCAGTTTTCTGTTTCAGAGTTTTTTGTTGAAAACCAAGCTTTGATTGATCTGATTAGTGGATTGATGATGATGATAACATTGTTGAGGATACACAACAATGCAAGGATAGATTGATCAGAATTGATGATGATAACATTGTTGAGGATGCACAATAATGCAAGGATTGATAATGGAGTGATTGGGTTTGATTGATCAAGATTTTGAAGCTTGGTCTGAAACAAAAATATGCTTTGGATGATTTGATGTGACGTTTGAAGGGTGTGTTAGATGCAACTGATATTGATTGTTTGGATTGATGTTCCATGAAAGATGAAGACTGATAAGGAATATCTTCTCACCAAAATGTGCCATGGGCTAGTGATTCATATTTTTCTCATAGGTGGTTTGACCAATTTGATTTCACATTTTCCAATGTTTGGATCACCACATATTTTGGAGGATATAGATCAAGATTTATTCCTGAAGCGAGATCTAAATATCTGCCCCCAATGTCTAGCAATGTGTAGAATGTCATGAATGGATACTCAGATAGGTGTATGGATAGACGGATATGGTAAGCACAAAAATGATGCCAAGGATTATCTTGCGATAAGATAAGGTGTTTGGATAAAGGATGCTTATTTGGATAATGCTTCATGCTGCATAGGATAGGATTAATGAAAATGACCCATGTCAAGATGTTTTACCATAAGCAAGCATAAAGCATGCCCCAAACTTTCATCAAGATCAAGATAACTTGGATGATGGATGCAGATGGATGAAAACGGATTCGATAACTGGTTCCTGGATGAAATGGATTTATTATGGCTGAGATGGATGAAATGCTGGATTTATTACTGATGGGATGAGATGATTTCAACTAGACTGGCGCACGTAGATGCTTGATTCTACACATGATTCCTGTTTTCCAGGTTTTCATCATGGTCTTGCCCAAAGCACCGCCCATGCGGTTTTCACTAGAGGATGATTTTTTTATCTTAATTTTTTTCAATCCTTTTTCTGATTTTTTGGATTTTCATATATTTTTTTGATTTTTTTGATTTTTTGCTAAAAGATTCATGCTGAACCACCTAATGGTGTCGATGTAGATGCCCCTATCATAATGTGCCATTTATCCTTTTTGAATAAGTTTCTTTGCTAAGATACATGCACTTGAATACAAATTTTGAGATTCTTGATTTGCTTCATTGATACTGGGGTTAACTCTATCTTCATGTGCACATCGTGATAGAGTGCCTTGAAAATCCTTATAATGAAGGGTCATTGCCAATACATGGTCAATGTGAGAATTGGATATCATGTGTGGAGGCATGGATGGAGTGTGTTTAGGGATAGGAGATGGATTGGTTGACAATTTGGAATTTTTAACCCTCCAAACTTGGGAAGATGAGCAATGATGGGTGGATACGAAAGTGTGCTTGGAATAAGGGCCAACTGCTTGATACACTTTGTACGTCCCTTGAAAATATTTCTTTTGCTTTTGTGGAAATCATTGATGGATACTTTTCCCTTTTTTATTTTTCCCCATAGTTTCTTTGACTGATGGAGTTTGATAGGGATAATCTTTCTTTGTATTCTTTGGTATCCATATGTATTTGATTTGCCCATTATGCTTATTAGCTTCTCTTTCTTTGATTACATTCTTCGTACTTTTATTCAAATCTTTCTTTTGACGTTGGTCCCAATTCGTGGATGGGGTGATGGGTGGATGAAGATTTGTGACATGGTTGGTTGTAGTATTGACACTAGTTTTATCATAAGGATTCTTCATGCTCCCTACGTTGATTCTTGCACTAGATAAAGTTGCACGTAGTATCATGGAAGTAGTACCTTCATGCTTTGATTCTGCCTATTTTGAGAGCTCTTGTTTAAAATGAATTCTTTGATAAATGACCACCATAGGTGATGTTATTTCTATTTCCTGCTCTACTAACTCTGGAATATCCTGTTCTATCTGACTTGTTTCCTTGAGTAGATAATGTTGGACATCTGTATACCTAATGTCCTAAGTCTGAATTTGGGATATATCTGATCCTAATGTTGATAACTCAGTTTGACTGTAGGAGTTGATAATCTGCTCTTGGTGTGTAACAAAATTTTGTTCTAGATGAAGATCATCTACATTTCCATCCATAGAAAGCGTCTCATGGGTAGATGGAGGAGTATATGCTACATGGATATGATCATCTTGGATATGATCATCTTGCATAGATAGGAGAGTGTCCATTAGATTATTGTAGTATCTTGAAGATACAAATTCTTGATCTTGAATGATTTTGGAGTTGCTTTCAACATACTTTGGATCAAGTTCTTGACATGGGTTAGTTTCAAAGGATGGATTGCTCATAAATGGTTCTTGGATGTCATCATTAGACATGGTAAATGGTTCGATATCCTCAAGTGTCGAGTTTAGGGTTCCTTTAGTATCTGTAACCATGAGGTCAAAGGATGTCAATATGTCTTTGAAAGAACCATTGCTATACTTTGGTGAAGGATTTTGATCATGCTTTGGAATAAATTCTTGAGATATGTCCTCTAACTCATAAGGCAATGTGGAGACATTTTCAACATGATCATAGGTCAACAGATCATGCATTATGTCAATAGGGTCAAATAATCCTAACACTCCTTGAAAGAGATCACTAAAGAATGGCTCTTGATGTATGGTGAATTGATCATCGGATGGGGTGGAAACATCTCCAAGGTGCTCATCAATGGAGAGATCTTGATCATTGTTTTCAAAAATTGTGGTGGAGGGATTTCTAATGTCTTTAACCATAGGGTCAAATGATGTTGATGTTTCTTGAATTGGATAATTGTTGAGTATTATTGGTGGATTTTGATCATGATTGAAAAGTGACTCTTGATGTGTGTTGATTTGATCTTTGGATGAAGTAGACATAGTTTCAGTGGTGGATTAATCTTGATCATTGTTCTCAATAGTTGTCATTTTTTGTGTTTGTGCTTGTATTGGTTGGGTAGCTTGAGAGGCTTGGGTAGCTTGAGATTGTTGAAGAGATTGTTGGTAGGCTTGATGTGCTTTTAGTGCGATGCTATGATATTGACTTATTGCACTTGGTTTTGGAGGTAGTGGTGGTGTATTTGGAATCGTGTTGGATGCGGTGACAAGTGGTTGAGATACACTTGCAGCGATCGTGAGGGTGGTGTTTGGAATGGTCGAAGTGATAGGGATGGTTGGAATGAATGAGGTGATAGGCCCTTGGGAGACCATATTTTGATTGGTTGGGATCACCATTGTTGCTTGATTGGATACCATCTGTTGGTGCGATGTTGATGGTATATTCAAAGGATTTGATGTGATGTCTTGATTGGTGTTAAGTGGATTGATTTGGATGGAGTGATTGGTGCTAGGTAAAGGGGGAAGACCTAAAACAAGGAATGATATAGGTAATGGTGGTGGATATTTCCCTTGGTGCAACGACTCAACTATTTTGGTAAGTGTAGCAATTTGATCTCGCCAAATTTGTTCTTGATTTCATAGATTTGGAGTGTGTACTTGTGTTTTATTTTGGAAAATGTTTTGATTTGGGATGACGCTCAGATTTGGCATGATAGTTTGAAATTGACCATTGTTCATGTTTGAAATATTTGTATAATTTACAAATGCATCCATCCCAAATTTTTCTGGATTCATGTTTTGAAAACTTGTGCTTGGTACATTCTCATTTGGCTTGTAGGGATTTGGTGGGATGACGTTGTTCATTTGAAGGCTTATGCTTTGATTGTTCGGTTGACAGAGTTGTAGGTTTGGATTTAGATCTACCATCGGGAAATGTGT
>VDFB02049217.1:121769835-121789998 GCA_007258455.2 Sequoia sempervirens | reverse complement strand
AATCCAATATGAGATAATTTACTTCATGTTCTTCATGTGCTTATTTAGCTTTCTTTTTTCATTGTTTGCATTTGAAATCATTGTTGTATCATTTCATATGGATGTTGTTATTTGCTTTGTTTTAAACTAACATGTTAATGTGTGTTGTTTGTTTTGAGCAAAATGAAGATTTCACCATCTACACTTTCTATCTCACCTACCACTCTCTCCATCCATACCTCTCCCTCTACTTACCTCTCCCTTCCTCCCCTCTCTTTCCCACCCTCCCTCCTTCCCTCTATCCCTATCTCTCTCTACTTCTTTGTATCTCACCTATCCCTCTCTACCTGCATATCCCTCCATCACTCCCTACCACACTCTCTCTATTTCTCTCTATCTCACCTCTCTCTCACCTCCCTCTCTCTCCCTCCATACATCTCCCTCTCCTTCCCTCTCTACTCTCTATCTCCCTAATCCCTCTCTACCTACCTCTCCATCCATTACTCCCTACCACTCTCTGCACCTCTCTATCTCACTTCTCTCCCTCCCTTATTCTCTCTCTCTACCTCTCCTTTCTCTAATTATCTTTATCACCCCTACCCCTCTCTCTCTCTCTTACTATATGTCTCTATCCCTACCTTTTCCCCTATCTACTCTATATCTCTCCTCTCCCTCCCTCTACCTATCTCTCTCTCACTTTCACTTCCTCTCCTCAATTTCTCTTTCTTCTCTCACTCACTCCTCTCTCTATCTCACTATCTCTTCTTTTCCCTCTCCTCAGAATTCTCTTATATGTCACCATCCTCTCTCTACTTCTTATCTTTTATCTCACCTATCCCTTTACTCCTCCCTTCCTTCCTCTCTTCACCCACCTCCCTCCTTCCTCTATCTCTATATCTCTCTATTTCTCTCTATCTCACCTATTTCTCTCTACCTGCATATCCCTCTATCACTCCCTACCAAACTCTCTTTACTATTCTCTATCTAACCTCTCTCTCCCTCCATACCTCTCCCTCCATCTTTCCTTCCTTATCTGCTCTTTATCTCTCATGTATCTTTGCCTCTCCTTCCCTCTCTACTTATCTTTATCTCCTCTTTCCCTCCCAACCTCTCTCTCTCTCCTAAATCCCTCCCTCCCCTCTTTCTCTCTCCCCCTATGAGGGTTGAGGGTGTAAGGTTTAGTTTTTATGGTATAGGGTTGAAGTTATAGGATTAAGTGTATAGGGAATAGGGATTATGGTTTAGGATATTAGGTATAAAGTTGAGGTTATAGGGTATAGGGATGTGGGATGAGGGATGAGGGTTTTTGGTTTAGGGTTTAAGGTATAGGGTTGAGGGTTGAGGGATAGTGTTTAGGGTTGAGGGTATAAGGTTAAGTGTATAGGGTATATGGATTATGGTTTAGGATATTGGGTATATAGTTGTGGATATTGGGTTCAAGATATTAGGTTTAGGGTTGATGGTTTAGGGTTTAGGATTTATGTATAAGTTTCAGGGTTGAGGGTTGAGATATAATGTCCAGGGTTGAGGGTATGAGGTTACATATAGGCATAGTATCATGGCCTTAGTGCAGGTTAATGGCATAAGGCATAGTGCTGAGTGGATAATGTTTAGGTTTAGGGTATGAGGCTGGAAGGTGTAGGGCATAGAGATGAGGATTGAGGGTGTAGGGTTTAGGGTTTAAGGTATAGGATTGAGGGTTGACAGATAGTGTTTAGGGTTGAGGGTATAAGGTTAAGTGTATAAGGTATATGGATTATGGTTTAGGATATTGGGTATATATTTGGAGTGCATTGAGGATATTAGGTTTGGGGCTGATGGTTTTAGGGTTTGTGGATTTATGCATAAGTCTGAGGCCTGAAGGCTGAGGCATAAATCTTTTAGGCTGAGGGTATGAGGTCAAGTGTATAGGCATAGGACTAGGGCTTAGGTGCATGACATGGGTATAGGCTAAGGCTTCTGAGAGTGTAGGGCTTTGTTTAAGCACAGGGCTGAGGGATAATTTTTAGTGGCTCTTTGCATAAGGTTGAGGTGTCGGGCATAGAGACGAGGGCTGGAGTGAGGGTTTGTGAGCTTCAGCTGCATAGGCTGAGGGCCGAGTGGACAGTGTCTGGCCGAGGCATAGGCCAAGTGCAGGGCATAGAGCAGGGTTTTATATTATTGGGCATAGGGGTTGAGGGTTTTGGGTTTAGATTGAGGTTTGGGGTTTAGGTTTAGTGTACAAGGTTGAATGTAGGGTTTAGGGTTTAAGTATAGGTTTGAGGGATTATTTTCAAGGCTTAGGTTATAAGGTTGAGGGTATAGGGTATAGGGATGAGGGTTGAAGGTGTAGGGTTTAGGTTTAAGGTATAGGGTTGAGGGTTGAGGCATAGTGTTCAAGGATGGGGGTGTAGCCTGGTTAAGTGTATAGGTTATAGGGATTAGGGTTTAGGATATTGGGTATTGGGTATAGGGTTGAGGGTATTGGGTTTAGGGTTGAGGGTTTAGGGTTCAAGGTTCAGCGTACAAGGTTTAATGTAGGTTTTAGCATTTAATTATAGGGTTAAGGGTTCAAGGATAATGTTTAGGGTATAGGGATGAGGTTTGAGGGTGTAGGGTTTATGGTTTAATTCTCAACCCTCAACCCTATACAATGGACCCTCAACCCTAATCCCTCAACCCTTTACCCTCAACCCTATACCCTCAACCCTATACACTCAATCTTAAACCCTCAACCCTCAACCCTTAAACCATAAACCATTAAACCCTATACCCTATACATTAAACCCTCAACCCTTAATTCTCAACCCTCGTCCCTTAATCCCTCAATCCTCAACCCTTAAACCATTAACCCTCAACCCCTATACCCTCTACCCTATACATTGGACCCTCAACCCTAATCCTTCAACCATATACCCTCAAACCTAAACCATAAACCCTCTACCCTCAAGCCTAAATCCTCAACCCTCAACCCTTAATCCCTCAACCCTTAATCCCTCAACCCTTAAACCTCTACCCTCTACCCTCAACCCTTAAAATATAAATGTAACACCCCTTCGTTTTGGATATTTGGATCGACAAGGTTCTTTGTATGTCTGATTATGCTTATAATGTGACTGTTGAACTTGGAGATCTCTTGATCATGTATTGATTAGTGATACGTATGTTATATTATAATGTGACGATTGTGTCTGAACATGCTTTGACTTTGGAACTTAATTACTTGCGATCGTGATTGTTAAACGATGTGAAGTTATATGTTGATGTGATGTGATCTTATTTTGATGTTATCCTTATGACATGATTTGGATTAACTTAGAAGATATCTGATTAAATGATGTTTTATGCTATTGATCATATCTCTGATGTCAGATGCGTCAGTTAGTGATACTATATTGGTGAAAGGGACGGATTTTATCACTCGCATGTGAGCACCCTACAATTCTGAGATTCCCTCTTCACGGTGTGTTTGATCATAACATACATATATATTTTGCACGTTCGACATGTTCTTTGCTGCAGGTTGGCAAGTACATGACATCAACTCCACCTAGCTTCACAGGTCTCAGCATGTCCATTTACCAACGGTAATTGATTGGGAGATAGTAGCTAGGTTTTCTGAGCCAAGTCGTCACCCTAGTCATAGCGTGTTGTCGGGTTGTCGTCAGGGTCAGTTGTTTTAACTTGGTCAGTTTCCCCTTGAGTGTTTATTTAATTTCAAGTTTAAAGTTTATTAAATGACTTGCGTAGTTTAATTGATGATTAAATGTGTTGAGTTCAATGTTGAAATGTGATTTATTTTATTGATTTATTTGATGAAATTAATAAAATAATTATTGGGTTATTGATTGGTTTGATTAATTAATAAAGTAGATTTAGTTTATTAATTAATTAGATTAATAGTGATATATTAAACAAAATAGTGATTTTGGAGTTATTGTATATCTAAATTCAAATGAAATTGGAAATGGAAATTATAATGGACATTGAGATTTAATTAAAATAAAATAAAAATCTTGTCTGAATAGATAGAGTTAAATTAAAATAATAATTAAATATCAATATGTTTTAATTCCACTTTTGAAAAATATTGTTGAGGAAATTATTTATTGGTAATTTTGAAATGCTTATGTTTTATGAGAAATTTGGAAAATGCATAAGGATGAATTAAGAATTCGAAATTGGGTTTTGAATTTAAAATTAGAAATGGGCTTTTGAATTTAAAAATTCGAAATTGGATTGTGAATTAAAAATTAGAAAAATCCCCATGTTTTTAAATTATATTTTGTGAGTGGGAATTTTAGGGTTTTCTGGGACCAAATTGAAAAAAAAACCCTATTTTGGAGAAAAGGAGCTCATGAATTAAAAAGCTGGAATTTGGGGGAAAATGGGGGGGCTATGGTTTTGCTTTGGAATTTTGAAGGAGATGGAGGTTTGGTTGGAGTTGGATTCAAGGGAAGGATTGGAGAACACCATGGATGAAGGTTTCAAATTTGTGGTGGAAAATCAGGTTCTCCATCAATCTTGCTTGTTCATTTTGAAATAGATTAAACCCTCTTCATGCTTTTTAGAGATCTTTGAAATGTTGATGAATCCAATGAAACCCATGAGTTATTTCTTTGAAAACTTGTAAAATGATTGAGATTTGGAAATGAAACTCAAAGCAAGAATCAAATTAAAGAAAAATTCATTTTAAATCTAGCAAGAGAAAACGTAGAGGGATGCAAATGAAGAGTTTAATTTTTTGGTCGAATTGGAGAAAAACCTAGAAAAATGCATCATAATATTGTGTTTTAAAATCTTTCCTCTTAGCCCTTTTTCTTATAAAAATTTTCCCAGATGGGGCTATGAAATGATATTTATTTTGCATATAAATTTATGCAACTGGGAGTTTGTTTTCTTTAATTTATGGGTGAAATTTCGTTCTGGTTTTTACCAGACATAGGGTTTGTTTTTTTTTAATTTTTGTCTGTTTTTCATTTTTGGACGAAATTTTGTAAATAAAATAAATTTTATTTATTCTTGAGGGGGCTGGGGAGGCCAATCCCCGCCGTCGCCACCACCGCTGTCATCGCCGCTGGGGGGTCGAGCACTATGTGCTCAGCACACAGCCCCGCCACCATGGGCGACGGCCACTATGTGCAAAGCACACAGTTCCGCCATCGTAGGTGATGGATGTTGTGTGCTTTGCACATAGCCCCGTTGTCGTGGGTGGTGGGCGGAGCACACAGCCCCACTGGCCATGGGAGGCAGGGGGCTGTGAGCTTAGGGCTTCGGCCATCTATGTTTTTCAAAGAAAATATATATATATAAGTTAATAAAATTTTGATTTTGGGTTATATCTTATTTCAAATGTGTTAATTTATATGTAAATTTTATAATATATATATATAATATATATTATAATATTTTAATATTATATATATATAATATATATATGTTATTAAAATATATATATATATATATAAATATAATATTTTAATAAATTATGGCATATGGAAATTTATAAATGGGAGTTTAAATTTAAACTTTAAATAATTTATTTTTATGCAAATAGAATAATATTTTATTTGGCATATCAAAAGGGTGTTAAATGATTAGTTGAAATTTTATAATGGTCATGTGATTTTATTGAAGAAATTGATATTTTAAATAAATAGTCGTAATTCCTTTTAAAAGAAGTGATTTTAAGCTATTATTTAAATGTATATTAAAGACATAATTTGTATATGAAAAAAATAATAAGGAATTAAACATGATTAATTGAAATACATATATTAGATATATATTTTAATTAATGGGGGTTCTAAATGATGTTTTGGAACGGGAAATCTTCGAATCCTAAATGATCGTTTAGGGGTACACATTTAGATGATATTGAATATCGAAAATAGAACTTACTCTAAAATGATTATCGCATTGGTATCGAAGAAATGAAAGTTGACGTTGATCATTTGTATTATTTAGAATTTAGAATTCAATTAATTTATTTATTAAATTCATGTGGTAATATAGATTATGTGATTTGATTAACATTCACTTAAATCATTGATGCGAATTTGATTTCAAGATTAATTTATTTCATCTAGATGTCTATTTATCAAAACGTTCTAAGTATGGAAGACAATTGAGAAACTTAGAGATAATGAATGACTTAGTTCAATCAGGTGGTTCTGATCTTTAATTATGGAACATAATTAAAGAGCTTAGGATTAACGAATGATTTATTTAAATCAAAGAATTGTATTTGTCAAATGTGGATTTATTGATAATTTGATTTTGATTAATTATAGATTGATCAAGTAGAGTTGTATTATTGGATTAAATTCTTTAATGTCAACAAGAGGATTTATGTATATACTATTTAGTATAATTGATTGGAATATATTGGGTTCAAGAAGAGTTGAGATTAAGACAGATTTATTTGATCTAATTGATTATTTACCAAAATTTTAACTTAGAATACAGTGGTTAAACTTAGAAGTAACGAATGATTTAATGAATCATATGTGATTGAGTCATTTGACTTATTGCTATAAGAGTAATTTATTTAATCCAAATGTTTTATAAATCAAGTGGATTTATTTACAGTATATGATTGTGAGACGTAGAGTGATTGATTGGTTTAATTCCAGTTCGATGATGTTATTTATTAAAATGTCTTGGTTTTGGAATATGGTTATGAAATTTAGAGTATGTGATCTGTTCTTTGCATATTTTTATGTCGTGAAAAGAAATGGGTTCGATTGATTGGATAAATACAAGTCATGTAAACTGTGTTTGACTGGATTTAGGAAATTCTTACATTAGTTTACTTAACTATCTGGAATGCTTGTAGTGTTACAATGTTCATCCTCAATGTTGGGAGAATAGAGTCAATGTTCAAGTCTTCCAGATAGGAGTTCATGTATTGGTATGGGATTGTGGTACATGAGTCAATTTTTGTTGTGCCATGGGAAAAGGTGCATGGGACACCATGTTGTTTCACCCAGTTCTCACAAACGGGGATGTTTTGTGCCTCCTTGGGAATAGGAGAGGGTAATGTGATTTGTACCTCCTTTGAAAGGAGTGGGTTTTTGTAATTGGTTTCCTCCTATGTTTGGAGTGGGTTTGTACTTTGTTTTCCTCCAGTGTATGGAGAGGGTTTTAACCTTGTTTTCCTCTAGTGTTTGGAGTGACTTTCCTTGTTTTGTTACCTCCTTGGATTGGAGAGGTCGTGTTATCTGGTCACCTATTGTGGTTATAACCATGTGTGTTGTCTTAGGAGAGTGGCTTGCAAATGGGCACCGGCGCACAAAGTGGTGCCAGGATAACCCTTTGTAAGTTGGTTAATTCAGTGATAACTAAATTAAACTTTTAGAAGCTTAGGTTGCATAAAACATTAAACAAGATAATTTGTGCCTTGCTCATGGACCCAAGGGCTTGTCTTAGACTTGGGATGAGACGGGAAGGCCTGGAATGGCAAGATCATCTATCTCATCTTCATGAGAGGTGTTTGATTCTGCATGAGTGAGCATTGGTGCTGGGATTTTGGTAGAGGCCACCAGGATAACCCAAGGTGGGGGCCAAAGCCTAGGAAAATTCCCAAAGGATATCCCTTGACGAGCTATGAGATGACACTCTTCTTAAGTCAACATTTTGTACTTGATAATTGTAACACTCTTGATCTATTCCATGTCTGGAAGCAATGTAACCTATGACAGTGTTGTGTGAGTCGTACCTAGAGTTGCACATATGACCGTTCAGTCATGTGATGAGGTCTTGTATTTATTTTGTATCAGTTTTGTGTGTCTCGTGTCTAGTGGTAGATGGTCTTGTGTAGGAATTCCTGGTTACTATCTCCTAGCACGGAGGGAGTGGAACCTTTTGGATTCCACGTGGTCGGGTGGCGTGCATCTTAATTCGTTGGTTCTTCTTCTTGTTCGTGTGGTCATGATTTCCAGTTGGAGAGCTCATGGGAATCAGTTTCTTCTCATGCCTTGGTCTCTCAGTTCTTATTGTATTTCATTACCCCTCATTTGTTATCGAGGTGGAATTTGTAATATGTAATCATTTTGTTGGAATTACCTCATTCGGGGAATGAGTGTTGTAATCTTATTGTTTAAATATTGCTAATTGAAATCTTTTGGTATTTCTTATCCTTCGTTGTAAATTATCTTGTATGGAATGTATGTTGTCTCATTTCCTTAAGTGATTAATGTTTTGGTTTATATTAATGTTTGTTGTTGTTTGGGTTTTAAAGTAATCTTTGTCTCATGGCCTTAGAGGTTGTTGGCAATGTGTATTCATCTTACATGTTATTTGTACCCAAAAAAAAATTGGTGCATTTAAGTAGTAAATTGCAACTTCCTCTAGGGTTGCGTGGTGGGGCATTACACATGGTATCAAAGCCTAGGTTTAAACACTGGGAACTCTGGGATTGTGTTGGACCCATTATGTTGCAAGTTGTGTAGGTTTATACTCTAAGCACTATGAGCCCATTGTATTGACCTAATTGTTTTTCTCTTCCGTGTTGTTTTCCTTTTGGTTTGATTTCTCTTGTTTTCCCAAAAGTTGTCGTTAAGTGGTATAGGTCCAATGGTACATGAAACCAGTGGGAAGGATAGGATCCTCGGTGTAGTCTGCAATATATCGATATCCTTTCTATTGGAAGAATGCATTATGGATGACTGTGTATTGTGTGATTTTAATGTGTTGTGTGTGGTGGACGATAATCAGTTTTGTTGTTGTTTCTATCCTTGCATGTCTTTTGTTGAATGCTTTTGTGAGGGTTAGGCTCGCAAGCCTACCAAGAGGTGTGTTTTGTTTGGCTTCCTTCTTGTTGCTTGGCTCTTTCGTTGTGTAAAGGGTTGAGACCCTTGAGTGGTTCTTGAGTGTGGTTGTAGTGTGTTTGTTGGTGGGTTGCAGGTGACATGTGTTGCCTAAAATTTCCCTTGCTTGGTTTCTTTGTTCGTGTTCTTGGAAAGTTTGTGTGACCTTGAAGGTGCCAAGAAGTTCCTTTTGTGTGCATTCTCCTTTGTAGTTTTGTTGTTTCTCTTCACCATGCAAGTTTTCGGTGCATGTCTTCTTGTGCTTTACCTCCTTACATTAATGATTGCTTGATTGACCCTTATGTGGTGTTGGAGTTTCCTTTGCATGTTATATTGGATAGAGAATTATAAAATATGATAATAAGAAATGAATGAATATGTTGTTAGTTATAGAGATTTGTGCATGCTCTCATGTGTTTGATGCATTGTGTGAAAGTGTGTGTGTGATTATGAAACCATGATTACATTCGTACCTATGTTAGAACTGTAAATATCTTGTCTTCTCTCTCTTGTTCTATTGGGTTAATGAAAATTCTTGTCCTTAAGTGTGTGGGGTATTGACACCCAGGATATGTTGTATCTTATGAGAAATGTTTTTGTATTCGTGAATGTTTTTTTTATTAGATTGAACCTTGGGTAAAGGACCTAAGTCCCCAAGTTGCATTCATAATTATGAAAAAGGTATAGTATAAATAGAAAAATCATTTTGCAGCAAATAAAAGTTTAGAGAGAAGGAATTAGTGAAACGATTGCATGTTAAAGATAATTGCATTATAGGTGCATATGTTGTTGGTGAGACCTATAGTCCCCAACTTTATTGTTGAGTCTTAAGAGATCATATAGACGTTAAACTATTGTACCTAGATTCAAAATGCAAAAGTTAGATGAACGTTGAAATGATAATGTTGCACACCTTGCCTTAAGTAAACATTGAAATGATATTATATTAGGTGTGGCTTTATGATGATTCTGGATGATGTGTATTGGTGCATAAGGCACTATGTATGTTAATCCATGATTGTGTGATTCAGAGATTTGATGGTGGGATGCTTCACCATGTTGAATGTATAGGTTGATAGTGTGTTAGTTGGCTTTGAGGGAGTTCTATCCCTATTCTTGCTTGTAGGCTTCCAGGAGTAAGCCTAACCCTTGGGGGGGAGGATGTAACACCCCTCTGTTTTGGATATTTGGATCGAAAAGGTTCTTTGTATGTTTGATTATGCTTATGATGTGACTATTGAACTTGGAGATCTCATGATCATGTATTGATTAGTGATGTGTATGTTATATTATAATGTGACGATTGTGTCTAAACATGCTTTGACTTTGGAACTTAATTACTTACGATTGTGATTGTTAAACGATGTGAAGTTATATGTTGATGTGATGTGATCTTATTTTGATGTTATCCTTATGACATGATTTGGATTAACTTAGAAGATATCTAATTAAATGATATTTTATGCTATTGATCATATCTTTGATGTTAGATGCGTTAGTTAGTGATACTGTATTGGTGAAAGGGATGGATTGTATCACTTGCATGCGAGCGCCATACAATTCTGAGATTCCCCCTTCACGGTGTGTTTGATCATAACATGCATATATATTTTGCACGTTCGACATGTTATTTGCTGCAGGTTGGCAGGTACATGACATCGACTCCACCTGGCTTCACAGGTCTAAGCATTTCCATTTACCAACGGTAATTGATTGGGAGATAGTAGCTAGGTTTTCCGAGCCAAGTCGTCACCCTAGTCATAGCATGTTGTCGGGTTGTCGTCAGGGTCAGTTGTTTTAACTTGGTCAGTTTCCCCTTGAGTGTTTATTTAATTTCAAGTTTAAAGTTTATTAAATGACTTGTGTAGTTTAATTGATGATTAAATGTGTTGAGTTGCAATGTTGAAATGTGATTTATTTTATTGATTTATTTGATGAAATTAATAAAATAATTATTGGGTTATTGATTGGTTTGATTAATTACTAAACTAGATTTAGTTTATTAATTAATTAGATTAATAGTGATATCTTAAAAAAAATAGTGATTTTGGCGTTATTGTATATCTAAATTCAAATGAAATTGGAAATGGAAATTATAATGGACATTGAGATTTAATTAAAATAAAATAAAAATCTTGTCTGAATAGATAGAGTTAAATTAAAATAAATAATTAAATATCAATATGTTTTAATTCCACTTTTGAAAAATATTGTTGAGGAAATTATTTATTGGTAATTTTGAACTACTTATGTTTTATGAGAAATTTGGAAAATGCATAAGGATGAATTAAGAATTCAAAATTGGGTTTTGAATTTAAAATTAGAAATGGGCTTTTGAATTTAAAAATTCAAAATTGGATTGTGAATTAAAAATTAGAAAAAATCCCCATGTTTTTAAATTATATTTTGTGAGTGGGAATTTTAGGGTTTTCTTGGATAAATTGAAAAAACCCTATTTTGGAGAAGAGGAGCTCATGAATTAAAAAACTGGCAATTTGGGGAAAATGGGGGGGGCTATGGTTTTGCTTTGGAATTTTGAAGGAGATGGAGGTTTTGTTGGAGCTGGATTCAAGGGAAGGATTGGAGAACACCATGGATGAAGGTTTCAAATTTGTGGAGGAAAATCAGGTTCTCCTTTAATCTTGCTTGTTCATTTTGAAATAGATTAAACCCTCTTCATGCTTTTTAGAGATCTTTGAAATGTTGATGAATCCAATGAAACCCATGAGTTATTTCTTTGAAAACTTGTAAAATGATTGAGATTTGGAAATGAAACTCAAAGAAAGAATCAAATTAAAGAAAAAAAAATTTTAAATCTAGCAAGAGAAAACTTAGAGGGATGCAAATGAAGAGTTTAATTTCTTGGTCTAATTGGGGAAAAACCTAGAAAAATGCATCATAATATTGTGTTTTAAAATCTTTCCTCTTAGCCCTTTTTCTTATAAAAATTTTCCCAGATGGGGCTATGAAATGATATTTATTTTTCATATAAATTTATGCAACTGGGAGTTTGTTTTCTTTAATTGTTGGGTGAAATTTCGTTCTGGTTTTTACCAGACACAGGGTTTGTCTTTTTTTATTTTTGTTTGTTTTTCATTTTTGGACGAAATTTTGTAAATAAAATAAATTTTATTTATTTTTGGGGGGGCTGAGGAGGCCAACCCCCGCCGCCACCACCACCACTTCCGTCGCTGCCAGGGGGGTCGGGCACTGTGTGCTCAGCACACAGACCCACCGCCGCAGGTGACGGCCACTGTGTGCAAAAATATTGCAAAACAGGCAATCTTATCTTCTTGATTTTTCGAAAATAAGGCAATCTTATCTTCTTGATTTTTTGAAAATCTTTATTTCTTTAATTAATTTATTTCATTTATTCTCCACCGTCGATCTGATTATCTGAGATATTATTTTGACCATTCAATTAAGGATTTTTCCCTAACCCTGATTAGGGATTCTCAGATTTAATCTGGACCTCTCATTCTAGGCCTTTCTTAGAATTTGATCTCATCCGTCTGCTCAAAATTGTGTTTTCTATAAAAGACAATTTTGCTCATAATCTCGGGATCCGACATCATTTTTAATATAGGCATTATAGTCATTTGGCATTAGTAGTCATTATTTTCATTTCATAGACATTCTCATAGTCATAGGCATTTAGACATTGCATAAATCCTTCAAAGCTTGTTGTAGGTCTTAGGCATTTGCAGATTGCTCACATGTTGGATCTAAGGGCAACACAACATCCAACAAGCAAGAAGGTGCTATGAAGGTGAAGCATGGAAGGAAAGGAAGGTATAATCATTCTTTATTTTGATTTTCCATTGTTCTTGATAGCCTCTTTGGATTTTTAATGTTTATTATTTAATAATCTAACGATCTATTTTTTCATTGATACATTTGGTGAACCCGACGTGAAATCTAGTGAATATTGTCATGGCCTAACCTAGGATTGTACTTATCTGATGTGCGATTGGTTACATTCAAAACATTGTGCTTGTCAAGTGCTTGTTGGATTACTCAAACATTATACACAACATTCACAAATCTGGACACAAACAATCGACCTTGGACAACTCAGACTTTTCAACAAGACATCAAAACACAATCTCAGTCCTCATTTTGAACTTAGACTTGGTATTGTCCATCATAGTCCTCATTTGGTATCTAGACTTGGCATTGGTCATTTTCCTTAGTCAACATCTTCATTGTCACCTTCGCATTTGGCATCTTTTCTTGACCAATTTTATCACCTTGCATTAGTCATTTCCCTTAGAAAAACATCATTATCACTTTGCATTTAACAACATCATGACATCCACCACCTTGTCTTCCCTTCACCAAGATATGGATAGGCTTGCTAGTAAATTTGAATACGAATTACTCTGTAGAGGTCAATACCAAGAAGCCTCAGACTTTAGGAGACAATTTATCCAAGCCAAAAATCAATGTCCTTCATACCAACAACCCATCAATCCTAGTCCTCCGTCTATCTACCCTCACTACCAAAATTCACTTGACACAAATCCTGCCATTAATTCACAACAAACATCCACTTATCATCCTTATCCTAACCTTGACAAGGGAGGCCAACTGTCCAATAGTCCATTCCATGTCTCCACATCATATGCTAGTCCTTCACCCATTAATTCCGTCAAAGTATGCATCCCTTATCAATCATCTACCAACTCATGTCAAGTCCCCACATTATACCATACCGATCCGGTCCAAGTCTACATGTCCTCTTTCAATCAACCTTACACCAATCCAGTCGAAGTCTCCATGTCATATGCTTGTCCTTCAATAGTTAATTCATTCCAAGACTGCATGACATATCCAGTCCAAGACTCCCTATCATATCCAGTCCAAGACTCCCTATCATATCCAGTCCAAGTCTCAACGTCATACCCTAGTCCTTCACATGCTACTCCAGTCCAAGTCCCCATATCCTATCCTAGTCCTTCATATGCTAGTCTAGTCCAAGTTCCCATGTCCTATCCTAGTCCTTTAGTCATTAATCATTTTCAAATTATCCCCTCACAAGCCACATCTAGTCATGAAGATTTTATCATTGCTCAAAGTCAAATCCCATTGTCTAAACTTGAGGATACATGTCAAAATGAAAGCCCAAAGCAGGACCTTATAGTGTCACCCTCATGTCAAGAACAAGATAGTCCATCCCATGAGCCTATCTTAAACTCCATTCAAGGAGTCATTCAAGACAATCATGACATCCAAAGTACATCTACCATTAACCAAGAAGTCCAAATCCATGACAACCCCATCTTTGACCAAGAATCTACCATTGACTGGTCAAGAAGTCCAAAACAATCCACTCCTTGACCTTTATGCCATTCATGATCAAACACTTGCCGACCTTGTAAAGGCCTCGACTATTGACACTTCCCACGATGAGACACTTGCCTCCATGGGACACATAGACGATATTCCTCAAGCACAAGAGTATTCCAATATAGACATATTTGAAAATGATCAAGCTATAGCTGAATTTACTAGACTCTATGACACTAACCATAATGATGGCTTTGACATTGCCTTGGAATCACTAATAGAATCATCTGAACCTGACATGTCACATGATCAGACCAAAGATATCAGTCAGAAATATGTCCAACATGACAATGAAGCTAAGACACATTATCAACTAGGGTCATCTATCTTTATCAGAGCAGGCTTTCTTACAGATGAAAATATTACAAGTGACAGTGTCCATAGACATCATGATGGGTTAGCATCTTGCTTTCAAAACAACAAATACCCCATCGCAAATAGAATCTATTAAAACATGCAATATCAAGGCAAAGGACTAGGCATATACGAGCAAGGAATTCTAGAACCAATACAGCTTCAGGAAAATTATAGACATCAAGGTCTTGGCTATTCCTCAGACAGTAAATCAAACGATGTCAGTGGTACCTCCTCGATACTAGGGGCAACCTTGTCAAATACAAATGTCAAAATGGAGTCCATAAGAAATCCTTGTCATAAGATTGCTGCCAACACCCCCTCCACCCACACCATAAACCATCATTCTATCATGAATCAACCTCCCCTTTGGGACCAACAAAAACAAAAGTCTTACAAATCAAAATATCAAAATCAAATGTCAAAGGCCATTGAATCAAATAAAAGGAAAAGTGGACAAATGAAATTAAAATGGATCCGAAAGAAAGATGGATCAAACAAAGACACCAATTCAAATACAAAAGTCAATCATAATGTGGAGCCACAATACAAGAGGACTCCCACATATAACACATGTCCACCTCCTTCAAAATGGTCATCAATCAAGACATATAAAAGTGTTGGTTCCAAACACCATCCCTCCAAAATTAGTCATCCACCATCCCAAGTTTGGAAAATAAAAAAGTCATTCATCCAAATGTCCAAACAATCTTTCCACATCCACCATCATTTGTCATAATCCTACATCTCGCCTAAAGTCCAAAAATCCTACGTCACAAATCCGTCACATCATGGCAGCAACTCTTTACCACAAGGACTCTCATGGCACTCTTTTGAGATGTGTGTATTTTGATAAGGCCAACTCTAGTATCAGAAAGGATCACAATGACATCGATCAGTTGTATACAACTACTACGATCCTGACAAGACAACTCCTTCAACAAGGTCATTATTGGCATATCATGGCACTAGTCTCTACATCGGCACCGTCAGTGGATCCAGAATAGTCAGTGGTTATCTAAAACATCCAGGCTATCCACAAAATCAGAAATACAAAAAAAAAAAAAATTAAAAAATCATCACCACGATTAAAACACGGCAAGCAGGGCATCTTGGTGACACCAAAAAAAATTCAAAATTCAAGAAAATAGTGAGATGAAAAAAGTTCATCCAATGGTGAAGCACGTAGAAAAAGCGAGCACCTAGATAAGTACCATGATGAAAGCACCAGCAAGCAGTCGTATTAATAAAATAAATCATCATGTGGACTCTTACACTTGGGGGCAAAGGTCGTCTCATACTTCCTCATGACATTGACATCCATCTAAGCTATCATTTCGTCCATTTCCACCTTGGTCTTGACTTTTAAAAGCTGGCACATAAATCATGCTTTGGGAAAAATCTTGACATGTCTATCCTTCGGTCATACACGATTCATGAAACATTATGTCATTGACTGTCATAGTCTTATTGTCCTTATATGACATAGTCCTTGAAAACCATATGACATTCCCTTAGTCTCATGTCTCCCATCCTTTACCAAGGCCACCTTTTGTCCTTTTATGCTTGTCACCTATCTTGGCTTTCCCTTGTCAAATGGTCTAAGGAAACTCCATCATCTCATCTAGCCCTAACCAAGTCATTCCAAATGCAATGAGTCTAATTCATACAAGCACATTATCCAAAATTTTACTTGACTGTGTTCTTGGCCTGACTGTAGACCTCGATACTTTCGTCACGTTATTGTCATCATCCTCACGTTGTTTTGGGATGCATCCTTCCTACGTCAAACAACATTGTTATCACATGTCAATTGGTATTCAGCTTGACTAGGGGCACAATCATGTTTGTCATTGGATTCTCATGTGTAGGCATCACTCATATGCATTTGTCATGATCCTCTTCAACATCAAAAATCCAAAAAAATCATAAAATGACAAAAAGACAAAAACATCATAAAATGTCCTAAAAAGACAAAAAAATCATAAAAATGTCCTTAAAAAAAAAAAAGACAAAAACATCGCAAAAAGTCCTAAAAAAAGACCTAAAAATCATAAAACGTCCTGAAGAAAAACATAAAAACATCCAAATCAATGTCAAAGTCAGTCACATGGATTCAAAGTCAGTGATGTTAGTCAATCCATGTCATTGTCGAACTACATTGTCTCTGCGCATTTGCTACGTAGGCAAGGCCAACAGTCAATGAGTCCTCAAGACATTAGGTCAGTCCTTTTAGGTTGGTCCAAATAAAATCATGGCACTTGTCACAATCATCACATCGGTCAAATAAGTCAGACATAGTCAAACTCAAACACAAGACAGTCATTTGAAACGTCAATGTCAAAATTGGTCAAAATTAGAGAACATAAGCCAATCAATCATACAGTGAACATCAATCAACTTGCCAAAACATATTAGTCAAAACAATGTCAGTCTCGTCACTCTTTGGTCCTCTTCAAGATGTGTCCTTCTTGGAGTTAGACCTCGTCAAAATTTCCTTTGCCTTTTCAGGATGTGTCCTTCATGATAATAGGCCATGTCAAACCGTCAACACTGTCAAATTGGCAAAGCTCTTAAATTGTCAAAACTGTCAAACCGATAAGAAATCAATCTTTGGCAAACAAACATTTGCAAACAAAATAAAATGGCTATTAATCTTTCTGGTCTTTCTTGTCTTACCTTTTGACTATCTTGGCTATTTTGTCTTATATTTTTATTGTCTTTTCTTTTGGTCATGTTACTAGCTACCTCGAGGATGTCCCATGAAGGGTTTAGAGGTGCGATGACGTCTCCTGGCCTATTTTATTTTATTTGACTGCTATCTGTGGATTGTCTTGACAAAAATACTGGGGCAACTTCGCCTTTAGTATGAGTTAGGGCATTCCTTATCTGTGACTGTCTATTTTTCAAGTGGATGACCTTGCACACCTTGGTCTATGTCATATCATGGTGTTTGTTGTTCATTTGTATCATTTTTACTGCCCAATGATGATTAAGAGCAATGAATATTAGTCCTATGGCAATGTTTTGAAGGATTTGGTCTAGGAACTAACATGCATCTCCTTTTGTCTTCTCATCTAGTCTGCACTATCATCATCCATATCTTTTGCACTAACATTTCTTTGTCTCTTCATATTCTAGTCTTCTCATTAATTTTGAGAGCACACCCATGTTCTTGGAACCTGTCTTTCTTCTCAAGGGGGCATACTGATACCCTCCTCGTCATTCTTCCTCATCTTATTTTGTACTGGGGCATTTTTTGACTTATTTTCTTTGTCACAATGCAACAAGCGACATTATGACAAAGAGGGGCAAAATGTAGACACCTAAAACTGACCTAGGCCTGCAAGCTTCATTTTTACCACTTTCGTCCTAGCATAATTATGTCATTTAATTATGTCCTTGGTCCACATTCGACTATTGATTAAATAATTCATAATTATTTAATTAATTCATGTCCTTTCATTCCTCTTTATTATTAAATAAATAAATTTCATTTATTTATTAAATACGTCGTTAACTATCTAAGTCTTTCTTTAATTAAATAAATTTCTTAATTTATTTAATTCCCCTTTTTCATTTAATTCTTCTTGATTATTCATTCATTTATTTATTAAATACGTCACTAACTGTCTTAATTAAATAAATTGATTAATTTATTTAATTAATTAATCTCATCTCTTAAATTAAATAATTAAATTTAATTATTTAATTGCCAATTAATATTCTTCTCATTTTAAATAAATTAAATTATTTAAAATGTCACGTCAATCTTAACTGTCAGTCCTTTTTGATAAATAATCTAAAAAGATTATTTATTATCTCTCAAATCCATAATTTGAATTATCTTAATTCAAATTGGTAATTAATCTTCCAAAAATCAAGCAATCGGCCAGATTCTTGATTTTCCAAATCTGATCTTCAGTCCAAATCTTATCTCTTTGATTTTTTGAATCTTGCAAATCAGGCAATCTTATCTTCTTGATTTGTCAAAAATATTTATTTCTTTAATTAATTCATTTCATTTATTCTCCACCGTCGATCTGATTATCTGAGATATTATTTTGACCGTTCGATTAAGGATTTTGCCCTAACCCTAATTAGGGATTCTCAGATTTAATCTGGACCTCTCATTCTAGGTCTTTCTTATAATTTGATCTCATTTGTCCGCTCAAAATTGTGTTTCTATAAAAGACAATTTTGCTCATAATTTCGGGATCCGACTTCATTTTTAATATAGGCATTATAGTCATTTGGCATTAGTAGTCATTATTTTCATTTCATAGACATTGTCATAGTCATAGGCATTTAGACATTGCATAAATCCTTCAAAGCTTGTTGTAGGTTTTAGGCATTTGTAGATTGCTCACATGTTGGATCTGAGGGCAACGCAACATCCAACAAGCAAGAAGGTGCTATGAAGGTGAAGCATGGAAGGAAAGGAAGGTATAATCATTCTTTATTTTGAATTTCCATTATTCTTGATAGCCTCTTTGGATTTTTAATGTTTATTATTTAATAATCTAACGATCTATTTTTCCATTGATACAGCTTGCAAATGGGCGCTGACGCACAAAGTGGTGCCAGGATAACCCTTTGTAAGTTGGTTAATTCAGTGATAGCTAAATTAAACTTTTAGAAGCTTAGGTTGCATCAAACATTAAACAAGATAATTTTTTCCTCACTCATGGACCCAAGGGCTTGTCTTAGACTTGGGATGAGACGGGAAGGCCTGGAATGGCAAGATCATCTATCTCATCTTCACGAGAGGTATTTGATTCCGCATGAGTGAGCATGGGTGCCGAGATTTTGGTAGAGGCCACCAGGATAACCCAAGGTGGGGGTTGGAGCCTAGGAAGATTCCCAGAGGATATCCCTTGATGAGCTATGCGATGACACTCTTTCTAAGTCAACAGTTTGTACTTGATAATTGTGACACTCTTGATCTATTCCATGTCTAGAAGCAATGTAACCTATGACGGTGTTGTGTGAGTCATACCTAGAGTTGCACGTATGACCGTTCAGTCATGTGATGAGGTCTTGTATTTATTTTGTATCAGTTTTATGTGGCCCGTGTCTAGTGGTAGATGGTCTTGTGTAGGAATTTCTGGTTACTATCTCCTAGCACGGAGGGAGTGGAACCTTTTGGATTCCACGTGGTTTGGTGGCGTGCATCTTAATCTGTTGGTTCTTCTTCTTGTTCGTGTGGTCATGATTTCCAGTTGGAGAGCTCGTGGGAATCAGTTTCTTCTCATGCCTTGTTCTTATTGTATTTTATTACCCCTTAGTTGTTATCGAGGTGGAATTTGTAATATGTAATCATTTTGTTGGAATTACCTCATTCAAGGAATGAGTGTTGTAATCTTATTGTTTAAATATTGCTAATTGAAATCTTTTGGTATTTCTTATCCTTCGTTGTAAATTATCTTGTATGGAATGTATGTTGTCTCATTTCCTTAAGTGATTAATGTTTTGGTTTATATTAATGTTTGTTGTTGTTTGGGTTTTAAAGTAATCTTTGTCTCATGGCCTTAGAGGTTGTTGGCAATGTGTATTCATCTTACATGTTATTTGTACCTAAAAAGAAAAAAAATTGGTGCATTTAAGTAGTGAATTGCAACTTCCTCTAGGGTTGCATGGCGGGGCATTACACTAAACCCTTAAACCCTTTACCCTCTACCCTATAATTTAA
>VDFB02049217.1:121725774-121769735 GCA_007258455.2 Sequoia sempervirens | reverse complement strand
ACATTCAATTTGATACAAATTCTATTCTTACATTTTTTGAAATAATATAGATAACTTATTCAATTTTTTACGTGAAGTTGCCTAACTCTGATTTTTTTGAATTTTTTGCCACATAAGGGCCTGTTTTTTCCATGATGATCCTGCACATACCCAGATACGGGGGGAGAGAGTGTGTGAGAGAGAGAAACACAAAGGGAAGGAAAAAGGTTGGGAGATTAAGAGAGAGGGAGAGGAGGAAGAGAGAGGGAATGAGGGAGGCAAAGGTAGAGATGGAGAGAGGTAGATAGAATTATTTAGGGAAGGAGAGATAGAGAGGGGGAGGAGGGAGGGAGAGAGATAGAGAGAAGTAGAGATGGGAGGAGGGAGAGAGAGAGAGAAGTGTGATAAAGATAATGAGAGAGAGGGGGAAGGCAGAAGGTGGAGAGATTGAGAGAGTGAGGAGGGAGGGTGAGAGATAGGCAGAGAGGGATAGGTTAGGTAAAGAGAAGTAGAGAGGGAAGGTGGTTAAGATGAAGGAAGAGAGAGAGAGAGGTAGAGAGGGATAGATTAGATAGAGTGAAGTAGAGATGAAAGGTGGGTGGGAGGAAGGAAGAGAGAGAGGGGGAGATAGAGAAAATTAGAGAGGGAAGGAGGAAAGAAGGGAGAGATGGAGGGGGGAAAGAGGTTAGATAGATAGAAGTATAGAGGGAAGGAGAGAGTGTGAGAGAGAGGTCTAGAGCATAAGGGATAAAAAAAGAATGAGATAGAGAGAAATTTGATACAACTTGATTATTGAAATTTGACCTCCTAATTACTGAAATTTGACATGTTGATTACTGAAATTTGACTAAGTCTAAATTTTTTGAGATCTTCCAAAAACTAGAATTTGCATTATAACTCCTAGAGATCTGAAAATACTCTCAAACATCCTGCCTATATACATGAAATATAACTTAAAGTATAAGAAAGTAAATGTCCATATGTAAATCTCAACTTATACTAAAATGTTTATTTCATGTATATAGTTTCCCTGAAAGATAAAAAGAAGAAAGAGACAAGAAAAAGAGAAGAAAAAAATTTCAATTTAGAGCAAAACACCAGCGTGTTATAATGTTCTCGCATTTTGGAAATGTTTTTTTTATTTCAAAAAATGCACATTTTTTGAACTTGAAATGTGCACATTTTTTTAACTCAAAATGTGCACGTTTTTTGAACTCAAAATGTGCACATTTTTTGAACTCAAAATGTGCACGTTTTTTGAACTCAAAATGTGCACATTTTTTGAAATTTAAACCATAATGCAAGCGCATTATAACGTACTCACATTATGGCTTGGTAATGACCGATCCTAGGCTTGGTCATTACCAAGCCATAACACAAGCATGTTTTACTATAACATGCTCGCATTTTCACTATTTTGTGATGAAAAAGTAAATTGGCCACAAATTGTCTACCCATCTTCATGCACCTACCCACCAATAGAAACCTAAGAAAAATGAGTTAACAACCTTAGAGTTCCTAGTGTTGGAACACCGTTTTGATACCAAGTTCCATGCCCCAAATTTTACACAACCACCAATTTTTTGAACAAATACGCATAAACACTAATAATCATTAACTACGCATGAACATGGAACAAGATAAGATTGAGGTTTCATCCTCTTCTCATTTGGAATCATCCTAGAAGAAGAGGAAAAAGGGTTGTAAGAAGATGATCACTCCTAAAATGAAACCTAAAATTCAAGTGAAGCAACCCTAGATTAAATGGTCAGGTGGCTCCAAGACTAGAGAGGATGAAGATTATCAAGTTTCTACCCAATAGGTGAAGGATCCATACTATGTGTTAGCTCTCAAAAATGCAGGCCGAATGCCTCAAGAAGCTACCAATCTCTTGATACGCTTCAGGGTAATAGACAAGGTTGGAAGAATTCAACCTTCTACTCTTTAGGTGCTGCAAAATCTGGGTGGGTGTACCTTTATGAATAGTGCAGACTTAACTTGTGATTATCTTTCTTGAAATGCTTTGTCCACAATGGCAGATGATAGTGAACAAATGAAATCCAATTTGATAGCAATCTTCTAATCTAAAATCCTCAAATGCTTAACTAATAGATATAAAGAAACTGAGTGAAATCAAATAATGAAATTGCAGAGACCAGTGCCTTATTGGGTATGCGGAGTCAAATGAAACAGAAGTGGGCAACTTATTCTAGTAGAAAATCAAATTGCAGGCATATGATATGTTCATAACTTGTATAAACAGTGCAAGATTATGACCACTAAGCTCTTCTTTAATAATCTAGATGAATCTTCCTGATTACTATGATCGACGAAAAGGATTTAATCTCTACTTGAGAGAACCAGTCAATTAATCACACAAATACAGCAAATGTGCATTGATAAACTGAAAGTAAAATTGTTACATCAATTTAAACAACCAGAAAGAATCAACTTGGAGACAGCTTTAGCAATACATTTCAATAAGTTCAACATACAATTGACACCAGAAATAACCTACCACACTAGCTGATCTTCATTGAATTCGCCATTTTAAAACATGCACATAGTCTCTGATAAGAGAAAATTATTCTACTATAGCCATTCCTAACTACTATATGTAATCTAAAATATGATGATCTTCATTTATAATCGGGGTGCCTATTTATACACCAGTATTAGAAAATAAATCAATTTGAAACTCCATGTTAGCCCAGCACAAAATTTGGGCTCCAACAATGTCGACCCTAATATTTAAAATTTTGTTATCACCAGTGAGACAGTCAGCGAGACATAGATCATCCTGTCGAAGGAAATTCACTCGTTACATCCCCCGTGCTTGTATTTTGCTTTCACTGTGACTTATCTGAGTCACGGAGATGTCTCATAGATCACATTATGTTTTACCGATATGCATTGTCACCTCCTGTATGTCGTTGTAACATTCCATTAGTCACACCGAAGCCATATAGTGTTTGTTTGTTCTCATTATGCTTTGCTATAACACATAGATATTGCAAAGACCTCACACAAATTGTTTTAAGTTTCACTGAGAGCCTCCCATATAACTTCATGTCGGTGTGACCACTCAATTGTCATGTCGAAAAAACCAACACTGCACACCATTTAGCAAGACCCCAGGCTCCTCGCCAAGACCACACACCGAAACACATAGGTCACACCGAGCTATCTTTATAGTATTCAACTTCACTAGGACCACAAGATTCTCTCACCAAAAAGAATACTCCTCGAGCTATCAGCAAGACAAAATAATGTCGGGGGGACCTCATGTAGATAGCACCTCATTATAGCGAAGGTCTCACACCATGTTACTTTTCAATTCGCTAAGACAAAGAAATTCTTATGTTGAAAACCATTCCCCATTTGCTTTCGCCAAGAAAATACAGTATCGGGGAGAGGTCATATAGAGTGCCCATGATATACCAAAAGCTTTCAACCGTCCTTGAGTCACCGAGACAAGACCACACTCCTGCCAATAGGAATCCTCCAAACTTTCCATCGGCGAGACCGAAGGTCACTCACTGAGACCTTACGACGATCACCCCAACCTATACCGATATGCAAAATCCATCCACCACCGTTCAGCAAGACAAGAAAACTTCGCTGAGACATAATGCTGAAACCTCCAAGCTTACATCACCGGGCCACCATGTGCATAGTCAGGGAGACATGTTGAAATTGGTGAGACCCTATCCCGATAGCCATAACATACGCCAATAGAAGTCTCTGTTGTTGCCAACACAAGATGAACATTGTGCTGATAACCAACCCTGAACAAAGCAATCACTGTGACAACATAAAGGTCTTGTCGAACGCCACCTGCAAACAAACTTCAATCGATGTGACATTAAATGAGTCTTGCTGTTAGGCAACACAGACTCATGCAAGTGGAAAACACATAATTGATTGGGGAGACAGGAATGAACCTATGTCGATATGGACCAAAATGTAAAATATGCATAGCTCGATGAACTTAGAGGGGAAATAGGGAAAAATATAGATGAAATATGCATATGATAGGATCAAAATAGTACATTTATGAGTGGAATCATATGTAAAAATACCAGATTTTTACAGTTCCAACACTATGTAATGAGTGGTGTCCCAAAGGTAACCAAGGAGGCTCACACCTAGTAGAATATGATCACAACAACAAGAAACCAAGGGAAAAAGTAAAGAGAGAATATTTGATATTACAACCAAATATGTGGGTAGTAAATTAAGAAAGATAAAGTTCTCTAGTAGTGTTCATCCCCTTTTTGTTGATTTCTCTCACCTTGATGATGAAAACCCCAAAATCATGGATCTTCTACACATGGCCAAAAATTGCTCCACTTGTAATTTTAAGGTTGTTAAATGGGTGCTAAATAAGTTTAACAAAGTGAATATAAAGATCAGAAGCCTTAAGGAAAATTTTGTAAACCTTCCCAAGGGGCCAGACTCTGATTTGCTCATTAAGAGACATGGATTTGGAGAGCTATCTTTGATTTTAAAAATGATTGTAAGAATTACCTACAGGGAGTGGAAAGAAAAGTTAGTGAAATAGCGGAGGATATCAAAAAAATCATGCATGCAAATTAGCAATATTTCCATTAAGAATAGTGCAAATTCCCTTAAGCTTATTTTGGAAAAGTTGAGTGCTCTTAGGGAAGATTAGATTAGTACTAGAATTTAGGTGAAGGTTCCTCCCACAAAAGAGAAGGTACGAAATCTGTGAAGGATGAGGACAAATTCCTGAGTGTAAGAACCACCTAGGAAACATGAAGAAGTCATTTGAGGAAGAAAAGAATGAGTTGATCTTATTGGTTAGTCTTCACTATAATTAAGAAATTGAGGTGGCTAGCACCTTAAAAAATATGAAATAGTGTCTTTGGGTTGTTTTCTATCTTTTGTTTTTGGTCTTTTGGTTTCTTTTTGTTGTTAATTGATTGTTTTATTTTTGTGATATGTAGTATCAATAGCATTTTATTGTAAAGGGTTTCAAGTCCCTTCATAACCTACTTTTTCCATCTAATCAAAACATCATTAAGTGGAAAAACATAGTTTATGGTTATTTAAAATATCAATAAAGAGCCAAAAGAAAGAAATAATCCATCCCATAGTGAAAACCATTCTTATGGTGCGTTGATAAAGTACCATGATAAAAACCCATTTGCAAGTGTAATGTGTAAATACATTCTCTATGTGTAGGGTTTCAGTTGGGAGATTTTTTTCTCATCCATCATGTTATTTTATCCCAGGAAACCACTATTCATCCAATTCATTCTATATCCATCCATATTCCTTATCCACCTTGATCTTGACAAAGTCTAGTGGCATATACTTCAAAATATGTTTTTGGAAAAATTTTGACATGGTAAATTCTCTTTACCACATACCATCTAAGTTCAATGTCATCACCTACATTATCTTTTCCAAACCTTTAGCTTGGTTGAAACATGTTTTCCCATTGCAAGATAATCCTTGGAAGTAAAATCCCTTATCCTAATCAATTTCCATAATGGTTATCCTCCCCATCCTTCACCTATCCATTTCCATCATACTAGTCCACTCATTCATTTATAGTGACCCATACCTTGTTAGAAACTTGGGACAAGTGATTGCATCTTTCTTTGGAATAAATCTTGATTTATATCTTTTAGCTCACTTTGTGATTTGGAGACCTTCCAAAAAAATTGAGTATTTCCACCATCTCATGAATATTTTTTTTACTAAATTATCTTTCATCACCCACAATCTAGAAAATATCATTGAAAATACCTTAAGTGGTATTTGGTATCCCTCCATGTTCATCTCATTCCATCACTATTTAATATCACCATCATCATGAATCTTATTCATTTCATCATTGTAGTGTAGAAAAATGTATCCCTTTACATTTTCACACTTGTTTCGGCCATCCTTGCTAAAATTGGGCATCTTTGTGCCTTATTTGCTGATATTTTGTATCTACAAGCCTTATTTAATGCATTTTCTAAGGATAATCCCAACACATCAAATAACCAATCATAATCAAATTATTTTGGGTTGTGTCCTATATTTAGTGATCTAGGACTCATACGCCACCTTGGGCGTATAGGTCCCATCTAAGTTTTAGGGTATGAACTTGAACTTGGCATTGAATTTAAAATTTCTTAAAATTTGTATCTCAATATTAGCCTACTAGGACTCATATGCCCCAATTGGTGTATGAGTCCTACTTAGCTTGGAACTATTTTAAATTAAAATTCTTGATGGGATTTTATTCTCTTAGATCTCATGTCAGATTCTAGTGTTGTAATTTCACAAAATTTGGCATTATAAACAAGTATAAATACAAGATTAATTCGCATATTTTCTCCTAGAAATGTTTATGAGAAAGTATCTTAGAAATTTTATGAGATCAAAAGGATTCAAGAGAATGAATTCAAGAGTTGATTATCAAGCATCATTTCAAATTCATCAGGCATCATGTGTGTTTTTTAGCTAACATTTGTGGTGTAGGTTCTTGAGATTCAAGCAAGAATTCAATTCAAGATCCATAGTCATAATTCAAAATTCAAGATCTACATTCATTCTATCCATTTCATACAAGTTAGTAGCCTTTGTTACAAGGTTTGGTGAGTTGCAACATAGCTTATTTTTTCATTCATCATTCCTTCATTTTATTTCATTTCATTTCAAGGTTTGATTACCAAAATGGGTTTGACCAAGGCAAACCCCTATCCATTGAAAAACAACATTTTTCCCTCTATTTGATGTGTGATTTTCATATTTAGATTGAAGATCCATTGAAGAGAAAGATTGGAGAAAGTTGTCAAAGTTACAAGGTTGTCAAAGTTGTCACCTTTCTTGCGAGATCACAGAAAGTCACCTATAGGTCGAAATTCAAGTTTTTAGACTCAAAGATCAGAAAGGAAAGAAGCTACAGAAGATCACTAGAGGATATCAGAGTTTTAGATCAACCCTGATATTGGGACTAAATCTTAACTTATGGAAAATGAGTTCTAGTATACTAGTTTTTTAGAGATTTCCTGTAGATTCTGCTTTACTAGTTGGATATTTTGGATCCAGCCTGAAACCCTAAATTGGGACTAAATCACCTCAAATCTAGTGTATGAGTCCCAATGTGCATCAAAATTCAGCATTTTGGGATTTCAAATCTTATTTCAAGCATCTTCAACTTTCTAGGTGCACCTCTATTCATTCTTAGTCCATTATTTTGATTTTTAGTTTTATAATCTAGGTTACATAGTTACAATTGCATATCATTTACATGTATTTCTTTCTAAGCCTTTGCTTAGTGGTGAACCCCCTTTAGTCTTTAATTCTCTCACTTGGACCATTGGATTGAGATCTCTAGGGTTTCCTTGAATGAAATAGAGTAAAATAGGGTCCCCCCCTTTTGTGTGTTCCATCTCTTAATAGGTGGAGCACACCCCTATTTTATTGTTTTCATTTTGGTGAAGGGTGATCCCACAATAGTGGTTTACACTTTTTGGCCGAAATTGGCATTGAACTAATTCTTTTTTAACTAAATATTCACTTTTGGGCAACTATAGCTACTAAACCATGAGAAATTTGAAGATGATGCAAATAGTGATTTGTTGCATTTTGTTTGTAGATTCTAAATATATAGATTTTAAAAATTTTGGAATCAAATTGCATTTCTTTTTCCATGTCCTTTAAAATCTAGTTTTTAACAATAAACACCATTTTTAAAGAGTAGCGTGTACTTGCTAACACATAACTTTTTTCCTATGAAGGATAAATTTTTATTTTTTTAATTTAGATTCGTAACTACAATATCTATTGCATGCAATTAGTTTCATAGTGTTCTACTGAATATTTTTTTTGTAATTAAGTTTTGAAGTCAAACCAATTACAATTCAGACATAGGTTTACATGCTAACACAACTTTTTTTGTATGTATTGAAATTCTTTTTTTTGTTGGATCAAGGACATCAATATCAAGTGCATAGATATTTTTCAAAAAAAAAATTATAATCTACTATTTTTCCACTTGTGCAAAATAGAAAGCTTGATTTTTGGTGAAAAACATACATTCAAAAAAAGTAAAAAATAAATATAATAATCAAATTAAATATATTTAAAATTATATTTTTTGGGAAGATTATAATAAGGAATACATACATAAATAAATTCATTTTATCCCCCAAAAGGTAAATCAAAAGTGGTTTTTTATCAACATTTTTATAGGTGTAAAGGAGACTCCATTATACTTATGGTTTAAAACTAGCGGGGTTTTATCCAACGGGGTTTGATCTAAGGTGGTTTTATCAAACCCTCTTCAATTAGAATCCTTTAAATGGAACTTTTCAAGGCTTAAATCCTTATTTTTTAAAAAATATGTGATTTCAGTAAAAATTAGGATGTCCCAAAAAGTGTAAACCACTATTGTGGGATCACCCTAAACCTAGCCTTTGGACACCTTATTTCTTATTTGGAGTGCATCATAGTTCTAGATCTAGCTTACATTAAATTTTCATTAGGTCTTGCATTAAAGTTAATTTTCATTTAGGGATTCTAAATCTTCTATTAGTGAAAGTGCATATAAGTTGCATTTTTGCATCTTGCATCATTAAATTTCATTTAAATTTTGTAATTTCACATCTATCAAGACATCATACAAACAAGAAAAACTAACATTCCCTTAGAATTTATTGAATTTAGTGGAAAAAACCTAATATGGGACTCATACACCCCTCTAGGTGATTTAGTCCTAGTACAAGTTGTTTTACCTGAGTTCTAGGAATTTTGTTTTGACTACATTTTTTAGCATTTGAACCCTTCAAAAACCCTAATTGGGATTCATATGCCCCTTTGGGTGATTTAGTCCCATGTCAGACTTGAAACTGCATTTTCTAGCATTGAAAACCCTACTTCTATGCTTTTGTTTGTTGTTGTTAGATTTTTATTTCAGTTTACTAACTTTTTGTTTCATTCATTTCATTACATATAGCTTAATTTAATTTGAAGAATAATTAAAGAATATAATTTATCTTGTCCTCATTATCTTGCATTCAATGATTCTCCCTCACATGAGCTTTACAACTTGTGTCCTATTTCTAATACTATAATGAGACGTAGTTCAAGACTCATGTCATCTTGCGATAACACACTCGTCGTGGATCTTGGGTTATCTAGCTCTTTCACACATATTGTTGACACAAGTTCACTAGGTATGGACCATACCCTTAACAACTCTTTACCTTCAAGTAGTATGACAAGTGTTGAAACCATGGTTGCTAGTGTACCTGATCAAGAAAACATAATCCAAATCCATGAAGAGCTAGCAAACCTACAACATCAAGTGAGTATTGAAAACATTTCCAACACTACTATTCCTACCATATATAACATACATTACATGATTGAAAGTGAAGAAGGGGTAGAACTTGTGCGTAACCTAGCTCAAATTTCTAGAAAATATCTTACCTCAATGACTACTTGTGCTCAACCTCTAAAAATGTCAAAATTCGAGGAACCCAAATTCCTCCTCCTACAACCACTACCTTTATCCCTACCTATACCAACCCTCAAGTTACAACAATGATGCAACCTACTAGTAATGTATTTCCTACCTTGGGTATTTCTGATAGCAATCCTACTACCTTTGTGGAATCTCACGTCATATCTCCTACCGCTTTACCTTCCAAAAGTATTCAATTCACTACTCCCTCGAACACATATACACCTCCACCATATTCACCACCATCTCAAAATACAACCAATGACACCATCCTTAACCAACTCTTGCAAAATGTTTCATCCCTTCAAAATAAAATTTCCACCATAAACCAAAATCAAAATGGCTAACCATCATACTATGTCAAAAGAAATCCCTTATCCTTGGAGATATTGAGAAAACTGATACCACAAGGTATAGAGATTCCTAGGTTTGAGAAATATGGAGGAAAAGGAGATCCTTCTAACCATGTTCCTACTTATACTGCCTTTTATAGTGATTTTGTCCTTGACGATAAGCTCTTGGCTAAGCTTTTCCCTAGGTCCTTGAAAGATACCGCTTTAGAATGGTTTTCCTCATTACCGAACAACTCAATTCGTTCATTCAATGAAATTTTTGAGGCCTTTATAAACCATTTCCAAGTGCACATGATTCCTAAGATGACATTAGCTGATTTGATCATATGTAAGCAAAAGGATGATGAAAAATTTACTAACTTCATTTCACGCTACCGATCGCTTTATTCACAAATCAATGTAAAGATTCTTGATCCTCACCTTCAACAAATGTTCATTGAGAACTCACAAATTAAGATACAAGATAATATTGGCATGATGAATTTTCCTTCCTTTATACACTTGTGTACTTCCCTTCATGATTGTCAAAACTCGGTTAGTAGTCATGAAACAAAACCCACCTCTAGCTATCTTGAAAAATCTAAATCTGTAAATCAAAACAATTATCAACCCCTTAGGAAATAGGATAAAGCCTTTCTTCAACTAAATCCCCTTCAACTAATCCAACATGTTGATACCCAAGTTGTTGCTATAAAGAATACAAATCCTTTTACATTTGGGGATTTGGCTAGACAATTTACTCCCTTACCTGATACCCTCCATTTAACACAATGTTACAACTTCTAGAACAAAAAATGATCACCTTACCTCTCATTAAAACTCCCAATCCTAATAATCCTTTACCTCTGAACTTTAGATTTGATTCCTATTGCCATTATCACTGACAAAATGGACATGATATAGAACATTGTAAGCATCTTAAACATCTTGTACAAGACCTCAATGATTCTAATCAACTTCAAATTGGAGGTGTTAATGATCAAGGAAATAAGTTTGTCGCCCCTCCTAACCAAAACTTGCAAATCTTTACCAACCCTATGCTAAACCATGATATTTCATTTGTCAAAGTTAGTGAAACTAAGAAGAATGATATGATGAATGTTGACACAAATGATGACAGCATGGATACTATTGAACAAGGTCCTATGGATACTGATAAGCAAGGTCTTATGGATGATATGGTTGGATTGATTGAAATTCTACCTCATAAGGGTTAAACTAAAAAGCCTCTTGACATTGCTTTCTCATCTAAATATATCATTAGAAATACACCTGATGGTCCTCTTTACATAGCTAGCCAAATCAATTAAAAGCCCACTAATGGGATATTGATTGAACCTGTCTGTGGAGAGAATGTGATCATTGAAGAATTCTTACTTATTCATGAACTCTATTAAGAAACATATGACAAACTAGAAGCATGGATAAAAATGCATAATGGTTTTGCTTTCCCTATGATGGGATTGATCACCCTTCCTCTAAAAATTGGACCAAAACAATTAGATGTCTCATTCTTCATCATCCCAACATCGGATCAATTTCTGTGAAGCTTAGTTATCCATGGCTATGCTCCATGGAAGTCATCATGTCGGTCATACATGATAAATGCTTAAAGCTTCACATTGACAATGAAACATTTACTATGAACCATAGTGGAATTAATCTTGGTTCTTCCCATGAGAAATTTTCATTGGATTTATTTTGGCCTAAGCCTATGGAACCTATCAAAATTCTAAGGTGGAATGTATAGAAAAACTATCCCTTAGAAAAATGCCTCAACCCATGATTGAGCCTCCTATCCTTGATGAAACTATGATTGAACAAAAAGACATTCCAAATAACCAAGATCAACCTAAGACAAACCTTTTTCCTATCTCCTATAAACAACCAAGAGACAACCAAAACAATCTCATCACGCCTCCTAAGATAAAAACAAGTTTACAAAGCTAAAGAGAAAGTGGTTGAACAACCTCCCATGGTTCCTTTCATTCTTCCCCTTAGGGAAGAAAATTAACCTATGGTTGATAAACCCACTCCCACACAAACACAACTCAAAAATCGTACTAAAAGAAATAGAAACATGCTTGAGAGCGTAGGTGTAGACGTTGTGCTCTTTCTCAAAAGTTAAACAAAGAAAACAATAAATAAAATCAACATCAAAACTTTATTGAAGCAATACACGATGAGTCTCCCTCTTTTCCACAACAAAAAATTCCTATATTGCAACAGCAACAAGAGCCAAATCCTTTTTTAGACATTATCATTCGATCTTGCATTGTGATTAACTTGTAGGATGATGATGAGGTTGATAAAATTGATGAAGAAGTTCATAATGAATTGAATACATTGTTTTCCTCTTCTATGAGGTTAATTGATAATTCTCCTAAGAAGAGTGTGGAAGCTAGTGATCTCCCTAGTATCACACTTGCTATTGTCTCTTTGGATAGTTATCCACCTTTTGTATACAATGAACAAGATTGGGATGTGGATGACCTACTATAGGTTGACTCATATGTGCCTTAATAGTCTTGTATTTATTTCATTTTTCATGATTCTTTTATGTGATTGCATGCACGTGTAATGTGATCTCCTTGTACCATTTTGTTTGAAGTATTCCTCTATCTTTGTGAAATTCCTCTATTTGTACCTACATTCTTCTCTATGTTGTAAACCTTTATCTTTTCATTTCTCTTATTTTTTCCTTTTGGGGATGATGCAAGGCATCGAGACATTTAGGTCTCTTCCATGTTGACCCAAAAAAAATTCTTGTATTCTTTTCCTTGTCTTGTGTTTTCCTCTTGGGGATGATGCAAGGTGTCAAGACAGTTAGGTCTCTTCTATGTTGACCTAAAAGAATTTCCTTTATTATTTTCTTTATCTTGTGTTTTCAATTTTGTGTCATTCTTCTTGTTCCATGAGTATTTGGGGAATGATGACTGTGAATGTTAACTCTAGACCTGCTAAAAAATAGCAAACAACACAATTTTAGTCAATAAATAAATCTAAACTAGCATTCCCCATGCAATTCATTTAAACACCAAGAATAAGAAATAAAAAAAAAAACTAATCAAATGAAAGATACTAAATCTTTCTCAAGACATTCAAACCCTCAATCCCATGGGGGAATTGGTGCTACTTTCATGTGGAAAGTAGCCCTTTCCCAATTCTTTGCAAACTTTGATGAACTTTGATGAAGATTGATGCTCCTTGATGAAATTTGACCATAACCTAGCTAAGATGGATAAATCTATTAAAACTTAGATGAAGTGTTGATGAATTTTCTCAAAACCTATAGATAATAACCTTGCATAAAGTTGTGTATCCAAAATCAATAGAAGAGCTCTCCATTTATAGGAAAGAAGGATGGAGGAATGAAAGATATGAAGAATGTGGGACTAAACATAAGCCAATGGAATTGTGCCACTTGTCAACATGCTAGACGGAGAGAGGTGGAGCACATTTTGATCAATGAGAAAATAAATGCAATTAGGTGGAAATTTGAAATTTGAAAGTTGGCTTGTGGAGGAAGAGATGGAAGAAGAGTTAATGTCACTTGGCTCAAGAAAAAGGACATGTAAGAGGCTTCAATGCCATGTTGGAGGACAAGTCCTTTTGGGAGGGAGATTTCAAAATGGAGGAAAATTCTAATGAGATGCCTTTTTGAATAAAAATAGAAGAATTTATAAATTAATTAAATTGATTTACTTGTGCAAGTTGTAAAATCTAGAGGATTTGATGGACTAGAGTTAGTGTTAATTAGGATTTAATTAAATTAGGTGGAGATTATTTTGATTTGAAACTTGACTTAGATATTTGGATTTATTTAAATCAAATGGGAGGAATAATGAACATGAGATTTAATTAAATAAGGTTTGATTTATTTAATTAAAACCTGGATGATGTTAGATTTAATCAAAAAAATGTTAATTTATTTAATCAAAAGAGATGAAATTTAGGATTCAATTAAATAAAATGATTTATTTAATGGGTATGTGTAGGATCATGATGGGCCAAAAAGTGGTGATATGATGGGTATGTCTAAGGTATGTGGCTGACGACTTTATTTTTACCCAAAATTGATGAAATGAAAAAGGATTTTAAAGGAGATTCTCAATTTTGCACCAATATAAATTATGTTTTACTTCAAATTTAATAAATAATTATTATTCATTTTCTATTTGAATTACGACTAAAGTCCTGATTGATAGGCTGATTGAAAAACATATATAGCTTTCAAATGGTATCACATTTTTTGAATCTAAAACATGTGTCACGTTCTATGCTTCACATACTATAAGAATTAAAAAAATAAATTTCATGAAGTTTTGACGAAGTTAAGGTGCTTAGACATACGAGTTTTTATATCTTTTAAAAGTTGTAATAAAAAATTTATAATTAATTATTTACTTGGAAAAAAATTACAAAAAAATATGCATCACATCCATACGAGTCCTCTACTTATATTTAAAATCTTATAAAAAAATATTATCATTTTATTGTGGTTAGGGTGATTAGACAGACACCCACTTCTTATTTTTTCCCTGAAATTTAAGTACTCTGCATTGAAATTTCAATTTTTCACCAAATAGATTTTTTATAAATAAACCTAGTAGTTTAGAAACTACATTCAATTAGCTATAGATTCTATTCTTACATATTTTTGAAATAATATAGATAACTTATTCAAATTTTTACATCAAGTTGCCTAACTCTATTTTTTCTGAATTTTTCACCACTTAACTTGGGCCTATATTTTCCATGATGATCCTACACATACCCTAATTAAAAGAGAAAGGTTAGGCTTAATTAAATAAATAATTTATTTAATTAAAAGAAGATGATTTAATCAAATAAAATTGATTTATTTAATTAACAGAGGAATTATGATGAATTTAATTAAATAAGGGTTATTCAATTAAATGGTTAGTAAAGAAGTGATTCAGGATGAACTAGTGTTAGTGAATCAGGATCAGGTGCACGAGATTAATCAGTATAATTTGTGTCTACAATGACTATTCCAGTCTCTCTAAAAACATTGTAGCAAAGACATACTGACCCCAAATCCATGGTTTTTTTAGTATGTTAAGTTTAACATAGGGTAATTTTTTTTATCCCACACTAGGTGGTTGTTCACTCGTTGCATTTTTCTTGCCTTTAAAAGGCTATACATTATGTGATTTATCTCATCTCAATTTTCATTCAATTTTGGTGAAATAACATAATGCTTCTCTCTATTCGTGAAGGATTTTTTGTTGAAAATGGTGATTCTAGGTTCGGTGGTCTCCACCTACATGGTATCAAAGCCAACCATTCTACCCTCCTTCCTATGAGAGTTTTCATCAAAGGTTTTTTGAGATCCAAATTGATATTCAATTTTGTCTTTGTTGGCTGCGATCTACTCTAAGAATATTGTGGCATTTCTTTCCAATGATGGTTATTTGAACTACATTGAAGAAAATAATAATCTCCTATTGCTAGTGAATTTTCATTAGGAGGCATCAATTTTAAGAAAGCCCAATTTTCAAATTTGAGTAGGCCATTTGTTTTCTTGCAGTCGCGAATCCTTACATTTGTGAGGCATTTTAGCATTTTTCCTAGCATTTTTGGAAGGCCCAATTCATTTGTGTTGTGTCCTTTGAGGCTTGAATTTGAGTAGTGAAGGAACGTTTCTTTTGGAGGTGTTGAACCCTAATTTGGCACATTAGTAGGTCGTGTATTATCTTTGCAAGGGCCAACGTTTTTGGAGAAAAATTGGTTCGTGTCACATGACAAAGTGGCATTGCCCAACACACTTTCTTTTAATGTGAAAGGTGCATATTCATTTCAAAGAGCTTGGTGTGCCTGTACATAGGCTCGATGCCTATCTAAGGAAAACACATTTGTCCACCTGGGGTGACACTTCTCTCCTTTTTTGGTGTATTTTCTCTATTCAAAAAGGAATTTTTTTCTATTCAAGGTGTTTGAAGGCAGGTTTGAGGGCACATTTTTCTTTTTGGGTAACTTGATTATTTGATTCCTAGTGTGTATCCCATCTAGTAGGTCGTGTTTTCTTTTGTTGGAGGTCATTTGAATTTTCACTAGCTTTTGCAATCTAAAGGGAGGATCTTCATATCCGCATAAGAAGTAATCCTACCCCTACACCATTCATTGGTTGAATTCATTGTATATTCAAGTTTTTTTAGGGTTAATAAACTATGATCGACATTTACTTTCTATCAAGTATGCTGCAATTATCTAAGTTGGAGGTTGTTTTCTTCAACCGATCATTGCTTCTTTTGATCTAGGTGCACAATTCTCTTTCTATGCATTGAGGTTGTGATTGGAGATTTTTATAGACCCCTATGCATTTTTTGGAGGTGTCAATTTACAAATGTAGACCCGATTTCTATTAAAGAATCATGTATATTTGTTTAAAAGTCATGATTAAAGTTTGGAAGGGAAAACATTTTGGGTGTGTAAAATCCCTTGCAGCCAAAAAACTTTATGAAACCTATGATTTCTCTTGCCCCTACTATGATTTATTAGAATCAAGTTGGGCACGATTTTGATGAGTGTTTTGTCTGCCATATTTGGCTGAGGAGAGGCACTATAGAGGCATTTCAATTTGCATTTGATTGGTTTCCTAGGTAATTTCACCTTTGTTGGGCGTAAGAGTTTTGGCGAAGATCCTAAATATTTATTTAGGGTTTCCATTTTTCTAGTGATTACTGTCGTTGGGTAAAACAAAAATCACTAGTTTGTTAACTTGGCTACAAAAAATTTATCCCACATTGGCAGTGTGGCGTATCCTTTTGTTGTTTAAATAGCTTTGCACTCCCTTTGGTTGTTGTGAGCAATTCTCACAGATTATGAAGAGGTTATATTTTGTGTGTGATTATTGGTTTTGTTGTTCTCTTTGGAGTTGCTTGGTGTCAGCATGGAGATCGAGCAATAGGCTGCATTATTTTTTGCATCAAATCAGGTTTAATTTTTTTGGAAGTTTTTGTAATCACTATCTTTGAAATTTTTTGAAGAATTATAGTTATAATGGTTTCTTTGGAGAAATGGAACTTTAGGAAATGGAGTGATTTTATTCTCACTCATCTTAGTGAGGAGAATATATTTCCATATTTATATAATGAAGTTCCTATTCCAGACACACATAGTGGGTATACTATTTTGAAAGGATATAGGGCTAGAGTCTTTAGAGTTGTTTATGAACATATTTAAATGATGATGACCTTTTGGATTCACTTGTTCATTTTGAGAGCCATTATGCTCTTTGGACTCACCTTTTAGAATCATATGGAGGTATTGATATTCCATCTCTCGATTATCCTCTTTCCAATACTAGTGTGTCTTTTTGTTCTTTAGTGAAGATAGACCATGCTTGTGATCCTTTGGAGGTTGTTGAGACTTCAGATGAGGTTGTGGTTGCTTCAGAGGTTCTTGATTATTTGTCAGAGATAGTTGATCTACCTTCATTGAGTACTTCCATCATTCTTGAGCAACAATATTATCAGTCTTCTTGATTGGGATTCAAATTTTCCAAACATTGGTTCATTGTTCATGGAATATCATATTTCAGACTTGGAAGACACATTTGAGGGTATATCTCGCCTATTTGATGATAGTTGTGGTACAAATTTTTTCACCCCATCTCTGTCTTTGGAGAATGTTTAAACTTAGTTTCCAATGGTACCTTGTTTGTCACCTTCTATTGTGAATGAACATGTTCATGATTGGTTTGTGGCATCATCTTCCAAGGTCTTAGCGACACATGAGCATATTTTAGAGAAATTTTCATCCTACATTTGGATTTCACTTGTTAATTCCTATCCAAAATAGGAAGCATACCTACATTTGTATTTGGTTTTTTTAATTCCAAAATGCAGACAAGTTGTTTGTCGACATTGGATTATGTTTTGTCTTCAAGCACTTACCATTCTTGTAGGAGATTACACATTGTGGGGGAGCTATATATTCATTCTCTCTTTCCCTCTTATGGGGGGGTCATTTGTTGTATATACAAGATGTATGTAGTCCTTGTGGGGTGTTATTGAGTCCTCCATCCATACATCATTTTTGTTTTCTTTTCTCTTTTGGAGAGGGGTTTTTTTTCACAATTTTTTTCTCTTTTTCTTTGGTTTTGAGAGATTTTTTTTTTCATTGTGCATGGGTACCTAGCATGGCCTTGTATTTGGGACCCATCTTGCATCTTCATTTTGCATGATAATTCTCCCTAAGTTTTCACTTGGGGGGTGTTAGTATGTTAATTTTAACATAGGGTAATTAGTTTTTTCCTGTACTAGGTGGTTGTTAACCCATTGCATTTTTCTTTCCTTTAAAAGTCTATACATTATGTAATTTATCTCGTCTCAATTTATTCACTTTTGGTGAAATAGCATGTTCTTCTCTCATGCATTGTGAATTTTTTTTGTTGCTGATGATGATTTTGGGTTTGGTGGTCTCCACCTACAGAGCCCTTATGTGATTTTGGGATTTCATTTTGGGGGCAACCCCTTTTCATGATGTAGCTTCATATGGAAACATATGACTTGTCATAGGGCTTTCCAAATAAGCTCTCATGTCTTCTTTATTGTTATCATTTATCATTTTCTACTTTAAAGTAATTTCTCATAGCATGGTGTTTAGCAATTTTTTTCAAGTGGGGGCATACATTGACATTATTCTTTTACAACTCATGTTTCATTGTGTAGTCTTCTTAATTCATTTGATGCATCTTTCAATGTGTGGTGACATTTGGTGTGATGTCCCTCAAGAGCGTGATCTCTCTTAGCATGGTATATTCCTCTTAGTGGATTGATGCGACACACTACATTCCCTAAGTTGTGAATCTTCTATTTATTGATTGGTACTCTCTTGGAGACATTAGGCACAATGTTCCCTAAGTTAAGACCTTACAAGAATTAATCAAAAACTCCTTCAAGACCGTACCTTACACTATTTTTCATTTACAATATATGTTATATTGTCATCTTGCATAAAACACTTTGCTTGCATGTGGTGCCATCTTGTTTATTTATGATTGTCAAGCATACAAAGTTGTGCTTTTCTTGTGAATCCTCTTGTTCATGTTGTATGGTACCTTGTCAAAGTTATTAGGGGGTATAGCTTTGGTATGGTTAGCGTATGGGATTCAAACTTAGGCGTGACTTTCCCATAGCTAGTCTCTTGCCTATGTGAGCACATACCAACTGCATGCGTATGTGTCTCACTAGGGGCTCACCTAGTTGATGGCCTCAGGTTCCACTACCCCTTGTGACCATGTGTTTGGTTTGCATAGTGGATATTATGTTCCACTTGTAAATGTTAGATTGGATAAATAGCTTAGATCTAATCCACATCATGTTGGATAAATAGTTGAGGCTTGATCCACCCCTTTTATTTTTGTTTTGTCTTTCTTCTTTATGTCTTTGGTAGTGTATGACTGTGCATTGTTGTTACTCCTTACATCATTCACATGTGTGTTCTTTTTTTTCTTATGTTAGTTTGTCATAGGATCTTGATCCTATGGGCTTGATCATCTCTCCTAATCGTTGTCATCCTATCTCACTAGCATTGGTACACTTGGACCCTTCTTGATGCAAGCTCATCTACTTTAGTGTGAGTTTGAAGCAAGTTCCTCCTCTCACTAAAGTGGGACTAAATTTAGTGTAGAAAAATGTATCCCTTTACATTTTAACACTTTTTTGTGCCCTCCTTGCTAAAATTGGGCTTTTTTATGCCTTATTTGGTCTTATTTTGCATCCACAAGTCTTATTTAATGCATCTTTCTAAGGATAATCCTTACACATATCAAATAACCAATCATAATTTAATTTGTGTTTCCTAGATTTAGTGATCTAGGACTCATATGCCACCTTCGATGTATGGGTCCTACCTAAGTTTCAGGGCATGAACCTGAATTTGGCATTAACCTTAACATTTCTTGAAATTTGTGTCCCAAGCTTAGCCTATTGGGACTCATATGCCCCAACGGGCATATGAGTATTTCTTAACTTGGACCTATTTTAAATTTAAGTTCTTGGCAGGATTTTATTCTCCTAGATCTATTATCAGCTTGTAATGTTGTAATTTTGGGAAATTTTGCATAAACAAGTATAAATACAAGGTTAATTCACATATTTTCTCTTAGAAATTTTTATGAGCTAGTATCCTAACAATTTTACTAGATCAAGAGTATTCAAGAGAATTCAAGAGTTGATTATCAAGCATTTTGAAGCTATATTCAAGAATCAAGCATCATGCCAAAGTCATCATGCATCATGTGTGTTTTTTAGATAACATTTGTGATGTAGGTTCTTATGATTCAAGCAAGCATTCAGGTCAAGATCCATAGCCATAATTCAATATTCAAGATCTACATTCATGCTAGTCATTTCATACAAGTTTTCAACCTTTGTTACAAGGATTTGGTGATTTGCAACATAGCTTATTTGTTCATTCATCATTCCTTCATTCTATTTCATTTCATTTCAATGTTTGATTACCAAAACAGGGTTTGACCAAGGAAAAACCCTATCCACTAACAAAACAAAAATTTTGCTCTCTTTGATGTGTGATTTGCAGATTTAGGTTGAAGATCCATTGAAAAGAAAAATTGGAGAAAATTTTCAAAGTTGCAAAGTTGTCAAAGTTGTCACCTTTCTTGCAAGATCGCAGAAAGTCACATACAGATCATAATTCAAGGTTACAGACTTAGAGATCGCGAAGGAAAGAAGCTACAACAAATCACTAGAGGATATCATAGTCTTAGATCAACCCTGATATTGGGACTAAATCGCCACTTGTGGTGTATGAGTCCCAATATACCAGTTTTTAAGAAATTTTCTATAGATCCTGCTTTACTAGTTGTAGATTTTGGATCCAACCCAAAACCCTAAATTGGGACTAAATCACCCCAAATAGTGTATGAGTCCTAGTGTGATCAAAAGTCATCTTTTTGGGATTTCAGATCTTATTTCAAGCATCTTTAGCTTTTCAAGTGCACCTTTGTTCATTCTCATTCCATTTTTTTGATTTTGAGTTTTAAAATCTAGGTTACATAGTTACATTTTTATATCATTTACATTTCTTTCTTTCTAATCCTTTGCTTAGTGGTGAACCCCCTTTAGTCTTTAATCACACCCTAGGAGACCTTATTGCAAATCTCTTTCTCTCACTAGGACCATTGGATTGAGATCTCTAGGGTTTCCTTGAATGAAATAGAGTAAAATAAGGTCCCCCCTTTTTGTGTGTTCCATCTCCTAATAGGTGGAGCACACCTCTATTTTCTTGGTTTCAATCATTATCATCATCATGATTTAATCTTCACTAATCTTATCCAAAATTTATTATTATTATTGTCATTATCATCCTTCCATCAATAGCCAATCAAACAACACACATGTTCTTCAATATCCACAAACCTATGCACTAGAAACATGCACTTTTAGTGTCAAATCAATAACTAAAGATAAACCTCAATAACACAAAATTATCGCATCAATTTTGTCAAACTTTCCTATGTCATGCATCATTTTCTTTCATGGAATGCATCCTTATCCACATTAGGCATAATCATCATCTCCTTATCCTATTAGCACCTTGGAAAGAGGCTATATATCATAAAGGTTACATTTCATTGCACTAGGTTGTCTCAATGATGAGACAATATTTTAGGTTTGGGGAGGATGTTGCTAATATACACAAGGTTGTTTGAGTACATGTTATTAGAGTCATTTTTAGAGCCATATATATGTATTATATTTTTAAGTATTATATATCTAAGTTCTTTGTTTACTACATAGAACATAGTATTAAACCTTGGAATTAAGTCTAGGATTTTCTATCAATGGGGATCATATGTTAGTGAAGTGCCTTGGAATCTATATTATATTTTTTCTCTATTAGAGGATACATTTGTAACTACGAATTAGGTTTATGGTCATAAACTAGTCATCTAAGCCTTGATTCATTCCATGCACTATGGAAATCTACTCTTATACTAACCTAATAGATTTTTATTTTATTTTCTACTTTTTGTTGATCTAAGGATTGTTGGTATTTAAGAGTACCTAGGAAGTTTTTTTATTCATCACAAGGAGACAAATTATTCTAGTCCAACCCATCAAAATGTTTATTAGAAGGTTTATTCTATAGTTGAGAAGGTCCTTAATATTTAGATTTGTTACTCCCTTTGGTGAACCAACTCAATCTTTGTCACTATTAATTGTTTCCAATGCTTTAGGATGAGCTAGAATATGTGTATTAACGATGATTAAAAATGAGAGTTCATTTTTTTAAATACTAGCACATAACATTAAATTGTGCCAAATGTGTATTTTGTTGACTTAAGGCTAGAATATGAAAGGGTCTAGTTAAGCAAGTTTGAATTTAAATTTTGGAAAGGGGATAAGTCCATGACCACAAGGTGATCACAAAAATGTCCTAGTGTGGGAAAATGGCTAAATCTAGGTGGCTAATGGCTATATAAAGATAGGTGTACAAATAAGTTTGATAAATAGATAAAGTGAATATGAGCCTAACTTTACACAAGATCGTACAAATTCTCACTATGAATATGTATCAATATATTTCCTCAAATTAGACACAAAACTAAATAAAAAATAATATGTTTAAATTTCTACATTATAATTATATTTATAATTTGTAATTTATTATTACATCAAAATTACAATTATATATAATATCTTTAAATAATATTAAAATTAATTCAAATTAAATAATAACCTAAACACCAATAATAAGTAACTTTAAATAATAATTTAAAAATTTAAAAAATATCATATATAAAATATATTTGTATTTTTTAAAATTTAAATATAAAATAAATTATTTAAAATTTTCTACTGTTATATTTCTATTACTTATGCAATTTTCTTTTGAACTTTTTATATATTTCAATTTTAACTATTTGAAATTTTCCATACTGTATTATTAATTTATATTTAAAATTTATCTATTTAATATTATATAAGTCGATTAATAAATTAATTAATAATTAGTTTGTTTATTTTGAAAGTTTACTTACGGAAGTTTAAAATAGGCAACAAACCACATTTACTTCCAAACGTTGCTTCTCACTTCATTTGAAGGAAAAAAGGTCATCTTGAATGACACGACTTTCTTATTCTGAATTAAATTAATACAAACGATACGCAGTTACAACGTAATCTTATTCGCATGACAGGCTGTTGTTTCAGCTCTATTTTTTAACAATGAAGATAAATCCATCAACATTTGGGTAGATCAGAAGGCGGTGGCGGCAATTTTTCTGAATTTCCTGGACCATCCTCGGTGAGAAATACCATATCAAAACCAAGTGCAGAATGAGATTCAAAATGGCAATGCAACAGCCAAACACCTGTTGTTCAAAACAAATAACATATAATTTAGGTGTGAAGAAGTAAAATCTGAATCAAGAAAATATAGTTGCATCCACATATACCGTTAGAAATCTTAAGCATTAAAAATAAATTAAAGCCAGCTTACCTGGATTGTTGGCTAGAAATCTAATGGCCGCCCACCCACCAGTAGGAACTCCGACAGTGTTCAACATCTGAGGATTTACCAGGTTGAAGTTTGCAGGATCTGTTTGGGAATTATAATTACCGAAGCCTTGTCCCACAAGATAAAAATCATGGCCATGAAGGTGTATGGGATGGTTCTGCAATGTAATAATCCCGGTGTTCTGAAACACTATTTGAACACTACTATTGAACTTGAGAACTTTAACTTTTGTCCCCACCTCGGGCTCCCAAAGACGCAGGGGCACATCTCCAGTGTAATTGAATTCCTCGGGAGGATTATTTGGGAAATCTCTGGTAAACACTCCACTTATATTATTATAATAAGCCTGCAATATGGCTATCTCTGGATCCACGAATGAAATCTTATTAAAACTTCCAACACCTCTTACACCGTTGTTCTCTGGGCAGGAATTGTCCGGACAGGTAAGGAGTCCCAATCCCTCTGTAATAAGCATTTCCTCATCAACAGTCTGTGGGACGGAGGGCCTCAGGCTTCTCAGGGCTGTACTGAAATTGAATGCAGTGGACGTATCGTTAAATGCAGGAAAGCTAGGCAAGAGAGGGGCAGATGCGTTGTCGCTGCCTTTGTATTCCAATATTGCTGTTGCACTGGTATTTAAGTAACCGACCCCACTAGGCTGGCTGTTGTATACGCGAGTGCCAAAGTAGTAGCGCCCTGACTGCTGGTCAGCTGTTATGAGTACATCCATGGTGTTACCCGGCTGTATGAGCAGCACATCGGTTGTATATGGTTTGGTATAAACGGCATCCACTGCCACAACAGTCATATTATGCTGCGCAATTTTGAAGAAGGATCCGTGGAGCATGCCAGCATTTACAATCCTCAGCAGGTACCTTTTTCCTTGCTCAACCAAAAGACGGATAGTATCTGCATCCATAATTCATTCATTAATTACTTATCTCTTCAAAGTTATTCCTGATTTCAATTTTGTTTTTCATAAATGCTCAAAGTTACAAACCATTGGCAGAGCAAGGGAAAAAGTCTCCTGGTTGGCTGTTAATGGTGTATGCGTCGGAGTCGTTTGGTACAGCTCCTGTTGTAATCGCATCTGCTATTACATCTTCCACATTCGCATTCCACCATTCACCTGCACCCCATAAACCAAATTTAGTTCATAATTTAAGATTCATCAACTATCTATAAATAGTTTTTGAAAATAGAACATAAAACACAAAGGAGGATTTCGTGGAAGAAAGCTACCGACCCAGAATAACAGGAAACTCAGCGTCCGGTTTGGAAAATGGATAAGCCTTTCCAGCCCGGGGTAAAATGACCAAAGCTCCATGCACAGTGGCTCTCAGATATGAGATATGTGCATGCCACCACAGCGTCCCTTCCTGTCCTGTGATTGTAAAGTTGTAGGTAAACTTATTCCCAGGAGTAATGGGACACTGCGTTATGTAGGCCGGTCCGTCTGCCCAGCATGACTTCAACTGCTTTACCCCATGCCTGCCAAATCACAAAATAATAAAATCTCAACATAAGTTTCTCAGTAATGTTTATAATAATGAAAAATATGGATGCAATTTCTAGCGTAGTGTTTGTTACCAGTGTATAGTCACGTTATATGGCCCTTCGTTGTCCACTTCAACGACAAGATTATCACCTTCGCGCACAGTTATAGTGGGCCCAGGATACTGTCCATTCACCGTCACAATGGTCTGCGTGTTACACATTCTAGTCACGTTCTGTGTGCCGATCTGTAACATAGTAAACAACACAAATAAGCTTAACATACCAGCCATTACATCAACCTTAACATAACGTGCTTAGATTTTAAGGGATTCAGCTACAAATACTCACGGTGAAATTGTGCTGGACAAGGGCTGCAGAAGCCTTCCATGGTGCCACCAAAATTAAACAAACAAGGGAAGCTAATTTCACTACACTTGACAACCCCGCCATGCTTGATATTTTTCTTCCTTGCAAACCAACTTAGAACTTTTCGAGCTATGGAGTAATCTAGAGCAAGTTTGAAATCACTAGGAGCGATAACAAATAATACAATGGGTGGACACCGTCAAATCCAGTGGGCTGCGCGACAGCATGTAGACGCGTGTTGAAGAGTTCCCATTAGATGGTCAAAACAAAACATTAAAAAATTGAGTCCGCCGAATGGAATAGGTACAAGTATGACTGCTAACGAGGAAATGTAACGAAGTTTGCATGTAAATCGAAAAGCTCTAATTATAATAATATACAACATAAATATAGAGAAAGGATAAACTTCATTAAATATAAAGGATAAACTTCATATAATAGAATAATAATGAAGGTCTCTGTAATGATTAGAAGAGATAAAAAAACATTTAAGAATATCTGGGAAACAAAATGTTATGATTAGAAACATGTGCACAGACAATTAGTTTTTGAAGAGTTTGTAAACTTAACTCCTTTATCGCGAGATTGCAGACTTTTTCATTGTACTTGATTTTGAAGCTTTCCTCCACTTCAATACATTAATGCAAAGTGCTGGCGTCACATGATTTCAGTTTTCTACTTTGAACGTCTAGAAATTTTGACTTTCATACATACCTCGTTTGAAGGCATTGATATCGTTACGCGTATTTCGTTTTCATCTCACAACGCTCTTAAGACTTTGATAATTATCATTTTAGCAGTTACGCTACATCATCCACAATCTTAAGACTTTAAAAGTATTATTTTAACAATTTCCCTACTTTTGTACTCTCAAAGACTTTTCACTATCATAGCAAAAACTGATGTGTAAATGATTTGTCATAGAGGTGTGAATTCGTTATTTTATTGACTATAAATCTTAATTGTAATTTTTCTACATTTTTCAAATCCAAAGACTTTTGGTTACACTTGAAAATTATATAAGCAAAAGTGATGTGTAAATGATTTGTTATAGAAACGTGAACTAAGTTTTATTTTATCCACTGTGCACTTTATGACTATAAATCTAAAATGTGGTTTCCCCGAAACAACAGATCAAAGAAACTTTAGACACATGATTAAGTTGTCTACAATTGATGCATATCAAAAAAATTGAAAGAAAAACTTGTAGTGCTTAAGATTGAAAAGGTGGTGGGATGTCCTCCTCGTGAATTAAGTGCCCTCAACCACATCAATAAGGTAATATCTCTTCCAAAAATTTTACTTTAACATTAAAATTTTTACTTTAATATTATTATTTTTTTGATATAATGGTGAAATTTATTTATATGGGGCAATGGGCCTAGCTTGATTGGCTAATGCATCCTATTGAAGGCAAGAGGTTATGAGGTTTAGACTCTCTACGATCCTCGCGGTACTGGTCATGCCAACGTCACTGACAATTTATAGGGGGTGAGGTTATGAGGTTTAGACTCTCCATGATCCCCGTGGTACTGGTTGTGCTAGCATCACCGGCAATTTATAGGGGGCGGCTAACCGATTCGAATCCTGTAGTCTAAAAAAGAAACATAATAATAATAATGGTGAAATGTATTTACATTAAATTTTTATTTAGTTTTGATTTTATTAAAAAATATATATTAAATATAATTTATATATTTTAAAATAAATTATATACATTAAATTAAATTAATGTTTTTTAATTGATAAGATGGTTAAGTTTGTTTACATGTAAATTTTTATTTTTATTTTTATTTATTAAGAAAATCATTCAATTAATAGATATATTTATAATATATTTACTAATGAATTATATAGATTAAAGGTCTTACAATTTATTGGTGTTAAAGAATTTTTAATCTATTCTTCTTTTAGTGCATCCATCTTTTCCCCTTCTTCAACCATACCAATTTTCACTATTATTTAGTTCTAGATCGGGAAAGTGTTACAACAATAAATAATAATTAGTGAGGTAGGATAGGCCAATGTTTAAATTTAGAAAGTTTTAATTATGCACATGCATCACATGAACATATGTGTGATATGCTAGAAACCTAGAGAAATTGTGCAAAATCTAGAATATGGTCCTAGGTCAATGTTCAGTAAGAATCAGAATGTGATAATTAAATTTGGTAATCTAGTGTGAAAAAAGGTCAAGGTTGAGGACCCAATACATCCTAAAACATGCTAAGGGGATCAATGCCAAAGCAAGTATAAAATGAAATATGAAATTACAAAGATGTAACTTTTTTCCTTACACTTCTCTTCTATCAAAGATGAAATACCATGAAAGCAAGTCTCAAAGATCGATCAAAGTGGCCTAATTATCAACCTCTAATATTGGGTTGACCCCTTGATGCTCCACTCTATTGATGTAAATCCATCTTCATATGATCTTCACCACATTTCCAACAACCTACATTTGGATCCATGTTCCCATCTATGTCCTCTACTCTATGGTTAAGCCTCTTGTCATTGTAGTTGAGCCTATTTCCATTTATAGTCTTTTTTAAACCACTATTAGTATTCACTTGAGAGTGTCCAATGACCTTATAACTATTTTTAGCTATCCTTCCTAACTTAGAGAACTCTAAGTTAGATATATTTATTTTCTTTCAATCATTATTATGTTGTCTTTTAACTTCTTCATCTAATGAAATCCTAATTTTTTGAGCCAATGTCGTACGTTTGGTGAGTTTAGTAGAAAAAATAATACCATTATTGAAACCCAAAATAGGCTTATTTCCACAATCCTCTTTCGATCTCAAGTAAAGAATAATTCTCACGAGATCCATGAACTTGGCCTTATGCTCAAAGACAAAAGGAATTCCTTATTTCAATCCACAAAGATCTATAATTATTCTTTATCTATGTGCTATGCTAAAATATATTCCTATAGTGTAGGAAAAAATATCCCTTTTCACATTTAATTTTGGAATAATTAATAATAAAATGAGTTTAATGTTGCCTTAATTTAGTGTCAAGTAATATGTTCTACATATTCACATTAAGTTTAGGGCCCTTCTAAACTAAATGGACTTAATTGTGTCTTCTTTTTGATGTTGTAAGGTGTACCTTTACACTTTCACATCAATCTAGGGATTTATTAATTGATTGAGGTTAATTTTCCTTAATCGGTCCCTTTAATTCAAATCCAAACCTAATTAAATGCAAATTCCAAGGGATAAAACCTAAAATTCATAAATTCCATTACACAACACTTAACTTTGAAAGATGTGTATCCTAGGTAAGTGACCTAGGACCCATTCACCATAGAGTGAATGGGTCCTCACTTAGACCTATGACCCTGATTTTACATAATGTTTAACATTATCTGATGTGTGTCCTAGGTAAGTGGCCTAGGACCCATTCACCCTATGGTGAATGGGTCCTCACTTAGACCTAGGACCCCTCTTTGAAATGCATGTTATTGGTAGTATTTTAATGATTTCAAATATATAATTCAATTCTGAATTGTGATATTTGAATTTTGGGAATTAATGTCAAGATATGTATAAATACAAGGTTATTTCACTAAGTTCATCCTAGAAAGTTTTCATGAGCACCTAGATTTTCAAGTGTTCAATTCCTAAGGAAAATTTTATCATCAAGACTATTGTCAAGAGCATTTAAGAGTAGATTTCTTCATCATTTGTGGTAGTAATCAAGATTCAAGCATTATGTCAAAGTTATGTGGAGTCATGCATATCTTTGGAGCTAATATGTTGATATAGTGTTCAAGATCTTTAAATCAAGCATATCAAAGGTGTTGTTTCAAGAAAAGTTTCATGATCAAGATCTGCATTCATTGAGGTCACTTCATGCTATTTTGTAGATTTGTACTCCAAGGTTTCAAATAAGGTTTGGTGAGTTGTTACATAGATCTGTTCATTCATCATTCCTTCATTCTTTTCTATTTCTTGTCAAGGTTTAATTATCAAAATAAGGTTTGACCAAGGAAAACCCCCATTCACCTAACAAACAACATTTTTCTCTCTTTGGTGTGTGATTGTAGATTTTAGGATGAAGATCATTTGAAGAGAAAATTTGAAAAAAGTTGCAAAGTTGTCAAAGTTGCAAGAAAATTTGTCAAATCATGAAAACTCTTCTATAGATTTTATTTATAACTATCTGACAATGAACACTTGGAATATGTGAGTGCAAATTAAGTATAAGAAAACCCAGAAAGCATTTTCCAGAAAACCTAGCCAAGACCCATTCACCATAGGGCAAATGAGTCCTTAATGAGCTACAAAAGATGAATTTTGGTGAAAGCTACACAACATTCTTCCCTTTCCATATTTTCCTTTTGATTTTTTTTTGGTTAGATTTTATTATTGTTCTTCATTTGCACTTTTTAGCCTACATTTTGAATGAAACTAGACAAATAGGTTTATCATATTTCCAATTCAATTTGATCAAACCCATTTTCCTATGCTTCATTTTGGTGAACCTAAATTTGATCCTTACATTTTCTAATTTTGGAGTCCCCTTTTCATCCTAGATTTAGATCTTACATGTTAGTGTGTTAAGTTTAACATAGGGTAATTATTTTTTTTCCCATACTGGATGGTTGTTTACCCGTTACATTTTTCTTTCCTTTAAAAGGTTGTACATTATGTAATTTATAGTATCTCAGTTTGCATTCACATTTGGTGAAATTTAGCATAGTTCTTTTCTCTATTTGTGAAGGTTTTTTTGTTGTAGATGGTGCTCCTAGGAGGTGGTTGACACCAACATGGTATCAGAGCCAACCATTCTTCCCTCCTTCCTTTAAGAGTTTTCATCATAAGTGTTTTGAGATTTTTTATACACTAAAGATTCTATTTTCATTAGAGAGGTTGATATTGGAAAAGTTATTGTTGTTGGTAAAGCTAATCATGATTCTTGTCTCTATTCTTTTTCTCATTTTGATGATGATGATGATAATGAGCCTCGCACCCCTCTTGCTAATGTTGATAGCAATTCCTCAGGAGAGATTGGTCATTTAAACTTTGGATTTCTTCATACCTATGTTGATTCATCTCCTATTGGTTCAAAGGTAGCTTCTTCAGCCCAACAAGATATTTTTAATCCCTCGGATCTTGCTTTATTGGATGAGTATTTGGGAGGAATCTCATATTTGTTTGAGGAGTCTCATCTTGCAAATTTGGGAGACATACTTGAGGGGATTTATCTCCTCTTTGATGATAGTTTCACCATGGGAGTTGATACATCTAGATTGTCTTTGGAGATTGGCATTGATGAGCCTTCACTTTCACTTGATTTGTCACATTTCTTTATTTTTTTATCATGATTATGTGGTGGATTATTCTATTTGGAGACTTCCTTCCTCTTTTTAGTTGGACATAGAGTGGCTTCTTCATCACTTGGTGGACTTTTTTCTTCCTAAGGGGAGAGGAGTTGCTTATAGGCACTAGATCATCTTTTATTTTTAGGCATATTTCATCAGCATTGGATCTTCTTCATTATGGGGGGATATACTATCTCCTCTTTTCCTTCCTATGGGAGGATCACTAATTGTATATACATGATGTATGTAGTACTTGGGAGGTGTTCTTGAGTCCTCCATCCATGCATCTTGTTTTGTTTTTCTCTCTTTTGGAGAGGGGTTTTTTTCCATAGGGTTTTTCTCCTTTTCTCTAGTTGTGAGAGATTCTTTTTTGTGTTATAAATGGGTATCTAAAATGGTTGTGTAGTCAGGACCCATATTGCATCTTCATTCTGCATAATAATTCTCCCTAAGTTTTCACTTAAGGGGGTGTGTTAGTGTGTTACGTTTAGCATAGGGTAATTAGTTTTTTCCCATACTGGGTGGTTGTTTACCCGTTGCATTTTTCTTTCCTTTAAAAGGTTTTACATTATGTAATTTATAGTATCTCAATTTTCCTTCACTTTTGGTGAAATATCATAGTGCTTCTCTCTACTCGTGAAGGATTTTTGTTGCAAATGGTGCTCTTGGGAGGTGGTTGACTCCAACATTTCATTCATTTGCATCTCTTTGCATTGAATTAGGTCTCAATTAGGGTGTCTTGTCTTTGCATTTCATTTAAGGGTTTAGGATTACATGTTTTACATTCTTTAAATCTATAAAATACAAAAAAATCACTCATCTTGCATTCATTTTACATAGCATTCATTTGCATTTGAAAATTGAAATAAAAATTGTATATCAAACTAGGTTTTCTAGGTTGTCATTTTGTCACATTTTGTACTTGTATTCAAGATTGAATTCACAAAAAATAAAAATGGAAACTTGTTGTAACAAACCATAATTTGGAAATCATTGAAAAACACTCAAAAATCTATAAAAAATTATATAAAAACCTTCACCTAGGACCCATTCACCCTAAGGAAAATGAGTCCTTGACCAAGTCATAATCTAATTTTTTGGGCATTAAAATATTCATTTTTGCATTTCTATTTGCTATTTTCAAATTTTTGTTACTATTTCCATAAATTTTGTTTCATGTCAATTTTATTATATCTAGCTTAATTTGATAAAGTTAGTGCATTGTGTGATTTCAAAATTGCATTTACAAGACTTCATTTTTTAGTTTTTTGCTTAGTGTAATTAGAAAACTACCTTGTTTTAAATCTAAAAATCTAAAAGTGGACAAGTGTTTTAGCAATGTGTGGAAGTCCTTGTTTTCCTTGGTTGATGTCTGAAGTAATGTTTTTGGTAATGATCCTAATGCAATTGACTCTAACCATGCTCAACCAACTCCCAATGAGTTTCCTCGTCAAGTTGACATCATAGGAGAAGATGATGGTAGCATGCATGAGTTCATAAATGATTGCCTTAACAATCTTGAGAATAACGCATATTTTTACCCCTCCATGAAACAATCAACACAACTTGATATGTTTGGTTTTTTACATCTTGAAATTGAGTCACAAACTAAGCCTAAACAATATAATATTTTTTTTGTCATTTTTATAAGTTACTTTAGTATGAGCACTTCTTGTTTAGAAAAGTAACATTTTTTCTCTACTTCTTTGTGTTGTTTGTTTGTAATTGTTTTCTTGGTTTGTTCTACAATATGATCATGATGTTTTTTAGTGGGATATAATTCTTATTCATCTTTTTTTTTCCTCCTCAATGGTTATGTTAATTGTTTTTTTATATTATTCCCTTCTCTAGTGACCATTGCTTCCTTGTTTTTCTTCAAGTGTTTTATTTTGTGTTGACTTCATCTCCTTCTAAATGATTGATCTCAATGGTTTAAGTGAAGGGAAATAGGATCCCAAAAATCCATCTAAGAACTAGTATATGCCTCTAGTAGATCTATTATTTGTTTTATATTTTCGCAATATGAGCATATACAACTATATCCTAAAGCAAAAATGGACATAGTTTAATTTCCACAACATTAACCCTTAGAGGAAAGAAATGTAGCTTTCAAATCTAGGATAATTTCAACAACATAATGACATATAAATTAACATTTAAATAATAGAAGAATAGACAAAAGAGAAACAACATAGACATACATGGGGAATATCCTTTCAAGTAAAAGTCCCCACACTCCAACAACACAGATCATTTTTATTATCAATGATAAAATAATTACAATACAAATACTGAGTCTATGTTCATATAGGCTTGAACCAATATATATATCCATAACAACAATGTTACAATATAATTGTAGGCTCATAGCCTATACTTGGAGAGTACATTTTGCTCTTTTGGAGAAAATTTGGTAGCATAACCCTTGTGAATAAAGCTTCTCTCACAAGTCTAGCATAAAACTTGTATATATAAAGTATATAGTGCCTAGGATATAAGTTTCCTCAAACCCACACCCATGCAAGAACATGCAACATGGCAGATGCAAAAAAGAACCTGTCAAAAATTTGGGCATCCACATTCCAAGTTTGACTCAAATTGGAACAGAAACTACATCCATACAAAACTCCCCTTGTAATTAGTAACATCCAATATTGACTTTTCAAAGTGGGTGACAACTTACTCAAAAATAGGTACATGTCATAGTTAACTCAACATGCCTTGACACATGTCGCCAATGTGCAACTCTGAGAAGATTTTACAAACTCCTCTTTACAAATGAGTGCCCAAGTGACAAGTGGCACTATTGTGCACCTCCATGAATTATTTACAAATATCAATCCTTCAAATAAGTTCCAAGGTGACAAGTGGGACTCCATTGACCTTCACACCTTGCATGTGGGATATAACTCTCCTCGATGGGTTCCAAAAAGTGCTATGACAACTATTATAGTTGGCAACATAGATATATCAATATTTGCATAATTATTTATCACAAAATTAATGCTAGGACTCAAAGGTTTGAGACACCTTAGTTCCAAAATTCTCCCACTTGTTGAAGACCTGCCAATAAGGTATTGAGGTCTCTTTCACTTTGTTGCCTCTATCTATGTGTTATCCATGTTATTTCTTCTAACCCCGTGATTTGGTAGCTTGTTATGTTCTAACCTTGTTGTCATGTTTAGATTTTTCTTATCTAATATGTTTGTGTTGTAGGTCTTTGCCCTAGGGGAATGCTTTCTTGGTTTCAAGAGCTATCTGCTTAAAATCTAATGAAGCCAAATAATTAAAATATATTTATAGAGTGCAAAACAATATCATTAAAACAAATATTATTACATGTACAAAATTTGGATTTGGGGGATTCTTAATCTCTATGATTTTATCTTTTGGTTGAAGGAAGTTTTTTTCCATAAAAAGTAGTTTGATTAAGGATGTGATGGACAACATATGGATTTTAATGATTTTTTTGAGTTTGATCACTTTATTGAATATATTTTGGGAAATTGTGATCATTTCACTTCGTTGTTCTTTAAAAATTTAAATAACATTTGATTTGTATAATGTAGTAGCATTTGAGGAAAAAAAATAGCATCATATAAAATATTTTAGTTTTGGAAGTTATATTATGGACCACAATCCAACCATCAAGAAAATAGAATCTATCCCTTTTCTAGAGAAGACCTTGCTATTTAATGCTCTCAAGATTATTTTCTTCTTCTTGAAAAGTTGCTAACTACCATCCTAAAGGATTTTTATAACTCCTGTTAACCTTCATGAAAGACACTTATTTTCTAGGAAATTACTAATTTTTGATTTGAAGACTATCTTTCTTTTGTATATATTAAACATAACAAAAATTGAAATTAAAATTTAAAATGTTTTATTAAATAAGTTATATTTATTAGTTTGTGTAAATAAGATGTTTGGGATAAAGTTTCTCAAAAATGTTAGTTTTTTTGTTATGTGCCTCTATGTATATTTTATCCATATTTTTTCTTCTAACCTCGTGATTTGGTAGCTTTTTATTTTCTAACCGTATTGTCATGTATAGATTTTTCTTATCTAATATGTTTGTGTTGTAGGTTTTCACCCTAGGGGCATGATTTCTTGGTTTGAAGAGCTATCTGCTTCCTCTACAATATCCTTTTGGTACCATGATGATATTTTTGTTTAGTATATTTCCTTTAGAATGCATATTCATGTAAATTCATATGCCCACTAAAGTGGGGGAAAAATGTAGTGTTGTAAAATTACACCCCATAGAAATTTCACCTACACTTTTGCTTCCACTTTGGTGTCCACTCCCTTAGTATTTTTGTAGGCTCATTTTAGCCCTTGCATTAGTAGTTTTCCCCCAAGATGCTTAGGACCCTTTTTCAGCATCTATCTTCTTGTGTCAATGTTGCATTAAACCTTGTGTTTTCCTCATTCCCACCATTTTTTAACATGATTTGTCTAGACACTAGCACATCATGCTAGAATCCCACAACATTTCAATGTTCAAACAACCATTTTTGAGATCTTTTCCACTTGTCAATTATCTTGGTTGGTGGAAATAATTTGAGATGATTTGTAACAACTCAAGAACCTTCTTTTCCCTCTAATGCTCTCTTTAAAATCCATCTTTTTAATTCATTTTTTCTTCTCAATGGTCTCTCTCTCTTGAGAAATCTCTTGATTTTCTCTCAAAATCTCTCTATCTCTTTCTCTCAAGCTTGCACAACTCTCTTTCTTGCTACAGTAGTCTCAAGTTCTCACAATGCTCTCTACAACTCTGTTGGATCTCACAACTATCTCTTTCTTTCTCTCTCTTTGGCTTCCTCAAGCTTTGTAGGTGATATCTATCTATTGTCTTATGTCTTTGAGAATCTTGGGATTTCTAACATCCCTTATCTATGGATTTCATCTTCTTGTCTATTTATCTTTCTATCTATCTACCTATTTGGTTGAACATTCCTAGATGTGGTAACACCGAAATAGAGGTTTGAGTGAGGCAAGCCCCTAAATAGCCCCAACATTTTCCTTGATCTTATGTATGCAAGTTTTGGAGAGATCTCTTTTTTGGAGGCTTCATTGCTTGGCCCATTTTGAGCATTTTCTTTCTTATTCTCTCATGTTATCATTTATATTTCACTCAATTTACTTTATTTTATTCTCTGTTATACTCTAATATTTTCCTATATTTGAAGATCTCCTAGTAAGCTATAACAGTAGTAGTAATTTTTTTTATGTGATAGTCTTAGGTTTTGGTTTGTATGAGATGCTAGTGCAACATTAAGACGACACTAGTGTGTCATTGAGATGATGCCAATGTGCCATTAAGATGCCAACATGTGTTTTCATCCATAGGTTGTGTTGTCATCCTTGGTAGAGAGCTTGTTAGTCTATCTAGAAAACCTCTGAGATCATTTCTTTCTAATTTTGAAACTCTCACAATTTATCCTGTCACTTGAGCCTTGTTCCTTGAGTTACTAGATGACCATTTTCTCCCTATAGACTCTACTTTTTCCTAGAGACATGGGAGTAAAAATTTTCCTCCTCGACAATGATAAAGAGTAATATTAGTTTTATCCAAAAATATAAGATTTGATATCACAATCAATGTTTTGCAACTAATTTTTTTGGTTTTTTTTGTAGTTATATTGAGAAAGGGAACTTTTAAACTACTTGATCAAACAAGAAGGAATATTTATTAAAATTATTAACAAAAGGATTTTCAATATTGAAAGTGTTGGTTTCCAAATCAATAGATTCAATGAGTCCTAAAGAGTAGCCACTCTCTAATATTTAGACTCAACAAGTTGATATGGCCAACGAATGGGAGAGTGAACAAAATACCCCTTTCTCCCCTACACTTTAGGCTCTGTTAAACCTGTGAGGGTGATCCCAACAATGTGCTTTCAGATACTTGTGTGCCAAACTATCAAACACACAATGAACACATGAATCTCCTTTATATGCTTAACAGACACATTACTCTAAAGGATTGGCTAACCTCTACAGTAATGTCTCATTTAAACATGAGAGTTGTGATTCATTGAAATAAGCTCAACACACAAACAAACTAGGACTTCAATAAATAAATTTGATTTAAAAGATGATTAGCTATTGCATTAGCCAACAAATGTAACATGAATAATACACTTAGATCAGTGCCTCATCCTTGGAATGGATTCAACTCAAACACATACATAATCTGATAACAATTTTCACACCTAACAGTATATGAAGCTCTAAAATGTTGCGTTACAGTATTTTAGCATTGTGTCTTAACATTTACTTCTTACTAGCATCCTAGCACTCAGTTCAATACAAAGCCACACATCTATCTAAAATTGATGGAGACAAATAAGATGACCTTGATGTATCAAACTTGAAATATTTAGCATTATTTTTCAAGTATTGTAACCAAACTTACATAAATATTGACAGACTTAGACCCTAAGACTTAGCTCTAAAATTATTTATATTCCCATTACAATCTTCTGTGTGACTAATTACAAAACAACCTCTCCCAAAAAATGGAGCAGAAATCAACACTTAAGGAAAAATAAAAAACCCTAAATGGTGATCTCCCAAAGACACCTAGCACACTCAGCACCATAGATCTATAACTTCCTTTACTTGCTGAAGAATCTCAACTTGCTCTCTATTTTCTTGCTCCTCACTCCACTTCTCTACAACTAAAAAATATTCAGGACTCTTTGTGAAAACTCATTATTCTCTTTGTCTACCTTTCACCCACATTGAAGAAATGCCCTGTTGTATAGAATATTCTTCTAGCTTGTAAAAACCCTTCATTGTAAAAATGAAAATCTCCCCTTCACCTGTTCAATTCATCCTTCACTTTTACCTGCAGCCTCTAGCCTCCGTGAAAAGCACTTTTTCAATGCCCATCAAATAAAGTTTCTAACTTTATTGGGAAGACTTTAATTTCATTTTTATAATAAAAAAATTACCCGTGCTTTTCATTATTTTTCCATCAGGAAAAATATCATCGGCACTTTTACTTTGACTCCATATTTAAAATATTTTACACTTAAAAAAATATAACTCTTATCTCCACTTATCGGGAAAATATTTTTTTAATCTCCCATTTAAAATATTACTTAAGTTACTCATTTGAAAAATTTGAAACTTTTCAGGACACCACTTTTCGGCCATGTTGCTATAAAAAATGATTAAATAACCCATTAGAGCTTATCTTGGGAGCATAAAACTGAGTAGGCATGTAGACACTTGACCCAAGAATGCAGTGCAACAAATGGATTGGAAAAATTGATCCTAAGGTGAAAGATATCAATCCTCCAAGTTGCCTTCTCAGACTTCCTTGAAAATGCTGATTTTGAAACCCTAAAAAGTTCATTTGGAATGGGCTTTGAAAAAATAGCAAATGGGGAGCTGGGGAGGTACAAACTAGGAAGCTAGTAGATAATTATATAGGAAATCATGGGGAACATTTCACTTTGATGTGCAATTCATTAGATCACCAAATATAAATTCAAATGTAGGGGCACCTTTTGCAGATTTACACAGTTCAGTTTGCAAATATGAACTTTTGGCAAACGGATTCAAGTTGGAAAACATAGAAAATGGATTCATGGGGTTATGCCAACTAACATGGGGCTTCATAAAGATGCAGAGAATCATGGAAAAATAGTAGTTGGGATTAATACTCAGCAAGCACAAAGATACAACATCACAAAGATGGCCTACTCATAAAGGTGCAACATGTGTAAACAACAAACCAACTTCTAGACCTTAAAACCAAGACTTTGGAAACTCACCAAAACTTATCCAAGGAAGCTGCAAATGGTCGCACACCATATCTAATAGGTGATTAACACTTCCCCAAAGTGAATTTTTATAACAATTCATGGGTGTCAAATTATAAGCTCCCAAAGTGAGCTACTTAGACTTATTATGCAAGGTACTTCTGAGTGCATTAGGCAAAATTTTACATGGGCCCTCAAAATTTAGCCAAATTTTGGAGGTCCCCAATAGTGGATCTTTCTGGGGATGTCTGTTCCTCAGTGAACAGAGTGATAATTCAAAATCCTCTGGGAGAGTAGACCAAGTGCCAGAATCATTGGGCAATAGAGTCATTTTTTTAATTGTTAACCTCATTTGGTGGCCCCAGGCCACCAAATGGAAAAGGGAAGCTAGTTCTTACCCCTTTTGAACACCAATATGTTAAAAGAGTTGATCTCTTTTAATCCATACTTGCCTCCATCACAACATATCAACATGAGTGAATTCATTCTTACAAAGCCAAGTGTCAGGCTACCTTTGATTATAGCTTTACTATCACATGGCAACCAAATGACATAGGTTGCATCTCTGCCACTCATTTCATTTTCTAATTTTGTGGCAAGTGACAAAATGTGAGGATAGTGATCAACACCATCGAAAAACACAACCTCATCCCATTTACCAATTCCCTCACAATGATTAAGGTCAAAAAAGAAATCATCCTTCAAAAATAGTGTACAATCCTTCTATGTGCCAAGCAAAGAGTGCTCACACATTTGCAACTCATCCAACTAAATTGCATCACATGTGATTTTTTTGTCATCCAAACAACACAGCTTAATCACATTATTACATGCCTCAATGTTCTAAAAACAAGACTCATCAACATCCACACTATCTTCATCTGCATTCAAATCATAGCATTCTAAAGAAATTTCAACATTCCAAGCAATGCTTCCTACTTCAAGCTCATAGACAAGACTGTCAACATTAGTAATGTTATCACACACAAAATTTTCAAGAGTAGGCTTAGATGACTTAGAATTTACTTTTGCAACAAACTCCTCATAATAATTGTTTAAAAAACATTCACTGCTACAAATAGAAACATATTCATCACCACCTCCTGCTGCATCAACATGAAATTTTGAAACATATTGCTCAAGAGGAAAACTATGAGTTGTAAATCCAAAAAAGAGATCCTCCTATGCATCCATGTGGTTGACACAATCACATTCTTCAAGTGAAAACTCATCATAAAGAGCATCATTATTTGTACTAGCATTTATCTTTGCATTGTTACCTTCATGTACAACTACATCAATGCTATCCTCATGCAAACATTCAATGATAACTTCAAATTCAACAAAAGAAGTAGAATAAGGTAAAACATCAAACAAAAGAGGAGTTCCTTGTTCATTTTGACCAACATATGCATGCTCTTCATAACCAACTACTTGAACCAATTCATCCACTAAATCTCTTGCACACACATCTCCTTTGTTCATATTGTTGCAACAATCAGCAAAGCTACCTTCTTCACTATCAAACTGAAAACCATCAATGGTTTCTTCATTGCAGCTGCTTTTGGCTAGTCCTTCCAATTGAAATTAATTGCACTCCTTGTCATTTTCATCTGATACACTAATGCTCTCAAAAGCATTCTTCAAATCTACAGGCTCCTTTGTCTCATAATGACTTTCAACAATGCTATACTCACTTGTAGAATGGGTATGACTAAGTGCATCATAACATTGCTAATCACACATGTCTTCTTCAAACAAGATATTTAGTTCATATCCATCATCTTGTTCTTGTGATCCTTCAAAAGTATTGTCATCATTTTCCTTGTTGGAACACTTTTCACTTGAAGATATTAATTCTACCTTTTCCTCATGAGAGGAATCACAGTCACTAGGGCTACAAATAGAATTGAAATCATCATGATCACCTATACAATAATACTTCTCAGCTAGTTGCAAACTTTCATTTACAACACCATTGTTCTCATCATGAATATATGAAACTTCAGAATCAACATGATCTTCAACTATATATTCAAAATCCATAGAAGAGAAAACACTTTCAGTATCATTTACATTATTGCAGCCTTCATTTGTTACAAAAAATATTCTCTCTATTTCTATATTTTTAGAGCAAATAGAAGAAACTTCAGATGTTTCATTTATCTCTTCATGACCATCATGGCTACAATCTTCAGCTGGGTGCATTTCTTCTATAGGTTGTTCAAAAACAACTTCCTCATCACCTAATGATGCATCATTCTTGTCTTCTACTATACCATCTACAATTATTAGACTAAGTCTTGAAAAAGTACCATCACATAATTGATTTAGGAGATTAATTCCATATTTATCTATCATTTCCTCAATTATTGAAAGCCATTGATATATGCATTTAAGATTAGGAGGCTTCAAATGAGTTGGCATGGTACTTAGACCTAGATCAAGTCTTTCACAAAAAACATCAATGCAAACTAATTCATCAAGTCTATTTAATGTTGGTATAGCAAACAAAATCTTCATGAATCTATCATGAAAATTATAGGAGAATTCACCCTCTAATTTGTTTACATCATATAATGCATCAATAAGTGACATAGGTTCAACTTCATTTTCATATTTCTCTTCATATTCTTCTTGGGTATAAAGATTTCTTTCTTTAGATAAGCATTCATCATTCACTTCACCAAACTCATCCAAGAACAGTTTCTCAATCTCTTTCCATGAACATATAGAATGCATTGGTAAACTAGAAAACCAATATTCAGTAGTATCTTCTAAAGCTCTTACAAAAAAATTCATGATAGCATCTTCCTCTAATATTTGACAATCTTCCATTATATCAAGAAAAACTTGTACATGTTTTGATGTTGATTCTTCAAAACCTCCTCTATTTACTTAAGCAAATATTCATTAATTCTTCTTGGGATAGAATGTGGGTAACCCTGGATTTGACTAAAATCCAGAGGGTGGTATCTTTCATTAGTGAACACTTTCCTTTGAGGAAATGACTTTGTTCTAGGCATGATATTATAGCTTGTAGAGGGAGAACTAGGACAACAATACATATTTGCAAATAAAATTGTGTTCCCTCTACAACTAATTTTCTTTTCGATATCCTTTTTAGAATTTCCTACTTTCTCATTTCCCTTTCCACTAGTATCTTAAAATACTGAATAAGGGACAGTATTAACTAGAACCTTTTGTTGAAACCTTCATATAGAGATATTACAATAGAAAAATACCTAAGAACTGCTACAACCAACTCTTCTGATGATGTAGAAACTTATGTAGAGTTGCCACCTCTTTCAAAGAGGAAAAGATTTTCAAGGAGCAGAAAGCTTCTTCCAAAATCTAATTATTTATGAGTTCTCTCCACCAGCAAAGCACCAAACTTCAAGAATACATCAAAAACATTGAAACAATCTCCTTCATGTATGAAATTTGTTGGATCATTCAAACCCAAAACTACAAATCAGCAAACTGATTGACTCTTTAAGGCAGGATGATCCTCTATCAGAATCTTCTCAAGTTCTCCCCAACAGAGTCACCATTCTATTGGTTCCCAAATCAACAAATGTAATGAGTCCTAAAGAGTAGCTACTCTCGTATTCAGACTCAATGGGTTGATATGGCCAATGAACAGGAGAGTGAAAAAAATACCCCTTTCTCCCCTACACTTTAGGCTCTGTTAAACCTGGGAGGGTGATCCCAACAATGTGCTTTTAGATACTTGTGTGCTAAAGTATCAAACACACAGTGAACAAATGAATCTTCTTTATATGCTTAACATACACAATACTCTAAAGGATTGGCTGACCTCTACAGTAATGTCTCATTTAAACATGAGAGATGTGATTCATTGAAATGAGCTCAACACACAAACAGGCTGGGAATTATAAGTAAATTTGATTTAAAAGATGATTAGTTGATGCATTAGCCAACAAATGTAGCATGAATAAAACACTTAGATCAGTGTCTCATCCTTGGAATGAAGTCAACTCAAACACATACATAATGTGATAAAAAATTTCACACCTGACAATATATGAAGCTTTGAAATATTGTGTTACAGTATTTCAGCATTGTGTCTTAACCTTTACTTCTTACTAGCATCCTAGCACTCAGTTCAATACAAATTTACAACCATATTCAAGTACCTACATGATAATTTTTGAATTAATAGACAGAATAGAGCCACACATCTATCTGAAACTAATGGAGAAAAATAAGATAACCTTGATTATATTATTCATAACTTGTAAAACCAGTACACAGAAGAATAAAATAGTATCAAACACAAAACATTTAGCATTATTTTTCCAGTATTGTAATCAAACTTACATAAATATTGATAGACTCAAACCCTAAGACTTAGCTCTAAAATGCTCTATATTCTCATTACAATATTTTGTGTGACTAATTACAAAACAACCTCTCCTAAAAATTGGAGCAAAAATCAGCACTTAAGGAAAAATAAAAATCCTAAATGGTGATCTCCCAAAGACATCAGGCACACTCAGCACCATTGATCTATAATTGCCTTTACTTGCTGAATAATCTTCAACCTACTCTTTTTTTTCTTGCTCCTCACTCTACTACTCTACAATAGAAAAATATTCCTCTTTGTGAAAACTCATTATTCTCGTTGTCTTCCTTTTACCCACGTTGAGGAAATTCCCTGTTGTATAGAATATTTTGTTGGCTTGTAAAAACCCTTCACTATAAAAATTAAAATCTCCCCTTCACCTGTTCAATTCATCCTTCACTTTTACCTGTAGCCTCCAGCCTCCATGAAATGCATTTTTTCAATGCCCAACAAATCAAGTTTCTAACTTTATTGGGAAGACTTTAATTTCATCTTTTCTAATAAAATAATTACCTGTGATTTTCATTATTTTACCATCAGGTAAAACTTCATTGACACTTTTACTTTGACTCCATATTTAAAATATTTTACCCTTAAAAAAATATAACTCTTATCTTCACTTATCGAGCAAATATGTTTTTAATCTCCCATTTAAAACATTACTTAAGTCACTCATATGAAAAATCAATTGGGCTCACCTTTCTATTAATTTTTATTTTCCAAGAAGCATCAGTGTTCCCCCCAGTTTGCAACATTTATGACTTGGTAAGAGGTAATTTTTCCATATTTTTCCTCGTTCCAATCAATGATTATAATATTACCCTAATGGACAGTACACTGGTAGGAAAGTTTATGGAACCTAGACCAAATATTGAAGTTGTTAGGGCATTTGTCAAAACCAAGTGGAGAACCAATGGAAAAGTTTCTATAGCAATGCTTCCTAAAGGTTACTTTTCTTTTGAGTTTACCTGCAAGGAGGATATTTTGGCTATAAGGAGTGGTGGTCCTTGGGTTATAGGCAAATCTTCCTTGGATCTCAAGAAATGGACTTCTAATGTAGATCTTTCTGACTTCATTTTTTAGAATGTTCCATTCTGGGTTAGACTTCTTGGTCTTCCTTTGGAATACTGGAATGGGAATGTCTTCAGTGGCCTCACTAACTCTTTTTGGGATCTTTTTTCAATAGCTCCAATGACATTGGCATGGAAAAGGCTAGTGTTTGCTAGAATCTATGTGGGGGTGTCCCAGAATGTTGACCTCCCTTCTTCTATTGATATTCAAT
>VDFB02049217.1:121627746-121725674 GCA_007258455.2 Sequoia sempervirens | reverse complement strand
ACCATCATTGTTTCCAACATTCTTGTTTTGTTGCCAAAACTTAGGTTTGTCACCAAGTTATTGTAATTTTTGGAGGAGTTTGATGAGTTCTTTTCATTGTATATATCTTGATGACTCCTCTCTTGACTAAGGCATCCTAAATTTTGATCACATTCTCAATCAATTTTTTGAACGTTGGGGGACATTGCAATTCCAATCTGTAACTCATCTCATCATTAAGGTTGTCAATAAAGATTACTATATTTTCCTTTTATAATATGGGACGAGAGTATCATGCAAATAACCTTCTCTATTTTTTCAGTAATGCAAGGAATGATTAACCTTTCTTTTGTTTCAAGTTACAAAGATCTTTCATAATAATGTCATGTTGAATGTTGTAAGAATATTGGGTGATGAACTTGTGACTAATTCCTCAATGTTGTTAATTGGTGGGGTGAGTTTGGAGAACCATTCAAGACAATTCCCACCTAAGCTTCTTGGGAATAATCTCATCAAATATGTTTCCTCATATGCAAATTCAAGACTCATGGTCCTACACTCTCTCACATGGTCTATCAGATTGGTTTTTCCATTGTATTTTTCGTACTTTGGGAACTCACAATGTTTGGGAAAGGGTATCATGTGAATACTTTGATCAAATGGATAAGGAAAAATGTCTTGGATTAAGTATCATTTTGAAGTCCCTCTTTGCATATCAAGGATTTGTTGTTGAAGTTTCTTCATTTGGTGAGTGAGAGAAACTACTTGTTTAGGATCATTTTCAGGCTTTTTGGGTGGCACTTTCAATTGATTCATGTAAAAGTATTCTAGTAATTTGGCACCTTATTTGGCTAGCATAAGGAGGTATTTTCCCCCATTTCTTTCAAAAATATTTTCTAAAAACTTGTGGAAATTGCGGTCTTGTTCAACATGTTGGATATCTTCTTCGATCACTTCTTCCTCATTAGTGTTATTGAGTCCATGAAAATGATTATCTTTAGCCTCTTCCATGGTGTTTTGTGTTTCAATATTTTGAGTTTCAGTGTTTTGAGTCTCAATGATCAGAGTTTCAATGGTTGGAACTTCAATGTTTGGATTTTTGATGTTTGGAGTTTCGATGTTTTGATTTTCGAGTCCTTCTTCCTTGAGATTTTGTATTTGCAACCTTGTTTGAACATGCATACAAGTGTTATAGTTTAGACTAAACTTTGATCTAGGTTTTGGAAAAGTACCAAGGATTACAACTAAGTCATATAGAATGACAAATTCTAATGAGACTAGGTTGGATTTGACTATATAGCTTCATTTCGTGATAAGAGGATGATGAAACTAGGCCTACTAATAAAAGGTGTGATAAATTTGATGATGTTGGTACTTGGTGATGTTAGATATTGGTTTAGGTTGGAAAATTCCACTTGAAAAAGTCAATTTTAACAATTTTGAATCCTAAGGTATTTAAGGAATGATCTTGAACTTTGGGAAAGTTTTGAAATTTTGGTTCAAACTGTGAAATCGATGGTAAATGTTTTTCCTAAATGAGGTACTCAAATCTTTGAAAAAGTTGTGGTTTTGACAATAGTAAAAGATGTATTTAATTCAGGATTGTTCTTGCAAGCTCTTTTGTAGAAATTGAAGGTCAACCTCTCTCTAAATTTGTAAAGTGTTGATAACCGTCTTTGATGTTCTTTTGGACTAAGAGGTATGGACTTTGGTTTCTAAATTTTAATCTTTCATGAAATCATTTAGTAACACATGTTTAAAATTTTTTACCTAAGGATTGGTTGAATACTTCTACTTGGATTCCCAAGATGAGATTGATTGTTGGACAAGAGATGAACCTAGGTCACTATTTTGTGTTTTTCCAAAGGTGCCAAAATAGAGACAAGCCATAAAATGTGCAAAAGGTGCCAAATAGAGACAAGAGGTGCCAAAATAGATTTAGACTTGGTTTTTGAAATTTTATTTTGCATGGTTTTCTTGATTTTTCAATGGGAGACTTGTTTGTTTCACTAAATGCAATTCTGAATCAGGGTTTTCACTTTTGACATGTGCCATTTTGTTTGTTTTGAGAACACTTGGATAATGACATATCAAGCAATGTGCACTCCTAAGGTTGTGAAAGACTTTATTCTTTTAGACTCCACGTGAGTTTTACCCCAACTGCACTTATTCTTAGTGGATGACTAGATGCTTGACCCCACTGGCTCCCCTCCATGACACTCACTTCTTGGGGTAGCCAAGCATCAATACCCATGAATCTCCCATGGCATATTTTTCATCTCTACTAAAAATTGTGAGAATGTGGATTCCTTTGCAACAATCATTGTTGCACCAAAGAATAGATAAAGGTTTTGACCAAACTACAACAAGGGTTTTAGTAAGGAATTTCCATTTGTGGGGGTTGATCCATGAGGTGAGAGACCATTGCTACCCTTCTCATCTGAACCAACCTTGTGATATTGGCCTTTGTTCCAGTATCCACACTTATATCCCGACTGGAAATGCACTTGGATTTAGTGTGTTACCAGTTGGTTTATTCCATTGGGTGATTACTTTTTCCCACAAGGTAGACCCTCTAAGATAAACAAAAGCAAGCAAGTATACCCATAGTTCGATCAATCTTTATTCTGCATGAATAAAAAGAGAACACATGCGATATACTCAACTCACACTCACACAAAAAAGTGAATGCGTCTAGCTTTTTGGTCACCTAGTTAAGGGGAGAGCATATGCCTACCACCCATCAAGCACAAAAGACATGGGATTCATTAATCCTTTGATTAAGATATGTTCCTAACATAACCAAAAGGAAACATGATATTCGTTAACCTTTTAATTAAGTTATGTTCCTGTCTTAACCAAAAGGAAACTAAGTAAATCACTTCCAACCCCTACAATATGTCAGTAGTTTGATAGGAGTGTCTTTGACAAACATTTTTGGGAAGCTTGCAAATCAACAACACAAAGGAGTATTGGCGCTGGAATCATAAAAGGCGTCAAAAGCGAGGCAAAAAGGTGCTGAAACGGAGACAAAAACCGCGAGACAAAAAGAATAGAGCAGCGAATGATTAAAAGGCTTCCGTCGAGACCAGATTTGAAATAAAGACAAAATTACCATAATAGAGACAAAGTTCGAATAGAGTCGGCTCAGGGGAATGATGTAAAGGCACAAAATAGAGATAAAATCTGATGCGAATAAAGCGAGACAAAGGGTGTCAAAAGCAAAGAGATAAAGGGTCCTGAGAGAACAAGAGTTCAAGAGAGGCTCAAAGAGGCTCTTAAATGGAGTGCAAAGAGGCTCAAGAGGATCTAAAACAGGTGCAAGAGGTTTCAAGTGGCTCCAAAAGGCTCATGTGTCAAACTTGTAGACATAAATTTTCAAGCATGTTAGTAATAAATGAGGAAATGACCCACGGTGGGTGCCATTTTGTGTTTGTGTTAAATGTGCAAATTTAGTATCAATAAAAACCTTAATGAAACGATTTATATTCAAATATTCAAAGCTCAAAAAAACTATCATAAATTGCATCTTAACGAATCTTTCATGAACGTCTCATTGTCCTCTATTCCTAAGGATTTATCAAACTATTTGGCCCTTAGATTTCTATGAGCACAAAGGTTGTTAAAATGACTACTTAGGAAATGAGATAACATTCAACATGCAAGCCAACTATATGCCTGCATGAAACTATGTGCAAACAATGATGATGAATGCTATGATAAGTGAAGGATAATGTTGATGATAAATACACAAACGGTGGTGGATACCATGGTGGTGATCTATATGATTCTATGCATGATTCTACCTATGCTCAAATGCAAACTTAAAATGAACTAATCTCAAATGCAACTATGATGCAAGATGGATGATAAAATGCAACTATTAAGCAAGATTTAAAGCTAAGATGTAAATATAATGCAAAGAATGATGCAAAAACTAGCTATAAGACTCCCAAAATGCTCCAAGCTCCAATGAAAAAATTGCATGATAACTTTACTTCAAATGTGGATGCAAAATACAAGGCCCAAGGGTTGTATTTATTGCCTTTTCCAAGCATATAGTGAGGTGGCAATAATCAACGGTCCAGATTTGAATAAGAAGAATGGATGGTGAAGATGAAGAGAATCAAGATGTTGTCCCCTTGACCAAAGACAACATGCCATTTGGATGGGAGAATCTCTTGACCAATGGGCAACATACCATTTGGATGGAAGATTCAAGTGTGGGAAGAGAAGACCATGTGCTTCCAAAATTGGTGGAAGTGTGGGAAGAATAAGTCATGTGCTCCAAAATTGGTGGAAGTGTGGGAAGAATAAGTCGTGCTCCAAAATTGGTGGAAGTGTGGGAAGATTTGACCATGTGATTTTTAAAATAAGTAGAAGATAATTCTAATTAAAAATTAGAGTTATTTATTTTCATGACATGACTTTAGTGAGGTGGCACAAAAAGTTGTAGAAATGTGCTCTAATTCCTAATTGGATTTAGTGAAGATTAATTAAATAAAACAAGTTTAGGGAACCTTGTTTATTTAATTAATTTAGAGGAAGATGATTTAGATTTGGAGAATTAGAGAAGGGCGAATAATATAAATAAATTAAGAATTTATTTATATGTAGTCGAAATATTAATCAAATAGCTATATTTATTTAATTAGTTAAAGGTGATGAACATTTTAGGTGTATAAAATTTTCCCCTCTTTGAAGTAATGTGTTTACACGTTGCTTGCATAAATAGATAATATCATTGTTGCAGCTTTTGAAATCCCATAATACAAACTAATGCAAACTAACAGGGATGCAATCTACTCTAACCATGTAGATCTCGTATGCCAAAGTTGTCTTTCATAATAGCCGATTTGTCATGATTTTTATCATCATTGGGCCTTTAGAGTGTTGAAAGTGAGTACATTCATCGATGGTATATTTAGACCATGACGACCTGAGTACTACTTCCATGATGTTTGATAGTGCATGTTAACACAAGCATCTAAGTATAATTAAACTGAGATGACCTGAGCATTCTTTACGCAAATAGACAAGATTTAATCCTTTTCTTATGTAAATTCAGAATGTCATTAGTGATACTTTGTAGCACACAGGGATAAATTTAAGAAACCCCCCCTCGACGAAGGTGTAAAATTCTAGCGAATCTTTCCTTTTATTTGAAAAAAAAAATTATTTTCTTGGCGAATCTATGCACATTAGTAAAAACAATTGTAAAATCTTGGCGAATCTTAATGAATAATTGGTAAAGATAATAATCACAATGGTGAATCCTAGCGAATAATCACTAAAAATATTAATTACAATGTTGAATTTCCCCTTTAAAAATTTGCATATTTGGTCATCGTAATTCCCCCATATATATTTTTTTTTGTAATATTGAAGTAGGGGCTCGGGGGCGACAGCCACTGGCAGGGTCAAGGGGGAAAAGCCCCCTTGTGGGGGTCGAGGGGGAAACGCCATTGGAGCACACATTGATTAAGTGTTTTTTAAAAATATCACTTTAAAATTAAGACTAAAGAAAAAGAAATTTTTTTACCATTGATTAGCTTTTTAATCAAATGGCTACAGGTTGATTCTGTGCCCTAATATGGACGTGCCTTTTAAAAGGCATGTGCATATTAGGGTGTGGAATCAACCTGCAACCATTTGATTAAAACGATAATTGATGAGTTAATGCAATAAATTAAAGCCTTGAAATATCCCTAAAATTTAAAGGTAATTTAATATTGTGGTGATATTGCCCCAAAATTAATGGTAGTAATATAATATTACTAGCAAAATTAATTAATATTTGTAATTATAGTATAAACTATTGGCGAATCGGTTCCAATGATGCATCGTTTACATAGGTGAATTAATCGAGATGAAATTAATTTTTTGTAAAAAACCTGGTGATTCAACATCATTTTTATCTTGTACTATTCACCATTTTTGGAGGTCTCAATTTTAATTATTCGCCACTAAAGTTTTCCATGGTAGTGCACGTCTTGTGATGATTTGCATAGTAATAATGATCAACTCACAGAGAGCAGACAAAAAAATCATACTCCATCCTAACTCCTCTAGTTCGGTACATAATCGAGGGGTTCTAGAGATATGATAACAAAAATCAAAGTACAACAATTGAATATTTGAGTTTAATGTGATAAACCCATGATTCATAAGAGCATCATCCTTTTGATTTGATTTTATGTTCAATTTTCTTATTTTCCAATGTTTAGGTGTTTTATGAAAATTTGACCAAGAACTTAACCTAAAGACCTATCCTAGGGGCCTTGGGGGCTGATCAAAGATTATCCATGCCTAAATTATACACGCTGACCAAGAACTTAACTTTTTGTGGGAAGAATAAGTCATGTGCTCCAAAATTGGTGGAAGTGTGGGATGATTTGACCATGTGCTTTTAAAAATGAGTTGAAGATAATTCTAATTAAAAATTAGAGTTATTTATTTTCATGTGACCTTGGTGAGGTGGCAAAAAAAGTTGTAGAAATGTGCTCTAATTCCTAATTGGATTTAGTGAAGATTAATTAAATAAAATGAGTTTAGGGAACCTTGTTTATTTAATTAATTTAGAGGAAGATGATTTAGATTTGGAGAATTAGAGAAGGGTGAACAATATAAATAAATGAAGAATTTATTTTTACATAGTTAGAATAATAATCAAATAGCTAGTATTTAATTAATTAAAAGTGATGACCATTTTTAGGTGTATACATTTTTCCAATCTTTGAATTAATGTGTATACAGTCTCAATGCGATCTTTTCCTTTGATATGTTATGTACCCTACATACCTCAACTATATCTTGAAGATGTTCAGAAGGGGTTTTGAAATCCTCCTCGACGAATCTTGGAATAGCCTTAAGGGCATTAGCAGGTATGACAGGCCATACATCTGGGGTGTGGGTGGTTGTAGTGGACTACCACTATCCCATGTTATGAAATTTCTAGGAGCAGGAGGAAGTACATGAGCAATGGAGAAAATATTCCTATGAATCGGATATATAGGAAATCTTATTTGGAAATTTAAGCCTTCGAGTGGAGTAGATAAAACTCTAGATAGTGGGCTCTGACTTCTCATTCTATTACTTCCTATAGGTGACATAAAAGTTGTAGTTCTTCTCTTTCTAGGATTTGAGGTAGGTAACTAAGAGTATTGGAAGTGCCCTCTTGAGGATGCTCTTGTCTGGACTTTGGGCATGAAACTTCCAGTTTCCTTCCTTAACCTAATTCAAGAAATACTTTTGTCTTCTAATCAGGCATTTGGAAAAACTTTGGTCCCACTAGGCGTGCCAAAAAAATAACTGTTGATCATCAAAGCGTGTGCTTCTCCGACAGTCTTATGGGAAATTCATGGAGTGGGGGATAGATTGTCTCACGAAATAGCTCTGGGTTTTTTATAGAAAGTTGACTCTTCTTTTGAGGTTTTCAGATAAGGGGAGAAAGAAAATGTAAATATAAAACATAAAAGGAAATGCACCAAGGCTTTTACAACATTTCAAATCCAAGTTATTCCTATGATTGATATAAATGACACAGAATGCCACAACCCCTCATTATTGGAAAGATAACAAACAACAAAGGCTAACTTCAAGAAAAATGTAGACTTTCAAATCTTTCTGCAGTTAGTGTTCATTGAGGTCCGATCAAACATAAAGATTCCTTAGATTAAAAGAATGATATTCCAGAAATTACGAGAACTTTGTCTCCCAATAAAACATAGCATAAAAAAAACAACTTTAAGAGAAATAGAAAAGTCCAATGACATAGTCCAATTTTCCTAAGCTACTATTTCTCCACACAAGCATAAAGCATAGAAATTCATTACTCAAACTATCTGAATATAGCTTGCAAGACACAATATTTCATTCAAAATGACAATATAAAGAAAGAAATCTTGAACAAGGCCATATATGCATAGTCTCAATAAATTCCCCTCAATAGTTTGTGCTTTAATTAAAATTGAACTTTGAAACAAATGTCGGATGCCAATCCAAAAATAGTTTAAACCTTAATAGATATAATATGCCAGAATAAAGTAGTTCTATAACTTGCTTATGAAAGGAATTCTAAAACACCTTAAAAAAACTAAAAGGAAACACTTCTTTTGATAAAGAAAAAGTTCCTCATGGAAAATAAAAAAATATCCTCTCCTTTCATTCGCCACTCTCCTTATATAGCCTCCAAAAGAAAGAAACACTTCCTTAGTTTGGATTAATTGCCACCAAGTGTTGACAGTTGAGAGTACATGATCCAATTATAGACCCTTGGTTAGGCCACAAAATATCTTTGCATTAACTCTTTAGCTACTGCATTAATACCCTTTAGATATTTAGCAAAGATAGAAGCCCATATGTGATTGGATCCTAGGAACAATAGCTTGGAAAAGGACCCAATTGATCAATTATATCACTATGAGGTATCGTTTGAAAACTTCCATCGCAAAAATTGAGAAAAGAAAAGAAAAGGTCAACCAACTCAAACAAAGTCCTCAATCAGATATCTTTATTGGTGGTGCAGAAAACCCACAGTAAGGAGATCACGTGTTAGTAGGGTGGAAACTCTCGAGATTGCAAATATAGCTCTCAATAAAATATCTGACAAGAAAACATGTGTCTCAAGCCTTCTCCCGAAAGGAAGATGAAAAGGTAAAAGCTACACAGCCAACACATGGCGTATTGTGCACCTTTTCAATAATTTTATTTGAGTGTGGGTGCACCCGATACCAAAGAAATTTAAATGCCAACCTAAGAAAATAAAATGACTAAGGAAAAAACACTTCACAATTATCATAGTTATTCAAGTATAAAATTGAAATGAAATTACTAGGTGTGAAGAAATTTAGACTCATTAATTATCCTTTTATTAATATTGATGATGAGTCATGAATATTAGCTTGTAAACAAGGATTATACCCTTAGTAGTATGTTGTGTTTGAAATATGGTGTAATCCCTTATTGATTCTATAGATTCCTTTTTCTTCATTTTGCTTAAAAAAACAAACATTAGTATTGTGATTTAAAATAAAGAAAACTAAAAAATCTCTATGTAATACTGTATCATGTTAAGTATGCAATCAAAGGAAACAAGGAAGCTAAATAAAACACAAAATAACATGAATCAAACCCTATTTCATAGTGGATTGGTGCTTCTTTGATGTGGAAAGAAGCCCTTTCCCAATCCTTGATAAACTCTTCAATGATAGATGTGGATTCAAATGACTGAGATTGTGGAGAAGATTGTGGAGGATTAATACAATAGATGAGGCCTCTATTTATAAGAAATTATGATGGATGATTGAAGAACATGGAGGACATGGGAAAAAACATGAACCAATGACAAGATGCCATTGTCAAGAGGTGAGAGGATGAAGGTTGAGCACATTTTGGCAAATGTGCCAATAAATGATATTAGGTGGCTTTTCAAATTTGAAAGTTTGCTTGTTGGAGGGAGAAGAAAGGGTCTTAAATGCCAAGTGGGAGACATGTAAGAGAGTAGTTAAATGCTTTGTTGGAAGGACAAGACACTTGGGAGGGAGAATTCAAATTTGGAGAATATTCCCTCTTGATGTCTTTTTTGAATGAAAAAGGAAGATTTAATAAATCAAAATAAATGATTTATTTGCACAAGTTGCAAAATATAAAGGATTGGAGTGATTATGATTAGGATTAATCATGGTTTGATTAATTTAAGTGAAAATTAGGCGATTTTGACTTTTGACTTGGATACTTGGATTTATTTAAATCAAATGGGAGGAAATTGATGCATTAGCAATTTAATTAAATAAATTTGATTTATTTAATTAAATGAGGAACATTTGAAGATAATTAAATAAAATTTATTTATTTAATTTAAGGAGGATGACTTAGGATTAATTAAAAAAATGATGATTTATTTAATGATGAATTTTAATTAGATGAAGATGATTAAAATGGTTAGTAGAGGGATGGTTAAGGATGAAATGAAATTAGTGAATCCAGATTAGGTGCATGTATATTTTATGTGTCTACATTTTTCTCCTCTTTGAAGCAATGCGCATGCTGCATTGGTTCAAAGAATAAAATTTCCGAGATTAGAATTCAAAAAAATTATGATTTTTTTGGATGCCCCAATGGAAAGAAGTATTTGAGGGTCTATCTCATGACAAAAAGGTTCAAGATGGACGTGTGGATGGTTATGATGATGATGCAAATGGAATGGTTTCAAGATGCTTAGAATAAACAATCTATATTATCCTAAACAACTTAAAATGATGATGTACTACATTTGAGATGAATGAGATGGATGACACCTATATGATTATGAAATGGATGGTTTATGCGAATGTATGGTTTATGAGATGCTTAGACTAACAGATCTATATTATGATGATGAACATGCATGTGAGATGATTAGTGTTTCTTATATGATATGATATGATGTGTAGTATGCTGATGGTCTTAAGATGCTTAGAATAACCAATCTACATTATCCTAAATGACTTAAAATGATAATATAATGCAAGTGAGATGGATGAGGTGATATGCTATGATTATGAGATTTATGCATGCTAATGATTTGTGGATGCATGATGGATGCACTGGTGATGATGATTAACTATTCCAGTATGATGTTAGCATGGAAAAGAAGAAATGAGATGATGACAAGAGGATTCAACAAGCCAACTTTATTAGAGATGGTGATGAGAGATGTATGATTTTCTTATTAGGATTTGGGACTTTAAAAGGGCTACTTTCCTTATGTTTGATAACATGTGTAGGTGCGATGCATCAAGGTATAAAGAACCAGAATGACGTTGTACCTAGTGCGACGGAATTTGACTCGACAAACATATAGGAGTATTCTTGTTCACACCTAACATACAGAAACCTTGCTAGGATGCACTTCAAATTTTTCAAACATATTAGACCAAAACACATAAAGGTATAACCTATCAATGCAATAGTCAACAAGCTTCCCAAAACACCCTCCATACATATCTAACAAAGCAAGTATTCACCAAGTTATATTACAAGAACACCCAACAAGCACAGTAGACAAAAGATAATGATCAATGCCCCATTCCTTTCTCTCTAGATTGTTTTGATTAGACATCATCGAGAGGTCATTGGAATGAGTGCAATAAGATAAATCAAAAGAAAAGATCAAGTACACAAACAAGCCAATGTTCTTCATACCTCCATCCAAAGGGATGTGTTTTGCTTAGGATAAGAATGAAAATGATTGCCAATAGATAATTCCCATTGTAGGAAGGATACATCTTAGGACATGTTTGTGGATGGTAGCACATCATTTTGTTTATCCAAAGTGTTTTGCCAATAGATAATTCCCATTATAGGAAGGATGCATCCTAAGACATGTTAGTGGATGGTGGCAAGTTGATAGGTTGTTTGAAAGGCTATTGATATAAGGTTGATTGATAAGTTTGGGAATGATCAAGAGTTTGATTTTGCGTTTAAAGGTTTGTTGCTTTGATTTTGATTTTGCATTTGAAGTTTTCTTTTGCTGATTTTTATGCTTGTTTCCATTTGTATTGCCAAAGGATGAAGGTGACAACTGTTTTATTATGGATGATTGATTATTGTGGGTGAAAGCAAGATAGGGACGGATGGATTTTTCAAATATTTGGATGTTTTTGATGTTTTTGAATGTTTTGAGGCTATTTTTTGTATTTTTTGAGATTTTTCAAATGTTTTGATTTTTCAAATTTTCTAATTTTTAGGATTTTTTCCAAGATTTTGACCAAGAGACTAACCTAAAGACCTATTAGGGGCCTCTAGGGCTGATCAATAAATTATCCTTGCCTATGTAATACATGTAGAGACCATGTAGTTTGACTGACACAAAGTCAATTATTTATGAGATATGAACAAACAAATTGCTTGTTTATTATGACGAACTCCTAAAGGACTAATCTAAGTGTCTTGGGGGATGATCAAAGATTATCCTTGCCTATGTTAAGAGCTCAGAGACCTATAGTTTGACAAGACGACTTTGTTTTTGACTTTTTGACTGACTTTTTGACCTGTTTTTAGATTTTGATATGTTTTGAATGTTTTTGGATTTTTTGATTTTATGAATGTTTTTGGATTTTTTGCATGATTTTGATGATTTGGATATGGATATGATATCAGTGCTCTATTTGGGATTTTGTTGAAAACCAGGCTAGGGTTGATTGATCTAATCAATGGATTGATGATGATAATATTATTGAGGATACACAACAATGCAAGGATAGTGTTAAGCAACATGACGATTAGGATGGATATCTTGAGATGATGATGGATTGATTGGATTTGATTGATTAGGATTGATGATGATAACATTGTTGACGATACACAACAATGCAAGGATAGTGTTAAGTAACAAAAGGATTGAAAAGGATATCCCAAGATGATGATTGATTGACAAAAATTTTGAAGCTTGATTTGGAACAAGATTTGTTTGAATGATTTGATGTGATGTTGATGAGCAAATTAGATGCAACTGATATTTATTGCTTGGATTGATGTTTGATGAAAAATAAAACTTGATAAGGAACATCCTCTCATCAAAATATGCCATGGGCTAATTATTTGGATTTTTGGCTCACAAATATTTTGACCAGTTTGATTTTATGTTTGCCAATGTTCGGATCACCATGTATAAGTTGGAGGATATAGATCAAGATTTATTCCCAAAGCAAGATTTAAATATTTTCCCCTAGTGTCTAGCAATGTATGGAATGGCATCGGTGGATGCTTGGATAGGTGTATGGATGGATGGGTTTGGTAAGCACACAAAAGGATGCCAGGGATTATTTTGTGATAAGATAAGTTGTTCTAACAAAAGATGCTCATTTGGATAATGCTTGATGGCTCAGATAACATTGGGTAGGATGAAAATGACTCATGTCAAGATGTTTACCATAAGAAAGTATAAAGTGTGCAACAAAGTTTTTCAAAATGAAGATAATGTGGAAGATGAATGTAGATGGATGAAAATGGATTTGCTAAATGGTTCATGGCTGAATGAATTTATTATGGATGGGATGAGATGCTTCCACCTAAAGTGGCACATGTAGATGCTCAATTTTACACATGACGCCTATTTTCTAGGTTTTCATCATGGTACCTATCCAAAGTTCCATCGTAGTGGTTTTCACTCAAGGAAATTTGTTTTTCTTTACTATTTTCAATCCTTTTTCTAATTTTTTCTATTTTTTGATTTTTTGATTTTTTTGATTTTCATATTTTTTTATTTTTTTGTATTTTTCTGTGAAAGATTTTAAGCTCATGCTAAACCACCTGGTACTATCGATGTAGATTATTTTGTCATAATGTACGATCGATATCCTTCCTAAAGAAGTTGTTTTTCCAAGATACGTGCACTTGAATACAACTTTTTAGATCTGTGATCTATTTTGTTGATACCAGAGTTAACTTTCTCTTTGTGCGCACATCGCAATAGAGTCCCTTGTAAATCCTTATTAAAAAGGGTCGTTGCCAATACATGGTCAATGTGAGAATTGGATATCATGCATGGAAGCGTAGGTGGAGTGTGTTTATGAATAAAAAATGGATTTGTTAATAGTTGGAACCTTTGACTCTCCAAACTTGGGAAGATGAGCAATGATGGGTGGATATGGAAGTGTGCATGGAATTAGGACCAATTGATTGATATAATTTGTACGTTGCTTGAGAAGCTTGCTTTTTCCTTTGTGGACATCTTTGATGGATACTTTTCCATTTTTTATTTTTCCCCATAGTTTCTTTGACGAATGGACTTTGATAGGGATCATCTTTCTTTGTATTTTTTGGTATCCATATGTATTTGATTTGTCCAATGTGCTTCTTAGCTTCTTTTTCTTTGACGTGGCTAGTTGTAGTATTGGCATTGGTTTCACCATAAGGATTCTTCATGCCCCCTATGTTGACATTTTCTTGAGACGAAGTTTCCCCCAGTATGGTGGTAGTAGCACCTTTGTTATTTGATTTTTCTTGTTTTGAGATGTCTTGTTCAGTAAGCATGCTCTGATAAATGACCACTACATATGACATTTCAATTTGTTGCTCTACTAACTATGGAATGTCCTGTTCTGTCTGACCTATTTTTTTGAGTGGATAATGCGGGATATCTTCATACATGATGTCCTCAGTATAAATTTGGGATATATCTGATCCTAATGTTGACAACTTAGTTTGACTATATGAATCAATAATTTTATATCTTTGTGTAATAATGTTAGGAGTAAAGGAATCCTATTCTGAATAAAGATCATCTATGTGTCCATCCAAAGAAATCATCTCATGGGTAGATGGAGGAGTATGTGTTATGTGGATATGATCATCATCTGCGACATCTTGTATAGATAGGAGAGTGTCCATTAGATCATTGTAGTATCTTCAAGATACAAATTCTTGATCTTGAATGATTTGGGAATTTCTTTTGACATGCTTTGGATCAAGTTCTTGACATGTGTCAATTTCGAAGGATGGATTGCTTATAAAGGGTTCCTGGACATCATCATTATTCATGGGAAGTGGATCAATATCCTGTTGATCTTTGGGTGGAATTAGCTCAAATGTTGAGCTGAGGATCCCTTCAGTATCTATAACCATGAGGTCAAACGGTGTCAACATGTATTGGAAAGGACCATTGCTAGACCTTGGTGAAAGATGTTGATCAGGCTTTGGGGTAAATTCTTCAGATATGTTCTCTAACTCATTAGATGATGTAGAGACATTTTCAACATGACCATTGGTCGATGGGTCATGGATTATGTCAATAGGATCAAATAATTCTAACACTCATTGAAATAGATCACTAAAAAGTGGCTCTTGATGTATGGTGAGTTGGTCATTAGATGAGGTAGAAACATCTTCAAGGTGCTCATTGATGGATATATCTTGATCACTGTTTTCAAAAATTGTGGTGGAGAGATTTTCAATGCTATTGCTAGTGGTTGAATCCTGATTATTTTCCCCAATAATTATTATTTTTTGATCAATCAAGTCTTGGATGATATTTTTTAGTTGAATACAATCTGATGTTGTGTGTCCCTTTATTTTGTGAGAATCACAAAGGCAATTTTCATTGTACCATGGTGGTTTCACTAAGGGCTCTTGATAGTTTTCATAGGTGGGAATTGTGATGAGGTTTTCCTACACCAACTGGTGCATGGTCGATTCGATTGGTTTCCCAAGTGGTGTTTATTTTTTGTTTGTTACCCTGTGAGACTTGTACTTTAAATTGACCTTGTGGTGATTGATTTTGGAGATGTGGTGATTGATCTTTGAGATGGGGTGATTGATCTTTGAGATGTGGTGATTGATCTTTGATATGTGGTGATTGGGTTTGTTGTTGATGTTGTTGATCTTGATATCCAACCTCTTGACATTGGAGATTTTGTTCTTGATGTGGTTGTGGACACAACTCAATGCTTTAATGACATGGTTTAACCAATGGAAGAGTGTATTGATTTTGGGGTGGATATGTCTCTTGGCACAATGACTCAACTATTTTGGTAAGTGTAGCAATTTTATCTTACAAAATTTGATCTTGACTCCCTTGATATAGCTGATTTGGATTTTGTTCAAGCATGTTTGGAATGTACACTTGTGGTGTTTGCATGGGATCATGGAAAATGTTCTATCTTGGGGTGATGCTTAGATTTGGCATGATAGGTTGAAATTGAACATTCTCGTGTTTGGGAATCACATTTCATTTATTTTTCATGGTGTTACCTTGATTTGGATTAATACATGGAGTCATTAACATCTTGTTTGGACTTTGAACAACATTATTATGATTCACAAACATATTTATTCCAAAGTTTACCAAGTGTGGATTTGAAATGTTCATGTTTGGTAAACTTGTGCTTGGTATATTCACATTTGGCATGTAAGGATTTGGTGGGATAATGTTTTTTTGTCGAAGACTCATGCATTGATTGTTTGGTTGATAGATTTGTAGGTTTGAACTTGGATTTAAATCTACAATAAGGAAGGGTGTTCCAAACTTTAGATTGGTTATACTCACATTTTTTGTGCCATTGAGTTTTGTAGGAGATAATCATCCCGTGTACAGATTGTATAAATGTGAGTGTTGATAACCCATTGCTTTCATAAGACTTTGAAAGTTTGGTTGATTTGGATTACTCATGATGTATGGAGCAGGTTTATATTCCATGTTACTCTTGTGTTTTGATCTTGTTGACCTCTAAGGAATTTAGGACCAATGATGATATGAAGGATGAAAGGGGTGAATGATATGGGTGTTGAACTTTTAAGACCCTTGGAGGAATACTAGACTTTAGGATTCTTTGATTTGGATTGGATTTGATTTTATTTGGATAATGGATTTGTAAAACCAAAGATGTTGGATGTTATATTGGAATAAACTTGTCCATGAGGATGAAAATTTAACTAGATGTATGAGGAAGGATTCATCCACACACACTTAGCCAAACAAGGTGATTTTGATGTTGATTTGAAGGATTTTACCAAAATTCTAGTATGAATGATTTTTCCAAGATTTCTAAGAGTTTTTTGTGAGATGGGATTTGATTGATGTTTGAAGATGGATGAAAGTGTTGATTTTGATCCTAAGTGAACCTAAGAGGGAATTTGTTTGCAAGACCAAGGTTTTGAAGAACATGTTTTTCCCTACGAGTAGTTCAAACCAAAAGACCAATGTTTTCATGAAAACCATATGACCAAAAGATACCAAGCACATGTGTGGGGTCCAATTGTTTCTTAACTTTTCTTAATGATTTCTTTTTACCACAAACACTCTGTTGATTAGGTTTCAAACTAAATGTCTAACGTCGCAATTTCTTTTCATCCCACAAAGTCCATTATGTGGAAATTGAGGAAATTAAGGCAGTAGTTTCCTAATGGTGGCTTTAGGAAGAAAAAAATGAGATAAAAATCCAAATGCTTAGAAGCATCTAAGGATGAGAATCCAAAGGGAAAGCAATAACACTTAAATTCGTCAAGGGTTTTTTCTCCTCCTAAAGGGTTTGAAATTTGATGCTCATGTTGAATGTTTGTTTTTTCCAATGTTTTAGATCAAGTAAAGTGTTTTGTTTTCAAAGTCATGCACAACCCTATGGATATGAAAGATAGTACTTTTTGATTTCCCACTTGGATAAATCCAGCTACGCCTACTCTTAATGGATGATTATATGCTTGACCACACAGGATACCCCTTATAGTGCACTCACTTCTCAGGTCAACCAAGCATCGGTACCCTTGAAACTCCCATGGCATACTTCTCATCTCTACTAAGAACCATACAAAACATGGGATGGCTTAAGAATGACCGTTCTTGCACCAACAAATAGATTAAGGATTTTGGTCTTTTATAAACAAGGGTTTTAATGCGGGAATTCCATTCATGGGGGATCATCCATACATAGAGAGACCATTACTGCCCTTCTTGTCAGAAAAATCCTCATGAAACTTTCCTTTGTTCAAGTACCCAAACTTATATACCTGTTGGAAGTCGCTTGGCCTTAGCATGTTCCTGGTTGGGTTGTTCCCTTAGGTTATTACTTTTTCCCATAATGAAGGCCCTCTAAGATAACACAAAAGTGAGCAAACACATTTGTAGTTCTATCGATCTTTGTTGACAAACAAAGAGAGAACACACACGATATGTTTTACTCACACAAGCAAGATTTGTTCAATTTTTAATCCCAAATGAAATGTGGAGGTAATCACTTACACAACTTAATATTTCCAACATCCTTTTGATTCTCAAGATTTCTGTGAGGCACGAGAGAAGTGCATACATATTTTGATGATATTATTTTGGGTAAGTGATTACAAGAAAAAAGATGCATGTATGTTCATTTTAAATTCAAAGCATAAATGAATTCTTTTTAAGTGCCAACTTTGAAGTGTGAGATTGTTTTGTTCAATTTTTAACCTCAAATCCCAAATTCTAGTGAGTTTCTAACGTTCAATTTTAATCCAACTTTGAAAAAAAACAATGATCTATTTGGCCAAAAATAGAAAATAAAATTAGTAATTAGATGCTCTAGACTATTATGATAAGCATTTAAAAATGATTTTATTAAGTTCAAGTTCAATGCTCCATTTTCTTCAACTCCAAATTGCTAGTTATTTGATCCCCATGTGAAAAAGACGACGATTCTGCAAACAAAGTAAAATCTTAGAAATGAGATTTATTTAAAGGAATCAATGAATCATATAGCATTTTCACAAAAAAAAAATGTTCACTTGTCATGCAAAGTTTTTGGTAATGTTAAAAAATCAATTCCATGTTGGCAAGCCAAATAATTGACTATGTAGAAAAAAGATTTATAGGTCACTCCACGAAATCATAGTCTTAAAAAAATATTCCACCAAACCAAGTTATGCTTATCCCATTATTGTAGTCTTATAAAGAGGTCTCCAATAGTCAATTAAAGCTTTTCAAACTCACCCAACAGTTAGAAATTGCACATATTTTAATATTTTTTCCAACAAATCTGAAAAAGATAATGTCAGAATATTGAAGAATTTGAAGTAGAAACTTGTAGATATATTTATTAATTTTTTTTTAAAAAAGATAATGCTAGAATATTAAAGAATTTGAAGTAGACACTACCACAAACATTAAACACTATCACCTCAAATGAGAAATCCGAACAATCGATTCAGATTTCTTATGGAGTAATCTTGCATCAGTAATGAGAAGCCATCCAGGCTGTGGAGTAATCCTCAAGATTTTGTGTGTTTTATGTCTTGCTGGTGCAACTAGAAAGGAAAAATCTGAACTCCACAACTCTTCTAGCATCTTGCATGCCTATGCTAAAATGGTGCTTCTAAATAGTGCATTGTGACCCCATGCTTTGGTATACACTTTGGTTGACATGTATGCAAATGTGGGAGCATGTGAACTATTGACAATATATTTCAAAGAAATGTGGTCTCATGAAATGCATTAAATTGTAGGATATGCACAAAAATGGATTTGTTCATTCCCTAGGAAATGCATTTGACTGATGTAAATCCATTTTTTTTGCAACCCTTTTTTTTAGCATCCTCATGTACCAAGATGGGAGCTGCACGATAGGGTATGAACATCCATCAAAGCATAAAGGATGGGTATTTTTTAATTTTTTGATGTAATTACAACTACCCTAGTAAGCATGTATGCAAGATCTAGATGCACAAACAAGGAATGAGGGCTATTTTGACAAAATGACCCAAGGGATACGATGACTGCAACTATTTCAAGATACAAATAGAAATGGATTTGTTGAAGAGGCTTAAGAAACTCTTAAGAAAAAGAATTGGTTGGTGTAAAGCTAAATTCCATGACCATAATTAGCATGCACGCATGCAAAATGCGAAGCATAGAAAAGGAACATGAAATATTTTTATAATTCCTCCAAGAAATGGGATCTTATGGAATGCATTCCTTGTGGGATATCCACTGAAATTCCTTTGTTGAAAAGGCTTTTGAAACTTTCTAGTAAATGCAATCAACATAGGGGGGCAATGCATGTAAAATGTGGAAGAACATATAGGGTATGCGAATTTTTTGATAGAATGTGTCAAAGAATGTGCTCTCATAGACTACAACAATTTCTAGATATGCTCGAAATGGATTTGTGGAAAATTCTTTAGAAACCTTCAAGAAAATGCAATCGACTTGTGTAAATCCAAATCACCCGACACTATCAATAGACTAGTATGTAAAATGAGGAAGCACATAAAAGGCACATTAGAATAGCAGCGAAAATTCAAATCAATCCCATAGATCTAAAGCTTTCAAGCTAATGCAATTGTCAGGTGTAAGACTAAATTCCACAACAATGCACGCGTGTGAGATAAATGCACAAACCTAGGATTGATTTAAAAGTATCAAATACTTAAATGAATGAACATATTGATTTGATACACAACAAATTGCATTTCAATTTTTAAATAAAAATATTGAATGACAAGTGATTTTTCCCTCCTTCTAGTGCCATATGTAGATGCCTTTTTCTGTCTTTTGATAAAAAAAAAATAAAAAAATTAGTATTGTCATTTAAAACAAAGCAAACCAAAACATCTCTATGAAATACTGAATCATGTTAAGTATGCAATCAAGGAAACAAGGAAGCTAAATAAAACACACAATAACATGAATCCAACTCTATCTCATAGTGGATTGGTGGGTATGTGCAGGATCATGATGGGCCAAAAAGTGGCAATATAATGGGTATGTGGTTAGCAAATTTTTTCTTACCCAAAATGGATGAAATGAAAAGGGTTTTTAAAGGAGATTCTTAGATTTCCATCAATGTAAATTATGCCTTACTTTGAATTTAATAAGTAATTATTATTCATTTTCTATTTGAATTACGACTAAAGTCTTGATTGATAGGTTGCTTGAAAAACATCTATAGCTTTCAAACAGTATCATATTTTTTGAATCCAAAACATGCATCACATTCTATGATTCACATACTATAGGATTAAAAAAGAAAAATTAAATTTCATAAATTTTTGACCAAGTTAAGGTGGTCAGACATACAAGTTTTTTATATTTTTTAAAATTTGTAATAAAAAATTTATAATTAATTATTTTCTTAAAAAAAAATTACAAAAAATATGCATCACATCAGGACATGAGTACTCTATTTATATCTAAAATCTTATAAAAAATAATTATCATTTTATTGTGGTTAGGGTGGTTAGACATACACCTACTTCTTATTTTTTCCCTGAAATTTAAGTACTATTGCATTGAAATTTCAAATTTTCACCAAATAGATTTAAAAAAACCTAGTAGTTTAGAAACTACATTCAATTTTATACAGATTCTATTTGTACATATTTTTGAAATAATATAGATAACATATTCAAAATTTTATGTCAAGTTGCCTAACTCTGATTTTTTTGAATTTTTTGCCACTTAAGGACCTATTTTTTCCATCATGATCTTGCACATACCCTTGTGCTTCTTTGATGTCAAAAAAACCCCTTTCCCAATCCTTAATAAGCTCCTGGATGATGGATGTGGATTCAAATGACTGAGATTGTGGGGAAGATTGTGGAGGATTAATACAATAGAGGAGGCCTCTATTTATAAGAAAGTATGATGGATGATTGAAGAACATGGAGGATGTGGGACAAAACATGAGCCAATGACAAGATGCTACTTGTCAAGAGGTGAGAGGATGAAGGTTGAGCACATTTTGACAAATGTGGCAATAAATAATTTATTAGGTGGCTTTTCAAATTAGAAAGTTGGCTTGTTGGGGGGAGAAGAAAGGGTCTTAAATGCCAAGTGGGAGACATGTAAGAGAGGAGTTAAATGCTTTGTTGGAAGGACAAGACACTTGGGAGGGATAATTCAAATTTGGAGAATATTCCCTCTTGATTCCTTTTTTGAATGAAAAAGGAATATTTAATAAATCAAAATAAATGATTTATTTGCACAAGTTGCAAAATCTAGAGGATTGGAGTGATTATGATTAGGATTAATCATGGTTTGATTAAGTGAAGATTAGGTGATTTTGACTTTTGACTTGGATACTTGGATTTATTTAAATAAAATGGTAGGAAATTGATGTATTAACAATTTAATTAAATAAATTTGATTTATTTAATTGAATGAGGAATATTTGAAGATAATTAAATAAAATTGATTTATTTAATTTAAGGAGGATGACTTAGGATTTAATTAAAAAAATAATGATTTATTTAATGATGAATTTTAACTAGATGAAGATGATTAAAATGGTTAGTAGAGGGATGATTAAGGACGAAATGAAATTAGTGAATATAGATTAGGTGCATGTATATTTTACATGTCTACAAATTATATACAAGTAATATATGTGCTTGTTCTAAGAGTCATGTTGGGGTTGGTGAATATGTGTTCCATGTGTTGTGTTTTGCTTCTTATGCACTTTCTAGGGGAGTTGACATCCCTCTTGTGAAGAGGTAGATTTTGGGTCCTCCATGTGCAAGGGGTTTGACTGGGCATACTGGCTTGATTAGAGGGATAAGGGTGTTGGATGGTGGAGGTGTTGATGTGAGATTGGCTTTTGGATAAATGTGACATATATATTTTTCCCCTACCAGGTAGAGCCCCTAATCCCCCTATGTGGAATTCCTTCTTGGAAATCTAATGTGATAGTGATGTGCCTAGGTGTTGGTAACTGTATAAAGTGTAAATCATAGGTGAAATTTTTGCACCAAGTGATCTTGATGTGTTCCAAGGTGGCCAAGTGTTTTTAATAAAATTAATTTTTTTCTTTTCTTTTTGATAAGTGTCATCGAAGGCTAAGAAAGCACATTATATTATTTGAGAAACTAGTGAATGCTATGAATCAAGTTCGAGATACTAAGTATGCAACTTGGGATAAGGGTGTGGACATATGAGATGATCTACTTTTGTAACCCTTGTGTTAATTTATGTGTGATTGTGTTTTTTTCATTGTGTGTTGTAATTCCCCTAGTGATGACCACTCCATTTGGAGAATATTTCCGCTAGTGTATTGGGGGTTGTGAAAGTCCTCTCATTCATTGGAACATTGTTATTCTTCCTTAATTTTGTCCCTATGCTAGCCAATGGACTAATTTCATAAGATTATGTCCCCCCTTGGAATGTTGAGCTAGATATGCTCCCCTTTTGAGGACCACATTTTTTGGTCCATAGTGCAAAACCCTTTTCCTTGGGTTGTATCCTATGGGTTGAGGATGGATATTGTGTGTCAAACTTTGGATGAGTTTCAACTTGGGCTACAAATGCTACATATATTATATATTCAGAACATGGGTATTTGATGCAGTGTTCTTGTGATATCATTATTGGTCTATTCACATATAGGTAGTGGTTTAACTAGTCATGGTCCATGAGCAGTGTTGGAAACAAAGGGAGAAGAATACAATTTTTTAGTTTTTAATATTCAGTATTTGTTGAAAGAATATAAAATGACAAAATTGAAGGCTTGAGACAATAGAACGTTATGACATTTCTTGGGCTACAAAATTGCATTGATAATGATAGAATTATACATAGGTGAATAATGTTATCTTGGGTAAGATTCAATGTACAAATAGTTTCTATTATAGGACATTTTAGATATATACATACATATGTGTGTGTGTGTGTGTGTGTGTGTGTGTGTGTGTGTGTGTGTGTGTGTGTGTGTGTGTGTGTGTGTGTGTGTGTGTGTGTGTGTGCATGTGCATGTGTGATTATAGCTATTTGGTTGGCATGTCCTAGGTTGTGTGGGACTATGCTTCATTACTATATGGATATTTTGTGATTTAAGACCACCATATTATTATGTTTACAAGTGGTTTGAGACCACTATGGTTTTTTGGCTATGTGGTTTGTGAGCCGCCATTCCCCTCTACTCCTTGAGTGGCTTGAAGAAGTCACATAGTGCATGTAATGTGCCAATTTTTGTGAAATATTTATTATTTTTTAAGTTTCTTTTATCATTGTTGCCAATAGTGTTTTACCTTTGGAATATTTAATTTGTGTGGTCCTTTTTCCTTTAGGACTTAATTCAACTTAATAGTTTTAATTAGATTGAGAAGTTACCTTTTTGTACTTGATTTACTCTTGATTTTTCTTTCTTGAGATTTAACTGTAAACCTTGAAATCTTATTTTGATTTTCTTACATTTGAGGCTTATTTAAAATATTTTGTAATACTTGCATATGTGTCATGATGTGAACTATGTAAATTTCTATATCTAGGATGGATCCTTGGAAGGTCGTATGGGGGTGTAGATGCACTGAGGAATTTATATTATGAGGATGGGGATGCAAATGTGATCGATATGGGACAGTGATAATCCATTCTCCCCTAAATTTGTGTGTGATTCTTGTGTACCTTCCTTCTTAGAGGCTAACCCACTTAAAGAAACAAGGGGAAGGTACTAGGAAATGTATGGAGGGGTCCTAGAGAGGGCCTCAAGTTCATCTTTCCTAACATTATCATGGTTACTCAATGATGGTAGTTGCTTTAGATCAATGATATGGAATTTGGCACCATTCCTCCTCATAAATACCATTCCCTAAACCATGTGATGTTTTAATGCTGTGTTGATGTTGTGAGTGTTGTAAACCAATTTCTATGATGCTTATGGTTTCACTATAGGAATTGTCATAATAAATGGACATGAAAGATTTAAATTAATTATGTTGTTTTGAAATGATTGAGCTATTTGTCTAAGTAGTGATGATTGAAGTGAATATATATATATATATATATATATATAGTGTAGTTATTAATAATGATATAGATGAAGTAATGAGGAAATTGACATATGTGTAACATGAATAAACCATCATTGGGTTGTGTTGATAGTTAATTATTAAGTTTACCCCAATATTTAAGATTACTTTGGAAAATAAAATTTATTATTGGCATACCTAAAAAAAGGATTATTTTCAAGTTCTTATGATTACCTCCACTTTGAGGGACTTACCGAAGGAAGTCGAATCCTATGGGGGGAGAGTGTAAGACACCATCTCTTGTAGTCTTGTTGATCCTATGAGTCACTAATGGTTATGTACAATATCCTATGTTCTTCTCTATTAGATAATACACACACACATGTATGATGGGTGTTGTTATATACATCAAAATGTTCATATGTTTATTATTAGTGGATATTGTAAATTATTAATCTTATCTGACTAATGGTTGTTGTGATTTCATGTTATATCCAGACGAGTTCCATTCCTTGTCTATGTAAGTATGAAATGATCAAGATACTCAACTATTGGTAATATTATTATATATATTAAGTGGATTACATTATGTTAGGTGATTATATACTATGAGTGTAAGTAGTTGTGATTATAAAGATGATGATTGATATTCAATGTTTACTTATAGTAGTATGCATTATAAGTTAAATATATTATTGACATAAGTGGCTATACTTTGATAAAAATTAGTATGATCAATTATTTCTTGACTCTAATAGGTATCATACGAGTAGGGAATGTTAAATTTGTATGTTACTTGTGTAGATTAGTGGATTTAATTTTCTAGTTGATTATTATTCTTAGAATTCTATTTTTCATATGCCATTTGTTTTAATTATTATCAATCATGAGCAATAATAAAACTCTTTTCTCGTTGAGTAAATAGGTAAAAATTGGCCAATGTTGATGAAGGCATCACATAGCTACTTACTTTATTAATCCTTGTGAATTTTTGGTCTCAAGTGTCAGGGACATATGATTTAACCTTGCTTATATTGTAGGGGTTGTGCGTATGTGAGATCTTTTTAATTGGTCCCTTGAGTCATCATTATAATATGATTACTTATTTTATGTTTTATGAAGTCCTTATATGTTCCTAATTGTTTAAAAAGTTTTGTAGGTGGTAGATTTATGGGTTTTGGATCTTTTATCCCATAAAAATCCTTTAATAGAGTTGGGAACCCACTCTAATTACCCACTTATAAAAAGTGGCAAAAATTGGATTTGGTTGAGTGGCTGGGAAGTTATGGGGAATTAGTTGTCTTTTCCCTTTTATTTATTCTTTCTCCTTAAGAGAAGTGGCTTCTCTCTTTTTCCTTTGGTTTTACTTTTGTCTTTTGGGATGCTTTCTCCTTTTGGTAAGGATAATTCTTGGTGGAGAAAGTGGAGAGGATGGGAGTGGAAGAATGGAAGAGTAGGGCTTGGAGAAGGAGAGACTACCAATTTTGGATTTGCACTTAGTTTGGTAAGGCCTACACTTTTGTAGATCTATATTTAGATGTAAAGGAATATTGTTTATGCTCTGAACTTTATGTGCAATTTAATGTTAGATCCTTTTGGGATATTTGTTGAAATTGTGTGTTTGGTATTGTCTTGTTGGAGTTCCAACTTGTTTCAACGTCTCTTTATGTGAATAGCTATTTAAGAGTTAGGGCAATTAATTATAGTATGTGTGTTTACATTGTGCATAGTAAGCTGGGGAATTATTGTAAGAAATCCTTGTGATTAGTGGTGGTGTATATAAGGAAAACCTATGTGACCTTTAAATCTTGATAGTGGATTGATTATCAATCCTATGGTTGGGATGAGAACTTATGGTTATATTGTTGTTTTTGTTGACCTCTTCTTTCACGTTATATATTGAAGATGAGAATCAATGGGAAGTCTGCAAAATTTAGGATCCAAGGAAATAGAGATGAGGCTTGTGAATTCATAAAAAGGTTTATGTTTCCAAGAGTGGAGTTATGATAAGTGTATTTGGATAATAGTTCAAATCTTGTAAATGTGTTTATACTTCATCTAGATGTGTAAAATTAAGGAAAACTTTAGGCATATTCAATCTCTAAATAAAAGAACTAATGTTGGGAAAATGTAAACTTAATGTGTGGAATCTTAGAAGCAAATTGTTTTAAACATATATGTGCATAGTGTATATATGTATATATATGCTTTTACAAAAAAAATTACTTAAGACATAAATATAAATATCAATATATGTATCTACCTTTTTACCTGAACTATATTAATCTAAAAATAATATAAATTATTATATTGCAATGAACCTTTAAATGTTCTCCTTGTATCAAAATTACCAAATTCAATATAATTTAAAATAAAATGTTTATTTAATTAGAGAACTTGAATTTAATATATATATCTAAAACAAATAAGTTAAATTTGAAATAAATATAATGTTAAAGTTCTCTTTAAAAAATACAAATAAATTAAATTTAAAAGTTTTATATTCTTCAAAAATAATAATAATTTGTTTTCATAAACTTAGGTTATAGGGGTTGACCCCCAGTTCGGTCCCCTGCATGGTGGTGACTAGGAGGGCCGACCAAGGAGGGCTCGACCCCCGTAAACGAAAAAAACCGCCCACGTAAGGAGAGATAGTAAGGGCTGAGTGAAATACATTAATGTGAATTTGAATAAAGTTATTTTAACTCTTCAAAACCCTCGAAGCTATATGAGATTGAAAATAATAAATAGTTTCATGCACTTGATAGTCCGTTTTTGTATTCTGACCAAGCTTATATATATATAATATGTATGTGTATAAATCTGAGATATTGAAAATTTCTTAACGACTATAACCTGCAAATTTGATATAAAAGAAACCTTGAGGAACTCTACAATTGAAGGAATACATAGAGAATTATACACATATTTTTGTGATTCAAATCAGGAATTTACAAATGGGAAATTTAAAATCTATATTATGCAAAATAAAATTGAAACATAGTGAGCAAGATTGATCTCCAATCTGTAAATAAAGCAGGCCTATATTTGCAAATATGGAAATTCAATGAAAAAAAAAAGAGAAAAGGAATAATCACTTAAAAAAAAGAGAATTTTGTTAGTTAGAAATTAGTTAATAAATAAATAGTTTTAATTTATTGTTTGTTTAAAATTAACATTGTCTTTAATAAATATTAGAAATATATATTGTTCTAAATGTAAATTTGTTTTGGAAAAAAATCACTTTAGAAGAGTATTAAGAATTAATGTGGAAATAGAGATATAAAAGATCTATAATGTCCTCTTTTTATCTCTTATTTCACTTTAATTTCAAAATACATATAGAGGGAATATTAGTCAATATTTGAATTAAAGCCAATGGACTAAATGTTGTTAACATGTAGATAATTAATTATTCAATTGATAATTTGAGATATTAGTAAACTAGTAGTATAGACATATGTTATACAAACAAAATTAAATGGCTAACCTTTGATGGTTTCAATGTTGAAATCAAAGTAGAAATTTGAGAACTTATATAGCTCTATAGTTTTTAACTCTCGATTGTAGTATTAAACTTCTTGTGTCATTATACATAGTCCCTCAATAGATGTCATTAGAATTGTTTTGGTTAATGTTAGTAATAGGAGAGATAGGATTGCCATTCCCCCTTTTTCCTTGCATTTGGATTAGTTAATGTTGAAGTTCAAGAATGCTTCATAATTTAAATATGGTTTGCGAGATAGAGGTGGAAATTTGTTAAGTGCAAGTAGTTGGGTTTTTGGTTAGTAGTGTCTACAGTGGTCTTGAGAGTTTCCTAAGTTTTCTATGCATGTTAAATCTATTAAATTGTATATATTGTGTGTTTATTAGTATTGGAAACTTTGTAATCATTGTGATCATTTTTTTTTTGTACAAAGACATGTATAAGTTGTTAATGGTTAAATGAAGTTGTCTGCATTGGTTAATGTTGTCTGAATTTTCACATAAAGATCAAATGTTGTGTATTATATTAGTACTATTTTCATTAATTATGAAGTGTTAAAATAAGGAGTAATGAATACCTTGTCTATTGATGATATTATTATTGTGATTTCCAATCACAATAATATCATTGTTGGTGAAAGAAATATACAATGCTAATGAATTAATTTTAACATTTTGAGTAATGTAAATGCTGAGTTGGTTTGTGTCAAATAAATTAGTAGTTGAGTAATTTTGATTTCAATTATAGAAGGAATAATATATGGTAAATGATAAAACTTATAAATGAGTAAGGTTATTAGTAAATATACTTGTGATTCCATGTATAATTATGCTAATCTAATTATAAGTAAATTTAGATTTGGTTATATATATAACTAATGATAATGTTAAGAGTATAAATAGGGGTACTATTGTGTATAAATATTATGAGTGTTCTAATCATTAGAATGGGTACTTAATGATGGTTGTAGAGTAATATTGGGTATTGATGATAATATTATTATGTTGATATTAGTGTCAATATTAATAATGTTAGTAAGTGTGAATACTAAAAGGAATTGTAACAAATAAAGGTAGTCATAATAATAATATGAATGTTATTAAAGTTAATGTTTTGGTAGATATTTAATTCTAAATTTATCGTCAATATGTTCCATGTTCATTTGTAGTTAATGTTTTTTAGTTTTTATGCATATTTGTTCAAAAACTTCTTGGTTGTATATTGTTTAGTTTTGTAAAATTTGGGGCATGACATTTGGTATCAAAGTAGGGTTCCAACACTAGGAACTTTGAGGTTGTTATCTCACTTTTCTTAGGGCCCTATTGGTTTAAGTATTATAAGTCATTGGGGAAAAATAAAAAGGGGTGATATTGTGTGCAATGTTTTAATTATAGAAGTAATGTTTCTTTTATTAATATTTTTGGGTGAAGTTGAAAATAGGATCAATTCAGTGACTTTGTCCTTATTCCTACAATAAAAAGGTTAAAATTAGTATGTTCATTATAACTTGTTTAAAACACCTAAAGCTATATTTTCTTATCCTTTGAATTCAAACATATTAGATCCTTAACAAGGTTGTTGTGATTATTATCTCCTTTTCCATGTTAGGGGAAAGTTTCTTTTTCTTTAAGATGAAAATTTTCTTGAATCACTTAAGTTTATAAAAAATTTATTGGATTTATTTGAAGAATAATCATTTCCAATGTTCTCTCTAATTGGATTCTTGGTTGAATATAGTCATTCTTGAATTCATGTAATAAAATTATGAAGAAAATGAATAATACGAACTTGATCTTTGGTTTTAAGAATGTTAGTCTTCTTTGTGAGCAATTTCGTTCTTGAATTAGTTAACCAAGTCATGAGTTGCTTGAAATCTGTAAGTTACCTAGGTTCATCAAATTTAACATCCTTGCTTCATAATAGAGATAAATGATCACTAAAAATATAGATGAAGGCTTACAGAGTCATTTCCTATTATAATTATTTAATGATTTTTGTGCTATTCAAAATTTTCTCTTGTTTGTGCATTATGAACTTAATACAATCTAGTAATCCACCATAACACATGGGCTAATTATTAAGGATATTTATTCGACTAGATATTTGATAGTATTTGTTTATGGTCACAAATTGATTATGAAAGCTATCTAGTTGGGTTGTTGGTTTTTGACAAGTGTAACCTTTTGTTATGAATTGTATGCAATGTTATTCACATGTTTGATGGAATGTATAGAAATTTAAAAACATTGATGTTGATTGTAGGAAATGAAAAATTTAGATATGGATGAACTCTTGTTTCTTACTTGATAATAACTTGAAGTTTAAAAATTTGTCTAGTTCAAGGATTTGATGTTTTAAAGAGATTATTATTGCTAATAAAATGAAAAATATTATCATAGTTATTCATGTAGAAAACTTAAATGAAATAGCTCTAGGTGTGAAGAAATTTAGAATCAGTAATTATCCTTTTAATAATGATGGTGATAATGAACCATGAATATTATCTTGTAAGAAAGGATTCTACTCTTAGTGGTATATTGTGTTTGAAGTACAATATAATAATCTCTTATGGATTCTATGCAATTATTGTATGTGCTTGTTCTAAGGGTCATGTTTAAAGGGGTTTTGAATATGTTTCCCCTTGTGTTGTGTGTCATTTATTATGTACTTTCTACGGGATTTGATGCCCCTCTTATGAAGAGGTAGATTTTGGTTCTTCCATGTGCAAGGGGTTTGACTGGGTACGACTCCCACACATAAGGGAATTTTTATTTTTTAAGGTATGAGTACCCATACTGATTCGGGGATTAGAGTATCTTGTATCCATATGAATATTGGCTTGATTAGATGATAAGGGTGTTGGATGGTGGAGATGTTAATGTGAGACAAACTTCTACATAAATGAGACATATTTTTTCCCCTACTAGGTAGAGCCCCTACTCCTCCTATGTGGAATTTATTCTTGGAAATCCAATGTGATAGTGATGTGTTCTCAGGTGTTGGTAACTATATGAAGTGTACATCATTTGTGCATTTTTTGTGCTAAGTGATCTTGATGTGTTCCAAGGTGGCTGATTATTTTTCAATAAAATTAAAGTTGTTTTATCTTTTTGATAAGTATCGTCAAAGGCTAATAAAGTGCATTATATTATGTATTGTGAGAAACCAGTGATTGTTATGACTCAAGTTTTAGAGACTGAGACTAAAATTCAATCCACTCATCAATCAAATCCACTTCACTCCAACTCACTTCGAGTTGATTGAGCAATCATTATCATCCACTACTTCTGTTAGTCTCATTTACTCCAATCAATCATCTTAATTGATCCATATAGTTAGTTACTTAAAATCATGCAAACACTTAACTATCCATCAATTCCTCTCATCAATCCTAAAATTTGATCTTCTCACTCTCTTCTTATCTAAACCATTGATCAATATATCCTAATATATAAAATAAGCCTATCAATCATCAATCTCTCTCCTAGATTGTGTAGAGAAACTATACTCAAATAATTACAATGCTTTATGCTATTATGCTACTAAAAATCTTAGAGAAACTACTATAACACCATTCTCCAAGGTAAAGAGAGGATAACAATGGAGCTATGCTAGGGAATATTGTCTTTTTCTATGTGTGCAAGTTTGCATTTCATTTTTTATTTAGTTCACTTTATTTTCTTCATTGGTATGATATTTTTATTGTGAATGCTTTTTTTTACTATTTAGATAATCTAATTTCACAATTAAAGTTCTAGGTCATATAGGTGTATAATGTCACATATCTATAATACAAAATATATCTACAAACATACCATATAGGTATTCAATAAATTCCTAATATAATCACTTCCCGAGCTAGGGGAAGGGAAGAGATCATGAGCTACCTTTGACTACCAAATGGATGGAGAGGCAAGTGATTATGGTTTCTTTCAGAAACCCCAACCTGACCTCCTCTTATAAATTGTTTGGAGATCTAGCTAATAATCTCTCTCAAACAATCCTCACCTATCTTCATCTATCTAAGGGGCACAAAATGGATTTGTGACATCGGTGACAACAAGATTAACCTGCAAGGCATGGGAATGAGGTATATGCGTATATATCGATTGAGTGAAGGGTTTGCAAGAGCAAAGAATGAGATAATAGTATGAATATAAGCCACACAACTTAAAATCATCCACATGCCGACTCTAAACTTAAAAAAACAATTCCCTTTAATTTTAGGGATATAATTTACATCGACCATTAGATATAAATGTTAAAATTCCAAAACTAAAGGAGAGGTTATATTTGGTAGAGACAATGCAACAAAAGTCTCCATGCATAGAAAGAATGAAGATAAATAAATTACCATAGATTCGATAGTTTTGCGAGTCAAAATCTTCATATAATGGATTTGTCATTTGATGGTGCAAAAAAACATATGGTTAAAATGATTTTATCTACCACATACTATCGCAAAACTTGGAAGAATACGAGAAATATTTCAAGAAAGAGAAATCAACAATTATATACTAATTTTATTACAGTTAAATTTTAATAGCTTTTGTTTCCCTAAAAAGTTTCTTCAATTGTTTCAATACTAATCAATAACAATATATTTTCTGGTGTTTGTGTAGAAGACTCAACAATCAAATTCTACTGCAAGAAGAATAAATATAGTAACAACATTCAGAGGCTACTTATTCAAGAAAATGCAAAACAAAGAAGAAAACCTAAATTTTTTGCTTGAAACCAATGAAGATTGAAGCAAGAATCAACAAATCTGAAAAACTCTATTTTTCCAAAAACACAAATCCTTAGAGTTCACTGTCTGCAAATTTTTTCAACAAAATACAGAGAAGAAGCACTTTTCCGAAAAACTGCCATGAAAATTTTCTTCCTAGCAATCCAAAATCAATTACCATGAATGATATTACACAATCAAAGCTTTTAATTCATTTCAATTAACTCATAATCACAAAACTTAACTGATTGTCAGCATACAAATGAAGTTGATCAATCAGTTCCAACTTAAAAAATTTACTCAAGATAAGAATTTCTAACTCCAAATCAAGAATTCAGATATTTATTCTTAACCTATTCAAAATAAACCCTTTTGAAACATCTACTTTTCACATAAATTAAGTTTGCACATATAAATCAACAATTGCATTTAAATAAATATCTTATTTAATTTAATTTAATAAATCAAACCTTAGAAATAATCATCTTAATTTAACATGTAAATAAAATCACATTAAATAAAATAACTTAATCAATAAACCATTTTACTAATTAATCAATTTCCAAACAAGACACAAACACAAACAACGCAACAAAACCAAATGACAAAACAACGACGGGTGACAACGCAGATAATCGTCCTTTAAGAGAACAATGGCCAAAGAAGGACCTGACATTATCTTTGAAACAACATGTTTACATTGGGTCATGGCACGCTCAAACCTGATAAAATAGGTGGAGTTGATTCTCAGTACCTGTAAACTACATAAAACAACACTGTCAAACATATCTGCATAAACTGACAATCACACTGTGAAAGAGAGTCACAGCGTAGCAAGGTACTCACGAGTGAGCAATGCTACATTGTCTCCTTCACCAAGACTAAAATACAATACTAGTACATCGTATACAACATCATAAACACACTAATGCTGCAAAACAACATAAAACCATAACAAATAATGTTCATCATAATGTCACCACACAAACATAATCAGATGATCAACAATGTATATATCATCAACACAATATAAAACCATCATAATATTAGTGTCATAACTGAAATAAAATAACATAGTATCAAAACAGCTAAAGCAACTATCAATTGAACATAAACAAATTGAAACAAAGTGCAACAACTAGAGGGACACTACATGTATGACCACTCGAACTGGTAGGTCCTAATGTTGAAGGCCTAACATCCATCTATTCAATATCCAGTGTGAATTTTAAAACTAGACCATTCATATAAGGTAAAAATATTACCATGTACTATATTTAATATTTCTATACTAATTACATACCTACGAACTCAAAATCATCATGTAATTTCATATGCTAAAGGGCTGCTAGATGTAGGGTGAATACTCTAACCCTAAAATTTTATTACAATCAATTTAGAAATTTAAATTTAATCTTAAATTTCAAAATAAAATATGATAAATTATATTTAACCTTGTTCAAATGCACATGTCTATCAGTGCCAAATATCTCATATAACATCTCATATGTGAACACCATCTGATCTAGTATAAACATGCCCTATTGTTGACCATATGTATCCTAATCATATTCAAAATCATATCACAAGGAGACTCATAGTTTGGACATATGTGGTGATTATCAATAATCCTTTCCCTCATCACCCTATGAAAAAGGCACAGTTTTTTGTAAAAGGGTTTAAGTGAGCATGCTAATAGAGCACAAGACCTCAACCTCAATGTACTCTCCTTCACAATGGGACAGATCATGACATGCTCAATTCATGACCTAGAAAGGGGTCTATGTGCTCAATCTTAGGAATGATAAGCCTCCTCTTTGTCTTATGTAAATCCTTGACATCTACCCTCAAAATATCACATGTCAAATTAGTTTGGGATCTCATTGTGGACAAACCCGCAATAGAGTTTCCTCAAAAAATATTGTGGGACCTCATTATTGTCACATGGAGGATGGTCAAAAACCATTGACCACCTATCCCCAAAATTATTCTTTATCTCTCGATACATTGGCACCAAGGGATAAAGAAGCTCTTGCAACTATCATGTATGGATGTTCATTATTTCATGGGTCAATGAACAATGGACACAACTTCGATTTCATTTTTTTTTGTTTTACTTGTTCATTATTGATTGCCTCATAGGGAATTTCTATCCATCGTGGTCTATCAAGAGTTGGATAGAAGAGGCTAAGTCCCTCTTAGCTAATTTTGATTAAGTTAAAATTACTCATGCATTTAGGGAAGCCAACAACGTGACTGATTTCTTTGCTAATGAAGGGGTTAAAAAATTAGAGCTATTCATGTGGTAGAACCTCAGTGATCTTGGCGCTGACATCAAGGATTTAATTAATTATGATATCACACATGGGAAAGCAACAATTTATTTTTATGATGAAAGTGAGTAGGGCCAAGTACTTCAACATCATTAGATTTGATGGGGCCGCTTTCAATTTCTTAACTGATAGTAAGATGCGGCGCATTTTGTGGGCTCTTTGGTTTGGCTGTGGCATTTCATTTCAAACTTTTTGCTCTGGTAGTGAGGTGTTTATGACAATGGGAGGAGACAAGAAAAGGGTGGAGCCGAAAACCTACAAAATGCATAAGAGGAATTCAAAGATCTGGGAAAAAATTGAACATGGTGGGTTGCTCCCATTCATTGAGAAGCTTCATAGGCTTGATTTGAAGGCTACTAAGTACTTTGAGAAAAATTAGAAGAATGGGGAAATATTTCTGTTTGGTAGGCAAGTCAAGGTGGATGAGAACCTCATTAGAGAGGTGACTAGTATGTCTACTGAGGGAATGCAATTCTTTCATGACAGAAGGTTCTCTGATGAAGTGGTTATCATATTCCCCAGGAAAAATAAAGAAAAGACCAAGCTGATAAAAGTATCCAACAACTACTTTGAAGTGGATACAATTAAATTGCTATGGAGGAAGGTGCTCAGAATCATCATGTAATACATTACTTTGGACAATAGATTCACCAGGGTTTATGGCTACCACTTCACCTTGCTTAACCATTTCCGTCACAAGGTAAGGGTTTCTTTACCTTATTATTTGTACTATTACATAAGCAATAGCCTGGAGGATCATAAGAAGGATCCTAAGAAGTACCATATTCTACATTCTAGCCTTATTAGGCTCATTTATGAACACTTTCAAAATATGTCGGCCTTATCCCTACCTATCCTGGCTTCACCCTCAGAAGATGAGAATATTGAGGATAGTGTTTTAGAGGATGGTAAGGAGCTTGACCGCGAGTGGAATGTTGAAAGTCCCCTAATCCCACATTATGGTAAGAAAAGTCGGAAGGGTAATCCCCTACCCAAAAACCACTTTGGTCAGTGTCAAGCCCACCCTAAGAGAGTCCCCTACTAATAAAATGGTCTCTTACTTTGTGGTCTCTTAGGACTTTTCAGAGGCCCCTAATGCAAGACAAGATTCTTTCTCATCCTTCCCTTCTTTAGATAGAGAAAATAGGCCGAAATTCCCTAGAGACCTAAACCTTGAGGACCACTATTTTAAACTGGACTATGAGTTTCCTGGGGATATCCTAGCTATTTCCAAGAATGATGCTCTGGATTACTTCAGAATAATGAAATGGGCCTTCCATGAAATTAAAGACCTTAATCTCAGAAATAGAGCCCTCAATGGCAAGTTGGAGGATTTGGAAGGTAAAGTTAGCTCCTTTATTACTATAGAGTGTGGGAGGAAGGAGGATAGAATGAGAATGGAGATTGAGGATAATGAAGGTAAATTCAAATGTCTGGAAGATGAAATAGTTAAAATGAGAAATACTATGAAAACTATTATGGATCATAATCATAGAATGGAAAAACATAATTCCATCATTATTAGTGCAATGTCTAAGAAATTGGAGAATTCTTAGCAGGGTTCTCTAGTTGTGGATATGGTTGCGGATAAGGACAAGAACAATACTGAGGATGCTGGTATTTCTAAGTAGATGAGAGCTAGTATGAAGAGGAAGACTCCTCCTACACCCCAGATGGTCTAGGTCCTAAATAAGGGCATTCAGGAAATGCACATTCTTGAAGTCGAGGCTGCTAAAGCTCTTAAGTTCTTAGGTTAGCTGGGGGTTTCTTGCTGGTTTTTTTGTTTGGGTTTTTTTTGTGGCCCTTGATGGCCTTGGGTTGGTGGCTGTTGTGTTTCTTTGGCTTTATTTTGATGCATCCTTTTTTCTATGGTGACTTTGATGCTTATTCCTATTTTTTATAAACTCTGTGGTTTCGGGTCCTTATAAAACCCATTTTTTCCTTTATCAAAAACTTATCAACATGACCCTCATTACAATATAAACAATGTCATATCCTAGACCTAGATCTTGTATAGAATATCCTTCTTGGATTACAATGGACCTATACTAATGAAAAATGTACCATCCACCTATTATCAATTCCTTAAAAGTTTTTCATACAATGGTGTGGAAGTTACTATTCTTGGTGGCCTCCACCCCTTCTAATATTGCAAGATGTTAGAAGGATAATACAAAAAGCATTGTAATTTCTCTAAGCTACTCTTAAATATGCCTCCACCAAATCCAAGTCATATATTGATCCTATACTTAATCTACCTCACACATTTTCCACTCTACCTACCAAGAAAGCAACCCCTAAAATTCACATTCAAAATCCTTGATGCGGAGAACATCAAACTCATGATTCCATTAATGTTTTCAAATTACCCATCTCCCTTTGATTCTTTGGTCAAAATAATCCTAAACAAAAGGATCATCTCCTCATGCTATGATATGGGCCTATAACCTTCATCCATGGGGGTTTCCTTACAAATAAATATATGGTTTTCTTATCCTACATGGATTTAGGGAGATTAATAGTACATTGCCTCCATGAACTAGGATAGTACACCACATGAACTATTAAGGAAAATTCCTTGGCCTCCATGAGCAAGGCCATCTTGATCTAGTATTTCATCTAGTAAATGATGACACTCAAGATATAGGATATGACACCTATTATGAATAATATGATGACTTTATTTACATCATTGATGATGTTGAGAAATCCTTCATTGAAATTGATAAGCACGGGGAAAAGGTCCCTTCTAGTTCTTTTGAAGATCTCGCTACCACCAATATTTTTAGGAAAAAGACATCCAATTCATAGCTAAAAAGTTGACCCAACTTATTGCGCATACCCCATTGGTCTACCCTACCTAGCTAACTATTGTTTTCTCATTGTATTAATTTTTCAACAAAATATTTTCTTGTCTCAAATCAAAACCTTAAGCTTCAATAAAACCTTTTGGAAAACCCATATTTTTTCTTGCTATCTCCAAATTTTTTAAAAAAATTGTACATTTTCTTCTCTTTTGGCTTACTTCTCTATTTTTAAGCTTGCACATGGAAAAATATGCAACATTATTGTGAGATAACAATGCTTTCATTCAATTTTTGAGCACTTGGTTGGTAATGCTGTGAAGTAAATTAATACTCATTTTTTGATAGCATTATAACTTTGTAAATATCTTATTATTTACTTTATTTGTTAAACTTATTAGTGTTTATCATTTTTCTTATTTCTAAATACATACACTAAGGTATATTTGCATAAACCACTAATTTATATATAGATTTCAATTACATATTAGGCTATTAGTCATAGATACACACAGGCTAAGTGCATATAGTTATATCTCTTTTATTTTGACTATACATGGAGACCAAAAGATCAAAATAGGGGCTTGATTATTATTGGAAAGCTCTGACACAATCATCAATAATTTTCTTATCCCTAGCTACAAGTTTTTTCAAACTTATTCTCCCACATAGGTTTGCACTCTTTCCATCTCGTCCTTGTTATTTTTATTTCCCTTTCAATATAATTAAAAATTAGATTAGTTTATAACATTTTTATACATTATATGAGATTATTATGTGTTGTTGCTACTAATTTTATCTCCCAATGTGAGAAGAAGTTTAAATTTAGAAAGATGTTGATTAAGGGGAAAATGGTGGATATATTGTTGTATATATCACACTTTCTCTACATTAATTATTCAAGTATGTCCTCAGAGTCCCAATTGGATTGACTAGAAACCTTGCAAGGTGAGTCAATTCTTAATTAGGAAGGACCTAGGAGGGGGCATTTTCAACTCTAAGGAGTTCACCACTAACAAAATGCTTGGAAACGAAAATGGTGGAAAACACAATGTGATATGAAAATGAATGCTAAATGATCTAGAAAGATAAGGAAAATAGAAAACTATGAATCTAGAAGTTAGGATGTGTGTACCTAGGAATTCTGGAGATGGTGTGAGGATTCCAAAAATGTAAAAAAAGCTTTCAAAATATGTTGGGGAAGACTAAGATGCCCAAGATGGTGTATTAGTACTGCTACTATTTTTTGGGGAAGATGTGGAGTCTTCAAATGTCAGAACCGAATTTGAAGGAATCTTTGAAAAATATGCCTGGGAGGACTAAGATGCCCAAGGTGGCATATTAGTCCCACTCTGAATGTGGTCCTGAGCTCCAAGGTCTACACTTGCTTCTCCTTCGATCTTAGGTTCTGAAACTTTCAGATTCAACCTGTAGGTGAGTATCTGTGAAGATGACAACTTTGGCAATGCAACTTTGATAACTTTTCACTTCAAGTGATCTTCAAGACTTTAATATAAATCTGCAATCACAAACAAGCAAGAGAGGAAAAAATTGTTGATTGTTAATAAATGGGGGTTTTCCTTGGTCAAACCCCTTATAGGTAATTAAACCAAATTATGAAATGAATGAAATGAAGCATGAAATATGAAATATATAAATGATATCACCTTGTGTGATGTCTTGTGAAGCAAATTCACAATATACCATGTAGTGGCCATGAAGAATGTAAATATTGGATCCTTGGATATGATATGAACAATGGTTACAAATAGATCTTCAATGTTACATCCACAATATTGGTTGTACAACGTGAATGTATGTACTAAACCCTTGACATGATGCTTGAATCTTGATGATGGCTCCAAATGCTTGATGAAATGATCTTGAATGCATAAATTTTCCTTAAGAATTAATACTTGAATGCTTGCTATCTTTCTTATATGAAAATGAGTGGAGGAACTTTGTATTTATACTTATTCATACTTAATATCCTGAAATTACACCACAACAAGCTGACATATGAATTCATTAATTAAAGGAGGCTAAATCCCACCCGAATTTGAAATTGAATCCCAAAAATAAGCCAAGGAGGACTAAGACGACCTAGGTGGCATCTTAGTTCCAAGGCTCAAATCTCAGGGCACAGACTCCAAAAATGGACCTTTTTTCAGGTACATTCAATATCAGGGTCCTAAGACCCATGGGGGAAAAAGATGCCCTAGGTGGCATTTTAGTCCTAGTCCACAAATCATGGACACACGAACAACGTCATTAAATAATCATTTATCTTTTGATGTTGTTCAAGATTTTCCATAAAAATATATAGTTTATTAGGCTTGTGGATGCAAAATAAGACAATTAAGCCATACAAAAGCATAAATAAAGCAAGGTGGGCCCAAAAAAGTGTAAAAGTGCAAGGTTATGCATTTTTACTATACTAAGTTTAGCCCCCACTTTAGTGAGAGGATTAACTTGCTTCAAACTCACACTAAAGTAGCCAATGATGCAATCAAGAGGGGTTCACATGTACCCATGTTAGCAAGATAGGATGACAACAATCAAGAGGGATGATCAAGCCCCCAAGGTCAAGATCCTACATGACAAACCAACATAGGCACAAAGGAACACACATGTGGATGATATATGAAGCCATAACCAGATCACCAACATACAACATCAAGGATAGAAAAAGGAAAAAGTAAAACTACAATAGATCAAGCTTGGACTGGTCGTCCAACGTAGTGGACTGGGTCTAGGCTATTTTTCCAAAAAGGGGTTTAAAAGCAGAACATGTTGTCCACTATGCAAACAAAATGCATGTTCACAAGGGCTAGTGGGAGCTAGTTGTCCACCAGGTGAGCCCTAAGAGGTCCATATCAAAGTCATACCCCCATGACTATGATAAGGACAAAAGAAAATGTATGATCACAAGGGCTAGTGAATCTAGTTGTTCATTAGGTGATCCCCAAGGGACCATATCAAATCCATACCTACATGAATTTAATGGGGTACAAAAAGAAAAATACAATAATAAAGAGGGATGTTCGAAGGGATTTTTCTTAGTTCATGCAAGATATCTTCTTAGGGAACATTGTGCATTATGTTTCCAAGAGAGGAAAAGTGCAAAGAAATATCATGCTCTTGGAGGAAATCAGGCCCAATGATGCCACCAAGAAAAGGAAACATCACAAGAAGAAATAAAATCACACAAGGAACATAAATGTAAATGAAATCATGCCAAAATAATGCCAATGTATGCTCTCACTTTAAAGAAATTGTTAACACCATGCTATGAGCAATTATTTTAAAGTAGCCAAACATGAAAAAGGAAAAGAGGGTTGTCTCCAAAATCCATAACTTAGTATGTCACATGCGAGCCAACTTAAGGCATGCCATCCACATCCCAAGCTTGCTCTTATATATACATAAAAGGCGATCAACTTAGCCATAAGAGGCAACGACAAGTGACATACGAGGACAAGGCTATCTAACCCCTTTCCCCTACTTAGTGTAAGACAAGGGTGAGTTGAATAGGATGAAAGTAAGTATCAGTTAGAGGAACTAGGCACTTCAACCCAAGGAAGAGGACCACAGTCCTTAAGATGTTGAATTTTGTTACTCAAAGCCTTATATTCATTAGTAGCATAACCATGAACTCTATGATATGCACAAAATGAAGTCTTGTAATAAAGTTTCCTTCATTTTCTTGGAGGGAGAGAGGTCAGACAATCTTGGAGGAGTCTCGTAAAGATACTCTCTTGGTCAAAAGTTGAGGATGTTGATTTATTTTGTGACAAAGATATCTCTTTGCTTAGCACAAGGTGTCATGTACCTACAAAATACTCTTTAGATTGTGAGATTTTTTTCTCCTTTATTGGAGGGTGTAAAATCTAATGAATTGAAATCATAAGTGTTTTGTGTGATGACATTAATGTTAAGTGAGGACTTCTCTATTTGTTTCATTTCTTGCAAAGGATAAATACCACTAGTGTCTATCAGCATAGGATGCACTACTGTTAAAGTCAGTTTAGAAGGATGTTTTGTGATAGTGTTGATATGAAGTGAAGGCTTGTTTGTGTCTTTTGAGGGAAAATAACCAAGACCACTAGTCTTTTCTCGTGTGTTCGGCTCTATAAGGACACAAATACCTTGTTCTCTAGCACCACATCCTTTTCCACTATAACCAAGTTGCTTCATAAGTTCGTAACCTTTTCCATAAAGCTTTTTCATCACTTTTGGATCTGGTGATTGTTCATAGTCAGCTTCATCAAAGGTTGTTGTGTGATTTGTTGTTTTTTTTCTAAAGTCGTGGAGGTGGATGCTTTTGAAGGGTCTTCTAGATTTTGTATTTAAATTACCACTTTTTCTTTTCCCTTGTCTAAATCTTTGTTTATGATCTTGTATTCTCCCATGAATGTATGTTTGAAATCTAATGAACCCCAATCATCTTGTAATAGCTTCGTGACTTCTTCAATGTCTTTTTCTTTTTCTTTCTGTTGCATGGGTTCCACTTGCGTAGTTGGTGTCAATTTTTTCAAAGGATTCGCTTTACCTTTGTCAATGTTCAAATAACTATATGGCTCAAGATCGGCTTTGATTGTATAAATTTTTTTGTTATAGACATATTTCATGATACAATGGAGGGTAGAGGGCACAACATGCATCTCATCAATCCATGGTCTACCTAAAAGAAGATTGTATGAAATATCATCAGGAATAATATGGATTAGGGTTTGTAATGTAACTTTTTTAACTTTAATAAGTAATTTGATCACCCCAAGTGATTTCTTTCCCACATTATCAAATACCTTAATAGATAAAGAGTCAAGATGAATTTTTTATTTATCAACACCAAGCTTATCCAAAAGGTTTGCACTACACACATTTAAGGCTAGGCCATTGTCAACAAGGGTTTGATTTATCCCTATTGTCTTGTATTGAGCTATGATCATGAAAGCATCATATTTTTTTTTTGATTCCAAAGCAAGGAGCTCACTTTCGTGGAAAACAATGTCAACATTCATTCCTTGTATCAGGGCTGCTATGCCATTTGGTTGTGCATTATAAGGGATAGGAACTTGTTTTAAGGAATTTTGAAGCATAGTGTGATAGTTAGGTGAATTTTGTAGATACGTGAAATTAACATCGTTCACCCAATTCACATTCATCCACTCATTAAATAAATCAAACGCAGCAAATCCATTCACTAGGTAAATCGGGTCTTTAGTCCTAAGGTTAGTCATTTAAATTAAATAAATCAAAGTCTCACACCAACCTTTTAATTAAATAAACCAAACTTTATTTAATTAAAATCCAAATGCATATTCCATCCCTTTTGATTTAAATAAATCAAAATATTTGAGTCAAATTGGTCAAAATCATCCTAATCATCATTAAGCTAATCTAATTCTAATTAGCCTAACCTAACTACCCATCACATCCTCTAGATATTCCCACTTGCACAAATAAATCAATTTATTGATTTATTAAATCCAACATTTTCCATCAACATGGCATCTTTGATGAATATTCCCTCAAATTTGAATTAAAAAACAAGTGGACATGTACATCCAACAAAGGAATTAATAAGCTCTTGCATGTCCCTTTGCAAAGGTCAAACTAAGCATTAACTCTCAAATTCAAATTTGAATCTCCCTCTCTTGGGCACATTTCCCAAATCTTGCACATCCCTCAACCTATGGCAAGTTGACAAGTGGCCTCTTTTCATTGGTCTATTTTTAGTCCCACATTCATCCATTTGGCCAATCTCTCATCAAGAAAATCTATAAATCAAAGGCTTCTTTCTTCATCAAATCCTCCACAAATCATCCACAAATCCTATGCAAAGTCACTCTCCTCATTTGAGAATTGATTTTTCCCATCTTACTCCATCATCATCATTGGAATTATATCATTTATCTTATCTATCAAGGATTGGGAAAGGGCTATTTTCAACAATAGCACCAATCCACTATGAAATAAAGTTTTGATTATTTTTTTATATGCTTGCATTTCATTATCTTTGTTTTATTTAGTTTGCATATTTTATCATAGTCAAGTATTTAATAGGGATGTTGAATTTAAATGTGTTTGAAATGACTAGCATAAGGATATTATGTTAAGGTTTAACCATTTTCATATTTTCAACATCCAAAAATTCTAAATTAGGTCCTAGAGGGATATCTTTGCGAGAGTATTCTTAATTTGTTCAACAAGGTCATACTCCTTTCCACTTTGTGAAGGAAAATAAGGGGAAAAAGGTAAGATAGGGTTGGAAATGAGAGGGATGTTGAAGGTGTTTATCTTGGTTGTAGATTGTTCCTAGTGTTGTATGTATAAGTGGCAATATTGTAACTCAGTTGTTGCAAAACATTGTTCTTAGGTGGTTCAAGGATAAGGATAGGTTTGTTTTGAATTGGTGGTTTATGAGAGGGTGGATAAATGATAAGCTTAGGATTGGGAGAGTACTCCAAGGTATATCTAATGTGCATAACCTCATAAGCCTTAGTGTTATTTTCATGATCTCTTAGTGAAGAGGGGTTTAATGTTACTTCATCATCTTCATCTAACGAATTACTATCGTCAATGTTTTCATTGTCTTGCACCCTACTATCTTCCAAAGGGGTAGAGTTTTTAAGAGAAGGTCCACAAACTAAATTTTCATGATATTCAAAGGTTGGTTCTTCCTCAATGACTTCATCACATGCAATGGAGTTATCAATGGTTGAATTTTCTTGTTTATCAATATTGGGGATATGAGAATAAGGCTCTATTTGATTGTTATGATTGTTCATGACTTTATCATTTTTTTGTAAGGTCTCATTCTCTTGTGCCATAGTTTATACCCTAGTAGGAGAGATTTTAGGAAAGTGGAAAGCAAGAGGTTCATCACATTTCATGGTTAGATTTTGTAAAGCAGCTTCATCATGTGAATAGGAGAGACATCAAGGGAAGGCAAACTATGATTTTCATGCATGCTAATGATTGGATCCTTTTATTCAAATATACCCTTCCAAATGTTAGGAACATTAGGAAAGAGAGGAATAATGGTATAACTATCAAGCATTGGATCTCTTGATACCAATATATCCTTCTCACAAATGTGTTTTTCATGATTGTTCATGATTGTATTCTTATTCACTAAAGCATTTTCACAAATATGGGAGGTGTTGGGAGATGAATGGAGACTAAGTAAAGTGGTGGAAATGAATTCATCCTCTATTGTTATACTATATTCCAAAGGGGAATGAGGAGAAGGGAAAACAAGATCTTCATGATTCTCAACAATTGTAACTTATTTTGCCAATATACCTTCGTCACTAAAAGGATAGCTATCAAGAGAAGTACAATTATGATCATCATGGTTATCTATGTTTGTATTTTCTTCTATCACATTATCCTCACAAATAGGATAGATAGGAGTGGGGTAAGTTTAAGGAAAATGTTGATATTTTCACTCTCTTACACTAAGAGACTACCATAACTAAGGATGCATTGAATGAATGGCTAACATGCTTATTGAATAACTTTTTCTTTGCAAACTTGTAGAAGACTAAAACTAATTTTTTTTTGAAAAGTAATCTATGCAAACTTAAAATGCAATGTAAAGGCTTAAAAGGAAATGCAATTTTTTAGTTTTCAAGCAAGATAATTTTCTGATTACACTATGCAATGATTTGAAAATGAAATGTTGTAAATGAAAATGTGGAATTGAGCAATTCATGAAATGAAGCACTTTAAGCTAGATTTAGTAAAATGCTTGTGTAGATGCCTTTTTCTGCATTTTTTCTAAAAAATAAACAAAAATTATTATTGTCATTTAAAACAAAGAAAACCAAAGAATCTCTATGAAATACTGAGTCATGTTAAGTATGCAACTAAGGAAACAAGGAAGCTAAATAAAACACACAATAACATGAATCAAACTCTATCTCATAGTGGATTGGTGCTACTTTGATGTGGAAAGTATCCCTTTCCCAACCCTTGATAATTTCTTGGATGAAATGATGAACAAGATGCAAGATGATAGCCAAGATGAAGTGCAAGATGAAGAGATACTAAGATTGTGGATAATGAGCTTGCATAAAGCTATCTCCCCCAAATTAGTAAAAGAGCTCTCCATTTATAGGAGAGAAGGATGGAAGAATGAAATACATGGAGGATGTGGGATAAATCATGAGCCAATGATAAGATGCCACTTGTCAACATGCCGATGGAGGAAGGATGAGCACATTTTGGTCATTGTGCATGATATTTATGCTATTATGTGGATTTTGAAATTTGAAAGTTGGCTTGTTTGAGAGAGAAGAAAGAGTCTTAAATGCCAAGTGGGAGACATGTAAGAGGAGTTAATTCCATGTTGGAAGGACAAGACACTTGGGAGGGAAAATTCAAATTTGGGGAATATTCCCTCTTGATGCCTTTTTTGAATGAAAAAAGAAGATTTAATAAATCAATTAAATTGATTTATTTGCACAAGTTGCAAAATATAGAGGATTGGAGTGATTAGGATTAGGATTAATCATGGTTTGATTAATTTTAGTGAAGATTAGGAGATTTTGACTTTTGACTTAGATTTTAGGATTAAAATAAATCAAAATGAGAAGAAAATGATTTTAGATTTAATTAAATAAAGATTTGATTTATTTAATCAAAGAGGATGATGTTAGTGTTAAATCAAATAAAAGGGTATTTAGTTAATTTAAATGGATGAATTTAGAGATTAATTAAATAAAGTGAATTATTTAATTAAAAGAGGAACGTTAGGATTTGATTAAATAAAATTGATTTATTTAATCAAAGAGGTATGTGAGGATCAAATTAAATAAAGTTGATTTATTTAATTAAAGGAGGAGTTTAATCAAATAAATTTCTTTATTTGGTTAATAGAAGAATTTGATGTCAATTAGCTAGATTTAGATGCATGATGTTAATTTTGCATGTCTACAGCATGAAACAAAAGGTTAACCCACTAAAATAGGTAACCAATGGTAGAAAATCAAAGCACAAAAAAGAATATTTAAAGCCTGGAAACTATAGCTTCAAACTCAATAGGGACTAAGATGCCAGTAAGGGCATTTTAGTCCTACTAAAGGAATTTGAAGGTTCCAAAAACTAGAATAGAATGCAATCAACTCATACAAGATTCTGAGGCAAAAACCCTGAGAGGGACTAAGACGCTAGTAAGGGAAGTTTTGTCCCAAGGGATGTTTTTTTAACTAAAGAAAAAAAAATTCTAAGTTGTTAAAAGTGCTCCCAGATTGTCTACCCAGGGACCTAATGTTTAGAAATAGAAGATTGTGCGAATGAATGTAAGAAAAAGTGACCATTGACAAGCAATTGGATGCAAAAGTGAATGCAATTTTTTTAAATTTTGAATGTCATAATTATGTGTCTAAACGCAATTAGGATGAAGAATAATGTACTTTTTAATTTTTTAATGAGATAAAATGATACAGGAAAGCAAAAATGCAACCTATATGCATTTTTACTAATACAAATATGAGAAACCCTAGACGCACTTTCACTAAATATGAGAAACCCTAGATGCAATTTCACTAATGCAAGATGCAATGCAAGAATGAATGCAACCTAGACCTAAGGAATTTAATGGACTCCAAATCAGAAAGAAATGCTTAAAAGTCAGGTTCACCAAAATTATTAAGGGAAAAATGGTGGATATATTTTGTATATATCACACTTTCTCCACATAAATCATTCAAGTATGTCTTAAGAGTCCCAATTGGATTGACTAGAAACCTCACAAGGTCAGTCAATTCTCAAATAAGAAGGACCTAGGAGGGGGATTTTTAAGCTCTAAGGGGTTCACCACCAAGAAAATTCTTGGAAAAGAAAATGTTGGAAAACATAATGTGATATGCAAATGAATGCTAAATGATCTAGAAAGATAAGCAAAGTAGAAAACTATGAAACTAGAAGTCAGGATGTGTGTACCTGGGAAGTATGGAGATGGTGTGAGGATTTTGGAAATGTAAAGAAGCTACCATAATATGTTGTGGAGGACTAAGACACCTAAGATGGTGTATTAGTCCCGCTGCTATTTTTCGGGGTAGATGCAAAGTCTTCGAATGTCAAAACCGGATCTAAAGGAATCTCTAAAAAAAATACATGGGAGGACTAAGATGCCCAAGGTGGCGTATTAGTCCTACTCTAAATTTATAAAAACTCTAAATGTGGTCCTGAGCTCCAAGGTTTGCACTTGCTTCTCCTTCAATCTTAGGTTTTGAAACTTTCACATTCAACTTGTAGGCGAGTTTCCCTGAAGATGACAACTTTGGAAATGTAACTTTACAACTTTGAAAACTTTTCACTTCAAGTGATCTTCAAGACTTCAGTCGAAATCTACAATCACAAACAAGAAAGAGAGGAAAAACTAGTTGATTGTTAGTAAATGGGGGTTTTCCTTGGTCAAACCTGTAGACACGCAAAATATGCATACAGGTCAATCCAATGGTTTAATCAAATAATAAAATTTCATCTCTCATAAATCATTCAACCTTTATCTTGCATCATCCATTTAATTAAATAAACTAGGACTTTATTTAATTAAAATCTCAAAAGTCATTTCCATCCCTCTTTGATTTAAATAAATCAAAATATTTAAGTCATAAAAGTCAAAATCATCTAAGCACCATTAAGCTAATATAATCCTAATTAAACTAACCTAACTACCCATCACATCCTCTAGATTATGCCACTTGCACAAATAAATCAATTTATTGATTTATTAAAATCATTATTTTCACTCAACATGGCATCCATGAGGAATATTCCATCATGTTTGAATTCAAAAGCAAGTTGAAATGTACATCCAACAGGGCATTTAATAGGTCTTACATGTCTCTTACATGTCCCTTACAAAGGTCAAACTAAGCATTAACTCTCATTTTCAAATTTGAAATCTCCCTCTCATGGGAACATTTCCCAAATCTTGCACATCCTCAAGCCTATCACAACTTGACAAGTGGCCTTCTTTCATTGGCTTAAATTTAGTCCCACATTCACCCATTTGGCCAATCTCTCATCAAGAAAATCTATAAATGAAAGGCTTCATTCTTGTTCAAATCCTCCACAATCTTTGTATCTCATCTACAATAGCATGCAAGGTCACTCTCTTCAATGGAGAACTGATTTTTTCCACTCCATATCTTAGCATTCCATATCATATTCAAATAATTTTTCATCATATATTTTAATCAAGGATTGGGAAAGGTCTTCTTTCCATAAAAGCACCAATCCACTATAAGATGCTAGTTTTATTATTAGAATGATGTTTTTCTATGTTTTTCTTGCTCCTTTTGCATTCTTCTTGTGATAAGATGAATCTTATAGGGAATCTTTTGTTTGCTTTGGTTTACTAACAATACTAAGGGCTTTTGTTTTTGAAACATTGTAGATTTAAGGTTCAATATCATATCATTTGGTTGTTTATGTTTTGTTGTAGGATATCAATTTGATTCAATGTATTCGTGTCTTTTGCATTATCAGGGATTTATATATCCATCACTAATGTTTGATATCTATGATAAGTTACTTTGAATGTGCGTTGTTCATCTTTTTTTTTTGCATTTCCAATACATTTTTTAGAGGCATTAAGTACTCATATCTCTAACAGATTGTTATAGCCTCTCTAGAAAAACAATTTACTTACATAATGCAATTATAAATGCAACTTTGACAAGAAGTAGTATTAAATCCAATCTAAATTATCAATTGAAAATTTAGGGAGAATATGAAGAACATCAAATATTTTGGAATGATCGCATTGAGTGTTCATTCCTTATTTGTTTTTGTCCTCCTAGGAAACTGAAAGATTTATTGTTTGGTCAAATTATTTTGAATGGCGTCATCGAAATACTACCTAACAAGAAAAATCCGATGCATTGTGAATCAGGTTGTGGAACTCTTGATTTACAATCTTAAGAACTGCACATTTATCTCCAATGCGTATGCTGGTGGCGTACAATTTGCAGATGTCTCTTAAGTTGTCTTTACTTCATCTTCTTCCTTGATAGTGACCAATACAATGGCAGTCATTTGAAGAAGGATAGGATGCTCATGTTTTCTACTCAAACTGCGTGGCGTTTCTACTTTTTGCAGCTCCTCTGTCTTCAATTTCAAATATTGGAGCCTAACATCTGACAAAATTTATTGGGTATTATGATGGAGGTCCATACGCCATTTACAAAGCTCTCATTTGTGCACTAGTAAAGAATGAAAAGACTTCAAGCTCTGCTGTCTATCTCACACCATGTGGAGGGAGAGTCAAGTATGCCATAATTCTTTTGATTGTTGTCTACAATCAGGATCTTAGTATGCCTGAAAAGGTAGCTATTGATTTAATGAAGTTTTGACACACTATAGAGATGTGACAACTTATTTGGAAGAAACACTTTTCATAAATTTTCTTCACGTGGGTAACAAGAAGGTCAGTCAAAGGTTGAGGAATCTGGCTCTACACCTACTAATAGCATTCTGTCAAGAAGTTCGCGTACCCTTTCTTGGATTCCTATGTGGTCAGGGATATCTGTGATTGTGTTGCATGTCTGAGGTTGTAGAACCACATGATTGTGATCATGATCCAATACTAGTTTATTATTCTATAGATTATGCAGTTGTTGGTTCAACAGTTGGTTCAGTTGCTTAAGCTATTGGTTACATTGTTGATATGCAAAAGTTAGTCTTGACTGCATATATAGATGGGTAGAGCAACACCTTTCTTCAGCAAAGGTAGATTAAGAAACACAAGCATAGGCTACGGTAGCAACAAAGCCCATATTTGTGTCAGGATCAAGAGCCATCATGTGTTTACCGAGTTTGGGGAGTAGAGGTATTAGTAGATTCACCAGTAGCTAAAGTGGTTTACCTGGAATAAACAAAGGTAGAGACATTGGGAAGGATAGCTAAGGCAAGCATAGTTTAAGTTGTTTCACCACCATCTACATGCGGTTTAATAGCCATAGCTTGTTCCAGAACCTATTGTAGTTCCATCCATACCCAGCCCATGAAGGCAGAAGCAGCTACCGTTTCACTAATTGATCCCGCATGCATGCATAGGTGGAGGTAGTAGTTAAAGGTGTTGTTCCAGATCCATACGCAGATCATCCAACAACAACTTATTCTGTTGACCAAGATGCATGAGTAGTTAAAGGTACATCATGATGAAGAGTGAAAAATAGGCCCTACGGGGTAGGGGTAGATACAAAATGATTAGTTCCATCAATAGATACATATATAACAACATTAATGAACATCATATGATCCATTAGTTGTAGTTCCAAAATTGAGTAGTCTCAATGAACAACAGCATAGGTGTTTGACCAAAATGATGACCCTGGGGAACCACCAAAAGATGATCCAGTTGACTTAGCTTATCCACTAGTAACACTAGTAGCTAGAGAAGTACCACCAATGACAGTAGTTTAAGCACCAGTACCAGTAGCAACATTAGAGCTAGTAGCATAGGTGACAAAGGAAGGTGTAGAGGTGGAGGTAGCTAGAGCATAGGCTAGGACAAGAGAAGCATAGGTAGATCTAGGTGTAGGCATAGAAGAAGCAGCACTATAGGGAAGCAACACTAATAACATATCTAGACCAGCTAATAAGCCAAGCCCAACATCTTCTCTTCCTCATAGCATGGACGGTTTATCTTATTATTGATTTAGCCATATACGAGCTAGAAGAAGCAGTTTATCCAACACCATTAGATCCAAAGATAGAGAGCCAGGTGCTTACCCAGGTTAACCCTCATCATCACTATCGTTCGATGAGTCATAGTTTCACTTGTGTTAGTCAAAGAAGTAGGGGTGGGCACTTGTGTTAGTCAAAGAAGTAGGGGTGGGCCCCTAAGGAACATATGGGTGGGTGTGAAGCGTTGGTGGAGGAGATAGATTGAGCAGAGGCATAACCCATTGCATATCCAGTTTCACTAATTCCAGTTATTGCACCATGATCAAGACCCAACAGATTCAACACGCTCGAGTAGATCCAACATTTTGGTAGCAACATAAGTAGATGTTGCAGTCGATTTAGTAGTTCCTGAGTTTGATTATATCGATTATGAGTTTGAGTTAGTTAGTTATGCAGTAGATTCTATTGAAGCAGCATCAGTAGATCTAGTTGTTTTAGTGATCATCTAATCACTTTTTGTAGGCTGATTTCCCCAAATATCAACATGGAGTGGGGGTGATATTTGCTCATTAATATTGCATTTAAGTCAAATTTTTGACAGGTGGGATGAATTTGAAATAACTATTGGAGACCTCTCTATAAGGTTATAGACATGACATGATTTGGTGGAATGGTATTGTCAGATTATGATGTGGTAGAGAAATATTTTAAAAATCTTTTTCTATGTAGCCACTTATCAATTTGTAGTTGCATAGAATCTGTTTTTTTAACTTTATTTGATCATTTTACATAACACTTTACGTGACAAGTGTATTTTTTTGTAAAAGTGATCTATGCTTTATTGATTCCTTGATATATATCTCATTGCTAAATTTTTTTACTTTGATTGTAGGTTGGCATCAAGAAACAACGATGGTTGCTCTCACATAGGAATCAAATAATGACATATTTGAATTAGAAAGTGAGGACCTGAACTTGGGAAAAGCATTTTTTAATGCTTATTGAAATAGCTTGAGGCTTCCATCCTATGTTTTAATTTTTTGGTTTAGACCAACTAAATCATTGATTTGATCTTTTCAAAGTTGGATTAAAATTGAACCTTAGAAACTGACTAGATTTCAATTTGGGCTAAAATTGAACAAGGAAATTTCACACTCAATTTTGGTGCTTTAAAATGAATTCAGCATTGCTTTGAAGGCTAAAACAAACAATTTTTTGAGTTGAGTGATTTTGTCTTTGGTGCATTTTGAATGCGTATCCTCTCCCCTTGCACTTCGTGTGATCTAGGGTGCAAGAGAAACAATCAAAATGCATTTTATTTCTTTGAGTCACATTTAGAGGGACCTGCCTAAGAGACACATCCGAAAGGAGAACTCGATGGTGACTCCAACTAGTTTTTCATTCGTGCCAGTATATAAATGGATGAGACTAAATTGCCAAGTCCTCATGGTATGTAGGCCTTAGCCATACAGTTTCTTTCAAAATAGGGTACTACCATAAAACGTATAAGAGCCCCTAGTAGGATTGATTAAAGCCTTTAGTGGCTTGCTAGATGCTCGCAAGGTGCCATGTCCCCGATGTTGTGTCATTAAGAACCTTGTTTGTAGTAACCATCCAGTCCATCCAAACGAGTTTATCGAAGTGGTGCATTGAAACTTAGATTCCAAGAAGTTACTTGCCATGTCTGATCTTGGTTGAAAAATAAAGGTTAAGACTTCATTCTTAACATACTTTTATATTTTATCCTTGGTTACATGTAAAATCATCTCTTCTACTACGAAGGGCATGAGGCAAGCCCACCAAGAAAAATGTACCAATTGATCTAGGATGTTATATTGCTTGTGAGTCAGTTTGAAAACATAGTGCTTTAATCAAAAACATTGGAAAACTAACATTCAATGACCCATCAAAATTGTAAACCCTTTAGGAGAGGCAAATATCCTTGAAAAAATTCACATGTTATTGTTTTCCCTTGGGATTCGTATCCTTAGAGGCATCTAAACATTTGGATTTTATCTCAATTTGCTTCTACTAAAGTCAACTTTAGGTAACTCTTGCCTCAAATTTCCTTAGTTTCCGCATAATACATTTTATGGGATAAGGGGAAAGTTGAGACATTAGACATCTAGGTTCAAAATCTAATCAAGAGCGTGTTTGCGGTAAAAGGAATCCATTAAGCAAAGATTAAATCAATTGGACCCCACATATGTGTTTGGCATCTTTTGGTCATATGGTTTTCATGCAAACATTGGTCTTTTGATATTGAATTACTCTTAGAGAAAGGTATGTTCTTCACTATCTTGGTCTTGTAAACAAGTCCCTCATAGGTTCATTTAGGATCACATCAAACACTTCATCCAAATTCCATACATCTATCAAAATCTATCAAGTACCTCCTAGGTTCATTTAGATCTTTTTGGAAACATCATTCTACACTTAGGTAAGTCATTAAAAATCACCTCGTTTAGTTAGATGTATGGGAATGCATCCTTTCTCATACATTTAATTAGCAATCCTTTGAACAAGTTCATCCTAAGATCAAATCCAACATCCTAGGGTTTACAAGTTCATTATCCAAATCAAACCAATCAAAATCAAACCCTAAGTCTAGCATTGATCCAAAGTCCCTAAACGTTCAACACTCATTCACCCCTTTCATCCTTCATCTCATCATTGGTCCTAACAATCTTAGAGGTCACTTTTGCAACAAGGTCAAAATGCAAGAGGAACATGGAATACAAACTTGATCCATACATCATGAGTAATCAAAATTAATTGAACTTTCAAAGCCTTACAATGTCAATTGATTATCAAAACTCACACTTATACAATCCATACATGGGATCATTACCTTCTACAAATGTCAATGGCACAACAAGTGAGTATGCCCAAATAAAAAATTGGAACACATTTCGCGATGGTAGATCTAAGTCCAAACCTACAAGTTTTCCAACCGAACAATCAATGCATGATCCTTCAAATGAACAATGTCATCCCACCAAATCCCTACATGCCAAATGAGAATGTACCAAGAACAAGTTTTCAAAAAATGAATCTGGAAAACTTTGGGATAAATATGGTTGCAAATCATACGAATGTTTTTCAAAGTCCAAACAAGATGTTAATGACTTCATGTATCAATCCAAGTCAAGGTAACACCATGCAAAATAAAAAAGATGACAATGCGATTCCCAACACCAACAATGTTCAATTTCAAACTATCATGCAAAATCTAAGTGTCATCCCAAATCAGAACATTGTCCAAAATCAAACACAAGTACGCATTCCAAATCTGCTTAAACACAAGCCAAATCAACTATATCAAGGGAGTCAAGATCGAAATCAACAACAAATTTGGCTAGATCAAATTGCTACACTTACCAATCAGTTGAGTCATTACACCAAGAAACATCTCCACCACCATTACCCATATCAACATCATTCCTTGGTTTAGGGCTTCCTCCTTTACCTAGCACAGATAACTCCATCCAAATCAATCCACCTAAGACCAATCAAGTCATCACATCAAATACTTTGGATATACCATCGACATCGCACCAACAGATGGTATCTAAACAAATGACAACATCAATCCTAAAAAATAAAAACATGGTCTCCCAAGGACCTATCACTTTGGTGATTCTGACCATTCCTATCACCTCAATCACTCCACCCACCCCTATCACACCCATCATATCTCAACCCCTCACTAACATGATCGCTCCAAGTGTATCTCAACCACTTGTCACTACATCCAACACGATTCCAAATACACCACCACTACCACCAAAACCAAGTGCAATAAGTCAATTTTGTAACATCGCACTAAAAGCACATCAAGCCTACCAACAAACGCTTCAACAATATTAGGTGGCTTCACAATCTGCTCAAGCTACCCAAGCCTCTCAAGCTACCCAACAAACACAAGTACAAAAAATGACAACCATTGAGAGCAATGGTCAAGATCTATCCATCAAAGAGAACATTGAATATGTTTCTATTTCGTCCGAAGATCAAATCAACATATGTCAAGAGTCACTTTTCAATCATGATCCAATTCAAGAAATGTCAACATCATTTGACCCTTTGATTAAAGACATTGGAAATTCCTCCACCACAATTGTTGAAAAAAATGATCAAGATCTCTTCATCGATGAGCACCTTGAAGATGTTTCCACCCCATTCGATGATCAACTCACCATACATCAAGAGCCATTTTTTAGTGATCTATTTCAAGGAGTGTTAGGATTATTTGATGCTATTGACATAATGTATGATCTATCAACCAATGATCAGGACGAAAATTTCTCTACATCACCTAGTGAGTTAGAGGACATATCTCAAGAATTTATTCAAAAGAAAGATCAAAATCTTCCACTAAGGTTTAGCAATGGTCCTTTCCAAGATATGTTGACCCCGTTTGACCTCATGGTTACATATACTAAAGGAACTCTGAACTCGACACTTGATCTAAGTCCACTCAAAGATCAAGAGGATGTTGACCCACTTCCCATTCCTAATGATGACATCCAAGAACCCTTTATAAGAAATCCATCCTTTGAAACTAACCCATGTCAAGAACTTGATCTGAAGCATGTCGAAAGCAACCCCGAAATCTTTCAAGATCAAGAATTTGTATTTTCAAGATACTACAATAATCTAATGGACACTCTCCTATCTATGCAAGATGATCATATCCATGTAGAACATACTCCTCCATCTACTCATGAGATGCTTTCTATGGATGGACACATAGATGATCTTCATTTAGAACATGATTCCTTTACTCTTGATATTATTACACAAAAAGATCAGGTTATTGATTCGTACAGTCAAATAGAGTTTTCAACATCAAGATCAGATATGTCCCAAACTCAAACTGGGGACATCATGAATAAAGATATCCAACATTATCTGCTCAAGGAAACAAGTTAGATAGAACTATATAATTCAGAGTTAGCAAAGCAGCAAATTGAAACAATGTCATCTACAGTGGTCATTTTTCAGAGCATGTTTACCGAACAAGACATCTTATAATAGGCAGAATCAAAGCATGAAGGTACTACTACCACCATACTGGGGGCAACTTTGTCTCAGGCAAATGTCAACATAGGGAGCACGAAGAATCCTTATGCCAATACTACAACTAGCCACGTCATGAATCTTCATCCACCCATCACCCCATACACAAATTGGGACCAATGTCAAAAGAAAGATCTGAATCAAAGCACAAAGAGAATTATCAAGGAAAAAAAACCTGAGAAGCATAATGGACAAATCAAATACAAATGGATACCAAATAATACAAAGAAAGATCATCCTTATCAAACTTCATCAGTCAAAGAAACTATGGGGAAAAATAAAAAAGGGAAAAGTATCCATCAAAGATGTCCACAAAAGCAAAAGCATGATTTTCTAGCGACGTATAAAGTGTATCAAGCAATTGTTTCTAATTCCATGCACACTTTCGTATCCACCCATCATTGCTCATCTTCCCAAGTTTGGAGAGTCAAAGATTCCAAGCTGTCAACCAATTCATCTTTTATGATCCCTAAACACACTCCATCCACGCCTCCATGCATGATATCCAATTTTAAAAGTGACCATGCATTGGCAACGACCCTTCATCATAAGGATTTTGAAGGCACTCTATCACAATGTGCGCACAAAGACAAAGTCAACTCCGGTATCAATGAAGCAAATCAAGAATCCCAAAAGTTGCATTCAAGTGCACATATCTTAGCAAATCAACTTCTTCAAGCAGGATATTGATGGCACATTATGACAAGGGCATCTACATCAGCAACACCTTGTGATTCAGCATGAGCTTAAAATCTTTCAGAAAATACAAATAAATCCAAAAATATGAAAATCCAAAAAAATCAGGAAAAGGATTAAAAATAGTAAAGATAAAAAATCGTCCTCTAGTGAAAACCACATGGGCGACACTTTGGGCAAGACCATGACAAAAACCTAGAAAATAGGTGTGATGTGCATAATTGAGCATCTATGTGCGCTAGTTTAGGTGGAAGCATCTCATCCCATCCATAATAAATCTAAAATTCCATCCATCTTATCCATAATAAATCCATTCATGCATAAACCATTGAACCAATCCATTTTCATCCATCTGCATCCATAGTCCAAATTATCTTGATCTTGATGAAAGTTTGGGGCACAAATTAGGCGTGCTTATGGTAAACATCTTGACATGGGTCATTTTCATTGATCCTATCTTATGCATCATTATTAGAGCCATGAAGCATTATCCACTGAGCTTTCATTATTTGAACACCTTATCTTATCACAAGATAATCCTTGGTATCCTTGGCATACTTACCATATCCATCCATCCATACACCTATCTAGGCACCTATCCATGACATTCCATACATTGCTAGACACTAGGGGTAGATATTTACATCTTGCTTCAGGAATAAATCTTGATATATATCCTTTGACTCATGTGGCGATCTGAACATTGGAAAACGTGAAACCAAATTGGTCAAAGCATTTGTGATCTAGAGTCTGAATCACTAGCCCATGGCATATTTTGACGAGAAAATGTTCCTTATCAAGCTTCATCTTTCATCTTTCATTGATCCAAACAATCAATATCAGTCGCATCTAATGCACCCTTCAAACATCACATCAAATCATTCGAACAACTTTTGTTCCAAAATCAAACTTCATCAAACATGATCAATCAAATCCAATCAAAAAATCATCATCTCAAGATATCATTGTGTTGCTTAATACTATCCTTGCATTGTTGTGCATCCTTAACAATATTATCATCATCAATCCCATCAACATCCCAATCCTTGTGTTGCATAACACTATCATTGCATTGTTGTGTATCCTTAACAATGTTATCATCATCATCATCAATCCATCAATCCAATCAATCAACCTTAGCTTGGTTTTGAAAAAAATCCTAAATAGAGCACTAATATCATCACACATCCATATCCAAATCATCAAAATCATGCGAAAAATCCAAAAACATCAAAACATCATAAAATCCAAAAATAGTCAAAAATCACAAAAACATCAAAAACATAGTAATCCGAACTACATCGTCTTTAAGCTTAAACGTAGGGAAGGCTCGTCTTTGGTTAGTCCCCAAAACATCAAAATCCAAAAACATCCAAAATCACACAAAATCCAAAAACATTCATAAAATTTCAGAAAACCCCAAAACATTGAAAAAATAAAAAATCAAAACATTTGTAAAATCTCAAAAACACTAAAAATAGCCTCAAAAACATTTCAAAATGTCAAAAACATCCAAATAATTGAAAAAATCCATCCATCTCATCTCGCTTGCACCCGCAATAATCAATCACCCATAATAAACTGATCGTCACCTTCATCCTTTGGCAAAACAAACAGAAACAATCATAGCAATCAACAAAATCAATATTCAATTGCAAAATCAAAATTGAAGCAACAAACCATTAAACGCAAAATCAAAATCTTGATCACTTTGAAGCATGTCAATCAACTTTATATCAATAGCCTATCAATCAACTTATCAAACCATCATCATCCTATACAATGCATGTCCTAGGATATATCGTTCTGACAATGGGCATCATTTTGCATATCGCTTTGGATTCTTATCCTATCAAAACAAATCCCTTTGGTTGAAGGTATGAAGAACATTGGCTTGTTTGTGTACTTGATCTTTTCATTTGATTTATCTTATTGTGCTCATTCCAAGGACCTCTCGATGATATCCAAACGAAGGATTTAGAGAGATAGTAATGGGGCAATGATCATTATCTTTTTGTATTGCTGTTGCTTGTTGGACATTTTTGGTTGAAATGATAACTTGGTGAATACTTGCTTTGTTAGGTACGTCCTACAAAGGTTTCCATATGTCAAGTGTGAACAATAATACTCCTATCTGCTTGTTGAGTCAAAGTCCATTGCACTAGGTACAATGCCATCCTGGTTCTTTATACCTTGATGCATCGTATCTATGTGTGTTATCAAACATAAGGTAAGTATCCCTTTTAAAATCCCAATCCTTGATAAGCAAATCAAATCTCGGGGCACAAACTCTGAAAAAGGGACCTTTTTAGGTACATTCAATATCAGGGTCCTAAGACCCATAGAGGACAAAGACACTCTAGGTGGCATTTTAGTCCCAACCCAGAAATTAGGGACACTCAGACATAATCATTAAATGATCATTTATCTTTTAATGTTTTTTAGGATTTTCCATAAAAATATATTGTTTATTAGGCTTGTGGGTGCAAAATAGGACCAATTAAGCCATAAAGAAGCATAAATAAAGCAAGGCGGGCCCAAACAAGTGTGAAAATGCAAGGGAATGCATTTTACTACACTGCAGATTTTTTATTTTTACAACTTTTATGGCTAACATCATGAGACTAGGATGACAACACATGATTAGGACCATCACACATTGTTTGGACATTTTGGCATCATGGAAACATCCTAGATAGTGAGCTCCATACTTCATTTCTAGGTTCCTTATTACTAGTTATTTGAATTATTAAATTCAAATTTTTATTTCAATACTTATATTATATTTAATCAATAAAATATCAACTTAGCTATTAGTTTTATCTTAAGAAATACATTGTTTGATAATTTAAAAAAATACATAGAATAATTCTAGTTATATTTTATTCTTTCTATTTTATAATAACAATAAAATTATCCTTTCCAAAAATGAATTATATTATAAAGTAAAATGAAATTGGGATAGGAAAAATATATTCTTAAAGCTCACTATTTTTGGTTTTAAATTTTTCGTGAGTATAAATTATTTTATAAATCTAATAATTTCATATTTTTCTTAAAAAAATTGATACATTCAATAATGAATTCTTCTAAAATAATTTTTAAATGTTAGATAAGGCATTAGAAAATTTTAATATTCTTCATTCTAACAAGATTTCTAAAAAACTTCCTCCATTATATAAATACTTATATATCTTATCATGCTTCTTTTAAAAGTAATGTTAATACAAGGCTAGTAGTTATACAAGGTTCAATTATTTTTGGTAATAGGAAAAACAAGTTTTGAATGGAGCTGAAACTATTTACAATAGGTTTTAAATGGATTCAAAACCATCAGGTTTTAAGGGGACCCAAAACCCACACAAAAGAGGACAAGCTGCCTGAAAGATATAAACTTAAACATCCAGTAGCTAAACAGGGACACAACAAGCCATCAACCAGTCAAAAACCAACAGGCTGCTTAGAAAAGAATCAAGAAACTACATGAATCTTGACCTCATTGGTTTTGACAGGACCAACAACCCACTACAATCCATTGGTTTTGATGGGACCAAAAACCCACTAAAACAAGGTTTTGGCAAGGACCTTAAACCTAAACCTATGGATTTTGAAGGGATCCACAAGCTTATACTTCCAGGTTTTGGTAGGGACCTTGAACTCGAGAATATTACTTTCAAAACGTGGATTAGGAACAAAGCTCCATCAACAAAAGTATTAGAGATCAGCTTGCTTTTCAATATCTCCACCTCTATAGAAGATAAAGGCAAGAAGATAGCAAGAATGCCATTATCAACTCCCGTGTAGCCACAAAACAGGGCTTCATCAGCCCCCCAATAGTGCTTCTAGGCATAACCAGTAGCATCCCACTCCACCTCTATAGGAGAAAGGTCACTTCCAACCACCTCCATCCCCCCTCAATAGAAGATAGGACCACCTACATAGGAAAGACCAGAGTAACCCATAGATGCTCTAAGAGAAACATAGAAAGCAAAGCCATGGAGCCAAGAAGGTGAAGGACAACAAAAACCTCACCACAACGATGCCTAGAGGTCAGAAGAAGTAAATAGAGGAAATCAGGCCCCAACATAAAGAAGATCACAAACCAAAGAGATTCCAAAGGTTTCCAAAGCAAAAGAACCTCTACCAAAAAATCAACATACACTTCAGGGAACAAGGAGAGAAGAGAAACAGTGAGGCCATCATTTTTCTACCATGGGGACAGAGAAGAAGCTGAGACATTCACATAAACCCTCAGATAAACAAATGATGAGCACTCCCAATCATGGAAAAAACAACTTCCAAACATCCCTGCAGAAAAATAACATACAACCAAACTCCCTAATAGGAAAAAGAAGCCAATAAAGAGCAGGGGCCAAAGAGAATAAGATAAACCACCATATTTCTGCAAAAGGAATAGAGAAGAAGAAATGACATCCATAGAAGCCTTCAAATAAACACATGTGAAGCTCACCCAATCAGGGAAATGCCAACATCCACACAGTCCCTCATAAATATAGAAAACAACAAAACCCCCTATTATAAGAATCTTACAAGAAGAAAACAGGGGCCAAAGAGAAGGAAAAAACAAACCCACATAGGGTCCGAAATCTCCATCAAGCTTCCAAGGAGACAAGGAGCACCCTCGTAGACTCCAAGAAAACACCCTAGGTCTAGCGAAGGAAGGTCCTCCCGCTAGCAAGTAGCAAAAACTTGAGACCACTAACCATTTAGAGAATCATCAGCACAATCCTCTGCAACCTCACCTTTGATACCAGTCTCAATGCATCCCTCATTGAACACCCTAGCTCCCCTCACACACGCTTCACATGCCAATCTAGAAATATTTCCCCAAACAACCACCACACCCTCCCACAGGATGCTAAAAAGCCCCAGCATAGGCCTTCCATCATCAATGAAGGGCCCAAACAGTTGTTTCCCATCTCCATCATCGCCATTTGATTTTGCATCCTCCTCTCTTGCCTCAGCAGAATTTGAAAAGCATCTATCCCTGCTCGTCATGTTGTGAAAAATTGGATTGTTATTATATAGGGTTCAATTGTTGTTATAACACTTGTGCTTATAATACTCAATTTTACAACATATTTATACTTTTATATTGTAATAAATAGTTCACATGTAAATAGAAAAACAACCAAATGTTGGTCAAAATGGACCCATACTTAGAACACATGAGAACCTATGAATGTTATATAGAAAAATTAAATACATTCATGAAGAAGTGAAATAAATATTTATTTGTCTCAAATAAAATATCACAACTATCCACTATAAGTGTTTCATTTATAAAATAAAATGATTGTTTAATAAAACAAGATGTTCTTATGTTCATTTAATAACATACTCCTCATGACCCAAGTATGTGAGGAAAATGAGAAGGAAATACTTCCTAATGTTGTCTAATATGCTGCCTAATATTGTCAATATTATTACTGAAACAATATTAATAAAAAAATGTTGTAAGCTTCGTTACAAAGTTCTCACAAACAAAAAGTTCAATTTGCAAAGTTGTAGGGTTAGTTGTTATAAAGCATAAAAAAAATGCATTTTGGAACTTTGAACAGTGTATTGTTCATGTGCATTAAATATAGGATTTCCACCAAGCTAGGTGAAATCATTTTAAAATCTACATGTCTCTATGTGAACAACACAAATTGCAAGCGACTTGTTGCAAACATGCACAATTATGATAACAAAAGTGTGGTAGTAACCTATTGTTGCATGGAATTTGACTAAAGAATGAGAAAACAAGTAGAAAAATAGAGTTCACCTAGCACTCAAGGAAAAAGTACACTAAATTCCATGTCAAACCATCCAACTCTAAACAATTAGCTTTGAAAACAGCTTCACAAGTGAAACACCCACTTATAACTCAATAAACAGCCGCCTCAACTCATTATTTATAGAAGTTTGGGTCTAACACTGTAATTCAAAAATACTAAGCCACTTTAGAAAAATATTGTACCCCATAGCTTACAACCAATTTCATGTCCTAATTGATTCCTCTAAAAAAATTAAAAAATAGAATGAAAAACACTGGCAATCTCAACTTGTTTGCCCAACTAATTATACATAGAAGAGTTATGTTGAAATGTTAATATGCAACCACTATCACTTCAAATCAATTTACCAAAATTTTCTAAATTCAGTCAACAAAGCCCATGGATTCTCAATGTTTGTCTTCTTTCATTCTTTTTGAACAAAAGCTTGTATTGAAAGGAAACAATCTTCATCTTATTTGCATGCTTATGTGATATTATAGCTTGTAGCATGCAGGTTGAACAAGAGAACTCTATGGCTAAAAAAATTATTAGAAATATATTCAATTGAATGTCTATTTATAGAGACTAAAGGATGAAATAGGTTAATAAATCTTTTATTTGTTTGGATCAAGGAAAATATGGTAGAGATATTGCAGGTTTCTAGTTTATATTGTGCAACTGAGAAGAACAATAGAAGCCAATGGTTAGGAAAATGATTTAAATATATGCAACATAACATTTGTATAGAAACTAGAGGAAAAAATAGTTGAAGAAGCTTTTTCCTTGTTTAAATGAAAGAAAACCTGCTAGAGACATAGCAGTTTTGTTTACCGACACTATGGATCCAGCTTAAGAAGTCATCAATATAGAATTTGTAGTGGTTAGATTTATTGCTTGTGTATAAATATAACCAAAAAATAGCTTAGATGGTATGTAGTTGCACTCATACAGTGAATCAGTAAATGTTAACTAATATTAATAGTGATGGAAACATCCACATACAAAGTATACACACAACCACATGTATATAAGCATGTGTGATGTGTATGTGTATGTATATATTGGGATAAAGTAGAGACAAAGTTGAACCATTAAAAATAGCTTGTTAATATTTAATGAAGGAGCATTTACCTCATGTAATTAAAAAAAAGACCTTTTAGGTAGGATTGAATATAATTTTATTTTGTTCATGAAAGTCTGTTTCTTAGTTTTATTTTCCATTTGATTAATTTTTTCCCATTGTATGGAAGTAATATATTGCTTTGAATTTGATAGTTTCTTGTTAGAAGCAACTGGAAATGTGTAAGTATCATGATTTTACACCTCCCAAAATAAAATTCAAAACATAATACAACAGAGTGGTAGATAGTAATTTACTGATAGAAAGGAGCATATTCACTTTGAATACTAATTTAAAACCAACACAACCATTTCCATTTTTCTTCAAATATGATTGCCACACAATGCTTTACCTACATAGCCTTGCACACATAACTTTTTATGAACACAACACAAATGTATAGTACATATGTCAAACATGTGCATAGGCTTCTATTCTAAGTGCTCCTCCCAACTAGAAAGCCTGTAAAATAGGCAGAAAATTCTAAGACTTAGCGAATAACTAAGAATTCAAAATATATGAATGAATTATTTTTCCCAAAAAATAAAAATAAAGCTTCAAATAATAGTTCTACCTTTGTCTACAAATATGTCCTATGATTGCAGACAAACTGCACAGGCTTCAAATTGCTCCTCCCAATTGCAAAATCTCTAGATTAGCGATAAGATTCTCTGACTAGCAACTTACTGAACTAGTTACAATTTAGAAGACATCAATGAAATGTTTTGGCAAAACAACCAAAATAAAGCTTCATATAAGGACCTTACCTAATCTCTCGAACTATGTCTTATATCTACACAGGCTACAAGGCTAATTGATCCTCCCAACTACAAATGCAACTATGTCCTATGATTGCACACACTTTGTATGTAGAGGCTTGAAGCTGCTCATCCCAATTGCATGAGCTATAGATTAGGTTGAAAATTCTCAAGTTAGAAATTAGAAGATATCAATGAAATGTTTTTCCAAAACAAACAAAATAAAGCTTTAGATAATACATTTACCTAATGCTTGCAACTTTTTTCTATAATTCTTGTCTACTTGCACATTAAACTTACTCTGATAATGGCTAGAAATTAGCAACAAATTTCATATAACAGATTTACCTAATGCGTCCAACTTTTTGCTATACTTGCTCTATTTGCATATTCAGCTTCCCCTGATATTGATCTAACTTTGTCTTTTTAATGCAAGTAAAACAACAGTTCATAGATGAAGAAAAGATACAAAAAATAGAACACAAAGTTGTAGATGGAACACAGAGAAAAGTTGCAACAATTATCATTTGACAATCACAAATTTCAATATTTATTTCATTGAGCAAAGACTAGATAAGATCTCCCTAGATTTGTCTATATATTGAAAGATTTTTCAATCCCCATGTCTTGTCGGCTGCAACTACTGACTGTTGTTTGTTTGTCACTGATTAGACCTATTAAATGCCTATCTTTCTCCTCTTGATTTTTGTAATATGACATTTCCAAAAGAGTTCCATAGCATGATACAAATAAAGGTTTTTTTTCAACTTTTTTATATACCTGTTTTCAATATTAAATGCACACAACTATTGTTTACTGTGGATTGTATTATAGTGTGAGAGATTTTGCTGTTATCATTTATTTCTTAGTAAATAAAGTTTGAAATCTCCAGTCCAAATTTATTTATTGATAACTATTTGCTCAAACGAATATTTAATAGCCTTTCAAAATGTGGCCATTATAACTTTTCCATATATTTGTTTTTAATAACATTAAGTACACATAGCTCAAGTTTACTGTCGACTTAATTGTAGATAGAGAAATTTAACAGTTACCAATTACTACACAATTGTAAAAAATAATAAAGAATATGCATATCACTATTATATGTACTCAAATTTATTTATTGAGTTTTCAACACAGCTCTTAAAATTAATATAAAATATGTATTTTACTATCATATGTACTAAATTTATTTAATGAGCTTTGGAATATTACTATCTGTTTTGACAAACATTTAATAAACTTTCAAATGTGACCTCTTATTCAATGGAATGTGGTCAATCCCAACAATGAAATATAAAATATATTAGAAATGAAATGTTAAAATTTTTCTTCATGCCTATTTGTCAAATAAGCCAATAGGAAAAAAGAAAATTATATTTTCAAATCGAATAAATAAAATTTATGACTTCCAAACTATAGCATTTTACTTCTAGCAAAAAAAATTATGCAAAATGACTGGTTTGTAAGTTATTGTCAACTGCCAAAATTGCAATCAACAGATGCAAGAGTATTCTACCTTCGACAAGAACTAAAAATATGGTTCTTGTGTGTACAAATATTGGGGTAGCAATGTACAAGCATTGGAGTTTTTCATATTAATAGTCTGTCCTATCACAAATACAAAAGATGGGCACAAGAAATATCATATATTTTGCCATTAAATGTGGAGGATTTTCAAAAAGTTTTAGTGTTCAACGATTGGTTCATTTTTGTTTGATACAAGTTGTATTTTAAATAATTATGTGTTGTTTTTATAATTGGACACTTATCAATGCACTGTTGTGGCAAGTTGTGTGATGAGTCAATCCTCCAAACCTTAGTTATAGATAGAGAAGAGGCCAATCCACATTTCCAAAAAAAATGAAAGTCCTATAATATTCAAGGCAATCGTTACATGCTCACAAAGTTAACCTGCACAACTACTAGCCTCTGTCCCTACCAGATTTATTTCTCCTTTAGACACAAATATGATCCTTACGCACCCCCACTTTCTCATCCTATAATCATTGTTCAAGGTATTCTAGATTAACCCTGACCTTCTAATTTCATTACCTACATCCGTTAGTGCTATCGTGCAATATATCTATATGTACTAGCTTTCTCATGTCTCTGTGTTACCATTATATCAAATAGAAAACATACGTTAAAGTCAAAATTTTGGAAGCGATGTTTATGGAAGTTTGAATTGATATATAACGCAGGCTTAAGGATATCAATGCTTTCAAAATAAATGGGTATGCAAGTCAAAATTTATAGACGATGAAAGTAGAAAATAGAAAACTGAAATCATATAAAGGCCATTAATGCATTAAAATGGAGTATAGCTTAAAAGTCAAGAACAATAAATACTACCGTTTTAAGTGAAAAGGACTGCAATCTCATGATAAAGGAGTGACATTGACAAACTCTTACAAAACGAATTGTATAATCACATGTTTCTAATCATAACATTACAAACTATTTAAAAACTAAGTGTATATGCACATGTTTCTAATCATAACATTTTGTTTCTCAAGATTCTTAAATATGTTTTTCCCTCTTTCAACGCCTAACATAATATTTTTAAATATGAAGACAGACCTGAACTTTTTTATCGGTGAAATCTAATCTTGATCATAATAAATATTTGTATTGTATTATTATTCTTAGATAACGTTTATCCTTTCTCTGTATTTAACCGTTTTTTTAATGTTGTATGTTATTGTAATTAGAGCCTTTCGATTCACATGCACACTTCATTACATGTCACACTCGTACTTACTCTATTCGGCAGATTCAATTTTTGTTTGATTGAATTATTTGTTATCGCCCTTGTGATTTCAAACGTGCTCTTCTCCCTCTATAAATAAGTTCCCCTCGTCTAGATTGCTCCATAGCTTGAAAAGTTGTAAGTTGGAAGAAAAATATCAAGCATGGCGGGGTTGTCAAGTGTGGTGAAATTAGCTTCCCTTGTTTGTTTAATTTTGGTGGCACCATGGAAGGCTTCTGCAGCCCTTGTCCAGCACAATTTCACCGTGAGCATTTGTAGCTGAAGCATGTTTTTATGTTAAGTTTGATCTAATGACTGGTATGTTAAGCTTAATCGTGTTGTTTACCATGTTACAGATTGGCACACAGAACGTGACACGATTGTGTAACACGCAAACGATTGTGACGGTGAACGGACAGTTTCCTGGGCCCACTATATCCGTTCACGAAGGTGATAATCTTGTGGTTGAAGTGGAGAACAAGGGGCCGTATAACGTGACTATACACTGGTAATAGGCTATAAATAGAAATTGCCTGAACTCGTCTTTTTTGCGTATTAAGTATTTGTGATTTTGCAGGCATGGGGTAAAGCAGTTGAAATCAGGCTGGGCAGACGGACCAGCCTACATAACGCAGTGTCCCATTACTCCTGGGAATAAATATACCTACAACTTCACAATCACAGAACAGGAAGGGACGCTGTGGTGGCATGCACATATCTCATATCTGAGAGCCACTGTGCATGGAGCTTTGGTCGTTTTACCCCGGGAGGGAAACGCTTATCCATTTCCCACACCGGATGCTGAGTTTCCTATTATTTTGGGTGGGTACATCTCTTCCACCACCTGCTATTTACAGAAAAGATAGTTGCTAAATCTGGAATCTGGTTTATGGTGTGCAGGTGACTGGTGGAATGCGAATGTGGAAGATGTAATAGCAGAAGCGATTGCAACAGGAGCTCGACCAAGGGAGTCCGACGCATACACCATTAACAGCCAGCCAGGAGACTTTTTCAATTGCTCTGCCAACGGTTTGTAACATACTATCCTCTGAAAAGGGAGTAAGTTTGAAGAGATAAGTAATTAATGAATGAATGAATGAATTATGGATGCAGATACTATCCGTGTTTAGGTTGAGCCAAGAAAAAGCTACCTGCTGAGGATTGTAAATGCTGGGATGCTTCATGGATCCTTCTTCAAAATTGCGCAGCACAATATGACTGTTGTGGCAGTGGACGCCGTTTATACCCAACCATATACAACCGATGTGCTGCTCATACAGCCGGGTAACACCATGGATGTGCTCATAACGGCTGACCAGCAGTCAGGGCGCTACTACTTTGGCACCGTCATATACGACAGCCAGCGTAATGCGCAGCGATTCTTAGAGACTCCTGCTACAGCAATATTGGAATACATTGGCAGCGACAACGCATCTGACCCTCTCTTGCCGAACTTTCCTGCATTTGACGATACCCCTACTGCATTCAATTTCAGTACAGCCCTGAGAAGCCTGAGGCCCTCCGTCCCACAGACTGTTGATGTGGAAATGTTTATCACAGAGGGATTGGGACTCGTTCCCTGTACGGAAGCTTCCTGCACGGACCCTGTCGGTGTAAGATCCGTTGGAAGTTTTAATAACATTTCATTCGTGGAACCAGAGATAGCCATATTGCAGGCTTATTATAATAATATAAGTGGAGTGTTTACCAGAGATTTCCCAAATGATCCTCCCCAGGAATTTAATTACACTGGAGTTGTGCCCAATGAGTATTGGTATCCCGAGTTGGGGACAAAAGTTAAAGTTCTCAAGTTCAATAGTACCGTTCAAGTAGTGTTCCAGAACACCGCGATTGGTGTAATGCTGAACCATCCCATACACCTTCATGGCCATGATTTTTATCTTGTGGGACAAGGCTTCAATGATTATAATTCCACAACAGATCCTCCAAACTTCAATCTGGTAGATCCTCAGATGTTGAACACTGTCGGAGTTCCTACTGGTGGGTGGGCGGCAATTAGATTTGTAGCCAACAATCCAGGTGTTTGGTTGGTGCATTGCCATTTTGAATCTCATTCTGCATTTGGTTTTGATATGGTATTTCTCACCGAGGACGGGCCAGGAGATTCTGACAAATTGCCACCGCCTCCTTCTGATCTACCTCAATGTTAGATGGATTTCATTATCGTTAAATCACTTACAGACGACTGCAAGGCAGAGTTTGCATATGGTCCAACAAAAATAGAAAATAAAGCTGACACACCATGGAAATAAGATTATCTTATCGTTTGTATTAATTTTCTTCAGAATAAGAAAGTTGTGTCGTCCAAGCTGACTCAGTCTTTTTTTCTTCAAATGAAGTGTGAAGCAACGTTTTCTTTGTTTCCCGTTGTTTGTTTTAACTAAACTTTCAAATTGAACAAGCAAATTATAAAAGATTTAAATACATAAATAAATACAATGTGACAAATTTAAAATAGTTAAGATTAAAATACATTAAAGAAATTGGTTCAATACAAAATTGCATAAATTTTAATGTAAGTGGAATGCAATGCTAGAAATTTTGAAGTAATTTATTTTATATTTAAATTTTATTTTACTTTTTAAAAAGAAAAATATAGTTCATCTATAACATTATTTAATTCTTAAATTATTATTTAAGTTTTTTTATTGTTATTGTTTAGACTATTGTTTATTTTTTAATAAATTGTTTAAAGATGTTATATATAATTTTAATTTTCATGTAATTAGAAATTATGAATTTTGATATAATTAAAATATTGAGATTTGCATACATATATACTTTCTCATTTATTTTTATGTCTAATTTGAAGAAATATATTGATATATGTTTATGGTGAAAAATGGTGTGATCTTGTGTAAAGTTAAGCCCATTCCACTAACCTAAATCCATTTATCATTTTTATGCATTCACCTAATTTTCTTCTTTATCACATTTATTCATACATCTACTTCTATACGGCTATTAGCCACCTAGAGTTAGCTATTTTTCCACAATAGAAAATTTTCGTGACCACCTTGAGGTCATAGAATTATCTCCTTCCTTTCCAAAATTTATATTATATTCTATGTAGTAAATATCAATGTGATGCAATAAAAAGGGAGAAATTGGATATGTAATAATTACAAATATAAGATGTCGAGGTTAGATAAATATTTTACACTCCTTATGGCATTTGAGAAAAACTGGTGTCCCAACAGGCAAAAAATTGAAAATGGCTATGGCGAGCATGCTACAGATTTTCACAAACGGCCTCATCTTACCAGCTCTGATCACAGAAGGCAGTATGATAGGCCTTTGGCATCGACTAATAATAGGGTTTTTAAGGAAGTTAGCCATGCATATGGAAAACGACATCTACATTCTAATCAGGAACAATAGAATGTCAGACATGAGGGATTTAAAAAATGATTTGAGTTTGTAGATAAAAGAGCTACTAAGGGCTATCCAAGAGAAAATAGGTATCGAGGTCCACAAGCATATGGACAATCTCATTATCATAGACCCCAACAATCTGCATTTCATGATAAGCAAAGATTCTAGTCCCTAAAAGGTCCCATAGGCATCTTTTGCATGATAAGCAGCCTTTTGGCCTATGAGAGGATGATAGAGGAGATCAAAAAGAGAATAGGGGAAAACCTATTTCGACTCAACAAAACTTTGCGGTTTCCACAAAGGATTGACATGTTGGTTTACAAAACCCTATACAAAATACTTAGAAAAATCCTGGTGCTCCCTTCAATCCAACCACTCAGAATTGATTTTCAATTTTACAAGATTTAGATTGAAATAAGAATGTAGGGACAAATGCCAAAATTAATTCCAAAGGCATGAGAGATCTATCTCGTCTACAGAATGATCTACATGTAGTAAATTTTGAACAATGAAAGGCTACAAAGAGCTTTCAAAGGCTAGAGAATTTGGATAAACCAAATGATACTCAACATGCATGAGCAGAATGTTTGAAATCAACCTCCAGTGATCCTCGATCTTTGCATGCAAGGTCGGATAATGTCTTTACATTCAAAAAGTCGGGAAACCCCTCTTCTTCCCAGGATAAACAACGTGCTCAACTGATTTGACATATAAAGGCATGGGAAACTAATAAAGATTAGAATAAAGAGGGCAAGTCAAAGAAAAAGCAACATGCAAAGAAGAACATGAAAAAGATGAAGCGGACTGCATCTAAGGAAAAGACATTGCATGCAAATAATGGATGCAAAATGCAATGGAGGCATGTTATGAAAATTAAACAAAAATGCAATTCAAATTATGTGGATAAGCTGGCAAAGGAAGATCAATCTTCAGGGGATAAGGTGAATGAAAAAACTACAAAGGTTACTATATCAATTACCCTATCAGAAAACTAGATAGATCCCTAAATTTCTAACCTTCATCAGCGAGCATTGATTTGTAAGTTTTGGTGCCAAAATCTTGATATTGTTCTTCTTAAAGATTTGATTTTTGAGGAATGGGAAGGGGCCATAAAAGTGTTTTATTTACATCAAGAGAAAGGAATTTTCCTAGTGCTTTTTGAGTCTAAAGGGAAAAGAGATGCAGTTTTTAAGGTAAAATCATGGGTCTTTCAGGGGTTGGGTTTGTTCATGCAACCCGGGTATCCTAATTTTAGGGCTCAATATTTTGTAGTTAAATTTACTTCTTCTAGATTTAATTTCCTTGCCTGCCCCTGGAATATAGGGAGCTTAATTTGATTGAATTTTTTGCAAATCAAGTTGGCATTTTTCTCAAGCATGACAAAACCTGTTTTAGAAATCCCTCCAAACCAATTAGATTTTGTGCTCTATTGGATGAATCAAATAAATTTCTAGAGAAAATCCTTATAAAATCCAAATATGGGTTGTGGAGCCAAGATATTCTCATTGAAAATCTAGAATTTGTGTGTTAGAAGTGCCATATGATTGGTCATTCAGGGAATATTTGTTTAGAAAAGGACAATGTCTCAGACGTCTTTTAGAATAAGCAAGTTCAACCCTATTAGAGGTATCCCTCTTCAACTATGACTGTAAGCAAGGAAAATATTTCTATAATGCCACATCGAGCATTTCCCGCCATCCTAGTACAAAAGGAAAATATTTCTATAATGTCACATCGAGCATTTCCCATCGTCCTAGTACAAAAGGTAGTAAAAGAGGATGTTTCCATGCAGCTAGCAAGGTTGTGTTCAGTCAGTAATGAAAACATTAAACTTTAATTCTGCCAGAGTTGTTGTAGCACTATCAATCAATTTTTGGTACACCCCTTTTATTTTCTTGTGCTTCAGCTCAACAACTAGATAGTATAGTTAATACTTTTATGTTTGATCAAAGTATGATATCTTGTAATCATAAGGATCAACTTTGTAAATTCTATCATTAGTATCTGGATTCAAGTAGCAAAGGGCCTAAGTGGTAGAGTGGGCTTTCATAATTTATTTGCAACGGATATGGCTTTAGGGATAAACTTGTTTGGGGAATGTATGCTAGGACGGATCTTAAATGGTGTAAGTTGATGCAGAGAAAATATTTGGATACTAATAGCCCATCTAGGATATTTACTATTTATAATCCCATAGTAGGCTCAATTATGAGGAACTCCATCTTGGCTTGCCGAGATGTTATTAGTCCCTTTCTTTCATGGGAAGTTAATAGTGGTGATCAAGTATTATTTTGGAGAGACTATTCGAATGGTCTTCTGCCACTTGATTCAAATCAAGAATTGTAGTTGGTTGAAGCCACTCTTTCACAAATTTGGGGAGAGTCCTTCAAAGATTATGTCTCTTCTTTTGACCCTATGATAGGCTTGGTTAAATGGAAGGATTTAACAAATATCTCTATATCAGATACTAAAAAGAGCATACTAATAAATATTTGAAGAGTAGGACTGTTTATTTTTCTCACTCTCCTGATAAGCTGATTTGGGTGCCCTCCAAGAATGGTTTTTATACAGTTTTAAAACAAGGGTATAAGTCAATCATTGCTCAAGCATCTTAGTTCCAATCTCAAAGAGAGTTTTCATTTTGTTGGAATTCAATACAATTGCCAAAGGTGGGTAGTTTTGCTTGGTTGGCCTTAAAGAAAAGGATTCTCACAAGTGACCGTTTGGAGAAATTTGGAATAACAAGAGTGTTAGAAGATTAATCTTTACTTGGTAAAGTTTATTCTTTAATTGTATTTATTTATTAACATGTAGGAATATTCCAAAGGAATCCCTACAAGTCTTTTGTCATTTTGTCTCATCTCACACATGTGTGAGGATGGCTTATTTTTTTATTTCCTTTATTAAGGAATATTTGTAACCACCTCCTTAAGAGGTGACACTTTGCACACACATAGATGAATGGTGGCATTCATTGAGTTGGGAGTTACATTCTAACTCCTTCTCACCTCTACTTATTGAGGTGCCTCTCCTCTCATTCTTTAAGACTCATGCAAGCAAGCTAAGGCTGAAGCTCTCTCTCTTTGTATTATTCTTTAGGCATTTTGCCTCCATTCATAATATTGGGGTTTTTTCTTGTTTTTTCCCCTTAACAAATTCTTGTGTCTCTCTTGCTTTGGTGGAGCTTGGATTGGCTACTTCAATTTATTTGGTAATCTCTTTCCTTCAAACAATTTTCTTTATTAGTACTTTCCAATGCTCTTTTCTATTTCCTTTCATGGTATTAGAGCTTGGTATTACTAATATTTTTGAGCTACATTGTTGAAGGTTTACCAGATTTTTCAGTACACCATTGGAGGCACTCAAAGAGAAAAAGAGAAGAGCCAAAAGTTTGATCTTGTTTTTTGTTTGATATATTTTTCTAACCCTTCTGCAGGATTTCTTATCTATATATTTCTAAGTTTTTCAAATTTCAAATTTGTGCAATATATTTTGCATGCATGATTTATTTATTTATTTTTGCATAAAAATTTAAAAATTTTTTTTTTGCATGTTCAATTTTTTTTAGGGGCTTTAACTCTAGTTCAGAAATTCTTTTTAGAAAAAAAGCTAATCTATTTTTTTTTGCAAATCTGTATATTAGATCTGTAAAAAAATCCATTATGATTTGCATGCATGTTTATTTTTTTGCAAAATTTTAGAAACCCTCAAATAAAGGGGTTATAATTTTTATTTTAGATCTGTAATCTTTTTTGCATTATAAGGCTAAATCTGTAAAAAAATTCACTACATTTTACATTTTGTAAAAAAAATAAAATCTTTTTTTTAGGGCTCTAGCCCTATTTTAACTCATATTTGATCTTTAATAAATCCAAAAAAAAAAATCATTAAAAAAAAACCTCTATCAAAATAATCAAATATCTGTTAAAATCTTTCTGTTTTTTTTAAAACAAACCCTTTAAGTTTTTTTTTGTAGGTTTGTGTGAGGCTCTCCTCTCAGCCTCTGTGCCCACGCTGCCAAGCCCCACTTCACTTTTGTTACAGCCGGTCTCTGTTCACTCTTACCACTCGTCGTGCAGCCCGACTTTGAAGCGAACCCTCGCCTCCCCTGTGTTTCACATTCTCTTTCTAAATCACTTCTGTCGTCATTTTTCTTTACCCGCCCATTACCTTTAATCCTATATTTTCAAAGTTATTTTAAAAAAGTCTTTGCCCGCTTTTTACTTTTAAAAGTGATGTTAACAAAAGTTTTAAAATAAGGAAAGAAATTCTAAAGTTACGTAGATTTTTAATAAGTCTTTATAAAGTTTTATATATATATATAAACTTTTTAAATAAAGTCTTTAAAGTTTTAACTTAATTTATTAAAATTTTAATTAATAATATTAAATTTTATTAAAATCTTTATTGATTTTATCTTTCTTATTATTATTTATTAATTTATATTATTTTCTTTTAAATTTTGGTATAATATTTATAATAAATTTAATTAATTGATTTATTTTTTAAAAAGAAGTTTTCTTAATATTTTAGTCTCAAGGGGCTTATTTTTAGGCAATTTTTTTAAAAAAAAAGAGATATATTTTTAAGAAAATATTTACAATAGTTGTTTTTATTACAATCATGCCAACTTTAATCCTTGAAATTAAATTAACTAGTTCTAACTATCATTCTTGGAAGACTCATATTTGTTTCATTTTTTCATTTTAAACATCTTTTAGATGTAGCTACAGATCCTAAATCTAAACCAGGTTCATCTGCATCTAAAGATGAAATCAAAAAATGGAATCTCAAAAATGAGGAAGCCCTTGGCCTCATAGGTATCTCCATGTCACCCGAACTTTATGTTCATATTGGGACATGCACAACTACCTATGAAGCATTGGACAAACTCAAAACAATTTATGATAGTACAAATGAATCAAGAAAAATTCAAATTCAAGATCAACTTGAAGATTTGAGGTATTGTGATTTTAAATCTATGGATGAATTTTTATTGAAATTTGATGCTTTAAATAGTCAATTGGATGGTTTAGGAGTTAAATTAGATAATCTTAGATTAATTCATCTTATTCTTAAAAAGTGTCTTCCTAGACAATTTCAGCAATTCACTTCATTAGAGAGCAAATTGAAGACAAGCAAATTTCTCTTTTGTATTGTAAAGGTGAAGATCAAGTTGCAGATATTCTCATGAAAGCTCTTTGTAAAGATAAATTTCTCTTTCATTGTAAAAATATTGGATTAGAACCCATTGAAGGGTTTGATGTAAGCTCCCTAAGTAAAGCTTAAGGGGGGATGTTAGAAGATTAATTTTTACTTGGTAAAGGTTATTCTTTAATTGTATTTATTTATTAACTTGTAGGAATATTCCAAAGGAATCCCTACAAGTCTTTTGTCATTTTTTCTCATCTCACACATGTGTGAGGATGACTTATTTTTTAGTTCCTTTATTAAGGAATATTTGTAGCCACCTCCTTAAGAGGTGACACTTTGCACACACATAGATGAATGGTGGAATTCATTGAGTTGGGAGTTACATTCTAACTCCTTCTTCTCACCTCTACTTATTGAGGTTCCTCTCCTCTCATTCTTTAAGACTCATGCAAGCAAGCTAAGGCTGAATCTCTCTCTCTTTGTATTATTCTTTAGGCATTTTGCCTCCATTCATAATATTGGGGTTTTTTTCTTGTTTTTTCCCCTTAACAAATTCTTGTGTCTCTCTTGCTTTGGTGGAGCTTGGATTGGCTACTTCAATTTATTTGGTAATCTCTTTCCTTCAAACAATTGCTCTTTATTAGTACTTTCCAATGCTCTTTTTTATTTCCTTTCAAAGAGCTTTCGAATGTGTTTTGTGTAAGGAGGAAGATGAAATGGTCGACCATATTTTTGTTTCTTACCCAGTGGCATATGAGGTATGGACTTTCATTATGGGGAAGATAAATGTTCTTTTCCCATTGCCTAATTCTCTTTCGGACCTATTTACTAGCTGGCCAATTCATCATAAATCAGCTCTTTTTGCATGTATCTAGTTAGTAACCCCTACTTTGGTAATCTAGTGAATTTGGTTGGAAAGAAACAAATGTATTTTAAAAAATTAGATTGTTTTAGTTCAAAGACTTAAAGAGAAGCTTGAAAAGGAAATATTAGAAGTTTGTAATTCTTATGTTTGCAAATTTAATTCACTTTTCTCCCTATACTCCAATTGGCATAATTTGATTATAAACCATTGGAAATATATTGTTTTTCCAATTCAGGGGGTTTTTATGCATCCAAATTCTATAAAAGTGGATAGAAATAAAGTGAAGTGGATACCTCCAGGTCCAACTTTCTTTTAACTCAACTTTGATGGAGCTTCACGAGGAAATCTTGGTGCATCAGGTGTTGGTTGTTGCATTCAGAATTCAAGGTGCTCTTTGATTGCAGCCAAAGTACTTCAATTGTCTTCTTCCATTAATAACATGGCAGAAGCCCAAGCTGTATTAGCTGGTGTATCTTTGTCAAAGGATCTTAACATCAATAGACTTCATGTGGAGGGTGATTCACTACTGATAATCAATGCATGCAAATTGAAGAGTATCGACAATTGGAAATTAAGTTATGTTCTTCAAAAAATTTGGGATTTGTTATCATCTTTTGAAGACATCTGACTTTCCCCTACATATCGTAAGGGTAACAAATTAGCAGATGGCCTCGCCAATTTGGCTAGTAAGCAACAAGAATTGATAGTGATAAAAAATAATGAAGATTTCTCAAGGTTTCCTTGCCTCCAAGAGATACTTTTGGAAGAATAATCTCTAATTCCCTAGTAATCCTCTTATTGGTTCGAATGTGGTGCATAGCAAGTTCTTCAAAATATATTTTTTCCCCTCCAAAGTCTCATCTAAAGTATTATCTGACATTGAGGCAGCAATCTAAGCATATTTAACTCATGGGAAATAGGCTCCGATTTATTTTGGTTGGTGGTGATTGTTGAGTAATGATTACAATTACAATGGGAATTGTATATGGCCTTCTGAATCGTCATGTTGCCTTCCAAGTATTATGTTTGGGACTAAGTTGGTGATTAGTTGTCTTGGTAGCATGCAAAGTTCAAAGGAAAGCATTATATGACATGGCAACAATCGTCCGTGGATATCTTAACATATGGGTAAAAGGTTTTGTTTTAGTCAGATGGTGGTGTTTTGTTAAATGATGATTGCATATTACAGTGCGAATTGCACTTCATTTTGCTTGAGCTATCTAATTACCTTCCCCGTATCATGTAGAAACCCATCTTAGCTTCCAAGATTATTGTGTAATGATTATTGACATTTGAAGAGTGTACTAGATCTTACATCATTTAAAATTTTGAGATTGTGCAGGATTGTTCAAACAGAGGATGGGATATGCTTTTGTCATAGGTTGCCTCAGCAGGACACTTGTTTGCAAATCCTTTTTTTTCCTAATGTGTTTTTTATTTTGCAGGTACCTTCTAATCTTTTCAATGTAATGCATATTAATTAGCTCTGCGTAGGAGGTGGTTTTGCATGAGCTAACATGCTCTAGTGGTGCTTATCAAACTTTTGGCCTTCGATTGTCATGATCAATTTTAGCATGCTCTTTCTTGCTTTAAAAGGTGGTGTTCAATGTATCATTTCCTCCAAAAGTATTGCTAATTTTATTGAAGGATGTTGGAGAAATAAGGATTGTGAGTTTAGGGTGTTACATTGTGTGAAAATGATGTCCCGACCATGGAATTTCAGGGTAAACTATCTGGTGAAATCTTGGGAGTGTCCTTTCAAAGATCATCTCTCTCTTGAAAATTTGGCTCTGGTCTTTCAAGTGGAGTGTCCTAGGGTGGAAGAATCGGTGCATTCAGTTATTGGTTTTGAGGTCACAAGCCCTAGAGCCAAGTTGCTAATTTTTCCTTCTTAGGTATTGTCTGTGTTCTTGTAAAATTTATTGGACCTCCTTCAATCTTTATCAGAATTGGAGTCATTTGTGAGTAAGTTTGTGAAACCCCAAATGCTTGATGTCAATGCATTGTTGTAAGTTGTGCAAGAGTATAATGTTTTCTCTAATGATGGGTATTTAGGAGGTTTGTTTTGTAGAGAGTATGTTAAACAATGTCTAGATTTTGATGAAATTTATGAACCAATTAAGTTGGACCTATAATACATAAATGATAATATACTTTTGAAGGTTTCGAGGAAGAATTGTAGGCGCATTTGTATCACTATGGATTTCAAAATTAAGGAAAAGTACTATGAAATCTCTTTTCTCCACAAGCATACTTCTCATCCTCCCCAAAATTCCTATTTTGTTGGATTAGAAGATGGAGCTTTGTTGTCTGCACTAGTTATTGAGGAAGTGGAGCCAATGCTAGATAGAAATGTTGTTGGATCTTCTATTGGGGGACAACCACCTATCATAGCAAGGGAACGCATTTCTCAAATGAAGTTGAAAGGAAAGGAACCATTAATTGGTTTTGAATTTTTTGCTCATGAAATGTGTTTTAGGAGGAACCTAAAGGCCAAGATGAGAACTCGGTACATGGGGTGATCATATGGAGGAGTAGCAGTTTAGTTTCTCTTAGTTTTTAGTTTTTTGCTAAGAATGTCTATCTCTGCTAAAGTTTCTTCAATCATTTTTTTCTTCAGGTATGTTATTTCTAGAAGCTCGTATTTGCTATATGCAAGGATGATTATACAATTTTTTTAATACTCTATGGATATAAACATTGCATACCTCATATATAGACATTTTGAATTATTTGCAACTAGTAGAAAGGATACTTTAAGATAATAGATAAATTGTACAAATTCTCTAGAAATTTTTGCTTATATTCTTCATATACAGATGTAACCCTTTTATTATATACTATATAATATATAGGCTCTCATTCCTTTTAATTAAAAAAAAGAGTCACAAATATTATATATATATGGTTCTAAAAATTAAAACAAAATGACATGTTGACCCACATAACATAGACTCATGTATATTAGCAATTTATCATCCCCAAGCCTAAAACATTACATCATCTATGAGAGAACTTAGTCTAATGACTTGTAGCCATTATACTCTCCTAGAGTTTTATCATGATGCTCTTTCTTGCTTTGAATACTTACATGTGTGGGTGGAAATTTGTACTAGGCCTCTTTGTTGCTATGACATGTTATTTTATTTGTGTTCTTTATCTTAATCTTTACTTATGTGGCTATGTCATATGGCACCACTTATTTTACTCCCTATCCTATTCCAAATTAAGGAAAGTGCCTCCATTTATACCTTGATCATTTTTATCAGTGTTTGTTTATGTGTTCCTTTTCTTATGAGAATATTTCACATTACTTCTATTTTCTCAATGAATTTAACATGATGTGGACTTCTCTTTTTATAGACTTTCTCTTTCCCCTTTTCTTTTCCATTATCCTTAATTGCTATGGTATTGTCTTTTGAGGCTTTATATCTCTTAATTTATCTAGGACCTTTCATCTCTCTCCTTTCTTACTTTTTAACTCATGGTAACTTTTTAACAAAGATGTTTGAATGAAGGATTATTAGAATTAGGAGAATCTAGGAGATAAAATACAAGCATAATGAACAATAATACATAGATTGTATTTAATTGCCCCAATGATAATGAGTACAAGGCCTTGCTTATATAGGAAAGGAGGGTACAATCCACCTATGAGGTGAGTTGAAAAGTGCCCTATGAAGTGGCAAAAAAGAATAGACAAGTGCCCTATGTTGGTTTTTATCAACGAACCAAGCAGATCTCACTAGATACCTATAGGTTTTCCAAACTCAATTCTTGAATAGCTTCAAGATAATTGGCCAAAAAACAAGATACAACTCCAATAGCTTTATCTCCTACACTTTGGGTTCAACAAAACCTAGGAGGGTGGTCCCACAATGTACATTATGCAATTCTTTCAAACAACTTACTTATACATTGCATAATCAAGTAGATATGTTCTGACAAATGACTAATAAGATGAAATCCTTCAAGAAATTGGCATTGTATTTTATTAATCATGCATCTTAAGACGACAATATAAGATAACAAAACCAAAAAGAATTAAAAATAGATAAATGATTATTTAAAGAGATGTTCTCAAGCTAGGTAACTGGAACCATGAGAAAGACTTACGAGGGTTAGGATCAGTGCCATTATCTACATGCTAGGAGTCTAGGAAAATTGAAATATAAGGTATATTTAATTTTGAACACCCATGATCTAAATGATATTAATTTTCAATTCACAAATCTATAACCAAATTCTAAAGACTACTTATCAGATCTAATCACCTTACACATGAATTTATGATTTGATTCAAGCATTTTAACCAATTCTTTGAACCAGAGCAAAAACCAAGCCATATACCATAGTATGAAGCGATGACAATTAATGAAATCATCTTTGATCATATTTTTGATTAATAATTCAACTACAAAGATAAAAGGAGAGATTATAGACTTGGAGACATTCCATTATCATTTAGATGTGCTCAGGAACCTTATATTTTACCAAATTTACTATCTAGACTCAAAGTTTTAGACAAAGAATCAATTTATTCGCTCAGTGTTCTCTATTTTAACAATTCGATTCTAGAATTCAACAAAAGACCTGCACAAATGGCCCCAAATTCCCTTTCATAGAATAAGGGAGAAAAAAATAAGCTTCAGGTCAGATGTACACATGTCACATTCTAATTGGACTGCTACAAAACATATTCCCTAATTTAGGTATATTTGCATTCTTGAAATTGGAGGGAATACATATGAGACAAAGATTATTTACATTTGTTGTAAGAAGCCACTTTTCCTTCCAAAAACACATGTCAAAAAGAATAATCATCTATGTTGTAGTGCATCCAATCCATCAAGCAAGACAAAAAATGATGCAACAAAAAAAGTGAATCAACATCCTGGTCAACATTCCACATCATTAGCAACTAATATTTCTGTGAAACATATATTTATACATCGCAATTTTTGAGGCTAGACCTGTACAATACTTGACAATTTATACATGTTTCACATCCATACTTATAGAACTAGTTGACCAACCAATAGCCTTCCTCATTCTTCATATTCGTCATCATATGGCTAATTGAAATAGATGATTTCATCCAAATTCTTCTTGTATGGGGAATACTTTGTCATAACAAAATTGGATTCTTTGTCAAAATCTTCCAGAAAGTTGATGATAAATGTCAACTTTTCCAAAGTGTCATTCAAGGTATTGATGTTAAATTCTTTACAAATTTGATCTACTTGGGAAGCAATAACATCATCCATCGCCCTTTTGCACATTTGCAGTGGCTTCACTTCATCATTAGTGAGTTGAATATCTGGTAATAGTGACAAATTTTCTAGATCATAATGAGCCTTCAGTTCTCTTATTTTCTACTCTAGTGGGGAAATATATCCTTCAAAAATTTTCTCCTTAAGTTCACAAATAAATGTTTATGTTGGAATCACCTTAGGGTATCTATCCTCATGCTAGCTAGCTCTGAATTCTATAAATTCAATCTCTCAACCCTTGGGATCCACTTATTCAAGATTGGGATAGCCAACTCCTTATCTCTTTAAGACAACCCTATTGCTCATAACATCACGACATAATTGGAATGAACACCATTCAATTTGGCTTGGATTTTCTTATTCAGATGTTTCGAGATAGTATGAACAATATTTGAGATGTTTTCATACATTATGTCTTGTGTCTGTTCCAACAACTTCTTATGTGTTTCAACTTGTGAAAGGATTTTCTCTCTTGTAGGTTGATTAGATGAGCTAGGACCTGATTTGCTTGGTTCCTCTACTGAGAGTGGCTCTTGTCCCAAATTATATGGCACTATTTCCAAGATTTGATCTAGAGGGGATGGTTGGGAAGATACAATTGGAGAAGATGGAGGTGGATGACTTGAGCTAGCTTGGCCTTGATTTCACTGTATTTCTTCCCTTTTCTTATAAAATGCCAACTTGATCTCTAGTACAACTACCTTCTGCTGACTATTATCATATTCATTAAGGAGCTCATGATACTTATTCTTGAATTAATCTCTTTCAAGGGTGAGGTTTTCCATAGTTTCTTTTGTAAATCTAGCAACATTAATAGCCATCTCAGCTACCTCCAAGGCTAGGGTATCAACATCTCTCTTCACAAGTAATTTCCCACTAAAATATGATGGCTCAACAAGTATTGGTTTCCTAGATCCCATGGACAAGGACTAGATTGTTAGTGCATCCCAATATTTGCTAAATGTAGACCCCCAAAGTTCCATTTCCAATTCCTCTTATTTTTGCACTAGAGGCTTTGCAACCCTCCATATAGTATCCAGGACTATAGCATCAACAATATCTCACTCTTGTAGCAACAACCCACCACATTTCTTCACATGCCCTTTTCCATCCTGGGCAATAATCTTTTGAAATTCATTCTTCATAACACACCTCACATTGGCTTGAATGAAACTCTCAGGGAGCTCCGGATGTAAAATCCTTTTAGTAGCTACCTTCTCTGCATATTCTGTAGCTTTGGATCTCCACAAGAAATCTCTAAATATAGGTGTTTCAACAAAAGAGTCATCTTTCATAAACTATTTACAAGCATCCTCAGGTCATTTGCACTATTTAAACCACTGATATCAAGTTTTCCCATCCCGAGACTACTTTTTCTGGAACTTTAGGAAACTACTCCTATAGGAGGAGGCATTGCTTGTTGCATATCCTCAAGAGTGATAAAGTTATTATCTTCATTTTTATTAGAATATTCAACCACTCCTCTTGCCTCAGTCGTTTGTTTCTTAAGGGGTGTCTCCTCTAATGGATCAAGATTCCTATAGGTGAATCAAGATCAATTACAGGTGGGGGAGCCTGCCTTTGAGGTGATGGCATTACACTCTTAGGAGAAACTGCCTTTGATCCCTTAGAAGTGATAGGGTTCATCAAAGTTTTTCCTTCATCTACCGCTTTCTTCCTCCTCGAGTAAATTATTATTTGCTTGTGTGGTTGGTAAGTGGGATTTTCTTCCAATGCCACAATAGTATCTTCTTCAACCAATCTTGCTTTTCCTTAATCTGTAACCTCCCATTGCTCCCTTAATATACCAACTACATTTTCAAAATTATCCATAACATACATGACTTGGCTAAATTCATTAGGTATATTAGGCAAAGGATTATAATTGGGATCCCTTTTACATTTTTCCTCTACCATAGTCTTGTAACAAAGATACTTAGCTTTCCTTTCATCCTATTTTGGAAAGCTAAATATTTTCAAGATTACATCTTCAAGATAATAAAAGATGTACACAAAAGTACCAAGCATTTTTTCTGCCTTTAATTTGGTAATAAAGCCCTCAGGATCATGATTCCTTGGGTGCATATTCTCCAACTTGTAAGGCACCAACAAATGCACTAATTCCCTCCATGCCCCTTTCACTAGAACATAATCAACAAACATTGTCCACTTTGGAAAGAATGAGCCTTTCTTTGTTGTATCAGGTAAATGTGTTGCCTAGGAAGTGCCTAATTGCCTCATGATACCAAGAAACCCTATCCTTAATGGAAAATATTTTGGAAAAATATATGGATCTAAAATGGTGCCATATACTTTGAAGATTGTTTTATTAGGATATAAAATCATGTCTCCCCAATTGTGACTCAAATTCAAGTCAAGCCTTATCTCCATAGGTCTCAAGAATTCATGAATTTCCCTAGGAATTCTTGGTGGTTCATAGATCAAGGATCTCCTTATTTTTATGCAAAAGCATTCTAAAACATCACATAATTATATTTCTAGTCATCCTTATCCAGAATTTAGGTCCAACATTAAACTAGAAAATCCACACCTTCAGCCTTCCTTCTCAAAGTTATATCTTTCTCAAAGACCTTCTACCCTTTATACAAAAACATATGCATTAATAATGAATACCACTAGAATTTCACCCATTGTTTCCATTCCTTCAACTCCACCAAACCTTTATGGATATGCTCTACCAAATATGTGGCATAATCATAGACTATGTTGTAAGCTAGGTGATGTAAATGTGTTGCCAGATAGTTGTATTCCCTCTGCAATGTCTTAGGTGGAGAAAAACTGAGGCTTTGGCACAAATAATATACAGAGTTCCTAAAGTAGCTAGCAAAATATTTCATTGGGAAGGGCTCAAGGTCCTTCTCACCAATTTTGATATATTTTATATGCTTCCCGGTACCAGTGGTAGTAGTATGGAAGGGAAACAATTTTTTTCTGATGAATAACTTGGTGTTCTCGTGTTCCTTCCATATATTATCCATATCAAGGGGAACCAAATCCTGACTCCACTCATGCAAATCAAAAAAATCTTCAATTTCTTGCCTAGTTATCTTTACCATATCTTTCCCATCAAATGTCCTAACAACCTTAGAGATGGGATCATACCTTGAGGAGGTATCTTTTAGAAGATCAACATCCATATACACATTGGGAACCACTAATTTTCCTAGATCTCGTGTCCAAGGATTACATAGAGATACTCCAAAGTTTTTGTTTTTGAACAAATGCTGGAAGAGCTGCCATCCAGTATAGGGAAACTTGACATCTTTAATGAAGAATTGTTTATCCATCACTCCCTCTCTGACTATAGGGAAGGAAATAGAACAAGTCCTTCCCTTTGGGTTTCTTTTTTGTAGAGTATGTTAGCAAGTCAATTACATCCTAGGAGAGTGCTCTAGACTAGGCCGAAGGACTAGCAATTTGTACTTTGGCAACAATGAATTTTAGGAAAACTAGGGTTTTAATAGAAAGATTCCAACTACCAGCCTCCTAAGTAAAACCTATGGCTCAATACAAATGCTAATTTCAAAAGGTCTCACAATACTATGACGTTTTAAAGATGGAATTAACCAGCTTTCAATCACAATAAACCCTAATGCTAGTTGAGACAAACTCTGCAAGTCACTTCCTTCAATTTTTTGTGTTGCTCAAGACACGTCTTCAAATCTCAATTATGCAAGAAATAACCATATACACACATTTTTAGGGAAATTGAGTAGATTTATGAGTCACCTATGCCATTACTGCTCACTCGTGTGAAGCAAAATAATTACAATGGATGTACTCATAGTTTTGAATGTGCACTATTGATCTTCACCTAAGATGGCCATCTTGGATGACTCAAATTGAGTCAATTACATTTGAATTTCATCATTGTTCCAACCTAAACAACTAGCCAATACAACTACACCAACTAGGTCCTTCTTCGTGTATTTGTGGGCTCCACCTACCAGTGGCCATAGGACATACATGGAGACTTCTCGTGGTCCTCACAATATTTTCTCCATGAGATGGTGGGGAATTGTATCGATCAACTCTTCCCTCTCAATAATCACCATTGATTGTAAAAATTTGAGCTTTGGCATGAAAAGTGATGGTTGGGTCCACACCCATGATCAAAAATTTGTCAGCATCTCACAGACCATGCAACAGTTAAAGTACCATCATTTGGGACCTGTGAGTGAGAGGGGAATGACTTTGATTAATTCCCATGATCAAATAATCTTGAATCCTGAACATAAAATGAATTTAATCATAAAAGAGGTCCATGACTAGGCCGATGACATTTTTACCCTTGAGGATGGGTGACTTAAACCTAAGTCATTTAAGAGTGAAATATTAAAGCTCAACATTAGGAGAATTAAAACACTTTGTGGTTGAAGATGACCAAATATCCTATAAAAAGGGGATGGTAAGGAATGCACAAGGATGACTCAAATAGTAACTTAAACTACTAGCAACCGGGCAGGACAAGTCAATGCACAATTAAAACACCCAAGGTTTGTAAGTAAAGCATTTGAAAACAAAGTTACAGAGGTAAAACCCTAAATCCCACCTATGGGAAACATGTGGCATGCCATTACCGAGCACAAAGGGACCTTAAAATGTCAAAAACTTTAGGGACTCCATCATCCTATAGCTATCAACCTTAGGAACACTTGGACTATGCAAACCAATAACATTTATGACCAAGTCATCATCCTTATGTTTGTAAGTGTTGAGTGATATTTGAGGTGAGATAGAAATTCTTCCAACCTCAAAAGGTATGTGCACGAGGTTTACCAAACAACTTGGTAACCTCAAGAGAGGCTTAAAGGTTGCACATTTAGTTAGACAAGATGTTGTCTAACCTCATTAACCTAAGTAAACTTAAGTATAGTGAATAGATTAATTATTCACACTAATAAGGATAATATTTGAACAAAGGTTACCCTTTGTTTGAAGGTCTACAATAATCACTCAAAAAAATTAGCAACTTTTTTTTAATGTACATATCTTTGTTCAAAGGTACCTACAAATGAAAGCCTTAGAGTGACTTCTTCCCTTTCATGTTTGGGATTTTTCTCAAAATTTCCATCATTAAACCTCAAGATGAACCTTCAAATTGAATCAAATAGACAAGATATTTAGTAGTTTTGTACCACTTGAAGTAAGATTTCCAACAAGTATAATATTGAATATATTTAATTTTATTATTATATTTATTTTCTATTTTCTAATGAAGATAAGTTTTCAACAATTGTGAAGGTCGTTATCCTACACATATGGAAAAATTGTAAAGTAGATAATAAAAAATGAAAAGATTTAGGCACTAGGTATTCATTATTAACTTTGATATAATTATAATATTGAGATTTACATACATATATAATTTATCATTTATTTTTGTGTCTAATTTGAGGAAATATATTGATATATGTTCATGATGAAAAATGGCGTGATCTTGTGTAAAGTTAATCTCATTCCCCTAAACTAAATCCATTTATCATTTTTATGCATTCATTTAATTTTCTTCTTTATCAAATTTACTCATACATCTACTTCAATATGGCTATTAAAGCCACCTAGATTTAACCATTTGTCCACAATAGGAAATTTTCATGACCACCTTGTGGTCACAAAATTATCTCCTTCCTTTCCAAAATTTAAATTGAAATTGGTTAACTAGCCCCATCTATCTTCTTTTCTTAAGTCAACTAAATACACATTTGGTACAATTTGATGTTATGTGGTAATATTTAAAAACATTCAATATAATCATTTTTAAACATCCATAGTATAGATGTTCTATCTCATCATAGAGCATTGGAAGCAATTAAAAATGACACAAATTGATTTTTTTGTAACTATAAATCTATAGATTAGGGGCCTTCCCTACTATAGAGGAAACCTTCAAGTACATATTTTTTGGGGTTCACCTAGAGAACATGATTCCTTGTGATGAAGAAAACATTTCCAAGGTAATTATAAATACCAACAATCCTTAGATCAACAAAAAATCATACAAGAAAGAAGGATCTATTAGGTGATTAAAAGGATAGATTTCCATACTACATGGGATGAATCAAGGCTTAGATGACTAGTGCATAAACCTAATAAAATCTTGAAAATATTTCCTCTAATGGAGCATAATTATAATATAGATTCCAAGGTACATAAATAACACACTTGGATTCCCATTGTATAAAATCCTAGGCCAAATTCCAAAATTTATAATATATTATATGTAGTAAATGTCAATGTGATGAAATAAAAAGGGAGAAATTATATATATATCGAAATTAAAACACAATGACCTCATGTATATTAACAATTTTTCCTCCCCAAGCCTAAAACATTGCATCATCCATGATCAAACCTAGTGTAATGACTTGTTTCCTTTATACTCACCTAGGGTTTGATCATGATGCTCTTTCTTTCTTTGAATTCTTACATGTGTGGGTGGAAATTTGTACTAGGCCTCTTTTTTTCTATGACATACTTTTATTTTATTTGTGCTCTTTTTCCTAATCTTTACTTATAAGGTTATGTTATATGATACCACTTATGTTACTACCTATGCTATTCCAAATTAAGGAAATTACATCCATTTCTACCTTGATCATTTTATGTATCATATAGATGGAGTGTTTACCAAAGATTTCCCAAATAGGACATTTTCATGACCACCCTATGATCAAAATATTATCTCCTTCCTTTCCAAAGTTTAAATTGAAATTGGTTAACTAGCCGCATTTATCTTCTTTCCTCATGTCAAGTAAACACACATTTGGTACAATTTGATGTTATGTGCTATTATTTAAAGACATTCAATGTATTCATTTTTAAGCATCCATACTACACATGTTCTATCTCATCGTAAAGCATTGGAAGCAATTAATAGTGACAAATTGATTTAGAAGTAACTATAAATATATAGATTAGGGGCCTTCCCTACTATAGAGAAAACCTTCAAGTACATTTTTTTTGTATTCACCTAAAGAACTTGAATCCTCATTATGAAAAGAACCCTTCTAGGTAATCCTAAATAACAAAAATTCTTAGATCAGCAAAAAGTAGTACATCAAAGAAGGATCTATTAGGTGAGTAAAATGACATATTTCCATACTACATGGGGTGAATCAAGACTTAGATGACTAATCCATAAACCTAATACAAACTTGCAAAAATTTCCTCTAATGGTGCATAATTCTAACATAGATTCCAGGGCACATAACTAACACAAGGATTCCCACTACTATAAAATCCTTGGTCAAATTCCAGAATTTATACTATATTCTATGTAGTAAACATCTTGATGTGATGTAATAATTTAAGGGAGAAATTAGATATGTAATAATTACAAATATGATATATATATGGTTCTAAAAATTAAAACACAATGACATGTTGTCCCACACAACACAACCTCATGTATATTAGCAAATTTTCCTCCCCAAGCCTAAAACATTGCATCATCCATAAGACAAACTAGTGTAATGACTTGTGGCCTTTATAATCACCTAGGTTTGATCATGATGCTCTTTCTTTCTTTCAATTGTTAAATGTGGGTGGAACTTTTTACTAGGCATCTCTGTTGCTATGACATGTTCTTATTTTATTTGTGCTCTATCTCTTAATCTTTACTTATCAGGTTATGTTATATGGCACCACTTATTTTAAAACTACCTATCCTATTCTAAATTAATGAAAGTACCTCCATTTCTACCTTGATCATTTTTATCAGACTTTGTTTATGTGTTCCTTTTCTTATTAGAATATTTCACATTACTTCTATTATACCAATGAATTTAACATGATATGGACTTGTCTTTTAGACTTTCCCTTTCACCTTTTCTTTTTCATTATCCTTAATTGCTATAATATAATCCTTTGAGGCTTCACATCTCTTAATTAATCAAGGACATTTCCTCTCCCTCCTTTCTTTATTTTTGAGTCATGCTAACCTTTTAAAAAATATTTTTGAATGAAGGATTATTAGAATTAGGAGAATCTAGGAGATAAAAGACAAGCATAATGAACAACAATTCATAGATTGTATTAACCCAAATGATAATGAGTACAAGTTCTTGATTTTATAGGCAAGGAAGGTGCAATCCACCTATAAGGTGAATTGACAAGTACCCTTGAAGTGGAACAAAAGAGTAGACAAGTGTACTATAAGTTTCAACCTTAGGAACACTTGGAGTGTGGAAACCAACAACCTCTATGGCCAAGTCATCAACCTTGTGTGCCAAGTGTTGAGTGAAATTTGAGGTGAGATGGAAAGTATTCCAACCTCAAAAGGTATGTGCATGAGGTTTACCAAACAACTTGGAAAACCTCAAGAGGCTTAAAGGTTGCACATTCAATTAGACAAGATGTTTTCTAACCTCATCAACCTAAGTACACTTAAGTCTAGTGAATAGATTAATTATTCACACTAACAAGGATAACCTTTGAATAAAGGTTACACTTTATTTGAAGTTCTACAATAATCTCCCAAAAAAATCAACAACTTTTTTTGAAGGTACATACATTTCTTCAAAGATAGCTTCAAATGAACGCCTTAGAGTGACTTCTACCCTTTTAGGTTTGGGATTTTTCTGAAAAATTTCATCCTTGAACCTCATGATGAACCTTCAAATTGAATCAAATAGAAAAGATTAGTAGGTTTTTAGCACTTGAGTAAGCTTTCCAACAAGTATAATATTGAATATATTTACTTGAACAAAGGTTACAGTTCATTTGAAGGTCCACAATAATATCTCAAAAAATTAACTTTTTTTCAAGGTGCATATCTTTGTTCGAAGGTACCTTCAAATGAAAACCTTAGAGTGACTTCTTCCTTTTCATGTTTGGGTTTTTTTCTCAAATTTGTCATCTTTGAACCTCAGGACGAACCTTCAAATTGAATCAAATAGACAAGATATTTAGTAGTTTTATACCACTTGAAGTAATCTTTCCAACAGGTATAATATTCAATATATTTAATTTTATTATTATATTTATTTTCTATTTTATAATTAAGATGATTTTTCAATATTTGTGAAGGTTTTTATTCTACAAATATGAAAAAAAATGTAAAAGGGTATGTGCAGGATCACGATGGGCCAAAAAGTGGCAATATGATGGGTATGTGGCTGACGACTATTTTTTTACCCAAAATTGATGAAACGAAAAGGATTTTTAAAGGAGATTCTCATATTTCCATCAATATAAATTATACTTTAATTTCAATTTAATAAGTAATTATTATTCATTTTCTATTCAAATTATGAATAAAGTCCTGATTAAGAGGCTAATTGAAAAATATCTAGATAGCTTTCAAATGGTATCACATTTTTTGAATCCAAAACATGCGTCACATTCTATGCTTCATATACTATAATATTAAAAAAAGAAAAATTGAATTTCATGAAGTTTTGACCAAGTTAAGGTAGTCAGACATATGAGTTTTATATTTAAAAAAAATTGTAATAAAAAATTCATAATTAATTATTTACTTGGAAAAAATTACAAAAATATGCATCACATCGGGGCATGAGTCCTCTACTTATATCTAAAATATTATAAAAAATATTATCATTTTATTTGGTTAGGGTGGTTAGACAGACACCTACTTCTTATTTTTCCCGAAATTTAAGTACCATTGCATTGAAATTTCAAATTTTCACCAAATAAATATTTTGTTTTTTTAAAAAAACCTAGTAGTTTAGAAACTACATTCAATTTCCTACATATTCTATTCTTACATATTTTTGAAATAATATAGATAACTTATTAAAAAAATTATGTCAAGTTGCCTAACTCTAAATTTTCTAAACTTTTTGCCACTTAAGGGCCTACTTTTTCCATGATGATCCTACACACACCCAAAATAGATAATAAAAAATAAAAAATATTTAGGGACTAGGTATTGATGTTCTTATTCTGACAACATTAAAAAAATAGATAATAAAAAATAAAAGATTTAAATACATAAATTTAAATATAAATTAATAATACAATGTGACAAATTTAAAATAGTTAAGACTAAAATACATTAAAAAAACTGGTTCAAAATAAAATTGCATAAATTTTAATGTAAGGGGAATGTAATGCTAGAAAATTTAAAGAAATTTATTTTATATTTAAATTTTATTTTATTTTTTAAAACAAAAATATAGTTCATGTATAATATTATTTAATTCTTAAATTATTATTCAAGTTGTTGTTTAGATTATTGTTTAATTTTTAATAAATTATTTAAAGATATTTTATATCTAGTTTTAATTTTAAGGTAATTATAAATTATGAATTTTTGATATAATTATAATATTGAGATTTACATACATATATAATTTCTCATTTATTTTTGTGTCTAATTTGAATAAATATACTAATATATGTTTATGGTGAAAAATGGTGTGATCTTGTGTAAAGTTAAGCTCATTCCCCTAACCTAAATCCAATTATTGTTTTTATTCATTCACCTATTTTTTTTCTTTATCACATTTATTTATAAATCTATTTCTATATGGCTATTAGCCACCTAGAGTTAACCATTTGTCCACAATATGATTTTTTTGTGACCACCTTGTGGTCACAAAATTATCTCCTTTCTTTCCACAATTTAAATTGAAATTGGTTAACAAGCCCCATTTATATTCTTTCCTTGAGTCAACTAAATACAAATTTGGTACAACTTGATGTTATGTGCTAGTATTTAAAGAAATTCAATGTACTCATTTCTAAAAATCCATAGTACACATGTTCTATCTAATCCTAAAGCACTGGAAGCAATTAGCAATGATATAGATTGATTTAGAGGTAACTATAAATCTATAGATTAGGGGCCTTCCCTACTATAGAAAAAAACCTTAAAGTACATATTTTTTGGAGTTCGCCTAGAGAACTTGATTCCTTGTGATGAAAAAATCCCTTCGAAGGTAATTTAAAATACAAAAAATCCTTAGATCAACAAAAAGTAGTACATGAATAGAGGATCTAGTAGGTAAGTAAAAGGATAGATTTCCATACTACATGGGATGAATCAAGGCTTAGATGACTAATCCATAAACCTAATAAAGCTTTCTAGTATGTCCTCTAATGGATCATAATTCTAATGTAGATTCCAAGGTACACAACTAACACAAGGATTCCATACCACAACCTGTTATAGAGAAACCATAAAAAATATTACAAAGTAACATAGAAAAATAACAAGATGTTCAAGAAAAATCTCATGCAACTCTCTCATAAATTCATTCAACAACAAGTTGGCACACACCAATAGACACTGAAACTAGTTATTAGAAAACACAATCTTGCACTTTGACACATCAAACATTCTCAATGAAAGGACTAATGATATGAAACTTTTGGTATAAAAACTCCACAACACACAAAAATTATATTTTGAACCACATGACTATATCTACAAATGTCAAGGAATGGACAACAAAAATTCACACCTCTGTGAGCATCCTCACAGAAACAATATTGTCTTCAAACTCACATACACAAACACCTTTTTTGTAATCCAAAATACATGAAACATGGATCATACATGCCCTAACAACATATGAAGAAAAATTCCAAACCATGGGAGCACAACATCACTAGTTGAGGAATGTAGAGCATCTCTCAGAGACTCTAGCAACTAAACAACTAGATTGCAATACTGCCAACCAAACTACAAAAAAATCAAACATGCTTCTAACATCAATGACAACCAAACACAATCACTTTTGACATCAATGACAACCAAGCTGCAACACTATCCCACTTTGGCATTTATAGAAAAACCAATCTAACATGCACTCTTCTCCCCCTTTGACATCAAGGAAAAAGGGAAACTTTCACTCCCCCTTAGGGTATAAACTTTCTCCTCTTCAACCTTCTCTCTCTTGGATGTACATACACTCCCTTTTGAACTAACAACCACTACTAGCTCCCCTTGATAGGTAGCCACCATTAGTCTAGGAAAAAAAATATGGCATGAATTACTCCCCCTAGACGGATGCACCAATTATCCATCTAATAGGAAGGAGGGACAGTTACCCCTAACTTTTGTTGGAGATACTTAAATGTATCCTTTGCCAAAACTTTTGTGAAAGTATCTACAATTTGATCTTTTGTAGAAACATATTCCAACTTGACTTCTTTATCTCTAACCTTCTATCCTAGAAAGTGGTAATGGATTAATATATGCTTGGTTCCAGAATGGATCACTAGATTCTTGGAAATATTTATAGTACTTGTGTTATCACATAGAATAGGAAGTCTTATCATATTTTATCTTGATATCCTTCAATGTTTGCATATGTAGTGTCGAAAAGTGTCGTCATTTACATTTTCACACTTGAATGGGCCCTTGTGAACTAAATAAACCTAATTTATGACTTAATTTGGGAATTATTAACATTAAGATGGACCTAATGTTGCCTTGATCTAGTTTTGTAATGTTTTTTCCACATTCACATTGGATTTAGAGCCCTTTTAAGCTAAGTAGACCTAATTTTTCCTTAATTTAATGTTGTAAAGTGTATTTATTTGTGCCTTCATATTTATTTTTGGGACCTCTTCCATTTATGACCTTCATATCATCATTAATAGGCCCCTAAGGCCCTATATTATGCATCCTGGGCCTTTTTTCAACTGAGATCCTAACATAATTAACAAATATACTTAATTTATCAACTCCCTGACATTTCCTCCATCTAAAAAATCTTAGTGGGACCCATACGTTACTTTGGGTGTATGAGTCCCATCTAGATGGGACCTATATGCCACGAGTTGCGTATTAGTCCCATTTTGCCCCTTTTAAGGGTTTTGAGTGGGAAATCATGGTTTTAAGTTCAAATTTTGTGTTTGTCGATATCTAGGATCTAATACATGGTACATTGGATGGATCACCTATATAAACAAGGTCTCAAATCATTATTTCACTAAGCCTTCATGATATCATCGTAAGCTATCAAGATTTAAGCATTGCAAGACTTCACAAGAGTGTCAAGAGAGTTTTCAAGAGCATTTGTAAGGCATTCAAGGGCATAATTCATCATTTGTTGCAGCAATTCAAGATACATCATCATGTCAAGATAATAAAGCATGAAGCATGTTGTTGAGCTAGTGTTATGATGTAGCATAGAAGATCCATTTGCAAGCATTGTTTCATATCAAATTTAAACATCAAGATATACATTCTACATGGCCACTTCATGTTAGATTGTTGATTTAGATCTCAAGAGAGCATTTAGGGTATCATTTTTCATGTTTTATATTTCATGTTTCATGTTCATACTTCATTCTTTCATCACATGGTTTAATTATCTAAATGAGATTTGACCAAGATAAACCCATATTTCTTAAAAAATCAATAAGTTTATCTCCCTCTAAATGTGTGATTGTAGATATAGGTGTCTTAGAGCTTGAAGATCCTTTGAATATTAGGTTGCAAGGTTGAAGAAAGTCATCAAGTTGTCACAAGGTTGCTATCTTCATGAAAAGTCACCTACAGGTTGCAAATTAGGGTTCCAGATCCAAAAACAAAGTGTGGAAGGAAGAGGAAAGATAGGAATGAAAATTTAGGCCTTAACCCTTCAAAAAAGCAAAGTGGGACTGATACGCTAATTGTGGCATATGAGTCCTAGTACAGGGCTTTTTCCAAATCTTAGGAGATTCAAACTCACTGTACTGTCAGATTCTTGTTTCCACCCAGAAACCCTAGTCTAAGACTAAATTTCCTAGTCAAGTGTATGAGTCCCAATGGGCATTAAACAAATTTTTTTTAGGGTTTCAAAGCTTTTTTTGACCTTATCCCTCTTCTAGGTGCACATTTTTTCATTCTTAGTTTGTTATTTTGTATTTTGATTTCATTTCCTAGGTCATTTAGTTAGGTTTTGCATAGTAATTTTGCATGTCATTTATATTTCGTGTCTTTCCAAGCCCTAACTTGGTGGCGAACCCCCTTTTATTCTTTAATCACACCCTAGGACATCCCTATTACAAGATATTTTTCCCCTACTTCATCCTTGGATTGAGATCTCTGGGTTTTCCTTGAATGAGAAGTGTTGAAGATTGTTGCTCTATGTCCTAAACCACAGTTAACGACAATTCTCTTTCTTTCATTTTGGTGAACTTGCATTTAGAACACCTTAATTCTGACTTGGAGTGCATCATAATCCTAGATCTAGCTTGTATTAACATTTCATTAGTTAATTGGCATCTAGGGTTTCTAAATCTTGCATTAGTGAAAGTGCATGTAGGTTGCATTTTTGCATCTTGCATCTTTGAATATCATCTAAAATATCTATTTTCATTTAGCTTAGACATCATCCTAACCAGAAAACCTAGAAAAAACTCATAATTTGTTGAAATTGGTGCAAAACCCCTAATTTGGGACTCATACACCCCTCTAGGTGATTTAATCACAATATAGGTTGTTTTTCCTACTTTTTTGGATTTTTGTGTTGTGCATTTTTCAAAATTTAAACCCTTGAAACACCCCAACTAGGAGTCATACATCCGTCTAGGTGAATTAGTCCCATATCATCCCTAAAACTACCTTTCACACCATTGTAAAACTTGTTTTTTCACTTTTGTTTGTCGGCATTAGTTATCTATTTCAATTGGATGAGTTTATCTTACATTCATGTCATTAGATTTAGCTTAAATACGTTCACTTCATGTATTGATTAATTCCAAATTTTTATTTGCAATATTCATTTGAATAGATTATTGCATAGTGTAATCAATAAATTTTGTTTTTTGAAATCTAAAAATCGTATTTTCCTTTTGCATGTTTCCTCTGTCGCATTTCAAATTTGTAGATAAATCATTACATCATGTTTTCATTGCAAAATTCTATAGTTATCATACTACATGTTCTATTTTCAGATCTTGCTGAGTGTTGTAAGAAAGTTTTGTTAAATGCATATGAATATGAAGTCCTCTCCCCTCTCTTTTTGTTCATCATTGACCCCTATCTTAGTATCCCTTCTATGAGTGAGGCTAGTTTAGTGAAAGAGAATACAACATTTGTTCATTGTAACAATCACATTTATTCTTCCCCTAATATCTCTCCTAGTTGTGAAGAAGATATTTCAGTGTTAGAAGAACTAATCGGTGAGAATTTTGAGCAGTCTAGTTGTTTCTCTCCTCTTACCTCTCCTATTAGGAAAAGTGTTATTGAACATGAGGACACAACCATAGGTAATCATTATGATAACATAACACAACATGAGACCATTGAAATCTACCTTCACAACACTTCAACTAGTCTAAATTCGTCTCCCAACATCTTCCCCTCTTGTGATAATGTTGTAAATGATGAGGATATGTTGGTGTTAGATAATCAAATATTTAAGGTCTATAACAATCATCTTTATGTTTCTTCCCCTACCTATCCTATTTTGGAAGACACTATGGGACAAAGGAATAAAATTATGGGAAATCATGTTAATCCCATTTGTTGTTCTCCTAGTATCTCTCATAGTTGTGAAGAAGATACTTTGCTATTAAAAAAAACAATCGATGAAAGTCATGAGAATCTTAGTTGCCCCTTTTCCGCTACGAGAAACCTTATTGAACAAGAAAATCCAACCATTGATAACTCCCTTACTTGTGATGAAGTAATTTTAGAAGAACCAACCTTTGAATGTCACAAACATCTGGTTTGTGGGTAAGTGCACCGAGATGGTTCCCAAATAGGGGGCTTAAGTGGCCACTTTTTTCTGAAATTAGGAAACACTGACCTTGGACATGAAATTGAGGATAGTTACACTCAAAATTTTGAGATGGAACACAAACAAGGATAGAAGTGCTCCGAGTCTACTTTATAAACTACTAATTTATTTTGAAAATGGATTTGAAGTTAAAGGGGTTGAAAAGGGAGA
>VDFB02049217.1:121465825-121627646 GCA_007258455.2 Sequoia sempervirens | reverse complement strand
CTCTCCCTCTCTTAGGTCTCTCTCTCTCAATCCTCCCCCTCCTAACCCCTCTTCCTCTATTAGGTCTCTCTCTCTCTCTCAACCCTCTCCCTCCTACCCCCTCTCCCTCTGTTAGGTATCTCTCTCCCTCTCAACCTTCTCCCTCCTACCCCCTCTCCCTCCTATGTTGGAAAAATATGTCTCAATCCCACAGGCTGAAACCTCTATTAGAGCCAAGTCGGTGAGACATATTCTATGTCTGGCCGATGAGCAGATTTTTAACCTTATGTTTTGTACAGGTCGCTGTGACCATGCAGAAGTCTTACCGAATGGTTAAACATTGGAGTCTTTGATGTGACATGTTTTTAGTATGTTCTCTTACCGCATGGAGATCTCTGGCTGATAGACCATACATATCGTTTATGAGGGAGACACTTGGCCAAAAGGCTTAGTTCGGGAAGAAGCCTTAGTGATGAAGAAAGGTCTCACCAATGGGGGAAATCTTGTAGTCTTCGCAGTGACACAATGACTTTAGTATGAAGTCTCAGTGGCTGATGGAGAGTCTCACCGATGATGAGGGGTCTTCGGTATAACTCTTGGTGAATGGTGGTCTCAGGGTAACTTGGAGAACTCGGTAAGAACTCTCAGTGAAGATTGGTATGTCTCGCCGATAACATTTGCTTGGTATCCTTAGAGTAACATGTGATGGCTCGGTAAGAAGTCTTACTGATGTGTGAAGTCTTGCTCACCATTCGGTGCTTGATGTAACTAAAGGGGTCTCGATGTGAAGTCTCAATGATGAACAAAAGTCTTGCCGACTACTGATCACTTTGGAGAAAGTCTTTGAACCTCAGTATGATCTCTTGTTGAAAAATGATTGTCTTGCCAATGTAAGTTATATTGTCTATGTGACTTTTGAACCTCGGTAGGAAGTCCTGGCAAAAGCGATGAGTCTCGTCGACTGGTGGATGCACATGGATTAACATGAAGGCTCGACGTGAGGTCCTGGCGAGAGCAATAGTCTTGCCGAAGGGAAAAATGAATTCGATGCAATGGGTGAACTTGATATAACCTCTTGTTGATTGTAAGGACTCTTGGTGCTATCGAATTCTAATTGTGTTGGCATCGGGGAGACACGGATAGTGTCTCACCAATATGCCAACACAACTTGACATGGTTATCGTAATGCGATCGCGTTATTAACCAGTAGAGATATGTTTGTTTAGGATTAAATAACGCACTCATATTATCACTAAAATGGTAAAAAATCACAATATACCCATGATGTTGGCCCACATTCTGCATATTCTCCTGGTTTTGCGCGTGCTCCGACAAAAAGTAGCTTTTTGGTGATTGAGTGAAGTGTGCATGCATGATTTTGAGATTCCATCACCTTTTGAATGTTCTTTCTATCACCTTTGCATGAAATAGCAGATTTTTCATGTTGAGAGGCATATAATATCAATTCAAGTTTGAATTATAGTGATAATTGATATACAATTGAAATTTGGAGGGGAACAATCTTTTGAAGAATTCAAATTTTTGAGGAGTTTTTTGGAAGGAAGAAGCTAAGGCTGCATAATTAGGTAGAACTCCTCTATTTAAAACTTTTCTTTTTTAGGTATGTGAAATATTTGTACATTTTCTTTCATTCTATTATGGCTTGCTTTCATTTTTGTTGTTTAGCTTATTCCATGTTGATCAAATTGTTTGTTTGTGATGCAATATCATATTGCCAAGCCACTCAACAACATCATTTCTTTAGGGAACTTCCTTCCCAAATCAATAAAGAGTAAACGATCAATTTATACAAACTTTGTCAAATTCATCCAAACCTACTTTTCATTCAACTAAAATCCATTTATTTCATTTCAAGTTATAAGGCTATCAGTAGCCAATTCACCATCTCCATATAGCAAACCATTTTCAGAATCAACTTTCAACTTTGTTCTTGTCATAAACAATACAACAATCACTCATAAACTCAACTTACCCCTTCAAGGAAAAAACAATCAAACACCTCTGTTCCTTAGACCTGCAATCAAACATCATCCTAGCCATTTAAGATATCTTTGCTCAAATCAACAAATCCATCATCCTATCTTCACTTAAACACCATTTGTAACAACAATAAGAAACATTAGTTTAACACTGTCACTAGACCTTTAAGATGCCAATTTCATCATGTTTTGATTGTAATATTCCAATATATCATTATAGACACACTCTAACTACTTTGCATTCAAGAAACCATTTCCATTTATTGAAACATATGCCCAAATCATCAAATCTTTCACAATTTACCTTCAAAGCATTACCAAGATAGACACAACTGTGGCATCAGAAATGAGACTACTCCCAAGCACTTAACAACATTCCTTTTGCTGTTTCTAGATATTCTCTGTTTTTAGCAAACAATGACAAATATCTCTAGGAGGCCAACATTCCATGATCTAATCGGGTAATTCATTTTCTATCATAATGCATTTACACAATCCCAATACAGATTCTCAAGCCTATTTTGATCCTTTTCAACATACTATAAAAGTTAATACACTTATTTCACCAAATAGAGTAGAACCAACATGCTATCTACTGGTAAAAGCCCGTAAATAGGTCAATTTATCAAAGAAAGTCATCATAGAACTACTCAATAATCCACCAAACCTACAAAAAGTCTTAGGCCATGTGTAGAAACTCACAAATAAACAAGTTTCAAGATGGGAAACACCCATCAATACACAAAATTAGTAAACATTTGATTATAGGGTGAAAACACACCAAACATGAGGGTTTCTTTAATGAAACATTTGCAAAACCTCTACTACTCCACCCAACAATTGAAACATGCTTCATTATGTGTGCAAATTATTTTGAAATCATTTCTAAGCTCCTCTACATGTTGTTTCCTCAAACCCTACTTGAAAACACCATTTTTTTGAATGAGAAAATTCAGAATTTTGTTCATGCAATAGTATCTCGACTTCTTATTTCTACTTACCCCTACCACACACATCTTCACATTGAAAAGACACTAAATATGATCCATTCCATTAACCTACTAGCCCTACATCGGTGGAATGGCTAAGAATCACTTTTTAGACTCTCTAAACAATTCTAAGGAAACCATAGACCGATACTTAGGAAACTAAGTTAAAATTAGATTGATTATTTGAGTTACAATTCCTACAACTTTCAAGAATGAAAAAAGTCTCTTTCCCTAACAAGAATAAAATCTTAGAACATGCTTGAATCACTATGCAACCTGAAAACAATAATAGAAAAGGTTTCCAAAATAACTGAGCAGAGGTTTTTTTATTAATTTTTATGGATTTTTGGAATACAAGATCTTCCTTTCTCGAGCTTACAATTCTTTTTAAAGGTGTCTAAATTAGTTGAAATAACTACCTCTTCATCTTCATCAACCCATCCTTGTCCTTCCACAAAAAAGACTCTTCACCTTCCTGCTTTTGTGTAATTTTACATTTTTACAATAATTGACAACTTTTGTTATAAAAAGCAACTTTTCAATAATATCACCTAGTGACCTATTTCATGGTGCAAATACATTGAAATTTATCATTTAATGACCTTCACTCATCATATTTACTTGAACATTACAAATTGAACAAATTATCCTTTTGAAGGAATTTCATGACCTAGGTGCTCCTGCACTAATTTGTCATGTTACAACCTTACGTTGTCAATGGACATTTTAAATCACACAATTTGACACACTTTCCTATTACATTTTTAACCACATCTCTTTGAGGAATTTTGTTCAATTTAACAATTGACTTTCTTTGTGTATGCTTCCAAAGCTATCATTGAGTTACTTTGTCAAATAGTTATACAAAACAACTTTCATTGACTTTCTTTGTGTATGCTTCCAAAGCTTTCAATTAGTTAATTTGACAGCTTAGCACTTTTTCACAGGTAAAATTATTCATCATGCCGAAGAAACGAACTGTTAAAAGGAAAAAACTAACAGATGATCAGCTCCAAGCCATCAAAGATAAAGAGAAAAAATGGATGAGGGAATTTTGTGAAAAGCAGAAATTGGGAACGATTGATGAAAACAAGCCAGTTGAAGAGGAACCTCAACTGTCAAAAAGAGAAAAGAAATTAACAGCAAAAAGGGCACAAATGCGAAAGAGTCGTGCTAGGGGAGATGCAGATACCATAGTTGGAGACACACCATCTACGATAAGTGAATACAAAGGGACACCATTAAGCACAATCGAATATGGAGGGACACCATCTACCACAAGTGAGTATGGTTGGACACCATCCACCACATCTGAAGTTGAGAGTACATCATCACTCAGAGTTGAGGAACAAGGTATGCCATCACCCCCATGTGAACCTCAAGGTATGTCTTCTATTCCACCCTCAATCGAAGGTATGCAATCTAGATCACCTCAATTAAATATTGATGAAATTGATAATGTTGAGATGTATGTACCTAAGAGAACACCACCTAGAATTTGGCATACAAAGCCAAAGTTTTTGATTAATATTGATGAGGATATTTTGTAGCACATGGAAGGTAAGATTCTAGAACGCACTTGTAGACGATATGTTGATAAGATTTGGAAAATGTTCTTTGAAAGGCTAAATGAGACTGTAAGATGTCAACTATTTGTTCAAATGATGTAGGGTTTAAAGTACAAAAACATCATGAAGACTCTTGGGTTGAGAACATCGAATGCATCAAGTGAAAACACTATTGTGAAGAATCTAATGGATGCTTATGATAGTGTGGGTAAGACCTCACACTCAAAGGATAGTAATGTCACCCGATGTGTCATTACGTCGACTTTGGTAAGCTATCAAAAAAAGAGATCTCACCTCATTAAAAAGACAAGTGAACAAATGGGAATTATTAGAAAAACTTTATCAAAAGTCATTCAAAGGCGGCAAAGAATTGAGGGCACCAATTCAAATGACTTATGGGCATTCTCAGGGAGACTGCCACACAAAGATAAAAAAGTTGTTGAAGCATTGAGAACACTAATGGAATATTATTGGAAGAATAATACAAGGCCATCTCTGAATCAAAGGGATGTCGTAAGAAGGAGAATCAGTAGTCAAAACTGTGAGCCACATCCAAAGCATTTTTTGGATATGACTCAAACCCAATTTTTTCATAAATTTCAAAATTCTTATCCTCAAATTAGTATTTGTCAAAGATTTTTTGAAATGATTAAACCTTTTTATGTCAAGATAAATCACACACACACTACTTGTTGTTGTAAACTACATATTGAATTCTCTAACCATTATGATGTTTAATGTTTTATATGTTTACATTTGCATACTAACGATGTTTTGCAGGATTGTGGCATAGAAGCCCCACCAAAATCTTCAAGAAAGTTATCAAAAAAATTATGTGAAATAGACGATGGACAAATATTCTATATGACAACATGCTTGGATGGTTCATGCGAGCATTGCGGTGGCTTGCAAAAAATGCTAGTATGTCAACATATGGAAAGCACATATGAGGCAGGACAAAAACTAGTAGATTTCGGGAAGTATAAAATAGTGGCATATGCTACAAAAGATGGGTCTGAAGCAAAAAGGTGTGAGTTGGTTATTCAAAAGATTCTAGTGTATCAGTTCATGTCCATGTTTTGTGAGAATTTAATGTATGAGTATGCAAGGCATACCCATAGAGCCCGATGGATGGACACATAATTCAAGCTATGCAAGGACACCTTTCCACTTGGTAGCATAGTATCAGTGGTTGACTTTGTAGAGAACTATACTCTACAGCCACAACATGAGGTGTAGTCATAGTATTACAACTCCACACAGGTTTCAATATTTGTGCACATAGCATTCATACATACAACTGAAATTATAGAGGACGAAAGGAAGGTATTGAGGGAGTATCACTTTTATATTAGTGATGATTGCACGCATTCTCCAAAGTTCATGCAAGGTTGCTTCCAGATGTTCTACAATCATTTGGCTCAGAGGGGCATATCATATGATCGAAATATAATATGGTCAAATAACTGTGCAACATAGTTCAAAAATGCACACATGTTCTATTGGTTGTGTAGGATGCATCTCACTACACGTGTTCAACATATGTGGAACTTTTGTGAGGCCAGACATGGAAAGGGAGAGAATGGCGGTGCAAGAGCATAAGTGAAAAGAGCATTAGCACGAGAAGAGTTAAAGTATAAAGACAGTGCACAGTTGATAGATGCAAGATCAATCGTTGAGTGGTGTAATGGTTCAATGGGTCTAGGTAATGAAGGTATGTCTTCAGTTCATATATTTTTTTGGTTGATGGATGATACTGACATTGCACCATATGAGGATTGTTGTACACTAACAGGATCGAGTGAGTCGCACTCTTTCCTTAGCTCAAATGCAAGTTCATGGAGTATCGATACACGTAAGATGGCATGCTTTGTTCTTCATTTACAATGCAAGCCTGGAATGATTGTGAGTTAGGGGAGTGGTTTGAAAAATGGTTGACAAGTTATCTTAGCCCACTTCACATGTATCGCCCTCCGATGGCATTGGAACTAACACGGATGGAATCATCAGTAAACTTTGACCATGTATCAAATCTAGTTCAGCCAGGTAATATATCTACTTTCTTAGTATTTGAAATTGCATATTGTTATCTTACTTTGTACTGTATTCATAATGTTGAATAATTTTAAGAGATATGCCACACATATAAATGCAGGGCATGTTTATGTAGTTATTGCAGATGAAAACAACGAAGAGGGTACAAACTATTACTTGTGTCGTTGTGTTGAGGCAAAAAGAAATTGGAAGCCCCAAATTATAGATGGAGTGTTAGAATAATTCCTACAAGCTCATGAAAGCTGTTAATCGAATGTGGTCAGAAGGTACCCACATAAGAGTAAAAGCAACATTGGTTGTTTGAGGAATTTGACATGCATCGTAAGATTCTTCATTACTCAAACCTTGTCGTGGCATCCAATGTTCGTTTGAGAAAATATGGGGGTAGACCTTTGAACAAGACCTTGTGGAAGGTCCGTGAGTCTGACCATAAGGGAATACTTGACACAATAAAGAGTAGAGTAGACCCAGATGATTCATTGGATTAATTTGTAAGAATACGCACAATGGTTCTTATTAATTTATACTTGTATCCACGTTAGTTTGGTTGATGCCAAAGCTATCATCTTATTTAACTTTGTGTATCTATATGTAACCAAACAAACATTGATTGGTGTCCCCTTCCATAAAATGGAGATTTATGAGCCATCCAAGAGAATCTCAAGTAGAAAAGCAATGCAACATCCTTATTTTGATAATCTTGACAAATCTCAATTATGATTTTAAGCCATTAAAAAAGTGTGTGTGAAGCTTGATGAGGAAATAATGCCGCAACACCAATTTATCGAAGGATGGGTCGGCATGTGACCTAATGCCATGACAAGCAAAATTGTTGTGGATAGGATGGTATCTTATCATCATTGAAAATCACTTTGAGAGCTTTTTTCGTCAGTTTGATGCCTTTCTAGCAAGCATATTGGTTATTGGGGCATGTTTCGATCGCATTTTTCCAAGCATCCATAGCTTCTTGTTAGAAGCACCTATTTTAGGATTTTAGCCATAGCAACAAGGGGAAGTGAATTAACATATACAATAATAGAAGGGATTAACTATTTGGATTTATTCTCAAAAGAAATGTGGCCTCGCTGGTGATGGAAATGCCATGAAAACCACAAATTTTCTTTTTGTCATGTGATGCAGAGGGGATGGGACTTTAGTCAAAACTCAAAGTTTCAAGGATTACAATGATGCAATCTCAAACACTCTTCTAGGCACCTTGATGGAGACAAGCCTCAATAGTGCACTTATAAATTAGATGCTTTCCTAATGGACCAAAACCCTTGGAGTGATCTCAAGGAACTCAAAAAAACTTGTCTTGAATGGTTTCAAAGTCCCAAACCTCTGTCTTAGACAAAACTCACTTTTTGCACCTTGAGTAGGCTTCTAGCAATGGTTTTTTGACTTTTCACTCAACTTCCCAAAAGGAATCCTCAATATAATTAGTAATTCAAATGTGATTCATGATGATACACAACATATCAAATCATTTATGGCACTTGTTTTGGATCAAACCTACCAAAATATGTTGTTTCCTCAAATTTAAGGCCTAATTAGCCCACTTTTTCAAAGCAACCCCTCTCTAAACTTATCCCCTAACTATGAAACTTTCAACAGTGTTTTAAAATTTTCCCGAACCAAATATTTTCAAGCTATTATTCTTCTTTGATACCCTCAACACCCTAAATCACAAAACCCTCAATAAATTGCTCCAAAACTAAGGCCTCTTGAAAATTAGCTTTCCCAACACTTCCAAAACCTTCTCTTGGAATTTTCACCAATAAATAAACATATATAAACACCTTCAACTCAGAAATATACCCCTTATTAAGGTAGATCTCCTACTACTACACTTTAGGCACCATTTTCATGCCCTTTTCCTTGCTAAAACTTGGTGTACACCCAAGAGTCACTCTTTCCTACACAATAAATTGTTAGATATGTATAATAAAAGTTAGATATGATCCATTTCACAAGTTTTCAGTCACACTCTCCCATGAAATGGATCATTTATTCATGTAGACTCTCAAAACTAGTGAAAAATCTATACTTTTTGAGGACAGTTAGCAATATAACACAAGAAACTGATTCCCAACTTTATTCAGGTAATTCAAAAGGTTAAATGCATGTAAATAAAAGTTCTTAAACCATCCAAATGAGCATGACACCAAAATGAATCCGAGATTCATCAAAAAAACTCAAGAAAATGCAAAAAGATTGAAGTTTTTATTGATTTTCTGTAGTAGTCTTTACAACACTTGCAATATCAGCCAACCCTCCATACAAATGATTTCTCCAGGATTATAGACTCATGTTACAACTATCCCAACCAATTAGAATTTATTTTATTACATTATTGTGATTAAAACTCCTAAAACTCACTTTTCCACCCAAAGTTGGATTTCAAAAATTTGAATTTCCAACATTGCAATTTATTAACTCCTATTAACTATAAAGCTTCCAAAACTATTACATATCATCATTCAACCTTATTTAACATAATTAAAACATAATATACCTATTTAAACTCCTATAACATCATTGTTCCATTTACAAGTCAATTTGGTCCTATGGTCCTTATCAGGACCCTTAGGACTTTTCATCTTCCTATTACACTCATCCATGCCAAATGCCATTATAGGCTTCAAAATGCTATAATTGATGCTCTGGAAAGGTTTATAGGCCTTCAAGACCCCTGCCATCTCCCGACTCTCCAAATGATCCTCATGCTTCTGGTGCCCCCGCACCACCCGCTGAGACCACATTTCTTTGAGGCATTTTTTTCAAAAAAATTCATTCCCTTTCATGGCATTGCTTGCTACTATTATGCTATATGATAGATTTTTCTAAGCATCCATAGCTTGTTTTGAGCACTGTTTTAGGCTTTGTGCCATAGTAGCAAGGCAATGAATTTTTTGATAAAATGCTTTGATAGACATGTATGAAAAATGTGTTAGCATAAACAAGGCAGTGAACTCTTTGAAAAAATGCCTCAAAGAAATAAGGTCTCATGGTGACGGAATTCCATGATGAATGCCACAAGGACAAGAAAATTAAGCTATGGATTTCATGGCATTCCATCACCATTTGAGACCACATTTCTTTGAGGCTTTTTTGAAACAGCTTATTGCCTTTTCTATGCTATTGCTTATTAGTATGTTTTGATAGATTTCTTTCCTACAAGCATCCATAACTTTTTTGGAAGCACCTATTTTAGGCTTTTAGCCATAGCAACAAGGGAGAGAACTATTTGATAAAATGCTTTGGTAAACATGTATGATAAATGTAGTAGCATAGACAAGGCAATGAACTGTTTGAAAAAATGCCTCAAAGAAATGTGGTCTCATGGTGATGGAATGCCATGACAATCCACAACAATTTTCTTGTCATGGCATTCCACCATGAGACCACATTTCTTTGAGGCATTTTTTTCAAATAGTTCATTCCCTTTTCTATGCTAGCTGCTTACTATTATGCTATGATAGATTTTTTTCTAAGCATCCATAGCTTGTCTCGAAGCACCTATTTTAGGCTTTTAGCCATAACAGCAAGGAAATGAACTATTTGGCTAAATGATTTGATAGACATGTATGAAAAATGTGTTAGCATAGATAAGGCAGTGAACTATTTGAAAAAATGGCTCAAAGAAATGAGGTCTCATGGTGATGGAATTCCATGACAATCAAAAGCATTGGATTGTCATGGAATTCCATCAGGTCATGAGACCTCATTTCTTTGAGGCATTTTTTCAAAGAGTCCACTGCCTTGTCTATGATATTGCTTACTATTATGCTTTTGATAGATTTTTTCCAAGCATCCATAGCTTGTTCGAAAGCACTTGTTTTAGGCTTTCAACCATAGCAACAAGGCAACAATTGAACTATTTGACAAAATTCTTTGGTAGACATGTATGAAAAATGTGGTAGTATAGACAAGGCAGTGAATTGTTTGAAAAAATGCCTCAAAGAAATGTGGTCTCATATAATGCCATGACAACCAAATGCAATTGGCAGCTACTCCTAGTTATTTGTTATGCAATGTGAAGTAATTGCATAACTGTTTAGGTTGACTTTGTAAAAACTATATTGTACTTGAAATTTTGTCATCTATCAGCATCTAGTTATTATTTATGAAATGTGAAGCAATGCTTTCAGTTTGAAAGATGTGCAATGCAATGTAATCAATGTTATTTATATAAACTACAAAAATCTATTTTTTTACTAAGTTACCGATTCAATTTTGGGTTCAGGATTAGGTTCGAGAACCCGGTTTTCCGGTTCGAGAATTTTTTTTTTGGGGTTGGGTTCGTTTTGGGTTCGGTCATACAAAACATATAAAAATTAGAAATATATACATATTTGCAGCAATAATCAAGTTCAAAATACACCACCATATTAATAGTCAAATAACATAGCAAAAATACACCACCACTTTCATAGTGAAATTTTAAAATATTAGTGATCTACTTGAATGTCATGATACAAAATTATAAATTAAAGTTCAAACATAAAAATGTCAAGTGTTTACAATCAGCCATTATTGATCATTGATCAATTTGAAAAGTGTGAACATTTTTCTGTATGGAAGGAAAACAAGAAAATAGTGTAAAATAATTATTTACATTGTGAAAGAGCCAAAACCTTTTTCTTGCAAATCATAGAAGAATCTTAGTGATTTTTTGGGTGTCTTTGCCTTGGAACAGAACTATCTCGAGCCATGAATGATTGACCAAGAATTGTGAGAAAGAAATAAGATAAATCACATGCAACTTGTTGTAATTTCTTTGCTTGGGAAAAAGGGTAAAGTTTGCTTTTAAGAGAGAATCTCCTTTAGAGTTTGAATGCATTGATAATTTTCAAGATAGACTTAGCCAAATATGTCATCTAGGTTTGAAGCTTTTAGGTAAAATGTTTGCTTCTTAAAATTTTGTACAAAATTCAAGATGCAGTCTCTCCTCCCTTAGGGAAGAGAAGGCCTATCAAACCTAACACTCTTATGCAACACTTCTTAAGTTCTTGTTTATGCAGTATTAGATGTGAAATTTCAAAATAGGCATGGTTATATAAATTCTCATCTCATGACTATCATTGCATCAAATTAAGAATTTTCAATCCTTTATGGTCTAGACAAGAGAAGTATGGAGTAGTGTTCCAATGCTAAAGTTTTATTGTGAATCTCTTTGCTATGAGTGGTTCAAAAATGAGGAATCTGTCTTCTGCATCAAATGAGAAATATTCACAATATGTGCTCGGAAGGAATAAGTCCATAAGATAGAGTATGCAAGAACTGAGAATTGCAAAATTGGCTTACATTTGACTTCCAAACAAAAAAATTTCACACTTTTCGATGTTCACACGTAAGTCAAAAAATATATGTGTGTAAGTTGTAAAGTATACACTTGAATACATGTAACTCATATCTATTGAACCATGAATTTATAATTTGCAAATATGGGCGCCATCGATAAAAAATTTGTATTAAGCAAATAGCCATGTACGCATACATAAATATATGTCGATATAAGTATAAAATATAGTTACAAAATAGCCATATAGGCTTACGAGAATGCCATATAGGCATTGAATGTCAAATATATCAAATACAAAATATGTACAAAATTTCCATGTAGGCATACAAAAAAGGTCTCTGTGCATTCAAAATTCATTTCTCTCCATGCTCTGGTTCAAATACAATTTTCTTTCCCTTTGCTGGGCGAGCCGATAGCGATAAGTTTGTCACCCATTTCTATTGTGCTCAAGGAGTGCTCCTGCTACTCCTCCTAGTGTTTAGCTTCTGGTAAAGTTTCAACTATTACAATAAGAAGTAAAGACATTAATATATAGAAATTACATTATAAAAATTAATATATTTAACAAAATAATCACTTATGGCCATCTCACGATCACTCTCTTCGAAGGAAATATTTGCACGTTGATGCTCAGGCATGCTCAAGCCCTGTATAAACCATCCAAATAGGAATTAAACTATGAATCAATAATGGTTTTATTTTTCACTAGAACTAGTTCATCTATAACAATGAATGTAAATTGACATTTAGTAATTTGCCTGATACCTCCCCTATCAGAGCCATCGAGGATTGTATAGTGGAGGAAACACCAATATCATTTTCTCTTGTAATGTTTGGCGGTGTTTCTGTCACCAACATCTGAAAATAAAACAACAAATTATTCAATCACAAAAAAGTTACAATAGTGATCCATGTGATGACTTATAATGTATGAGATCTAATGAACAAAATTTTGAGTACAAGTATTAAATAGATATATTTCTGATTATTAGTTATCAAATTTGAAGTAATGCTTTGATTTTGAATGATCTGTGTAATGCAATGTAAGGTCAACAATATGAATATAAACCACACAAATCTATTAAACTTAGAATTCGTTACTTAAGTTCTCTTTAAATTATATATTACCTCCGTGAACATTTGATCAAATCTACTGGCACTCGGAGGTGTTTCCTTGAAACCTCCAATAGTACCCTATTCAACATCCAAAATCACATATTAAAATACCATTCGTAAAACAATGCTATTAACACATGTAATAAATTTATAATTGTTTACGAACTTTACATACCCCACCGATAGGTGTACTGCAAAAATAAGTAGGTGGATGATTGGTGTATCCAGTCTCTACACTGTGACCCTACAATTATTTTAAAATAATAAAACTAAATTAGTTAATCTTGCATTTGACAATCAAAATTTAATAAATTAAATTCAATGAACATGCTGAATTTTACTTGAGTGTCAATGCCATATGCATCATGCAAAATGTCAGCCATCCTCTCCATCCCCGTAGATGCATATGGATTAGGCTAGGTAGCAGCATATGGATCCTGCGTAGCACCCTCTTGAGTGTCGGTAGGGTCATACAAACAAGTCACCCTGCAAGATTGACACACATGGGTTTGAAGGCCACCACCTGAAGACTCCCCTGGATGGCACTGTACAATAGGGCTAGTGTGATGGATGACACTTTGGGTCAAAGTTGTGATCGCTTGCAATGTCTATGTCAGCACTCTCCTTCACAATGACAGGCATCACAATATGCTCACAAGGTGGCCTAGAAAGAGGTCATCTCCCTTTCCGCGTAGGATCCAGTTGTGCACCGGGCCTATCCTGAGCTAAACCTCCACCTCTCCCCTAGAACTCCCTCATATCAAAATAATTTGGGATTTGGTTCAATACAAACTCACTATATAGTTTCCTAAGAAAATATCGGGGGACTTCACAATTATTGCATGGTGGGTAATCAAAGACCATATACCATCTTTCATAAAAATGGTTCTTAATCTCTTGGTGGTGGCACCAATGAATAGGAAACCTCTTTGCATTAAGGGTAAGATTTTGATTTGTTTTAGGGTCAGTGAACAGAGAGCACAAATCACCTTTAGTAATGTTTAAATATTTTACTTGTTTATATGATAATTTGTCTGCATAATATGCCCTAGCTGTCTGCCTCCTATCTTGCCATCCAGATATTTGTTGGGTGATTGCATCTACATTTTTTAACATGTCTTTCAATGAATTTTCTAGAAGCATTCTTTTTGTGGTTGAAGCATTTGGATCACTCAACCTACTGATAAGATCCTTATGTTGTTTTCTATTGTTCTCAATTTCACTCCTCAAATTTTCTTGAGTGCCCAGAGGGAATTGAGAAAATAGTGGGGGAGGTTGATTTTGTTGAGATTTTTCTATTGAGGATTTACCTCCTCTTCTTGTTTAGGATTTGCAGGATTTCCTACAGATTTAAAAAAAATAATCAAATCTAACCTAAAACAAGCAAAATCAATTTCAAACTAACAAATTCAAAACAAATAGTAAACAATACTTACCTCCTGCATCTCTTCGTCATTGTGGTGCCATATTTGCAGAAAAAATCCAACTGTTCTTGATGAAATTTTCAGAAGTGCTTCCTCCTAGAATGCAAGCGCAAAAATGAGGGTTTTTGGCCACATGCATAGTTGAGAAATAGTGAAAAGCAAATGATACACATTTCACTTTTTTTCTTTTCTTTTAAAAGCACATAACGCGCTCGCATTATATGTTTCCCCATTTTTTTCCCATTTGGCCACAAAAGTGCAACCAACTTCATGCACCCGCCCTTGTATTTCTCCTAAAAGAATCTCCTCCTAGGGAGGATATCATGGTGCAAGAAAATGTGAACATTGGCGCATGTATTTCAAACACTAGTAATGAGGCTTCGTTAGATGAAGATGATGAAGTGACATTAGACTCCTCTTCACTAAGAGATCATGAAAATAGAGACAAGTTTTTTGAGGTTATGACGACATAAATAGTGTCTCCTTTAACTAGTGAGCCTCTTAAGTCACTTCCCATTAGTGAATAACATAAAAAAATAAGTTATTTCTTGAAATCTATGATGCAATCTAATAGTAACTGAAATGAAAGAAAATTGTTGCTTTATGGTTTAGGACATAGAACATTTCACAACATTCATTCTGAATGAAACCCTAGAGATCTCAATCTAAATTATGCAAAGGAGAAAGAGATTTTGCAATAGGGTTGTCCTAGGGTCTGATTATAAACTAAAGAGTGGTTCAACAACAAGCCAGGGCTTGGAAAGATTAATTAAATGCAAGACCTAATGCTTAAATATAATGCAATGGAATATTTCACTATAGTAACAAAAAAAAATCCTTTTTCCTTACCTGATTTGGGAATAATTGTCATTGAATTAACCTAATTTTTCCTAGGTTTAGTGTTGTAATGTGTTGTAACACATTCAAATTGATATTGGGCCCCCTTTTAATAAAATGGACTTAATTTGTACGTTATTTAAGTGTTATAAAGTATGGTAACAAACTTTCACACTTATGTAGGGTCCTCTTAATTAATGTGGTTAATTAGAGTTAATTAGCCCCTTTAATTCAAATTTAAGCCTTATTTATGACACCTCTTGAAGATCTATCCTGACACCCATAATTCAAATCAAATAAAATTTAATTGGGAAAAATCAAGGTCCTAAAAATTGGTGCTAGGACCCATTCGCCCTAGATGGTGAATGGGTCCTCCCTCTATAGGACCCCCCTCTATCAACATATTTCAAATGGGTTTTTAATGATCTTTCTTTCCCCAAAGGAAAGGTCCTGGAAAGCAGGGCCATGACCCATTCGCCCTAGGTGGCAAATGGGTCCTCCCTTAATGAGGACCCCATTTTTGAATTTCATTTTTGTAGGAATTTAATAATGTTTGTTTCCAAATCTAGTGTTGGCTTGAACTTTTTGAATTTCAAGGCTAATCTCTTGATTTAGTATAAATATGGGGTTAATTCACATTGTTTCTCCTAGAAAATTCAAGTTATCATAAGAGTACATCCACACAGGCATTAGAGCACTTCAAGAGCATTTTCAAAGGAATTTCAAGGAAAATTATCAAGAGTTTATTGCATCAATTCAAGATCATTTCATCATGTCAAGGGTTTAGAGCATAAATGCACATTGTTGAGCTAAGATTGTGAGTGTAGCATTGAAGATCCACTTGAAATAATTGTTATACATCCTATCAAGATCAAGATATACATTCTTCATGGCCACTATATGTTAGTTTGCAGATTTACCTTCCAGGACATCTTCCAAGGTATCAACATTGCATCATTTCATATTCACACTTCAATTACATAATTTTATCAATTGGTTTAATTACCTACAAGGGGTTTCACTTAGGCAAACCACTATTCACTAACAATCAATGATTTTTTCTTCCCTTCATTGTGTATTTGCAGATTTAGAGGTTGAAGATCAAGTGGAGAAGTTTGAATCAAGATTACAAAAATTGTCAAGTTGCAAGATTGACCTTCAGAGTGCAAGAAAAAGGAATTGAAGCTATATAATTAAGTACATGTTTTCAAGAGCTAACAACTGGGAATTTGAAATTGTAGAAATCAAGGAAAATAACCCATATCCTAGTTTTAGAAACTGTAACATGGACCCATTTTCCAGTGAAGGAGAATGAGTCCTTTGTGCCCTAAAAACAAGCCCCTTGTAGGGATGTGCAGGATCATGATGGACCAAAAAGTGGCGATATGATGGGTATGTGTAGGGTATGTGGCTGATGAATTTTTTTTAACCCAAAATTGATGAAACAAAAAGGGTTTTTAAAGGAAATTCTCAACTTTCCACCAATATAAATTATGCTTTACTTTGAATTTAATAAATAATTATTATTCATTTTCTATTTTAATTACAACTAAAGTCCTCAATTGATAGGTTGATTGAAAAACATCTATAGCTTTCAAATATCACATTTTTTGAACTGAATATGTGTCACATTCTATGCTTTGCATAATACAAGATTAAATAAAAGAAAATTGAATTTCATGAAGTTTTGACCAAGTTAAGGTGGTCGACATACAAGTTTTATATCTTTAAAAGTTGTAATAAAAATTCATAATTAATTATTTACTTGAAAAAAAATTACAAAAAAATATGCACCACATCTTGACATGAGTCCTCTACTTATATCTAAAATATTATAAGAAAATATTATCATTTTATTGTGGTTATGGTTGTCAAACAAACACCTACTTCTTATTTTTTCCCTGAAATTTAAGTGCTTCTGCATTGAAATTTCAAATTTTCACCAAACAATTTTAAAAAAAATAAAATCTAGTAGTTTAGAAACTAAATTCAATTTTCTACGAATTCTATTCTTACATATTTTTGAAATAATATAGATAACTTATTCAAATTTTTATGTCAAGTTTGCTAACTCTAATTTTTCTGAATTTTTTGCCACTTAAGGACTTGTTTCTTCCATGATGATCTTGCACATACCCTATAGCAAGGTACACACCTCTTTTATCTCTAAAAACTCCCCTCATAGTTGTTATAACAGTTAGGATCAATTTTTTATTATTATTTATATCTTCTAGCCCTCATAATTGCATAAATTATAGTGATTTTGTGTGGAAAAATTCTAGTGGTTTATCTTGATTTTGATAAGCCCTAACTTTTCCCACCTAATCATTAATGGTGAACCCAACATATTGAACATTACAATTTTCTATTTTTTGAATTCTTTGCATCTTAGATTAGATCTTGCACTAATTTGCATCTCATTTTCATTGAATTGAGATCTCATTTAAAGGGTTTCTTACATTGCATTCAAAATTACATCTCATATAGGGTTTAGATTTGCATTGTTTTGCATCTTTCTAAATATGAAAAATACAAAAAAAAATCATTCATTGTGCATATCATTTAGATCTCTTTTATTTGCATTTGAAAATTAAAAAAAATTGCATTTCAACCTAGGTATTTGCATTTATCTTTTAATTGCATTTTCACATTGTATTTTTGGAAAATATGAAACTGAAATTTACTGCCTCAGACCTGGAACTAAAAGAAATTACTGAAAGCTTTCAAATCAGTCAAGAATAGTTTAAAAATACCTAACTAGGATCTATTCACCCTTACTGGAAAATGAGTCCTTGATCAGGTCAAACCTGAACCTTTTGGCATACGAAAAAGAATTAAAAATCACCTTGAAATCAACATAAACATGTTAGAAAAACTTAACTAGGACCCATTCGCCCTTATTGGTGAATGAGTCCATGTTAGATGTAGATCTGTATTTTTTGAAAATTAAAATCTTAGTTTTAAGCTTCTATTTTTTGCTATTGTTTTCCTGTTTCAATTTCTTGATTTTCTATTTCATAAAACTCATTGCATTTAGCCTAAATTGCTTCATTTTGGTGCATTCTTAAAATTCCAAATTACATTCAAATGTTTCATTTTTAGTTTATTACATTGTGTAATTATCAAATTATCCTATTTAGATCTAAAATTTTGAAAATGGAAAACTATTTAAGTAATGTGTGGAAGTCCTAGTTCTCTTTAGTTGATGTTTCAAGTTGTGTTTTTGGCAATGACCCTAATTAAATTGAACTCACTCATGCTCACACAACTCCTAATGTATCTCCTCCTTGTGATTTTGACATCATCGAAGAAGATGATGACATCATGAACAACTTCATAAATGATTTCCTTAACAACCTTGAGAAAAATGCAACCTTTTACCCATCCATGAAACAACCAACACAACTTGAGATGTTTGGTCTTTTACATCTTGAATTTGAAACACAGGTTGACCCTAAGTTCTCTATAATAGGTGTACCTAGTTCCTCTAAACAAGGAAACAATCAACCCTCCTATGTTAACAAAGTAACCAACACATCAATAAGCCTCGAGGAAACATATGGAAAAGGATTCACAATCTTAAGTAAACAAGGATGTGATACAACAAGTGAACATGAAATTGATCAACTTCTAGAACAAATACCAACCAAAGATACTAAAGGGTTAAAATATTAGGATCCTCCCCCCGACATAATTAATATTCTTCCTAAAGAAACACCAATGCATCGTAATGATGAAATAATTGTCTTAGATCCCCCTCTAGACATACATATCCTCCTTTCTAAAGAGCAACCAATTCCTCCTAATGACAATGATAAAGAAGACAAGGTCATCTCAATTCCTCATTCCCTATATCCACCAAGGGAAATTTTTGAATCTAGCAAGCACAACAGGCCTTACAAGTTAAAGAAACTAAAATTCCCTAGTCTACCACTTGAAATTGAGAGAAAATTACAAATATTTCTAAACCAAGAACTTATAACATTACCACCCACGAAAGAAAAGATAAGACTATACCCTCAAGGTGAAAATGTTCCACATTGTTGATACCACAAAACTCTTGTACATAGTACTAATGAGTGCCACACATTCAAATTAATCTTGAGAAAGTTTCACTTCTAAGGAAATAATTGTTATCAAGTGATTCCATAGCATGCCCTTCTGGTCCTTTCCATGTAATGGTTGTAGAATCATGCTATAGTAACAAAAAACATTAGCCTTTTCCCTTACCTGGTTTGTGATAAATGATATTAAAACTAAACTAATGATGTCTTGGAGTGGTGTTGTAATCTTTTATACACATTCACACTATTATAGGACATTTATTTGACTAAAACATACCTTAATTGATCCTTTGCAAAGGTGTTGTAAAGTGTTGTAACACACTTTCATACTTTTCAAGGATGTATTTGTTTAATTAAGCCTTATGGGCCCCTTTCCTAATTAAATGTACATTATGTGTACCTTGTTTAAGTGTTGTAAAGTGTTATAAGGAACTTTCACACTTATCTTTGTGGTCAATAATTAATTGTAAGTAATTGGAGTAATTTAGCCCCTTTAATTCAAATTTAAGCCTTAATTTTCACACCTCCCAAAGATATATCCCAACACTCATAATTTAATGAACAAAATATTTCATTGGGAAAAATTTGGTCATGGAAAATGGTGCCAAGACCCATTCACCTTTGGTGAAAAATGGGTCCTCCCTTAACAAGACCCCCCTTTTCTAGTTGATCTAGAATGGGTTTTTAGCCCTCTTTCAATCCCTTGGGGGTTAGGCCTCGGTAAATTGAGCCAGGACCCATTTTCCCTAGGTGTTGAATGGGTCCTCCCTTAATGATACCCCCATTTTTTAATTTCATTCTAGCAGGAATTTCATAATGTTTGTTTCTAAATTTGGTGTCAGCCTTAATTGATTGAATTTTTGGGTTAATCTCCTAATTTAGTATAAATCAGGGGTTAATTCACATTGTTTCTCCTAACAAGATCTAGCAACTCATTATAAGTCTTCAAGCATTCAAGTAGTCAAGAATTAGAGCATTACAAGATCATTCATAAGGCATTTCAAGGCAGGTTTCAAGATTTTATTGCAGCAATTCAAGATCATATAATCATGCCACGGGTTTGAAGCATGCATTCATGTTGTTGAGCTAAGATTGTGAGTGTAGCATTGAAGATCTATTACAAGCATTGTTTCAAATCATGTTCAAGGATCCAAGATCTACATTCTTCATGGCCACTACATGTTAGTTTTCAGATTTGTTTCACAAGACATCATCCAAGGTGATATAGATTACACCATTTCATGTTTCATTCTTCATTCATTAATTTCCTCATTTGGTTTCATTACCTACAACATGTTTTACTAAGGAAAAGCCCCATTCACTAACAAAAAATAAGTTTTTCTTCCCTTGAGTGTGTGATTACAGATTTACAGGTTGAAGAGCAAGATTTGGACCAAAATTGTCAAAGTTACAAAATTACAAAAGTTGTCATTCAAAGTGTAAAATCAAGGAATCAAAGCTACAAAATTGGATACAAACTTCTAGAACTTAATAATAGGGAATTTAAAAGTGTTCAAATCAAAGAACAAGACCCTAAAATTAATTTTTTGAAACCCTAAAAGGACCCATTCGCCACTCAAGGCGGAAAAGTCCTATGTAGCTCAAAAACAATAATTTTTTTGCTAAGTACACAACTTTTTATGCTCTAAAACCTTCCCCCATAGTTGCTATAACAGTTAGGTAGAATTTTTTATTGTTATTTGCATCTTATCCTACACATAATTGTAGTTTTTAGGGTCTTAGAAAAATTAGTTGTAGAACCTCTTTCTCATGCATTTGGGTTTACCCTATTTTTCACCTTAAACATTAATGGTGAACCCGACATATTGAACATTGTAGTTTTCTAATGTTTGCAGTCTCTCATTACATCTTAAGTTATATTTTCCATTCATTTAGATTTAGATTTGCATTGAATTAAAATCTCATTTAGAGTTACTTGTTTTGCATTGAAATCTTGCATATCCTATAGGGTTTATATTTGCATCGTTTTGCATCTCTCTAAATTTGAAAAATACAAAAAAAAATTAGTCATTTTTCTTCTCATTTAGATCTCATATAATTGTATTTGAAAAGAAATAAAAAATTGCATTTCAAATTAGGCCTTGCATTTCATCTTTTTATTACATTTTTCAATTGAATTTCTAGAAAATTTGAAACCAAAGCTCATTGTCTCAAACCTGGAACTGAAAGATATAACTAAGAACTTGCAAATCATTAAAAAGTAGTTTAAAAATACCTAACCAAGACCCATTCTCCTTTGTTGGTGAATAATTCCCTAATCAAATCTAATCTAAACATTCTACCAACTGAAAAAGCATCAAAATTCACTTTGAAATCCACTTAAACATCTCAAAAATATGTAACTAGGACCCATTCTCCATTACTAGTGAATGAGTCCTTGTTAGCTACTACTATGCATTTTCAGGACATTAAAATCTTAGTTTATAACTCTTTTTTGGTGTTGTTACATTTTAGTTTCAGTTTCCTAATTTGTTTGATGAATTTAATTGTATTTAGCTTAAATTACTTCATTTTAGTGCATTGTTAAAAGATCAAAAATGCATCTTGAAACATTTTTTTTTCATCTTATTGCATTGTGTAATTAGTAAATTACATTTCATTCTAGGTTGTTGCATTGTCTGCTATTCTAGGGTTTGCACACTAGGTTTGTAAAACTTGCATGAGCTTTACAACTTGGTGTCCTATTCATGATACTATTATAAGACATAGTTCAAGGCTCATGTCTTCCCATGATATCTCACTTTCCATAGATCTTGGGTTTCCTAACTCAACCCTCCATGGCTTATAGTTTGCATATTTTCATTTCCCATGACTTCAACCCCTAAAACCAATGTCCCTAATGTCACCAACATCGTCCCTACCATTACCACTTCCACTCAAGCTTTGGGGTCTACTCAAAACCAGGGTGGACTTCCAATCACATCCTCCATGATACCAATATCCATTCCTACACACATGATCCCACAACCTATAAAAACATTCCAAGCTAGAACAACATTCTAACCTACAACAACAATTCAACCAACAACTACCATTCAACCAACCACAACATTTATACCTACTAGCACCATATACACTTCCATAGGTATTCCCATAGGAAATGCTTCAAACATAGTAATAGCTCAACAATCCACCTTCAATAACTTACAATTCACCAGCCCTCACGATACATACACTACACCACATTATTCCCCTCAACCTTATAACAAGAATGACCCTCTCATTAACTCACTTTTGCTAACTATGACATCCCTTAAACAAGTGGCAACATTACAACAGAACAATAATGGTCAACCTTTACAATACATCAAGTCCACCCTATTTTCTCTCAACATATTATGAGCACAAATGACACAAGGAAAAGAGGTTCCTTGATTTGAGAAATATGGTGGGAAACAAGATCATGTAAGACATGTTTTTTCCTTCAGAGCTATGTGTAGTGATTTCATCTTTGAGGATAAACTTTTGGCTAAGCTATTCCCTAAATCTTTGAAGGATACTGCTCTAGATTGGTTTTCATCTTTGCCAAACAATTGAATTGGTTCATTCAATGAAATAATTTATTATTTTACAACCACTTCCATATTCACATGGGTCCCAAGATGACCCTTGTAGATTTAATGGCATACAAGCAAAAAGAGGATGAGAAAGTGATTGATTTCATAGAAAGATATCAAACACTTTTTTTGCAAGTGAATATTAAGATTCCTAATGTCTACCTTCAAAGAATGTTCATTGCAAAATTACAAGATAAACTCCAAAGAAAAATTTAAATGTTGAGGTTTCCATCCTTCATAGAGTTATGTATATCCCTTCACGACCATCAAAACTTGACTAGTAGTCATGATGTGAAAAATCCCCCTAGTCATCCTGAAAATTTTGAATCCACAACTAAAAATTTTTATCAACCTTTAAAGAAACAAAATAAGGGTTGTTTACAAGTAAATCTCCCTCATAAGAGTTAACAAAACAATAATAAAGTGGCTTCTATGAAAATGACAACTCCTTTCATGGATAGGGAGAGAAAATTCACTCCTTTACTCGATACCCTTCACAATATCATGTTGCAACTTATTGAAAAAAACATGCTTACCTTACCTCCTATTAGAGAATGTTATCCTACTATACCATTTCTTAAAGGATATAAAAAAAAATATTATTGTCATTACCATCAAACAAATGGACATAGTACAAAATATTGTAAGCATCTTAGACATATTGTACAAGACCTTATTGATTCTAATCATTTACAAATTGGAGGTGTGAATGATGAAGGTAATAAGTCTATAGGTCCTAATCAAAATTTACAAATCTTTACAAATCCCATTCCTAAGCACAACATCTCATTGGTCAAAGCTAGAGAAACAAAGAATGATATGATGAATGTTGATACAAATGATGAAAATATGAATACCATTGAACAATATCCCACAAATGAAGTGATAGCATTTATCGAAGCTAAACCCCGTAAGGGCTTGACTAGACAACCTCTTGAAATTTCTTTCTCACAAAATGACATACCTAAATGTGCACCTAATGGTCCTCTTTACATAGTTGGTTGAATCAATAATAATCCCACTAATAAGATATTGACTGATCTCGTATGTGGAGAGAATGTGATCACATAATAATTCTTATATGTGCATGAGTTGGGTGTGTAGGATCATCATGGAAAAAATAGGCCCTTAAGTGGCAAAAAAATTAGAAAAATTAGAGTTAGGAAACTTGATGTAAAAAATTGAGTAAGTTATTTATATTATTTCAAAAATATGTAAGAATAGAATCTATAGCAAATTGAATGTAGTTTCTAAGCTACTAGGTTTGATTTAAAAAAAAGAAATCTATTTGGTGAAAATTTGAAATTTCAATGCAGTAGTACTTAAATTTTAGGGAAAAAAAAGTAGGTGTCTGTCTGACCACTTTAACCACAATAGAATGATAATATTTTTTTATAAGATTTTAGATATAACTATAGGGCTCATGTCCTGATGTGATGCATATTTTTTTGTAATTTTTTTCCAAGTAAATAATTAATTACAATTTTTTTATTACAACTTTAAAAAATATAAAAACTCGTATGTCGACCACCTTAACTTGGTCAAAACTTCATGAAATTCAAATTTTATTTTTTTAATCCTATATTATGTGAAGCATAGAATGTGATGCATGTTTTGGATTCAAAAAATGTGATACCATTTGAAAGCTATATATGTTTTCCAATCAGTTTATCAATCAGGACTTTAGTCGTAATTTGAATAGAAAATGAATAATAATTACTTATTAAATTCAAATTAAAGAATAATTTATATTTGTGGAAATTTAATAATTTTCTTTAAAAATCCTTTTCATTTCATCAATTTTGGGTAAAATAAAAGTCGTCAGCCACATACCCATCATTTTTCCACTTTTTGGGCCATCATGATCCTACACATACCCAACTATATCAAGAAACATATGATAACCCAAAAGCATGGATCAAGGCACATAATGGATTTTATTATCCTAGGATAGGCTCGATAGATCTTCCTTAAAAGGTGGGACCAAAAATATTATCAGTCTCATTCTCCATCATCCCACAATCAGACCAATTTCATGTGAAGCTAGGTTATCCATGGCTTTGCTCCATGAATGTCATTTCTTTGGTGTTGCATAATTTTTTAAAGTTTTCATTTGGAAATGACATCTTCATTGTGCATCATAGTGGATTTAATCCTAGCTCAGTAAAAGGGAATTTTTCACTAGATTACTTTTGGCTTGAGCCCATGGAACCTATCAAGCCTCATGAAGATTTCTTTCTCAAATCATATAAAAAATTCAAGGCAAAAAAAAAGAAAAAATATCCCTTCAAAACATGCCTCAATCTTTTTTAGAATCAACTATCCTCGATGAGACAATGATTGAATGAAAAGAACTTATGACCATACAAGAACAACCTCCTACAATTTCCCACTTGAGACCATGAGATAATACAAACAACCCCATTGTTCCTCCTAGACTCAAAGAAGTTACAATGTCACAGTGAAAGAGATTGAGCAACCTCTTGTTGTTTCTTCTAGTCCTCCCAAGGATGAGAAGGAACCTATGATTGGAAAACCCGCTCTTACACAAAAACAAATTGACAATAAATTGAAATGAAATTGAAGTCTTAGAGAGCATAAACATAGACTTCATGCTATTGCTCGTATATTGCAAACTCAAGAAGACAACCATAACTTAGAAAATCAAAATTCAAACCTACTAGAAGTAATGCATGATGACTCTCAACCCTCACCACAACATAAACAAGAACATTGCATGGAAATTGTTATTTGACCTCCTCCTGTGATTAACTTAGATGATGACATTGACATTGCAAATATTGATGAAAGAGTGCATGATGAGTTGAATACATTATTTTCTTCTTCCATTAGCTTAAATGAAAAATCTCCTAAAAAGAGTTTTGAACATGGTACATGCCCTAGTTTGACACTTAATGTTGTCCCTGTGGCTAGTTATCTTCTATTTATATCGACCAAAGTTGGGAGGTAGACAAACTGCTTTAGGTTGACTCACCTATGCCTTACTAGTCTTTTTCATTTTCATTTTTCTTTATATGATTCCATGTGCATAATGTGATCCCCTGGGTATGTGTAGGATCATGATGGGTATGTGTAGGGTATGTGGCTAATGATTTTTTTTACCCAAAATTGATGAAATGAAAAGTGTTTTTAAAGGATATTCCCAGCTTTCCACCAATATAAATTATGCTTTACTTTGAATTTAATATATATTTTTTATTCATTTTCTATTTGAATTATGACTAAAGTCCTGATTGATAGGTTGAATTAAAAACATCTATAACTTTCAAACAATATCACATTTTTTGAATCAAAAACATGTGTCACATTATATGCTTTGCATACTATAGGATTAATAAAAAATATTTGAATTTCATGAAGTTTTGACCAAGTTAAGGTGGTCATACATACGAGTTTTTATATTTTTTTAAAGTTGTAATAAAAAAAATTCATAATTAATTATTTACTTGGAAAATAATTACAAAAAATATGCATCACATCAAGACATGAGTCATTTACTTATATCTAAGATATTATAAAAGAATATTATCATTTTATCATGGTTAGGGTGGTCAGATAGAAACCTACTTCTTATTTTTTCCCTAAAATTTAAGTACTACTCGATTGAAATTTTAAATTTTCATGAAATAGATTTTTCTTTTCAAAAAATAAACCTAGTATTTTAGAAACTAAATTCAATTTGCTACATATTTTTGAAACAATATAGATAACTTATTCAAATTTTTACATCAAGTTGCCTAACTCTGATTTTTTTGAATTTCTTGCCACTTAAGGGCCTATTTTTTCCATGATGATCCTGCACATATCCCCCTATGACATTGTGTTTGATGTTCCTCTTTCTTTTCATGCATTCTTCTATATGTACCTTCATTCTTCTCTATGTCATAAGCTTTCTTTTTCATTTGTCTTGCATTTTCCCTTTGGAGATGACACAAGGCATTGAAACATTCATGTCTCTTCCATGTTGACCCAAAAGATTTTCTTTTCTCTTTTCCATTTGTCTTGTGTTTTGCTTTTGGGGATGATGCAAGACGTCAAGATATTCATGCTTCTTCCATGTTGACCCAAAAGGTTTTTCTTTGTTTTTGCTCTCTTTGTGTCATTCTTCTAGTTCTATGAGTATTTGGGGAATGATGATAGTTCCATGATCTATGACAACATTATAGCACAAACATACTAAAATCAAATCTATAGATCACTTATGTAGTTGTGGGGGAATCCCTTCCTTCCTATTTCATGATGCAACTTATTTTGAAAACATTTGACTTGGCATAGGGTTTTTCGAGGAAGGCTCTCATGTCTTTGGATCAAAACATTGGATAATTTAAAGTAATTTTCCATAGTGATGGTATAGCAACCATTTTAAAGTGGGGGCATACATTGATGATGTGTTTTGGAAAAATATCATGTCACAATTTTCTTTTTCTTCTTGTGATGTGTCCTCTTCTTGGTGGTGTCATTGGGTTTGATGCCATCCAAGAGTGTATGGTCTATTGTCATTGTATGATGTGAACGAGGCATCCCATGGGTGACGATATGACACTTTTGACTTGTCCTCTCTTGGAGAAATTAGGAACAATTCTCTCTAAGAGGCATAGCATTAAAAAAACAAAGTGAAATCACCTTTAACAAATTTTTTACATCACAAAATCATTTACATTGTGGTGCCTTATTGAAGTTATCAAGAAGATAACTTTGGTATGGTTAGTGTAATGGGAAGCCAATGCATTGGCATGACTTTCTTATTATACGGTGGGAAGCCAAAACAATGGCATGAACTTCTCACTAAACCACTTCTTTGGGACAACTCACCTAGTGGATAGACTGAGGTTCCACTACCCCAAAGTGAGCAACATATGTTATGGACAAACAACCTTGTTCTACATCATGTTAGAATGGTTGTTCTTGATCCTTATTTTTATTTATTTTTCCTAGCCTTTCATAGGGTATGATCATGTATCTTTATTATTGCTACATAATTAGTGTCTTGGATGTCTAGTTTAGTGTGATTTTGACATGGGGTCATCCTCTAACTAAAGTGGGGGAAAAATGTGGTAACAAAAAAGTAAGCCTTTTCCCTTGGTTTGGGATAAATGATATTAAAATTGAACTAATGATCTCTTTGAGTGGTGTTGTAATGTGTTGTACACATTCACACTATTCTAAGAACTTTATTTGACTAAAAAATGCCTTAATTGATCCTTTGCAAGGGTGTTGTAAAGTGTTGTAACACACTTTCACACTTTTCAAGGATGTATTTGCTTAATTAAGCCTTATGGGCTCCTTTCTCAATAAAATGTACATTATTTTTACCTTGTTTAAGTGTTGTAAAGTGTTATAAGGAATTTTCAAACTTATCTAGGTGGCCATTAATTAATTGTAGGTAATTGGAGTAATTAACCCCCTTTAATTCAAATTCAAGCCTTAATTTTGACACCTTCTGAAGATCTATCCTGAAACTCATAATTTAATTAACAGAATATTTCATTGGGAAAAGTTTGGTTCTAGAAAATGGTGCCAAGACCCATTCTCCCTAGGTGGCCAATGGGTCCTCCCTTAATGGGAGCCCCCTTTTTTAGCTAATCTAGAATGGGTTTTTAGACCTCTTTCAATCCCTCGGGGTTAGGTCTTGGTAAACTGAGCTAGGACTCATTTTCCCTAGGTAGCAAATAGGTCCTCCCTTAATAATACCCCCCTTTTTGAATTTTATTTTGGTGGGAATTTAATAATATTTCTTTCCAGATCTGGTGTTGACCTTAATTATTTGAATTTCTAGGTTAATCTCCTAATTTAGTATAAATGAGGGGTTAATTCACATTATTTCTCCTAACAAGATCTAGCAACTCATTCTAAGTCTTCAAGAATTCAAGTAATCAAGGATTAGAGCATTTCAAGGCATATTTCAAGAGTTTATTATAGCAATTCAAGATCATATCATCATGACAAGGGTTTGATGCATGCATTCATGTTGTTGAGCTAAGATTGTGAGTGTAGCATTGAAGATCTATTACAAGAATTTTTTTAAATCACATTCAAGGACACAAGATCTACATTCTTCTTGACCACTACATGTTAGTTTTCAGATTTGTTTCACAAGACATCATCGAAGGTGATATCAATTACGTTATTTCACAATTACATTATTTCACATTTCATGCTTCATTCAATCATTTCATCATTTGGTTTAATTACCTACAAGGGGTTTGATTGAGGAGAACCCCCATTCAATAATAATAATAAAAAAAATCTTACCTTGAGTGTGTGGTTGTAGATTTACAGGTTGAAGAGCAATATTTGGAGCAAAATTGTCAAAATTGTCAAAATTGCAAAATTGCAAAAGTTGTCATTCAAAGTGAAAAGTTAGGGAATCAAAGCTACAAAATTGCGTACAAACTTCCAAAACATGATAACAGGGAATTTGAGAATGTAGAAATAAAGGAACATGACCTCAAAATAATTTTTCTAAAACCCTAAAAGGACCCATTCGCCACAGAAGGAAAATGAGTCATTTGTAGCTCAAAATCAACTTTTTGGCTAGGTACACAACTTTTTATGCTCTAAGAACTTCCCCCATAGTTTCTATAATAGTTAGGTAGCATTTTTTATTGTTATTTGCATCTTATCCTACACATAATTGTAGTGTTTAAGGTCTTAGAAAAATTAGTGGTAGATCATGTTTCTCATGCATTTGGGTTTACCAGGTATTTTAAACACATACCGTTCTCACTATTACATGTTATAGATTTATGGAAAATCACTTTTATTGATGCAAGGAGCTCAATATAATTACCTACCTTAGCTCATTATTTCTTGCACTAAGTAGGGGAAATAATTTAACATCCTAGCTTTAGGTTGACTCGCATGTGCTACTAGCTAGTATTTTACATTTTCATGTTTTCTTTATATGATTACATGTGTGTAATGTGATCCCCTGTGATGTTTCATTTGATGTAACTTTCTCTTTTTTTGAATTCCTCTATATGTACCTTTATTTCTCTTTATTTCATAATCATTTTATTTTTCTTTTGTTTTCCTTTTGGGGATGATGCAAAGCATCAAGACATTCATGTCTTTTCCATGTTGACCCAAAATATTTTCTTTTATCTTTTTCATTTGTCTTGTGTTTTGTGTTTTCCTTTTGGGGATGATGCAAGGCATCCAGAAATTCAAGTCTCTTCCATGTTGACCCAAAAGAATTTTTATTTGTTTTCAATCTCTTTGTGTCATTCTTCCAGTTCTATGAGTATTTAGGGAATGATGACAATTCCATGCTCTATGACAACAATCTAGCAAAGACATATTGGCCCTAAATCCATATATCCCTTATGTGTTTTTGGGAGCAACCCTTCCTTCCAATTTCATGATGTAGCTTATTTTGGAAACATATGACTCGGCATATGTAGTGATTTTCGAGGAAAGATCTCATGTCTTAGGAAAAAAATTTGGCTACTTTAAAGCAACTGCTCATAGTAATGGTGTAGACACCACTTTATAGTGGGGGCATATGTCGATGACATCTTTTGGAATATTTCATGGCATGATTTTTCTTTTTTCTTGTGTCATTTCCTCTTCTTGGTGGTGTCATTGTGTTTGATGTCCTCCAAGAGTGTATGATCTACCATCATGGCATGATGCAAACAAGGCATACCATGAGTGACAATCTAACAAACTTCACTTTTCCTCTCTTGGAGACATTAGACACAATGCTCCCTAAGAAGAAGACCTTTACATGAAAAAAGTAAAATACCCTTTAACAAAAACTTACATACATGGCAAAAAAATGTAGTTACAAAAGCATTACATTGTGGTGCCTTCTAATAATTGTTAGGAGGATAACTTTGGTATGGTATGAGAGGCTAATATGATTATCTGATTTTCCACCTCATTGGGATAATTCACCTAGTGGATAGACTAAGGTTCCACTACCCCAGAGTGAGCAGTGTACATTTCAAAAAAATAGCCCTATTCCATATCACATTGGGAGGATTGTGCTTGATCCTTTTGTTTCTTTTCTTTTCCTTTGATAGGGTATGATTATGTATCTTTGTTATTGATGCATACTCAATTGTCTTGAATGTCTACTTTAGTGTGATTTTGACATAATGTCATCCTCTCACTAAGGTGGGGGAAAAATGTAGTAAGGGAAAAGTATCCTTTTTCCCTACCTGATTTGGGAATAATTATCTTTGAATTAACCTAATTTTTCCTAGGCTTAATGTTGTAATGTGTTGTAACATATTCAAATTGATCTTGGGCACCCTTTTAATAAAATGGACTTAATTTGTACCTTATTTAAGTGATGTAAAGTGTGGAAACACGTTTTCACACTTATCTAGGGTTCTCTTAATTAATTTTAGTTCATTAGAGTTAATTAGCCCCTTTAATTGAAATTTAAGCCTTATTTTTGATACCTCCCGAAGATCTATCTCGACACCCATAATTCAAATTACATAACATTTAATTGCGAAAAATCAAGGTCCTAGAAATTTTTGCTAGGACCCATTTTCCCTAGGTGGTGAATGGGTCCTCCCTCTATAGGACTCCCCTTTATCAACATATTTCAAATGAGTTTTTAATGATCTTTCATATCCCGAAGGCAAGGTCCTAGAAAATAGTGTCAAGACCCATTCACCCTATGTGATGAATGGGTCCTCCCTCAATGAGGACCCCCTTTTTTTAATTTCATTTTGGAGGGAGTTTAATAATGTTTGTTTCCAAATTTGGTGTCGGCTTGAATTGTTTGAATTTTGGGTTTAATCTCTTCATTTAGTACATATATAGGATTAATTCACATTATTTCTCCTAGAAAATTTAAGTTATCATAAGAGTACATTCACACGAGAATTTTCAAAGGCATTTCAAGATAGATTATCAAGAATTTATTGCAACAGTTCAAGATCATTTCATTATGTCAAGGGTTTAGTGGATTCATGCATGTTGTTGAGCTAAGATTGTGAGTGTAACATTGAAGATCCACTTGCAAGCATTGTTATGCATCCTATCAAGATCAAGATCTACATTATTCATGGACACTGCATGTTATTTTTCAAATTTATCTTCCAAGACATCTTCTAAGGTATCATCATTGCATCATTTCATATTCATGCTTCAATTACATTATTTCATCAATTGGTTTAATTACCTACATGAGGTTTGACTTAGGAAAATGCCTATTAACTAACAATAAACATTTTTTTCTTCCCTTGAGAGTGTGTTTGTAGACTTATAGGTTGAAGATCAAGTGGAGAAGAAGTTTGAAGGAAGATTACAAAAGTTTTCAAGTTGCAAGATTGACCTTCAAAGTCCAAGAAAAAATAATTGAAGCTCCATAATTAAGTATAGGTATTTGAGAGCTAACAACTATGAATCTGAAAGTGCAGAGATCAAAATAAGTAACCCAAATCCTAGTTTTACAAACCCTAACAGGGACCTATTCGCCACTGGAGGCGAATGAGTTCTTTGTACCATAAAAAAAGGCATCTTGTAGCAAGGTATATATTTCTTTGAGCTTTAAAAACTCCCCTCATAGTTGCTATAATAGTTAGGATCAATTTATAATTGTTATTTATATATTTGGCCATCATAATTGCATAAATTATAGTGATTTTTTGTGGAAAAATTTTGGTGGTTTATCTTGATCTTCATAAGCCCTAACATTTCCCACCTAATCACATTAAATGACCTAGAAAAGCATGTAAAAAAAAACAAAAAGTTGAGAGATGAAAGGTGTGCACTTAGAAACCTGAAGAGGACTGGATGAAGGCTTGGAATTTTGAAAAAATTGAAATTAATGCATGTTGGGACTCATACACTAGTTAGGATGATTTAGTTCTAGATTAGGGTTTCTAGGCATGAACAAAAATCAGGTAGAGATATGACTCAAACTCTTGAAATTTGAAAATTTGACTATACTGGGACTCATATGTGAGAAGTGGCATATTATTCTAGTTAGGGTTTTCTAGAAATTCAAAGTTTGGTTCTACTCTTCAATGCTTGATCTATCCTTTCCACCCAATTTCTAGGTCTAAATCTCTGATTTGCAACCTGCATATGCATTTTTGTGATATCCAATGCAAGGTGACAACTTTGACAACTTTGAAAGCTTGAAAAATTTCTCCAAACTTTCTCTTCAATGTTTCTTCAATCTAGATATGGAAATCGCACAATAAAGAGAGGGAAAAAAATGTTGTTTTGTTAGTGGAAAGGGGTTTGCCTTGGTCAAACCCCATTTTGGTAATCAAACCTTGAAATGAAATGAAATAGGATAGGAGAATAATGAACGAACAACATGCAATGTTCTAACTCAACAAAACCTAGCAATAAAGTGTTGTAATCATGTATGAGATGGCTCCAATGGATGTAGATCTTGACTAGATTGCTTGAATGTGATAGATCTTGACTTGAATGCTAGCTTAAATCATGAAACCCTACATCGCAATTGTTAACTAAAAAAGAAACATGATGCATGATGACTTTGACATGATGCTTGATGCTTGAATAATTCTCTAAAACACTTGATAATTAGCCCTTTTATTCTTTTGAATGGTCTTGTAAAAACTTGAATGCTCTTGTGAACTCAAATTTCACTATAAAGATGCTTGCTCAACTTGCTAGGTGTAAAATGAGTGAAATAAACTTGTATTTATACTTGTTTATGCATAATTTCCTAAAATTACAACACTACACACTGACACTAGATCTAGGAGGATAAAATCCTGTAAAGAATTTGAATTAATTTTGATTTTAGGCTACACAAGACTTATACACCAGAAGTGGTGTATGAGTCCCATTAGGCTTAACAATGGGACACATTTTAAAAAATGCTTAGAATGATGCAAAATCCAAATTAGGGCCCTAAAACCTAGGTGGGACTCATATGTCCAATGTGGTGTATGAGTTTTGGATCACGAAATCCAATCCTCACAATCTTAAAACTCATAAATTATAATTGGATGTTGATTTATGTAGGGATTATCCTCAAAAAGATGCATTAAATGAGGCTTGTGGATGAAAAATAAGACCAATTAAAGCATAAAGAAGTCCATTATTTAATAAATCCCTAGAAAAGTGTTAAAGTGTGTTACAACACTTAACAACACTCTAAATAAGGCACCAATAAGCTCATTTAGTTCACAAGGGCCCAAGACCTAGTGTGAATATGTTAGACATATTACAACACTAAATCAAGGCCATGTTAGGGAGTACTTTTTACATCATTATATCTAGCCCCCACATTGGTGAGAGGAGGAACTTGCTTCCAACTCTCACTAAAGTAGACCAACGTGCATCAAGAGGGGTCCCAATACACCTATGCTAGTAAGATAGGATGGCCATGATTGAGAGGGTTGCACAAGCCCCTAAGACCAAGTTCCTATGATAGACCAACATAGGTACAAAATAAAACATGATTGAAAATGATATAAATAGAAATAACAAGGCACAAGCATACACTGCCAAAGAAAAAGAGGGATGGATCAAGCTTCGACCATTTTTCCATTGTGATGTGGATCAGATCTAGGTTTTTTTTCTAAAAAATGGACACTCACTATGAGGCAACCAAACTTTAGGCTATCACTGGGTGAGTAATCCAAGAGGGTGAGACACATACACACACGTGAGTGGCTATGGGAAATTCATGCCTCAGATTGGCTTCCCATCCAACCAAACAAAATTTATACCTCCTAATAACTTTGATAAGATTCCATGCAACAATTAACTTTGAGCTTCATGAGGCAAGAAAAGCTTCATGTGCTTTGAACTCATGAACAAACAAGATGGCTCCATAGGCATGCAAAGTGTATTATGCAAGGTGGCCATATAATTGAAATTTCGTAAATGCAAAATAATGTAAAGAACATTCAAAAGATTCTTACTTAGTTCATGTAAGGACTTTAACTTACAAAACCTTATGCCTAATGTTTCCAAGAGAGGAAAAATAAAATAATAGAAGATTCAGGACTTAGGGGATGTAATGTATCATATCAAGTCACTAAGAGGAATATAATCTACTAAGAGAGATCACACTCTTGAGTGACATCATACCTAATGTTTCCACAAAGCGAAAGATGCATCACATGAAGTAAGAAGACTGCACCATGAAACATGGGAAATGAAAAAGAATAATGTTGATGTATGCCCCCACTTTAAATAAAAAATTGCTAAACACCATGATGTGATCAATTGCTTTAAAGTAGCAAATGATAAATGATAACAATGAAGATGACATGAGAGCTAATTTGGAAAACCTATGCCAAGTCATGTGTTTCCATATAAGGCTATTTCATGAAAAGGAAAAGAGGGGTTGCCCACAAAATGAAACTCCAAACACATGAGGGATCCATGGACTCGGAGTTAGTATGTTCTTCGCTACAATGTTTTTAGAGAGCTCAAAACTGTTATGATTCCCCAAATACTCAGAGAACTAGAAGAATGACACAAAGAGAGAGAAAACAAAGAAAAACCTTTCGAGTCAACATGGAAGAGACATGAATGTTTTGATGCCTTATGTCATCCCCAAAAGGAAAACACAAGACAAGTGAAAATATAAAGGAAAAGATTTTGGGTCAACATGGAAGAGACATGAATGTCTCAATGCCTTGCATCATCCCCAAAAGGATAACACAAGACAAATGAAAAGATAAAGGAAAAATATTTTGGGTCAACATGGAAGAGACATGAATGTCTCGATGCCTTGTGTCATCCCCAAAAGGAAAACACAAGACAAAGAAAAAGATAAAATATTTACAACATAGAGAAGAATGAAGGTACAAATAGAGGAATATGACAAATAGAGAGATACATCAAACAAAATAGAAAAAGGGATCACATTACACACATGCAATTAAACACAATAAAAATAAATAATGCAAAAGACTAGCAACGGACACACAAGTCAACCTAAAGCAGGTAATTTGTATCCCAATCATGTTCATTATATATCGAAGGCGAACAACTAGCTAGAGGGACAATGACAAATGAATTACTAGGACAAGTATATCTAATTCTTGCAATGCAAGAATGAGATGAGGTAGGTGATGAGAAGGGTCATGTAATAGTGAGCATACAAAAATGCTATAACTATTTACAGATAGTAAGCAAAAAGGAACATACGCCTTAGGCGAAGATCTCTATGAGGTCAAATTGTTAAAATATCCTTATTATAGTACGACACTCATTAATAATATGCCTAAGAGTTTGATGGTATACACAATACTTCATGTTATCTTTAGGAATTTATTTTCTAGTAGGGGTGGTAGTTTAAGCTTATTTGTGTCTATAAGGTGTTTCATTTTTCGTTCAATTTTTGTTTGAGTATGTAAGAATGATAATGGTTTGAGCTTGTAAGGTCTTTTTTTTTACTAAATTCACCAACTTCTTGAGTTGAATGTTGAGGAGGAGGACCTAAGTGTTATGGTGAGAAAAAGCTTGTATAAAAATGAAAAGGTGAAAATAATGATAAAACTAGGTGATACATAAAATTATTGAGAGCTATGAAACACTAAGACTGCATACAGTTGGTTACTTTTGATGAAAACTAAAAATACATAGCTTGTTAGTGTAAGATTATGCATAAAATTTCATGAACAAGTCTATTCTACATATATTCTCATGAAGGAAAAAAAAAGTTTCACAAACTAGAGGCTTCTATGGAATTTTGAGACACAATTCATAACCTGCACACTCCTACTTTTGCAAAAATGGCATAAAATTAGGCAAAGCTAAAGGAAAAGAAAATTTCAAAAAAAACTTGATCAATCACCTGAAATGCACAATACTTTCAAGAAAAAGGAAGGTAAAAGAAGTCTTCAATGATCTCCAAGGTAAAAATTATGTATTTCATACTCCAAAACTGATGAGTTACAAAAGATGCTCAAAAACTATTGCAAAGGACTATACTATTCACAATCTCCAAAAAGTTTGCATAATCAGAACTGAACTCAAATGAGTTACAAAAATTTGTTTTTAAGAAGCCAACACCTAAGTTTCTCCACAAAATAAGGTTCTAGAAACCTCATTTTCGTAAGCACCCAGAAAGCCTAAAATCTAGCATGTAAATCTTCTCCAAAAGAGCTCATGTTGGATGAAAAAGTCAAGTAAAACTTAATCCAACCATAACTACTCCTAAAAGTGATCTAAAAAGGCCTATATTCTCTCAAAAAAGGGATGAATCACCCTATCTCTTCTCCACATTCCCAAATTGAAAATAACCTCCCCTTGTTTGTGGCATGTCATAGAAACAAGCATATCTCCATCCTTCCTTATGACTCAATCATATCACACATGTTCCTATAGTTTTGCATTCTAAAGAAATAATTTAAGTAAAAACTAATTCATAAAATATCACTTTACTTAAGTATTTTACAATGAAAATTAATGCAAAAATAAAAATATCACCATGTATTCGGCCATTAAGAAATACCAAGGTAAACATTATAAAGTTTTAAAGATTTAAACATGACACAAAGGGGCCATGGTTTCTAGAAAATGTGAATTAAAGTTTTAAATTAAAAATTTAATGCTTGGGAAAAAATGCCTCTCTTCCATCGATGCATTCATTAGGGTGAAACCCTAAGAAAAAAGCAAAGAGAAAATGCAAATTGTTTCATTTGATATTTTGAAGCTTCTCGAAGAAGCTTAGAGCCACCATCGAGGCTTTGTGAAAGTTCTGCAGGAGTTTTCCATGGCTGAAGTCACAGTAACAAAGGAATTCTCTTATTGATTTTGACAAAAATAACAATAGGTAACTTGTGTATTATTAGAACAGAAAAGAAACCATTTTTTTTTTTTGGATTTGGCCTAGGGCTGTTGTATACAAATTTCTTTCATTTATTCTAAATATTTTCTTGTTCCCTATGATTTCTTCTTCCCTTGCCGCCATATCCATGCTTCTAGGATGCATCTCAGAGAAAGTCAAAAGAAACTTGAAGAAAGGTAAGATGCTTCATGAAATCTCAGAAAATTACTCTCCTTATTTGCAATTTAAGGAAATTTTGATTAAACCCATGAGGGTTTCATGCTTGGCCCTTGGCCATAATATTTGTCACCGGGCTATGCTGGGTTTTATACTCCATTTTTCATTTTGTTTTGGATTTGTGCTTTTCAAGGTTTAATTTCCTTCATTTTCTTTTGTTCTCGCTCTTCCTTGCATTATGCAGACCTTAAATAAAACCCACAAAATCCCTTCATGCAGTATTTTGTTTTTTTTTTACAAAAAATTCTCTTCACCTATTTCTTTCATGGCCATCATTAACACTTAGCATTCCATTTTCTATAGATATTAATCTGAAAATTGTATGCATTATTTAAATTTCCCTTGTAGATTGAAATTGTTATAGCTATGTATAAATAAAAATAGGAAACTCTTCTGTCTTTTAAATGGCCATTGGCTAGTATAAAGAAAATGATAAAGCTCTATTCCTCTGAAATTTCTTATGGAACGAACTTGAGGCCGAATCTGTATTTTTACTATTATTTGAGTTTCTGGGTTACTTTTTTTCCTTTACGACCTTGTTTCAATTTACACTTTTAAACCTAGAAGGGTTTAGCCTCTTTTGCATATATCAAGGGATTCTTCTTCTTTTCTACAACATTAAATGCTTGTCTTAAACCTAGAAAACACCCTATCACTTTCATCCTCCAAGCTAATTTTTTGAATTCCTTTAGAGCAATCCATGTAACTATAGCTACATTGTTTTCTACTTGCTTCTTATTATTGGGAAATTTTCCTTCAAATTCCATCCCCATTAAACATCATGGTAATTGATATTCTAGATTCTTGATCAGCTCTTCTTTTATATAAAACTATGGTTTTCATGTAAGGACTATGGCAGTCCCTAAGCTTTGGCTTCGACTATTATAAAAAATTTGCTACAGAGAAATAAAATGTTGCTTTAAAATGACATCTGCAAGTATTATAGCATTTCCTTTACCATTTATTCTCATTTGGTGATCATAAAAACCACTAAAATGCAAACCTTGATCTCTGTCCCTTATTTTGCTCTATGATTGTATGATTGCACATACAATATCATTGATGGTACCATGATATAAAACAATGATCCCCATTTATTTCATTGAGGACATGAAAGTAAACCATATTGGTATTCATTCACCATAATGCATTACTCTTGGGATGGAAAATATAATACACTTCTTTAATCAATTGGAGATAGCATGATTTATGTTGCTGAAGCTTTGTTGCTTCTCTTTGTCATAATATTGCAATGTGATTCTTGATATTTGTTTTGAAGGAAAGCATGTTGTCTCCTTTCATCTAGATGTTTCTCTGAAACTAATGTCTTCATGGCGTTGTGTATCAATGCATTCATGTGGTTGTATTGTACTCTATATTTGATCATGAATTTAAACTGTATCAAGTGATAATTCTTGATTAGATGATTCTTATGCAATTTATCTCTCTTGCATTTGTTAAATACATATGAAATGTTTCTAAAAAATAATTGTGAGTTGGGCTCAACCCTCAGGGGAGCAACATTTATCCCCACTCATATTTGATTTAAGTTAATTGCACCTATTTCTACACGTGAAACAAACAAATTAGAAATAAAATGCCTACCTTAAGTGTGTATAATGTTCTATTTTGGCTTTTATGGACACTTAAGATAGGAATTACATTTGATGCACATAGGAATTAACATATGTATGTATGGGTAGATGTGCATGTTCAAAATGTAACCTCTCATTTCTTAGAACTTATTGTTCTAACTCATTTATCTTACCCAATGCAGGCAACCAAATACCATGCACCTAGGGCCAAGCAACTATAGGGAGCAAGGCAAGAAAATCAGGAGTAGATTCATTTGCAATACCGGTCATAAAGGAAATGAATGGTTGCCTTCTTTATATGTTCATTTTATTTTCAACATTTACTCATTCATGTATATTTTAGTTTCTATTTTTATCAAATGAGTTAGTCAGTCTCATGACTTGTTGTGTGAGACACATGTACCTATATACATTCAATAAAGATTACATTTTCAAAATGATTGTAAAATATTTTATGTTTCATTCACTTGTATGCATGTAATAATTTTGTATTCTTGTAATATTTTAAAGTTGTTTCATTTTATAACTGAATGTAACATAGAAGGTTTAATAAAATTTACCATTCAATTTGAAACATAGATGGCTCTTCCTAATTGATCCTGTAGGTGAAAATATGATAACATTTTTGGCAAGATCTACTGGATGTTTTCCTACTAAACATGAAAAAACAGTGGCCTAGACTCTTCTATTGGGAATGGAGTCATTAGGAATACTCCGAAATAGACCTAGAGCAGTTTTGTACACAATTGTAACTCACTTGTGACTCATCAGAATAGTTCAAGTTACTTGGAAATTTATTGAAAAAAAGAAATGCATAAGGGAAACTGCTAAAATGTGTTGGAACGACACTTAGGGAAATGAAATAGCAACTAAACCAATGTGCATAAGCACTTATTGAAAGCATAAAACCTAACCTAAGATATACAAAGGTAAATAATACCTCAAAACAACGTTTGAGGTGAACCCCATTAACTTGGATTGGAAATATTTCTCCACCCATGTTTGATAGCTGAAAAGCATTGTGCTCCTTGCATTTTGTGATAGTAAATGGGCCTATCCAGAAATGATCAAACTTTGTATGCTTTCCTAGTCCACTCTTTAGCACATCCCACTTGAGAACAATATCACCTTCTTTGAAAACTTTGGTTGCAACTTTCTTATCAAATGTTTTCTTTGTTTGGAGTTGATGATACTCCAAAGTTTTCATTGCTTTGTCTCTTGTTTCTTCAACCTCCATGAGATTTGCATATCTTACTGACATTGGGTCCTGTTCTTCAAATATTTCTAACTAGTGAACAATTTCTAGAGTTGGAAGCTCTACAGATAGAGGTAATATGGTCTCTTTTCCATAAACAGGTACATATGGTGAATTACAAACTGATCTCTTAGGGTTTTTTCTATCTATCCAAAGTGTAGATTTCAATGTAGTATTCCAAACCCTTTGATTCTCCTCCATGGTTCTCTTAATAATTCTAATCAAATTTTTATTTGTACATTCAGCTAAACCATTACTTTGTGGGTAATAATTCAAGGAATTATTCAAATGAATTCCATGTTTAACAACCCAATCTATAACTCTTAACCCAAAAAATGCAGGAGCATTATCTGAAATGATGGAGTCAGGAACTCGAAATCTGGTGACTATATCTTCATAAAACCTAAGAACAAAAGATTCATTAGCTTCTTTCAAAGCTACTACTTTTGTCCACTGTGTAAAATAATTTGTGGCTATAAGCACCCACTTGTGACCAACATTGGAAGGTGGATTAATTGGCCCAATAAATTCAATGCTCCATCTCATGAAGGGTTGTTCTACCTGAATTGGCAACTTCCCCTTTCCTAAAAAAAGAGCACACTTAGCACACTTTCTTTCCTAAGCATGGGAATCCTTAAATAAGTTGGGTCAATAATAGCTAGCCCTCATGATTTTCCAAGCAGTTGTCCTTGGAGCAAAGTGACCTCCTGAAACTCCATCATGAAATTCATGAAGTACCTTTTTTGTCTGATCATTGTCAATACACCTTAATAAAACACTGTTAAGGTCTTTTCTAAAAAGAATATTGTCAATGAGGACATATGGAATTGATTGTAACCTGTAATATCTTTGTTTTGATCTGTCTAGATCTAGTGGAAATTCACCAGTTTGAAGAAAATGGGTCATTTCTTGAACCCAAATTGCTGCTAACATAGGTATATCACCTTGAGCATTTTGAGGCTCATCTGTAGTAGCTAAAACAACATCATTTTCTAATTTTTGTGCATCTTCAGAAGTTGAGGCAAGTTGCTCACAAAGTCCTCTACCTCTAACAAGTTTTGTGATCTTGATGTCAACATCAAACTCCATTGCTTTTGTGATCCACCTTGATCTTTTTTCAGTCAAATATTTGTTCAACATAAATTCTTTCACACTCGAGTGTGAAACCAAAAGATGAATTTTGTTGTTGGAGATTAGAGGCTTAAATTTCTTTAAGCCCCTAATTACAGTGAGAACATGTTTCTCAACAAATGTATATTTCTTCTCATAATTAGAAGACCTTGACTAAAGAAAGCTATTGGCTGCTCTAAATTATCACTATTTTTTTGAACCAACATAGTAGAAATAGAACTAATGCTGCCAAAAGCATACAAAATGAAGTCTTTAGAGAAATTTTGGTTTACCAGTGTTGGGGCTGATGCTAAAGCTTCCTTGTTTTCTTCAAAACTATATTTTTCTTATCTAGTCCAACTGAAAACTACATTCTTTTTAAGCATGGTAGTCAAAGGCTGTAATAAATTTGCAATATCAAGTATGAATCTCCTCAAAAAGTTGATTTTTCCTAGAAATTTCTACAATCCTTTCTTGTGATTGGGTAATGGCAGTTCAAGAATAACTTTGACTCTTTCAGGGTCAATGGTAATTCCTTGTTTTGACACTATATGACCCAATAGTTTACCTTCATGTACAACAAAAATACTCTTTTTTTGGATTGAGAGATATCCCATACTCTCTACTTTTTTCAAAAAATTGCTTGAGATGTGACAAGTGCTCATTTGCATTTTTGGAATAAACAATTACATCATCTAGATAAACAAGCAAAAAAAATTGAATTAAACTCTGAAACACCATATCCATGGCTCACTAAAAGGTGGCACCAGCGTTAGATAAGCCAAAAGGAATTCTCTTGTAGGCCATAGTGCACCAACTTTTTCGTAAACATTGTTTTATATTGATCTTCTTCTTTGAATGGAATCTGGTTATAACCAAAATACCCATGTAGTAGAGAAAATATATCTGAATTGGCAACAACTTCAAGAATCTGTTCCATAGAAGGTAAGGAGTAATGGTCTTTTAAGACACTTTGTTAAGGTCTCTAAAATCTACACGTAATCTTATCTCCCCATTCTTCTTTCTAACCGAAACGAGGTTAGAAACCCAGGATGTGTGTTTAATCAGGAATAAAATACCCCCCTCAACTAACTTGGTCAACTCTTTGATCATTAAAGGTTCAAGTTTGTAGTTCAAAGGTTTCTTTTTTTTCCTAATAGGCTTGGCACCAGGTTCTTACTCAATTGTATGTTGTGCAATATTAGGATCAAACCATTTCAAATCAGAATATTTCCACGCAAAAACATCATGATACTCTTGGCATAAAGCAATGAAATATTTTCTATCTTCAGCTGAATAGATTTTTCCTAACTTAAGAAGTTTACCTTTGAAAATTTCAACCTCTTGAAAATGGTCTTCTTTTACTTGAATGTTGACTTTGCTTTTCTTAAGTTGATCATTAGTGTTGAATATGGACTCCAAGGTAACCAAACCTTTGGGAAGCTTATTTGTCTTCAACTGTATAACTTGATCATCATATTGTTGTTTAATCTTCTCCTAGTTCACTATAGAAAATTGATCTTCTTGAAGAAAAAAAGTTAAAATCTGCTCATCATTGTCAAATACCTACCAGTTGATGTTGTTATCAGGAATTGATGGCCTAATCACAACCTTTACATATTTTTGTATTTTTTCTTTTTTGATATCACCCAGGATATCAAACTGTGCTCCAATTGTTGCAAGTATGTCAGCATGTTTATTTTGATTTCTTGGCATGGAAATAAGATTGAAGGCATCAAACTCCTCAATTATGTTCCATACTCTATTTCTGTAGGACTTTAAGGCATCATTCTTGGAAACATTTAGGCCTCTAACCTGATTAACTATCAATTCACTATCTCTGTGGACTTTTAAATAGTTAATTCCTCTTTTTCTTTCCCATTCAAGACATTGAATAAGTTCCTCATACTCAACAATATTATTAGAACAGGAAAAAGAAAAATGAAAGGTAGAAAAATATATGTCACCTTGTGGAGAAACAAGCATTGCACCTCCACATTCTCCATTCTTGCTTCTAGAATTGTCAAAATACATATCCCAAAGCTCATCTTGATGTAACAATAGCTGATCTACACTCTTTTCAAGGTTTGGAATGTCTGTATTAGGCTCAAGCATCACATAATTTCCCATACAAACATCTTGAATAAGGTCTTCAGGACTGTCCAACACATTTTCTGCTGCCCATTCATGTAACATGTCAGGAACACCTTCTGCTTGCAATTCTTGAGCAATAACAAGTTCATTATCAGTAAAAATGACACAATTTGTGTCTGCAACAGTAGGAACAACAATGATAATACTTGGGTTATATGGCTCAATGTGATCTTTGGCCAACTTTTTAGATTTAATGGTAACCTTGGTTCCATATCTTGTTCTAAACAATATATGCGACCAATCAGCTGAAACATAACCTCTTATCTTAGCTGTAAAATCTCTTGAGAGGCATAAGGCAAAGAAAGGTGGGAGATCTATGACACATATGTCTTGGGGAACTAAAAATTTTGGGCAAGCATGAAGGGTAAGGCTCAAGCCTTTTATAACACATAAAGTATTAACAAAAGTACCATCCAATTGAATCACTCCTTTCTCTAAAGGCTGATATTTTAGTCTCAGTTTGTCAACAATTTTTTTTGGTATTACAAAGCTATTAGCTCCAGTGTCTACCATATAGTTGTGGACTAACTTATCACCTATAATTACAGACACATAAAACAAAAGTGGTTTGATGCCCTTACCTACTTCTTTACTGGGTTGTTTATCATTTACCTGTTGATCATTTGTCAGTACAACTCTAACTTGATGTATTGGTTGCTCATCAGACACTTTCAGATTTGACAAGCCTGATTGTAACATGTCTTTTTGGCCTGGAATAGCTAATGAATCCCACATAGACATCGTTACATTCATTCTTTTCATGTTATCAATAAATTGTAAGGTACAACTGGCTTTACTTTCTGATGTACCTTTACACCATCATGATCAATTTGCAAGTGTGGCTGCTCCTTAGCTAGAAGTTGTTGATTTCTTTGTAAAATACAAGTTACTTGTGATGTAGATGGTCCTATAGCTACTGCATTTCCTTTATTAACTTCTTGATCAAGTTCAAAAACTCTTTTCTTTTCCCTTGTATTAGCTACAACTAGCGAATCATCTACATTTACAACACAAAATTCTTCACCTTTCTAATTAAGTAAAGTGGTTTCATCTGTAAGCTAATCCTCTTGTTGTGGGAGTACATCATTGAGTGCATTCTAATATGAACTTGAAGCATTTTGTACCATAAGTGCCTAATTTATAGCTCCATTGGACCATGTAGCATGATTATGTGGTTGGTTGCATGGGTAGCACCACTCATAATTCAGAGCCAAGTTGTTTTGAATAGGAACAAGTTCCTTGAAAGCACTAATTAGAGCTGGATTATAGGCCTAAAAAGGCCTTGTAGCAATATTTTGTCTTAGGCCTTGGTAATTACCTTTGTATTGCCACCTATTGCCCTGGTACTACTACTGTTGACCTTGAAAAGGCTAATTTGAGGTCTGCATCTGCTATTGATAAGCCCTAGTATAAGATTGCTATTTTTATAAATTAACCAATTTGTTTCCAAAAGTCTGCAAAATGTTCTCAATATTTTGTTGGATATCTTTTATCTCTTGCAACTCTTGGGACTGTACTATAACAGTAGATTCTTGTTTACCATCTGCTAGTAAAGATGGTACAATAGGCAATGGTGCAGATGGTGGAATTTGAAGTGGCATATTTGGATGTGTTTTTGGAAAAAGGGGCATTGGTGGCCTGGGATCAATCTTTCCTGCCTATATTAAGCAATTTTATGCTCTAATTATTGTCTCATAAGCATTAGGTAGAGAAACTCCTCCTATTGACTGAGTCATAACAACTATATCATTGTTAAAAGCCTTCAAATAGTAAAAAAATGCATATTCTAGAGGTGGTTTCACTGTTATATGGATTCTATCCCAAGTCCTATGGAATCGAAAGTTAAAATCATTCATCTGCTCTTAAGGAGGTCTCTTTATTGTAGTCAGCTGCTCTAGTAAAGATAAGTTGTTAGATCTATCCTAAAATTGTTTATGTAACTTATCACCCAATTCGTCCCATGTTGCGATCGTACCTACTCTGAGGCTTCTAAACCACTATAATTCTCTTCCTTTGAATAATACTATAAGTATCCTTATAGGTACATCCTCTTGTGTAATATGATGAACACCACATAAGGAAGCAACATCTCTTATGTGCTCAATTGGAGTTGTTTGGTCTTCACCAATGAAGATTGGAAAGCTCTTTAAAGCTACCACTAGTATGTCATTATGTTGTGCTAAATTTAATAGAATGCCTCCATTAAATTGCAAAAAGGGTTGATTTCTAGCAGCCATTAGAGGTGGTTAAGATGGATTCAAAATTGTAAAAACAATAGTTGATAAACTTGTTGTAGTAGTAGAAGTTGAAGAAGAAATAATTGTAAAACCTATAGAGAAAACAAATGAAATTGGACTGGTTGAAGGTGACCTTGTTGTTCTAAGGCTTTGTGAGGCAGAACAATTCTCACTCTACTTTATAGATGGTCTTCCTCTCCTCCTTGGTGGTGAAAATATTGATGTTGGTCTAACACCAGGTGTTGTAGACTGTACTCTTTTGGAAGGACGTACTCTTTTAGCTGATCTCCCTTGTCTTCTAGGTGTTGACAGCTGCAAAAATTTGAACTCTTTGGAACTTCTTGTTTGTATTCTTCTCATAAGTTGTGACAACACTAGTTCTAATTTTTTTTCACTTTATGGAGTCACCAAGTATGAAAATATAACCTCTACAAGGTCAAAAACTTGCTAGTTGCATACCAAACCAACAAAATGCTAAGGAACTTGTCCCATTGGCCATGCCAAAATTGTTATCTCTTAAAGTTGCACCCTTATCAAGTGCAGAAACTTGATACCTTAGAGGAAACATGGGAACTTTTTCGTGGATTGTGGGTCACCTTAAAATGGAAAAGAGCCTTTGGAGAAGGCTAGCTTCCATTGGATATCACCTAAACTACCTATTTTTTTAAGGAAAAGGGTGAGAAAAAGCTTGTATAAAATTGAAAAGGTGAAAATAATGATAAAAATAGGTGATACACCAAATTATTAAGAGCTATGAAACACTAACACTAGCATACACTTGGTTACTTTTGATGAAAACTAAAAATACACAACCTGTTAGTGTAAGCTTATGCATAAATATTTCATGAACAGGTCTATTCTGCATATATTCTCATGAAGAAAAAACATAGTTTCACAAACTAGAGGCTTCTATGCAATTTTGAGAAACAATTTATAACCTGCATACTCCTACTTTTGCAAAAAGGGCATAAAATGAGACAAAGCTAAAGGAGAAAGAAAATCTCACAAAGAACTTGATCAATCACCTGAAATGCACAATACTTGCAATAAATAGGAAGGTAAAAGAACTCTTCAATGATCTCCAGGGTAAAAATTATGTATTTCATACTCCAAAACTGATGAGTTACAAAAGATGTTCAAAAAATATTGCAAAGGACTATAGTAGTCACAATACCTAGAAAGTTTGCATAATCATAACTGAACTAAAATGAGTTACAAAAATGTGTTTTTATGAAGAAAACACGTAAGTTGCTCCACAAAATAAGGTTCTAGAAACCTCATTTTCGTAAGCACCCATAAAGCCTAAAATCTAGCATGTAAATCTTCTCCAAAAGAGCTCATGTTGGATGAAAAAGTCAAGTAAGACTTAATCCAACCATAACTACTCCTAAAAGTACTCTAAAAAGGCCTATATTCTCTCAACAAAGGGATGAATCACCTTATCTCTTCTCCACATGTTCCCAAACTGAAAATAACCTCCCCTTGTTAGTGGCATGTCATAGAAACAAGCATATCTCCATCCTTCCTTATGACTCAATCATATCACACATGTTCCTATAGTTTTTCATTCTAAAGAAATACTTTAAGTAAAAAGTGATTCATAAAATATCACTATACTTAAGTATTTTACAATGAAAATTAATGCAAAAATAAAAATCTCACCATGAATTCATCCATTAAGAAATACCAAGGTAAACATTATAAATTATTAAAGACTTAAACATGACATAAAAGGGGCCACTGTTTCTATCAAATGTGAATTACAGTTTTAAATTAAAAAACTTAACTCTTGGGAAAAAATGCCTCCTTTCCATCAATGCATTCATTAGGGTGAAACCCTAAGACAAAAGCAAAGAGAAAATAAAAAATGTTTCATTTGATATTTTGAAGCTTCTCAAAGAAGCTTAGAGCTGCCATCAAGGGTTTGTGAAAGTTCTAAAGGAGTTTTCCATGGCCAAAGTTAGAGTAACAAAGGCATTCTCTTGGTGATTTTGACAAAAATAACAATAGGTAACTTGTGAATATTATCAGAACAAAAAAGAAACCTTCTTCCTTTTTTTTTTTTTTTAGATTTGGCCTAGGGCTACAGTATACAAATTTCCTTCGTATATTCTAAATCTTTTCTTGTTCGTCGTGATTTCTTCTTCATTGGCCGCCATATCCAAGCTTCTGAGACACATTTTAGAGAAAGTCAAAAGAAACTTGAAGAAAGGTAAGATGCTTCACGACATCTCAGAAAATTACTCTCCTTATTTGCATTTAAGGATTTTTTTTTTAAACCCATGAGGGTTTCATGCTCAACCCTCAACCATAATGTTTGTCACCAGGCTGCACTGGGTTTTATACTCCTTCATTTTTCATTTTTTTTTGGATCAGTGCTTTTCAAGGTTTAATTTCCTTCATTTTCTTTTGTTCTGGGTCTTCCTTCCATTCCATAGACCTTAAATAAAACCCACAAAGTCCATGCAGTTTTTTTTTTTTTTTTTTGACAAAAACTTCTTTTTACCTGTGTCTTTCATGGCCATCTTTTATACTCAACATTCCATTTTTTTTAGATATTAATCTTAAAATTGTATTCAAATTATTTAAATTTCCCTTTTAGATTTCTCTTTGAAATTGTTATAGCTCTGTATTTCGAGCTTTCCTATCCTTGGGCTTGTTGGGTATAGAAATAGGAAACTCTTCTATCTTTTAAATGGCTATCAGCTAATATAAAGAAAATGATAAAGCTCTATTCCTCTGAAATTTCTTATGGCACAAACTTGAGGCCTAAATATGTATTTTTACTATTATTCGAGCTTTTGGGTTACTTTTGTTCCTTTACAACCTTGTTTCAATTTACACTTTTAAAACCCAGAAGGTTTTAGCCTCTTTTGAATGTATCAAGGGATTCTTCTTTTTTCCTACAACATTAAATGCTTGTCTTAAACCTGGAAAACACCCTGCCACTTTCATCTTCCAAGCTAATTCTTTGAATTCCTTAAGAGCAATCCGTCTAACTATAGTTGCATTGTTTTCTACTTGCTTCTTATTATTGCCAACTTTTCCTTCAAATTCCATCCCCATTAAACATCATGGTAATTGATATTCTAGATTCTTGATCAACTCTTCTTTTGTATAAAACTATGGTTTTCATGTAGAGACTATGACAATCCCTAAGCTTTGGCTTTGACTGTTATAAAAGATTTGCTGCGCAAAAATAAAATGTTGCTTTAAAATGACCTTTGCAGCTATTATAGAATTTCCTTTACCATTTATTCTCATTTGGTGATTAGAAACTCCGCTAAAATGCAAACCTTGAACTCTCTCTATTATTTTTCTCTATGATTGTATGATTGCACATACAATATCATTGATGGTACCATGTGATATAAAATAATGATCCCCATTTCCTGCCTTTAGGACATGAACATAAACCATATTGGTATTCATTCGGCATAATGCATTACTCTTGGGATGGAAAATATAATACACTTCTTTAATGAATTGGTGATACTATGATTTATGTCATTGAAGCTTTGTTGCTTCTCTTTGTCATAATATTACGATGTGATTCTTGATATTTGTTTTGAAGGACATCATGTTGTCTCCTTTCATCTAGATGATTCTCTAAAACTGAATGTCTTCATGGCATTGTGTATCAATGCATTTATGTTGTTGTCTTGTACTTTATATCTGATCATGAATTTAAACTATATCAAGTGATAATTCCTGATTAGATGATTTTAATGCAATTTATCTCTCTTGCATCTATTAAATACATATAAAATGTTTCTAAAAAATAATTATGAGCTAGGCTCAACCCTTGGGGGAGCCACATTTATCCCCACTCATATTTGATTTAAGTTAATTGCACCTATTGCTGCACATGAAACAAAAAAGTTAGAAATAAGATTCCTACCTTAAGTGTGTATAATGTTCTTCTATTCTTTCTTTTATGGACACTTAAGACATGAATTAAATTTGATGCACATAGGAATTAACATATGTATGTATGGGTAGATGTGCATGTTCAAAATGTAACCTCTCATTGCTTAGAACTTATTGTTCTAACTCATTTCTTTTACCCAATGTAGGCAATTGGACACCAAGAACCTAGGGACCAAGGAGCAATAGGGAGCAAGGCAAGGCAATCAGGAGAAAATTCGTTTACAGTACCAGGAATAAAGGCAATGACTGGTTACCTTCTTTACATGTTCATTTTCTTTTCAAGATTTACTCATTCATGTATATTTTAGTTTCTATTTGTATCAAATGAGTAAGTCAGTCTCACGGCTTGCTGTGTGAGACACATGTACCTATTTACATGCAATAAAGATTACATTTTCAAAAAGATTGTAAAATATTTTATGTTTCATTCACTTGTATGAATGTAATAATTTTGTATTCTTGTAATCTTGTAAATTTGTTTCATTTTATAATTGAGTGTAACATAGTAGGTTTACTAAAATGTACCATTCATTTTTAAACATATTTGGCTCTTCTTGATTGAGCCTGTAGGTGAAAATATGATAACACTAAGGTGATCCTATCATCCTCAACATTGTTATGAATCATTGTTCATTCTTTAGGAAGGATGAAACTAATATCGAGGGGAGGATCTTGACATCCTAACCCTTTAGTAATTTTAATTGGTATTTGTTCTAATAGTTGATGAATTTCATGTTCACTTGTTGTAGGACATCCTTTTTTACTTAAGATCGTAAATATTTTTCCATATGTCTCTTCTAGGTTGATGGGAGTGTTTGTCAGTTTGTTAACATAGAATGGTTGAGTGTTTGCTTGATTAAAATAACTAGTTTCACCTGCTATAGGGAGCTCAGGTTCAACTCGTGTCTCACTTTTAGGATGTAAGTAACCAAACATCTCAAGTGGTGGTATTATAGGGGGTTTTAGTTGTTTCATTGATGAATAAAAGGATGCATTGTTTTCAATGTTGTTAAGGAAATCATTTAGGAATTTATTCATGTTATCATCATCTTCTCCAATAATTTCAACATCATGAGGACATGCATTAGGAGTTGAGGGAGCATAAGTAAGTTCAATTTCATTAGGGTCATTTCCAAAAGCATAGCTTGACATATCGACTAATGATTTCAAAGACATCCAAAGCTTACCAAAGCACATATCCATGATGAAATGTTTATTTCAAATTCTAAACAAGGTAATTGGACTATGGAACAATCTGAAATGAAATGTTCTAGACACAATTAAGCAATGTACAAGATGGTCCAATTGAAATTAGATGCAATGGAGTGAATGAAATAGAAAGTTATCAACAACATACAGAAGCTAAAAAATAGAGTTGTGAATTCTAGAAAATGTTGTTTAAAATCTGCACTAGGACTAAATCACCTAGAGGGACATATGAGTCCTAGTGAGGGGTCTTTTACAACTTTCAAAAAAATTAGAAGTGATTTTTATGATTTTTGGTTTGTATGATCTGTAGATAAAATTAAAATGTATATTTTAGATTATTTTCAATGATGCAAGATGCAAAAATGCAACCTATATGCACTTTCACTAATGCAAGATTTAGAAACCATAGATGCAAATTTACTAGTGCAAACCCTAATGCAAAGTTAATGCAAGAAAGATCTAGGACTATGATGCACTCCAAATCAGAAATGATGTGTTCTAAATGTAGGCTCACAAAAATGAAATGAAAGAAAATGGTTGCTTTATGGTTTGGGACATAGATTAACACATTTCACAACATTCATTCAAGGAAAATCTAGAGATCTAAATCTAAAGTATGTAAAGCAGAAAGACATCTTTCAATAGGGCTATCCTAGGATTTAATTAGAAACTAAAGAGGGGTTCACCACAAAGTGTTGGTGTAATTAATTATTTAATTACACTTTACCATAAGTTTACTTAGGCATATTTTATTTCCTTGTTAGAAACCAAGATCTGAAATGCAAACCAGAAAATCCTTCAACATAAGAGAAAAATAGAAAAAAGCAAGAGCTTTGCAAAAGATGTGAAAAGTATTATTATTTAGGAATTCATAATTACATGAGATGATTTTATTTATTAAAACAAAGTATGCATAACCCTAATCTTATCTTGAGAAAAAAGATAGCTCAATAAGATAAGGATGAGAATAATTAACCTAGGAATTAAAATATTACCTAAGTAAATTTTGGCAAGTGTAATTAAATATTCATTACACTAACACTCAAAAAAATAGCCTGATTACACGCTTCCCAAGAAAATGACAAAACGTAAAGGCTGAGATCAACAAAGAATATCAGATACTTGGTAAGAAAATCTGAAAAAATAGGTCTAAGGTCTATTTTTATTTTCTGTGTATGCATGTTTGCATTCTGTCCTTTTACAATCGTTGGGTTATTGTAATAAATGAACTGAGATAAAGTTCCATTAGGGGGATTTCTCACATAATAATTTGATTAGAGTGTGCATGCACTTTGATCTTCATCTTGTTTTGATGACAACTCACATGGGTTATATCTGATTTCTTAGTTTCTTTTGGCCACATCTTGTCTTAGCTTGACACATATCAGATTCACATCGGTTCACACTTTAGATTGGTAGTTTATGGTTATTAATCCACATTGGTTCAAATCCTTCTTAGTTTGAGGGCCATGTTTTTATGGTTAATGTTCTAGAGTCTTTATGGTGCTTGTTCCCATGGAGGATTTTTAGTCACATTTTGGCATCAACATTGAGATACACAGTTTCTAGATTATGTCATCATTTCATCTATTGTTGCTTCATAGATTCTAGGGTTGTTCCAGTTTGTGAGTTTTCCATTTTTTTGTGGCATTGGGTCTACTGTCACATTATTATGATTCCACCTAAGTCCTTTAGTGACTCTCATTTTTTTTCTTGTAGAAAAAACTATCTTTCCTTGCTTGTCAGATTTCGGTTCCAATGTTACTCCACAATGTTCTTCCAGTGCTTCTTTGCAGCAGTCATCTCATTGTAGGGGGTTTTGTCCCACTAGGTTTTCCTTCTCTACCTCATTATTGCATTTGTACATGGGTACCTGATCAAGCCTTGTTGTTGGGACCCATTCATGCTTTCTTGCATTCATGTTAGTTTTAGGTGCATGCTTTTTTAGTTTCCCTAAGTTGTACTTATGGGGTGGTGTTAGTGTAATTAATATTTAATTACACTTGCATAACTTTACTTAGGTAATATTTTAATTCCTAGTTGAATTATTCTCATCCTTATCTTGTTGAGCTATCTTGTTTCTCAAGATAAGATTAGGGTTATGCATACTTTTCTTTAATAAAGCAAATCATCTCATGTAATTATGAATTCCCGAATAATAATATTTTGCACATCTTTTGCAAAGCTCTTGCTTTTTTTGTTTTTCTCCTATGTGGAAGGATTTTCTGGTTTGCATTATAGATATTGGTTTCTAACATGAAGCGAGGGCTTGGAAAGACTAATGAAATGCAATACATAATGCTTAAACCTAATGCATTGCAAGATTTCAATAAATGACCTAGAAAAGCATGTAAAACAAAATAGAAAACTGAGAGATGAAAGATATGAACCTAGAAATCAAAAGAGGACTGGATGAAGGCTTGAAATGTTAAAAACATTAAAATTATTCTCGATGGGACTCATACACTAGTCTGGGCGATTTAGTCTCAAATTAGGGTTTTTGGGACTAAATAATTTTTTTTTATTATTTAGTTAATTTCCCACTTATCTAAATTAAATAATTATTATAGGTTATTTAATTTATTCTTTCCCAATAAAATAAACTAGCAATTGTGTGTAGTGACATGCAATGAGGAGATGATAGGCGGAGGGGAAGTCTTAATTCCAGGGATGTGTATAGACATAGGATAAATTAGACAGGGGGATGCTAAAAACAATTTGGGAAAGAGCATAGGATACTTACATATTTGCACATAGGGAATGACAAGTTGTATTTTAAGTGTTATATGGAACATTGATTTTGGAGTGTTTCATTTTATTCTCCTATGTGTAGATATGTATGTATTTCATAGTAGATTGAAAACATGTTGGTACATACCGAGACATTCTTGGAATGATAAGCCCTATTGTAAGTGTTAAATGGAACAATGATGGACAATATATTTCCCCTATGTGTAGATATGTGTGTATGTCATAGTAGATGCAAACAACATTCGTACATACTGACCCCTATATTTATTTTCTTAGGACATTTTTGGAATGATAAGTCTTACCTTAAGTGTTATATGGAACATTAATCTTGCCATTGATCGTAGTGATAGACAATGCATGTTCTTGGTTGGTTGTTTTGCAAGAAAATAGAGTGTAAGATAATGAACTTCAGTCTGTACATCCAAGTAGAACAAGGTATGTAATAACCAGGAATAGTAATGCTTGAGAGAGATAAAGTGACCACATCTAAAAATCCTCATGGCATCATTAATAACCCTTTTATGATACCATTATGCTAATAAAGTAGGGTATAGATAAGGTTTTTACACATGTACATTATATCAAAAGGATAATAGAATTATCTAAAAGCTTAGAATATTATTGGTTTGGAATAGGACATACAAATTTCATATAAGTATATTTACATAAGTCATGTGGAACCATAACAACAAAGAGATAATTGCATCCACACAATTTTGTTGATGTTAATAAAAAAGTAGATTGATACAAAAGTTTTAAACTATTATTTTTTATTTTATTTCTAAATCTGCCTATACTTTATGTTGCATGTAATTTCTTATTTCACCATTGTGACAAATTTTGCAGTCACTATCATTATTCTCAAAGGTCATTTATAACACATCACTTCCCCAAAATCAACATTATGCGAATTCAAAACTCAACAATTTTAGGATCAGAACAAAAAGTGTAACCATTATCAGTGCATACCCTAATGGTCAAATGTTTTAATAGTTTATACTCCTCAAAACCAAAAATTAGAGTAGTCAATAGAGCCTGGGTGAAAGACTTCCAGCAAGGCTAACCTCATAGAAGATCTAATGGCATGAAAAGATCCATATAACTGATGAAAATAAGTTGAGATGAAAGATCACTAAGACATTACTATCTTATGCAAAGTAGGATTGTTTGGCTTTAGTACGATGAACATGTGTCATTGGTAGACAATATCTAAATTAGGAAATATAAAGATTTCTATAATTTATAACAAATAATATGCAATGCACCTGCAATAGAAGGGATTAAATAAATAAATTGTAGGCATACCTTGTGCATGCAACAAAATGCAGTATGAAAACAACAAAAGAAGGACTGCTCTCCACCCTACCATATTGGGTCATGGAGCCTCATGGGCTCTCACCAAACCCTCAAGCTAAAACATAAATTTTCCACCACTTTGATCAATGGCGAAAGCAATGTTTCGGCACCTAAGAATTTTCTTGAGTTGGAATCAATGTTATACATTTTTAAAAGTATATCTAGTTGTATCCTTTATGACAAAGCAATTGAGATGCAATTGTGAAATAAGAGATGGAATAAAGGATATATAGCCTTACCTTGTACATAAATGAAATGTAGTTTCAACTCGTACACCTTTCCAAACATGTGATTGTAAAGCTATTTAACATTGTGGAGATCTGTAGTTACAACTAAGAATGTTTGCAATCTAAAATGGTTTGACGCAGATATAGTTACACATAAGGAATGTGAAGTTTAGTGCAGTGAACATGTTTCATTGGTAGAAAATATCTAAATTAGGAAATATAAACAATTCTATAATTTATAACAAATAATATGTAATACATTTACAATAGAAGAGATGAAATAAAGAAGATGCATGCATGCCTTTTGCACAGAGCAGGATGCAGTATGTCTACGATTACATCTCATATATAAAAATGACAAGGAAGCAAAATTAGAAATGGTGGAAATTCTATATGCATTGAAATGAAGACGTAAAGGAGAAGCACTATAGTTACTATAAAGAATTGAAACATTTCATCATGATCTAAATACACACAATTTTTGGAGGCGATTCTCTTCTTTGATTCATAGGGTACTGTATTTGTTAGCATGTAATCTAGAGTATCTAGCAAAAGATAAAGGAAGATCTATATGTATTGCTGAAGAACCCAGTTCAAGCAAATAAATTGGTGTTACGCCTTGTTTATATATTGATAGAATTTTAGGTAAGCATGAATATGCTTCAAAATTAAATGTATGCATGTATTTCACTTGAATTGGGTTCTTCATTTAAACTAGGTTTTTCACTTTGAATGTTGATTGTAAGTAATTTGACATACAAACATGTCCACATATAAAAAAATTGTTTAAAGATTAAAAAATAGAGCATGTTGTCTTAATGTAATAAATGCTAAGATCAATGTTTAATATTGCATTTAATATATAGCAGGTATCAAACATACGGATGTTGTCTGCATCTAATGTTAGAAACATATAGATCTGCACATAGGAAATGTAAAATGAAACACAAAAAAATGAGGCATATTGTCCACCCTACCATATTGGGTCATGGAGCCTCATCGACTCTCAATAAAACCTCGAGCAAGAACATACATCATCCACCACTCTAACCAATGGTGAAATCAATGTTCCTTATTACACTTAATATACAACCTACCATTCTAACAACTCCTTTTTGAGGTTGAAAGAAATAATAACTAAAAAGGTACATTTAACTTTAGATACCTATATATTAGTGTAGATTTTGTTTTGCAAGTAGATATGCAGGCATTGCATGCCTTGGATACATTTGTAGGGATTTTTTTCTTGGATATAAATAGACACAAAAACAATGTGTGGAAATGTATGTATATGGAATTACATGTAGACAATAGGTAGCAGATGGGCAATAAAAGGTCGGGTGACAACTAAAAGGGATATGCACCATTACAATAAACAAGGATGTGAGGGACAAGTATTCATCTTTGACATTATTGAGAGTGAGGCAAAAAAATATGAATCACTTGTTTTGTGTTTTTGCATGGGGTGATGGTTTCTAAAGCAATACAAATGTCTTGGTGATGCCACCATTGATCAAAGTGATGGACAATGAATTTCCCCTATGTGCAGATATGTATGTATGTCATAGTAGATGCAAAGAACAACAATACATACTAATCCTTATGTTTATTCTGTTGGGACATTCTTGGAATGATAAGCTATATTTTAACTATTATATGGAACATTGATGCAACCATTGATCGTAGTGATGAACAATGCCATGTGTAGATTTAGATGTATGTCATACTAGATGCAAACAACATTGATACATACTAACACATTCTTGGAATGATAAGTCATCTTTTGAGTGTTATATGGAAGATTGATGCCACCATTGTTCATAGTGATGGATAATGTATTTTCCCTATGTACAAATATGTATGTATGTCATAGTTGATGCAAAGGCCATTAATACATATTGATCCCTATGTTTATTCTACTGGGACATTCTTGGAATGATAAACTATATTTTAAGTGTTATATGGAACATTGATTCCACCATTGATTGTAGCAATGGTTAATGTATGTTCTTGGTTGGTTGTTTTGGAAGAACATAGACTGTAAGATGATTGAAGCCAATATACATCCAAGCACAAGAAGTTATGTAATAGCCAAACATAGTAACACCTAAGAGCGATCAAGTGGCCACATGTAAAAATCCTCATGGAATAATTAATAACCATTTTATGATAACATTATGCTAAGATAGTAGGGCATAGATGAGGTTTAGATAAATATATACATTATCTAAAAAGGATAATTAGATATACATTATGTCAAAAGGATAGTTGTTATTTGTCTAGGCCTCAATAAGGATTTATTAGAATGGCAAGTTGTATGTTAAGTGTGAGATGAAACATTGGTCTCACCATTGATTATAGTCGTATACTAGCATAATCAATCATGGTATCTATAGACACGCAAAATATGCATATAGGTCAATCCAATGGTTTAATCAAATAATAAAATTTCATCTCTCATAAATCATTCAACCATTATCTTGCATCATCCATTTAATTAAATAAACCAGGACTTTATTTAATTAAGTCTCAAAATTCATATTTCTCCTTCTCTGATTTAAATAAATCAAATATTTAAGTCAAAGAGGTCAAACTCACCTAATCATCATTAAGATAACCTAACAATGATCAAATACTAATCATAACCACTTGCATCCTCTAGATAATGCCACTTGCACAAATAAATCAATTTATTGATTTATTAAAATCATCATTTTCACTCAACATGGCATTTATAGGGAATATTCCGTCAAGTTTGAAAAATATGAAAAGTTGATTTGTCCCTCCAACATTGCATTTATTTCTCATTTTCTTGTCCCCCTCTCAAAATTTATGGCACAAATTTGAATTTGAAATTCCCTCGCATGGGCACATTTCCCAAATCTTGCACAACCTTCAGCCTATCACAACTTGACAAGTGGCCTTCTTTCATTGGTCTACATTTAGTCCCACATCCTCCATGTTTGGAACTCAACATTTGAAAATCTACAAATAGAGGCTTCATCCTCAAAAAAATCCTCCACAATTTCATCAACAAATCTCTTGCAAAGTCACTCTCCTTGAGAATTGATTTGGCCCATCTTATCATCATCTTCATAGCATCTTAACATCAAGCTTAAGCAAGGGTTGGGAAAGGGCTATTTTCTACAATAGCACCAATCCACTATGAGATAAAGTTGGATCATGTATTTTATATGCTTTGTTTAGTTTCCATTGTTTCATTTTATTGCATGATTGACATGTTTCATTATTTCATAGGGATGTTGAAATGTTGCTTTGTTTTAAACTAACCATTTGTAGATTTTGACATCCACAAAATGGCGCTAGAAGGAGGGTTGAGAATGGGTATTCTTAGTTTTTGAAAGCTTTGGATAAATCTATTTATCTATATTACAAAGATCTTGATTATTTGTATGGTAAAATTGGTTATTTGCTATTTTTGTGACCTATCTGTACTCAAAATAAAAGCCTGTGCTAGTATTATATACTATTTATGTACCATTGTGGGCGTGTGGAGTGATTGCTTGGATTCCTCACTTGTCTATTTGCAGACATATCAATCTATTTATAAGTTGCATTGGTGGCCTGTATAACTTGTTTTGCAAGTATTTCAAACCAATTTTATTTTTCTTTTAATTGGCTACAGTCGAAGTGTCAGAGGCTACTATTAAAATTCTTCACTAGGTTCACTTATAATCACATAGGAAATCCTTTTCTCCAGGTGCTAGTTTCCTAAATGTATTTGATTGAGGTTTCCATGATTCTCTTGTGTGCACTGGCTATGTTTCCTTGCCCATCACTTTGACTGGTGCCCAATCCAGAAATGCATGGTTTGCATATTTCAACAGCGCTTGAAACAAATAAATTTTAGAAAACCCTTTCATGGTGGCATTGGAAACTAAAGTTTGTTTGGAGGTTTTGGAGGTGTTCACAATGTAAATTATGTCTTTTGCTACTTATAACATCTCCTCTAGATGGTTCAATATGTCTTACTGGATAGAGCATGGGCTCTTGTTTGAAGCTTCCTAAGGATTTTTTTTTAGGAATCCACATCATGCATTTTATGCCATTTTTTAGGAAACTTCTAAGTCCTTTTCATTTATCCTGCAACCATTTCATTCCATAGGTTGACATCTCCTTAGTAATCTCCTATCATCATGGCATTCGTTGAGACCATGATTCTTTTAGGCATTTTGTTAAACAGTTCATGTGTCTTGTCTATGCTTTAACAGATCGCCGCATTTGATTAAAAGTGTCTAAAAGCCTTTGTTTGCTTCTTTACACCTGCCAGTTGCATTGCTTAAAAGTTTCAAGGGCCTTTGCAACAAACCCATTTAGTGTACATCATGTAATCATCGCATTCCATGAGATCAAGTCTTTTGAAGCATTCTATCAAATAGTTCACGTGTGTTTTTTGTGCGTCTACATTTTGCATACATTTTATCTAAGGTAGTTTTAATTCTTTGAGGCATTTTGTCAAACAGTTCACAAGCATTGTCTATGTGACCACATCTTGCGTACATGTCTGCCAAAGTAATGTAATGCTATTATTTGAAAACACCACAACCTATTACTATTTCCTTATTATGTTTCAAGTTCCCATTCTATGATAGGTAGGTGGGACATGGGAAAAAGGGTGGAGTTAAGATTTACGCCTGACAATTGCATTTGCTTAAAAGTTTCTAAAGCCTTTTCAACAAATCCAATCTACGCATACCCAGCAGTCCTTGCATTCAGAGAGATCACATCTTCTTTAGACATTCTGTCAAATAAATTTTTCTTATGTCTATGCTCCTATCACTTCATAAATACTATTGTCTTTGCATTGAAGAGCATTTAATGGGATACCATGTAGGGTCCGATAGCCGCTCACCAAATTCTGACTATGTGATAGATCTGGGCGTATCTCTTTTCAATTAATTTTTTGACATTTCAATTCTGTGTGTAGGTAAGTCATTGAATGATAGATGTCACAAATGAAAAAACAAAAATCCCTCTTTTTTCGTGGCACGCAAGGTAGGGAAATGCGTGTTTTTATAGGTTCTCTGAATGCTTTTATTCATTCCTGTTATCACTCACCATGCACATCCCTGTGATCTCTCACCATGCTGGTCCAAACCAATCTCCCCCACTGTTGTTTGACATACAAAGTGGAGAATTTCCAGAATCTATTGGGCAACGGGTACATTTTTTTCCAATTTAAAAGTGAAATCTTGAGATTCAAATCCTCATGACTGGTAAACATGCCCTGTTGTTTCTCTTATTTCTATTGAGTTCATCTTATGTGTATCTAATTTGTAATTAACGACTTGCCACATATCCTAAAGATTTTGGCTCTGTAGTTAAGGGTATTTTATTAAATTTGTTGGTTAAAGTGTTTGTCTCATCTAATCTGTATTCTTTCGATTCAGCTATAGACTCTTCATTTGCCAAGATTTTTTTTGTCTTGTTCAATGCTGCAAAAGATAGTTCCATTGAAGGTTGCACATCTTGTTTAGATACTGCAATCCATAGCCTCATCGAAATGACTAATGGAACACATAATATTGGAGATAAATATAGCATTTAAATGGAAATTTATCTATAGGCCTATTGAAAGTCATTAATGCACTCATCGTTATTCCAATAAATAGCTGGACTTTGCATAAAAGTGCATCCATATCTGTTTGACTTGGATTTTAATGGTTTATGGAAAATCTGTGTTGCCATCATTTATGAGCTGGTCCACTAGCCGAATTCATGATTTTCCCACAAAGTCATTAATATCATTCAAAGCTTACTTTTTTGAGATAATTCATCAACAACTAGATTCCCAAATGTTGTAATGATATGATCTTAATGCAGTCAATGTCATGCTTTCTTTACTTCTTTTGAAAAATTTAGCTTGTAGGTATTTAGTTCATAAACGAGGAATTGAATATCATTTTAACAAATGGTGGATGGTTTTCAACCTATCTGGGGAAATCTAACCTTATGAATAGTAAGGCTGAATATTATTTTATATTGGTGGCTGAAATGCAATCAGTTCAAGTGAAATTCAAGTTAGTAGAAAGGTTTACTAACAATGTTGTATCTTCCATGTGATGACTTTGTCTGATAGGTTTGATTTTTTTTTTTTAATAATGTTATATGAATCATTGATTCCTTCAATCAAATATGATTTTCTAAGACCTTACATTGCACTATTTGTAGGGGGATTTGCATAAAGGTGAAATCAACGTTGGAATCAAGCATTGGAGTTAGGTAAAAACGAAAGAAAAGTTGGAGTTGAAGAATTGAGCATCAAACTTGAAACTCACAAAGCATTTTTTAATGCTTAAGGGCTTAAATTTGATGCCTTAGTTTTCTTTTTTAAGCCAACTAAATCATTGTTTGTTTTCAAATTTGGATTAAAATTGATCATTAGAAATTGACTAGACATTGCTTTTTGGACTAAAATTGAATAAGCAAGTTCACACTTGATTTTGGTGCTTAAAATGAATTCATCATTGCGTTGAGGCTTAAAATGAACAAGTGCTTTCATTATTTTGTAATTTTTTTTGCAAAGTAATTTCACTTAAAAAGATGTATGCACTTCTCTCGCGCCTCACAGCGATCTTGAGTATCAAAAGTATTTTGGTGACATTTAGTTGCATAAAAGATTGCCTCCGCATTTTCAATTTGGGATTAAAATTGAATAAAACACTTTGCGAGTGTGAGTTAGGTATATCGCATGTGTTCTCCCTTTGTTTCTAAATGAAGGTCGATCAGACTACAGATGTGCTTGCTCGCTATTGTTTATCTTTAGAGGGGCCTGCCTGAGAGACACATCCAAAAGGAGAACTCGAAGACGACTCCAACCAGTTTTCATTCAGGCCGGTATATAAATGGATACGACTAAACTGTCAAGTCCTCATGGTATGTAGGCCTTAGCCATACAATGTCTTTCAGAATGGGGTACTACCGTAAAATGTATAAGAGCCCATAGTAGGATTGATTAAAGCCTTTAGTGGCTTGCTAGATGCTCGCAAGGTGCCATGTCCCCGATGTTGTGTCATTAAGAACCTTGTTTGTAGCTGCCAACCAGTCCATCCAATGAGTTTATCAAAGTGGTGCATTGGAACTTAGATTCCAAGAAGTTACTTGCCATGTCTGATCTTGGTTGAAATATAGAGGTTAAGACTTCATTCTTAAAATACCTTTATATTTTGTACTTGGTTGAATGTAAAATCATCTCTTCTACTACGAAGGTCATGAGGCAAGACGGCCAAGAAAAGTGTACCAATTAAGCTAGGATGTTATATTGCATGTGAGTCAGTTTGAAAACATAGTACTTTTATCGAAAACATTGGAAAACCAACATTCAACGAATCATCAAAATTGCAAACCCTTTAGGAGAGGCAAATATCCTCGAACAAATTCACATGTTATTGCTTGCCCTTGGGATTCATGTCCTTAGAGGCTTCTAAACATTTGGATTTCATCTCAATTTGCTTCTACTAAAATCAACTTTAGGCAACCTTTTCCTTGATTTCCTCAATTTTCGCATAATGCACTTTGTGGGATGAAAGGGAATTAGGACATTAGACATTTAGTTGAAAACCTAATCAAAAGTGTGCTTTTGGTAAAAATAATTTGCTAAGCAAAGATTTAATCAATTGGACCACACATATGTGCTTGGCATCTTTTGGTCGTATGGTTTTCATGCAAACATTGATGTTTTGATTTCGAATTACTCTTAGAGAAAGGCATGTTCTTCACTATCTTAGCCTAGTAAACAAGTCCTTCCTAGGTTCATTTAGGAGAAAATCAAACACTTCATCCATCCAAACACTTATCAAAATCCATCCCACCAAACAGGTTTAGATCTTTGGAAACATCATTCTAAGACTTGGGTAGATCATCAAAATCAAAATCACTTTGTTTAGTTAGGTGTATGGGAATGGATCCTTTCTCATAAATTTAATTGAATTAGCAATCCTTTGGACAAGTTCATATGAAGATCACATCTAACATCTTAGGGTTTACAAGTTCACTACCCAAATCAAACCAATCAAAATCAAACCCTAAGTCTAGCATTAATCCAAAGTCCCTAAACATTCAACACTCATGTAATTTTACACCTTTCATCCTTCATCTTGTCATTAGTCCTAAGAAAATTAGAGGTAACTTTTGCAACAAGGTCAAAACACAAGAGGAACATGGAATACAAACTTGGTCCATACATCATGAGTAATCCAAATCAATTAAACTTTCAAAGCCTTACAATGTCGATTGATTATCAAAAATCACACTTATACAATCCATACATGGGGTCATTACCTTCTACAAATGTCAATGGCACAACAAGTGTGAGTATTACCAAATCAAAGATTGGGACACATTCCCCGATGGTAGATCGAAACCTACAAATCCACCAACTGAACAATCAATGCATGAACCTTCAAACAAACAACATCATCCCAACAAATCCATACATGCCAAATGAGAATGTACCAAGTACAAGTTTTCAAAACATGAATCTAGAAAACTTTGTGATGGGTAAAAGCACAAAGCTGTGTCACACTTTTAGCCAACTTATCAGCACACCTGAATTTAAGTTTTTCTAACTAAAAATAAATTTTGGTCAAACATATGATCTAGTAAGATTCATTCTAGCTAAGTTAGATGCTTCCACAACTTTTTCAACTAAAATTGTTGGCTAAAAATGTATGGAGCATCACTTTGAGTCCAATTTACCAAAAAAAAAATTATTTGAAAAACTTGAAGTTTCAATAACTCTTGCTAATGTAAACAACATTTTTTAAAAATATAAAAATACCCTTTTGTAGATCCATAAGTGTAGTTTTTAAAAATATATTTATTTTAATAGTTTAATTATTTTTATTTTTATATTTTATTTTTACTAAAAGTAGGTTTTCAGCACAAAATATAAGGTTGATTACTATGCCAAGGAAAAATACTAAAACTTATTAAAAAAAAGAAAAAAATATGATGCACTAGATAAAAGAATCTATTTTAAGATGCTATAATTTTGTTTCCATTTTAGATAAATATTTAATATGAAAGTTGATGTCTGATGAAAACAGATGTTTTCTAATTCACGCACATTTTAATATTTATTGAAAAATATATATTTATCAAAATTGGAAAAAAATATATCCATACACTAAAATTTCAAGTTATAAATACACAAAAAAAAATTGAAAGAAAAACAATAAAATTTACTATAAAAAGTTTGACGTCCCAAGCAACTTCATTTTTCAGCATTTTATCAGCAACTAAATTATACTTTTAATTTATTAAAAACTAGTTTAAAATAATTTTTTATATTTTTTTAAAAAATACAAACATAAAATATACTAAAAAATACATATTTTACTAGTTTACATCATTTCAAAATTCAAAACATATATGTCACTTTTTAGTGATTCAAGTTTAAAAATTGGATCAACGTTGGCCGATTCCTTTATAAAGTGTGACACAACTTTGTGCTTTTACCCGGATAAATATGGTTACAAATCGTAGGAATATTGTTCAAAACCCAAACAAGATGTTAACAACTCCAAGTCAAGGTAACACCATGCAAAATCCAAGTTACCTAAATCAAGGCGATGTGATTCCCAACATCAACAATGTTCAATTTCAACCTATCATGCCAAATTTGAACATCATCCCAAATCAGAACATTGTCCAAAATCAAACACAAGTATGCATCGCAAATCTGTGTGAACAGAAACCAAATCAACTATATCAAGGGAGTCAAGATCGAAATAAAGAACAAATTTGGCTAGATCAAATTGCTACACTTACCAAAATAATTGAGTCATTGCGCCAAGAGACATCTCCACCACCATTACCCATATCAACATCATTCCTTGGTTTAGGGCTTCCCCCTTTACCTAGCACCAATCACTCCATCCAAATCAATCCACCTAACACCAATCAATCCATCACATCAAATCCTTTGAGTATACCATCTACATCGCACCAATGGATGGTATTCGATCAAGGAACACCATTGATCCCAAAAAAATTAAAATATGGTCTCCCAAGGACCTATCACCTTGATCATTCCAACCATTCCTATCACTTTAATCATTCCAACAACCACCCTTATCACACCCATCATATCTCAATCCCTCACTACCATGATCACTCTGAGCGTATCTCAAACACTTGTCACTACATCCAACATGATTCTTAATCCACCACCACTACCACTAAAACCAAGTGCAATAAGTCAATATCGTAACATCACACTAAAAGCACATCAAGCCTACCAATAAGCGCTTCAACAATATCAAGCTACCCACACCACTCAAGCTACCCAAGCTACTCAAGCCTCTCAAGCTACCCAACAAACACAGGCACAAACATAAAAAATGATAATTATTGGGGATACCGGTGAACATTCAACCACTGGTGATAGCATTGACAATCTCCCCACCACAATTGTTGAAAGCATTGGTCAAGATCTATCCATCAAAGTGCACATTGGAGATGTTTCTATCTCATCCAATGGTCAAATCAATAGAGGTCAAGAGTCATTTTTCAATCATGATCAAAATCCACCAACCAACAATAATCCAGTTCAAGAAATGTCAACATCATTTGACCCTATGGTTGAGGACATCAGAAATCCCTCCATCACAATTGTTGAAAACAATGATCAAGATCTCTCCATCGATGAGTGCGTTGAAGATGTTTCCAACCCATCCAATGACCAACTCACCATACATCAAGAACCACTTTTTAGTGATCTCTTTCAAGGTGTGTTAGGATTATTTGATCCTATTGACATAATGCACGATCCGTTCACCTATGATCATGTTGAAAATGTCTCTACATCGCCTTATGAGTTAGAGGACATATCTCAAGAATTTATTCCAAAGCATGATCATAATCTTTTACCAAGGTCTAGGAATGGTCCCTTCCAAGACATGTTGACCCCCTTTGACCTCATGGTTACAGATACCGAAGGAACCCTGAACTCAACACTTGATCCAAATTCACTCAAATTCCCCATGTCTAATAACGAAATCCAAGAACCCTTTGTAAGGAATCCATCCTTTGAAATTGATCCATGTCAAGAACTTGATCCAAAGCATGTCGAAAGCAACCCTGAAATCATTCAAGATGAAGAATTTGTATCTTCAAGATACTACAATAATCTAATGGACACTCTCCTATCTATGCAAGATGATCATATCCACATAGCACATACTCCTCCATCTACCCATGAGATGCTTTCTATGGATGGACACGTAGATGATCTTCATCTAAAACAAAATTCTGTTACACAAAAAGAGCAGATTGTTAACTCCTACAGTCAAACTGAGTTATCAACATCAGGATCAGATATATCCAAAATACAGATTGAGGACATCATGAATAAAGATATCCAACATTATCTACTCAAGGAAGCAAGTCAGACATAACAATATAATTTAGAGTTAGCAGAGCAACAAATTGGAACATCACCTACGGTGGTCATTTATCAGAGAACACTTATTGAACAAGACATCTTGGAATAGGAAGAATCAAAGCATGAAAGTACTACTTCCACACTGGGGGCAACTTTGTCTCAAGCAAATGTCAACATAGGGAGCACAGAGAGTCCTTATGATGAAACTAGTGTCAATACTACAACCAACCATGTAATGAATCTTCATCCACCCATCACCCCATCCATGAATTGGGACCAACATCAAAAGAAAGAATTGAATCAAAGTACAAATAAAATTATCAAAGAAAAAGAGTCAGAAAAGCATAATGGACAAATCAAATACAAATGGATACCAAAGAATACAAAGAAAGATCATCCCTGTCAAACCCCATCAGTCAAAGAAACTATGGGGCAAAATAAAAAAGGGAAAAGTATCCATCAAAGATGTCTGCAAAAGAAAAAGTAGAATTTTCAAGCGACATAGAAAGTGTATCAAGCAGTTGGTCCTAATTCCACACACACTTTCATATCCACCCATCATTGCTCATCATCCCAAGTTTGGAGAGTCAAATATTCCAAACTATTAACCAATCCATATTTTATCCCTAAACACACTCCATCCATGCCTCCACACATGATATCCAATTCTCACATTGACCATGTATTGGCAACAACCCTTCATCATAAAGATTTCGAAGGCACTCTATCACGATGTGTGCATAGAGACAAAGTTTACTCTGGTATCAACGAAGAAGATCAAAAATATCAAAAGTTGTATTCAGGTCACGTATCTTAGCAAAGCAACTTCTTCAAGTAGGCTATCAATGGCACATCATGATAGGGGCATCTACATCAGCAACACCTTGTGATTTAGCATGAGCTTAAAATCTTTTAGAAAAATAAAAAAAAATAAAAAAATATGAAAATCCAAAAAAAATAGAAAATGGATTGAAAACAGTAAAGATAAAAAATCGTCCTCTAGTGAAAACTGCATGGGAGACGCTTTGGGTAAGACCATGATGAAAACTTGGCAAACAGGCATCATGTGTAGAATTGAGCATCTACGTGCGCTAGTTCAAGAGGAAGCATCTCATCCAATCCATAATAAATCCACATTCCATCTGTCTTATCCATAATAAATCCATCCATCCATAAACCATTAATCCAATCCATTTTCATCCACCTGCATGCATCATCCAAATTATCCTGATCTTGGTGAAAGTTTGGGGCACGCTTTACACTTGCTTATGGTAAACATCTTGACAGGGGTCATTTTCGTGGATCCTATCCTATCCAACATTATATGAGCCTTGAAGCATTATCCAAATGAACATTCGTTATCTAAACACCTTATCTTATCGCAAGATAATCCATATCCATCCATTCATACACCTATCCAAACATCCAACCATAACATTCCATACATTGCTAGACACTGGGGGCAGATATGTGCATCTTGCTTTGAGAATAAATCTTGATCTATATCCTCCAACTTATGTGGTGATCCAAACATTGGAAAATGTGAAACCAAATTGGTCAAATCATTTGTGATCCAAAATCCAAATCACTAGTCCATGGCATATTTTGATGAGAATATGTTCTTTATCAAAGCTTTATCTTTCATCAAACATCAATCCAAGAAATCACTATCAGTTGCATCTAAGTTGCACATCAAATGCCACATCAAATCATTCAAACATATTTTGTTCCAAAATCAAGCTTCATCAATCCTAATCAATCAATCCTCGCATTGTTGTGCATCCTCAACAATGTTATCATCATCAAATCCTAATCAATCAAATCCTTGCATTGTTGTGTATCCTCAACAATGTTGTCATCATCATCAATCCATCAATTCGATCAGTCAACCTTATCTTGGTTTTCAACGAAATCCAAAATAGAGAACTGATATCATCACCCATATCCATCTCCAAATCATCAAAATCATGCAAAAATCCAAAAATATCAAAAAATCAAAAAAATTCAAAAACGTTGAAAACATATCAAAATCCAAAAAACACTTAAAAAATCAAAAAACATCAAGAAAATTAGAATCCGAACTACGACATCTCTGAGTTTAAATGTAGGAAAGGCTAATCTTTGATCAGCCCCCGAGACATCAAAATCCAAAAAAAAATTGAAAAACATCAAAAAATCCAAAAACATTGATAAAATCTTAGAAAATCCCAAAACAGCACAAAAATTAAAAATCAAACATTTGAAAAATTCAAAATCTAAAAACAGCCTCAAAACATTTCAAAACGTCAAAAACATCCAAATATTTGAAAAAATTCATCCGTCTCATCTGACATGCACCCGCAATAATCAATCATCCATAATAAACTGATCATCACATTCATCCTTTGGCAACACAAACAGAAACAATCACAACAATTAAAAAAATCAATCTTCAATCGTAAAATCAAAATCAAAACAACAAACCTTTAAAACAAAATCAAACTCTTGATCAATCACAAACATGTCAATCAACCTTATATCAACAGCCTATCAATCAATTTATCAAACCATCATCATCCTATACAATGCATGTCCTAGGATATATCATTCCAACAATGGGCATCATTTTGGATATCACTTGGATTCTTATCCTATCAAAACAAATCCCTTTGGCTAGAGGTATAAAGAACATTGGCTTTTTTGCGTACTTGGTCTTTTCTTTTGATTTATCTTATTGCGCTCATTCCAAGGACCTCTCGATGATATACAAATGAAGGATTTAGAGAGATAGGAATGGGGAAATGATCATTATCTATTGTTTGTTGTGCTTGTTGGACATTCTTGTAAAATAACTTGGTGAATAATTGCTTTGTTAGGTACGCCCTAGCAAGGTTTACGTATGTCAAGTGTGAACAAGAATACTCCTATTTGTTTGCTGAGTCAAAGTCCATCGCACTAGGCACAACGCCATCCCAGTTCTTTATACCTTGATTCATCGTACCTACGTGTGTTATCAAACATAAGGTAAGTAGGCCTTTTAAAATCCCAATCCTTGATAAGCAAATCTATCATCATCATCTATCATCATCATCATCTCTGATAAAGTCTCGACCAATAATGAGCTTGTTGGATCCTCTTGTCATCATCTCATTTCTGCACTAACATCACATAATGAATGGTTAATCATCATCACCAGTGCATCCATCCTGCATCCACAAACCGTCAGCATACCACATATCATTTATATAATACATAATAGGAAACACTGATCATTTCACATGCATTGCATTTGCATCATCATCATAATATAGATCTGTTAGTCTAAGAATCTATATAAATCATACATTTGCATAATCATAGCATATCACATCATTCATCCCATCCAACTCACATCATATCATCATTAAAGATGTTTAAGATAATATAGATTTGTTATTCTAAGCATCTTAAAACTATCTCATTTGCATCATCATCCATAACCATCCATTTTGAACCTCTTTATCACGAGATCGACCCTCAAATCGAATCTTTTCACTCAATCTCTCAAAGGGGCAATGTACCAGTGTACTTTTTTCTGCTGGGGCATCGAAAAAATAAAATAAAAATTGAATTTTGATTACGGTAAGATTATTCTTTGAACCGACGCAACAAGTACATTGCTTCAAAGAGGGGAAAAATGTAGACATGCAAAATATGCATATAGGTCAATCCAATGGTTTAATCAAATAATAACATTTCATCTCTCATAAATCATTCAACTGTTATCTTGCATCATCCATTTAATTAAATAAACCAGGACTTTATTTAATTAAGTCTCAAAATTCATATTTCTCCTTTTCTGATTTAAATAAATCAAATATCTAAGTCAAAGAGGTCAAAATCACCTAATCATCATTAAGCTAACCTAACAATGATCAAATACTAATCCTAACCACTTGCATCCTCTAGATAATGCCACTTGCACAAATAAATCAATTTATTGATTTATTAAAATCATCATTTTCACTCAACATGGCATTTATGGGGAATATTCCCTCAAGTTTGAAAAATATGACAAGTTGATTTGTTCCTCCAACATTGCATTTATTTCTCATTTTCTTGTCCCCCTCTCAAAATTTATGGCACAAATTTGAATTTGAAATTCCCTCTCATGGGCACATTTCCCAGATCTTGCACAACCTTCAGCTTATCACAACTTGACAAGTGGCCTTCTTTCATTGGTCTAAATTTGGTCCCACATCCTCCATGTTTGGCACTTAGCATTTGAGAATCTACAAATAGAGGCTTCATCCTCAAGCAAATCCTCCATAATTTCATCAACAAATCTCTTGCAAAGTCACTCTGCTTGAGAATTGATTTTTCCCATCTTATCATCATCTTCATAGCATCTTAACATCAAGCTTAAGCAAGGGTTGGGAAAGGGCTATTTTCTACAATAGCACCAATCCACTATGAGATAAAGTTGGATCATGTATTTTATATGCTTTGTTTAGTTTCCATTGTTTCATTTTATTGCATGATTGACATGTTTCATTATTTCATAGGGATGTTGAAATGTTGCTTTTTTTTAAACTAACCATTTTCAGATTTTGACATCCACAGTATCAATGTTTTTTTATAATTAAATGTCAGTTGGCATAAACATCAATTGTTGTATGGTTTCTATGTAGTTGTGATAGTTGTAATATATATATATATCAGCATAGATTTTATTTTGTAAGTATGTATATATGCATTGCGATTTGTGAATACATAATAGGAAGTACTATATATGAATAGTGTCTACATCTAATTTCACAAATGTTTTGGATGTTGTTTCCTCTTTTTCTTACAAAAAGAACTTGAAAATCCTAAGCATGAGACAATTACTTCACACAAGAATAGGCACCACATGTCTTAGTTAACAAAAGCAATTTGAATAAATGCACAATGTTATTCTCAAATAGGAAAACTAAAACTGTCAATTGAAACATATGCACCCATTCTTTTGTTAGATGTTATAAAAAATTTCAATGAATGGACACAAGGCCAAGCCAAGCCAAGTAGCAATTAATTTTTTTGGAGAAGGTTAAGTATAGATGTACAAAAAAAATAGCAACTATCTTATTGAAAGAATAAATATAGGAAGGAGTATATATGAGTGTTCTCTACATCTGATTTCACATACATGCATATTTGTACATAGGGATGAATGTTGTCTACGTCCTACAAAAATTGGGCAAAAAATCATCACAACCAATAATTTTGTATTGCTTTTGCAACCATTGCTCCATGCAAAAAATAAAAAATAACCTCCAACCACATTTTTCTCACAACTCTAATAGTAGGTAAAGCCAGAGAATGACCCCAACAATGCCTTATCAAAAATTGTGCAGACTTTTTCTATGTTCTTTGAGGTTTTAAATGGAAGGTGTTACTATAACCATCGCCACTACATGAAAACCATACAAAAATTAATGTTGATGCCAACCAGCATTTGATTCCATTGGACTTCTCTATCCACGTGCCAAAAACTTTGTTACCTTTCTTTCGACCAATAGGCAGACTTCAAAAGGGTTAAAACTGGAAAGGTTGGCCTTCTCTGTTGGGGCGCTAAATGCTTTTAATTAAAAAACTAAAAACATCTGCCACCTTTTTCTGACTAGGAGCTCAATTCTGAAAAGGTTAAAAATTTAATTTATGTTTTCCATGTAGTGGTGATGGTTGGAAAGCAATAAAACAATCCACATATACTCTCACAAAGAAAAATCTATATAGATATGTATGCATCTAAAGTTTATATGTAGACAACACACATATATAGCCATAGGTGGACTTGTCAATAGAGAAATCACCATGGTAGTAAAGGAAATAAAAATCACTTTGCATAGGCTAGGGGATCAACTTCACTTGGCATAGGTTGGCATAACAATATCACTTTTTTGCATCTAATTTCACATATATACATATCTACACATAGGGATGAATGTTGTCAGTGTCTAACTTCACAAACATACATATCTGCATATAGGGAAAGTAAAATGGAACACATCAAAAGAAGGCCTTCTCTCCACCCTCCCATATTGGGTCATGGAGCCTCATAGGCTCTCACCAAACCCCCGAGCAATAATACACATCGTCCACTACTATGATTAATGGTGAAATCAATGTTTCTTATTAGGCTTAATATAAACCCTATTATTGTAAGAATTCATTTTTGAGGATGAAACAAATAAAAAATATCTACCCAAAACAATAAACATGGGGAGGAGTACATATATGAATGTTGTTTAGATCTAATTTCACATACATGTACATATCTACACACAAGAAAAGGAAAATGAACCACAACAAAAGAAACACATACTTTTTTGTGCGTATATATTTCCAAGCAATAGATTCCTATAAATGCATCCAACACATGCAATACATAAATATTTAGTTGGAAAACAAAATCTACAGTGACATATATGTATTTGGAGGTAGGTGTACATATATACACATTGTTGATTATTGATCAATAGCTTAAAAATCAGGAAGGCTGACAAAAATTGTAAGAAAAGTTCACACATATAGCCTATCAGCTAAATATTATTTCCTTTATGGTTTCCATATATTGGTGATGGTTGAAAAGAAATAAAACAGTCCACACATATGCTTAGAAAGCAAAATATACACAAATATATATGAATCTAGAGTTATATTTAGACAACACACATATATATCCATAGGCAGACTTGTCAATAGAGAAATCAGCATAAGAGAAAAGGAAGTAAGCATCACTTGGCATAGGCTGGCATGACTACATTTTTTCATATATACTTTCCATATAGCATTGATGGCCATAATGACATTTAGCATTCTAAACTTACCAAAGCAATTGAAAATTTTATGTTATTTTCAATAAGGAATTGTTGATTTTTGTTTTGTAGCTTCAACTGTTATCAAGATTGTGATCCAACACTATGACAAGTGTTTTTGCAAACAACATACATACATATCCACACCTAAACTTGTCAATACATAAGGCATTGTTCAGTGTTGGGTTGTAGATTGAGCTGCATATCTTACATAGATATCCACACCTATACTTGTCAATGCATGTCAATATATATATATATAAGTTTAAATGTAATTGCATGTATCAACAAGTATAAATTTAGATATGGGTGATCCCACAATATTGGTTTACAAGTTTTGGCCAAATTGGACATTGTACTATTTTTTCCTAGCTAAATCTTCACATTCAGGCACCTATAGCAGCTAAATCGTGAGGAATTTGAAGATGATGTAAACTAGTGATTTGTAAAATTTTGTCTATAGATTCTAAATATATTTTTTTCAAAAACTTTGGAATCATATTGTACTTCTTTTTCCATCTCCTTTGAAAACTAGTTTTTTCAGTAAACACCATTTTTAAGGAGTGACGCTCACCGTATAACACATAACTTTGTTTCCATGAAGGATGAAATTCTATTTTTTTAGAATTTAGATTTGTAACTATGACATATAGTGCTTCCAATTGGTTTCATAGTGTTTTATTGAATATTTTTTCCTTAATAAAGTTTCAAAGTCAAACCAATTACAATTCAGACATAGGTGGACTATATAACACAATTTTTTTTGGTATGTATCGAATTTTTTTTTTCTTTTTGTTGGATCAAGGACATCAATATCTAGTGCACTCATATTTTTCAATTTTTTTTTGATAATCTTCTATTTTTTGACATGTGCAAAATAGAGAGCTTGATTTTCGATGAAAAACCTAGATTCACCAGAAATAAAAAACAAATATAATATTTAAATTAAATTTATTTAAAATTATTCTTTTTGGGAAGATTATAATAAGGAATACATACTTACAAAAAATAAATTTTAAATGAATTCATTTGATGCCCCAAAAGGTAAAACAAAAGTGGCTTTTTATCAGCATTTTGATAGGTGTAAAGGAGACTCTGTTATAGGTATGGTTTAAAATTAGCGGGGTTCTATCAAAGGGGGTTTGATCTAAGATAGTTTGATCAAACCCTCTTTAATTAGAATTCTTTAAATGTAACTTCTTAAGGCTTAAATCATTATATTTTCTAAAAACATGTGATTTCAACAAAAATCTGAATCTCCTAGAAATTATAAACCAGTTTTGTGGGATCACCCATATATATGTGTGTTGTGTACATCCTCATTTAGATACATATATATGTGACATGACTTTATGTATGGAGAGCCAGGACCAATATATTCAACATTCAACCAACAATAAAAGATTAAAAAAACATTCATGAGATTGAAATAAGTATGGGTTGAAGGAAAAAAACATTATAGCCAAGAACCATATGATATCCATATGCGACATGAATTTATGAGTGGACATTCCAAAATAGTAGAGAGAACATTTAAGAAGCACTAGAAGATTAGAAAGCACATATATGAGAATATTATACGTTGAGCCAACATAAGAAGATTAAAACCATAGAAATCAAATGAAAAAATTCTAATTGCATTTTTCATTTTAATCTTGTGCAATGGGTATGTGCAGGATCATCATGGAAAAAATAGGCCCTTAAGTGGCAAAAAGTTTAGGAAAATCAGAGTTAGGAAACTTGACGTAAAATTTTGAATAAGTTATCTATATTATTTCAAAAATATGTAAGAATAGAATTTGTAGAGAATTGAATGAAGTTTCTAAACTACTAGGTTTGTTTTAAAAAAAATTAATCTATTTGGTGAAAATTTGAAATTTCAATGCAATAGTACTTAAATTTCAAGGGAAAAATAAGTAGATGCCTGTTTGACCACCCTAACCACAATAAAATGATAAAAAAAAAAAATATTTTAGATATAAGTAGAGGAATCATGTCCCGATGTGATGCATATTTTTTAATAATTTTTTTCCAAGTAAATAATTAATTATTAATTTTTTATTACAACTTTTAAAAAATATGAAAACTCATATGTTTGACCACCTTAATTTGGTCAAAACTTTATGAAATTCATTTTTTATTTTTTTAATCCTATAGTATGCAAAGCATAGAATGTGATGCATGTTTTGGATTCAAAAAATGTGATACTATTTGAAAGCTATAGATGTTTCTCAATTAGCCTATCAATCAGGAATTTAGTCGTAATTTGAGTAGAAAATGAATAATAATTACTTATTAAATTCAAAGTAAGGCATAATTTATATTGGTTGAAAGCTAAGAATCTCTTTTACAAACCCTTTTTGTTTCATCAATTTTGGGTAAAAAAAAGTTTTAAGCCACATACCCATCATGATCCTGCACATGTCCCAATGCTAATTTTAATAAGCTAGACTCAAGGAAAATCACAAAAGTATTGTGTAGTCGATAGAGGATAGTCATCATTGAACACTAAATAGGAAATATTATAACAAAAATTAAGTTTTATGCATCTCTAATTAAATGAAAGATAACCATATGTGATGTAGCTTTATGAATGTAGAGGTAGGACCACATTTAAGTAGCATGTGAAGATTATGAAGCACATATATGAGAAAATTCTACACTCAGCCAATATAGGAACATTAAAACCATAGAAACAAGATGAAAAAAAATAAATTACATTATGCATTTTAATCATGTGTAACAATCGAATGTGGAATAACCATGGATTCAATGTAGCCAACATTATAGCCAACAACAATTATGGACAAATAAGAGTATTTGGCAATTGAAATAGACCAGATGCAAATAACTATATTGATATTAAAAACTAGACATATCTATATATACATAAATGCATGACATGATAGATACATGTGGAAAATACATATACATAGATACAAGCTCACACATACATATAAACATTCAAATCTGCATGCATATACACATACAATACATTACATACACATATATCTACACACATCTGTATAAAAATATTGTATGCACTTAGAAAATTTAATTGCATACATATATATTTGTGTATATGCATATGTAAATGTATACATGCATACAACCATGTCCACAAGTATATATAAGAATATTTGTAGATACTGATACATGTATTAAATAGGGCGACATAACTATATAACTAAAAAACATAAAATAAAATGACGAACATACACTGAATACAAAAAAAAACTATAAGCGAGATAAACAATACAAAAGAAAAGAAGTGTATCTTTTTTAATAAACTTTATAATTTATATTGCATTGTCTTAATATATAACCAATTCTACAAGCAATACAACAACAAGAGCATAAAGGAAATGTCTTTTGATGTGACAAGTAATCCAAAAAAGGAAAAGGAAATAGATGTCTAGTCAACACAAACTATAAAAAATATCAAAAGTCATAATCAGGCATGGTTGTCTGGCATTCAAGGTAGTACCACTATTATCTCTAGAGTGTCTTTCCCAATAGGGGATATCGTAGATAAATCTAAGAACAACAATTTGCACTTGGCTTCAAAGTTAATTCTTGGAACTTTGACTATTGTTGTCTTAAGCCTTGTTTCTGAATTATAGGTCTGAGTTTTAATGAGAATACTGAAAACAAAAGAAGTGTAGGTGACAACATTGATGAGAGACTCAACAGTCATTGCAACAGAAGACTCATATTGCAACATATAAAGCTCTTTTGCTGACATCTGCAATAAGCTTGTTGCAACCTCATCAAAAGTAGTAGCCCAAATCTCGCATGTGTGGTCTTGCATCTTTAGCTGAAATAAATATCGAAAGTCACAATCAAGTACGATTGTATGGTATTTAGGGCAGTACCAAATATTATTGGTAGAATCTTCATGCTTTTCCTTGCATTTTTTGCCATTGGCCTATAAGGGACATGCAACATAACAAAATGCATCAATTTTAATATATTTCATTCTTGCCTTGACAGTAGCCTACAAAGTTTATGGCAAGCCAAGACAATGATCTAAGATATATCCAATAGTGACTCTACCATTGGCCAAAGCAACCTTTTGAGTCATTTCCTGGGAGGGTTCAATGGAAGGTGGCTCAACATGTCCTCGTTGCATCAAGGGCTATATTTTTGGGATATCATGATTTCTGTATAGAATAGTCGTTGCAGCTATATTCACAACAAACCCATTGAAATATCCAACACAACAATTTTTAACAAGTATGACAACCAAACTAGTAATGGAAAACCTTTCCAAATCGTCACCCTTTGCGTCCCAATTTGGGCCCCACAAATTAACGTCAATGCAAGAGGATGACAAATCATTAAGTTTCACAGTTCTTTGAATCATTTCAATTTCTTTGAATAGTTGATACCTTTCCTACATGCACTACAACCCCAATAATATCAATCAAAGTGTTATTGTTGTAGTTTACAATTTCATTTATTGGGATGAATTTAAATACTTTGTCCAGCACAAAGATCTCATCATCACAACACTTCAATATCAATTTTTGATCCAAAATAATTTTCATGTGGTTGTTCAACTTATTAAATTTCTTATCCACTTGCTTGATCAAGCCTTTTGACACACAATAAGTGTGGCCCACCTAAACCCTATCATAATGCAATTCTATTATTTCATTAAAGAAAGTGATTCGTATTTTTTCCCCTCACTATCAATAATGTCAAAGTTGAATACTTACCTAAATACCTGGCCCTCACATCCTTGTTTATTGGAATGGTGCATATCCCTTTTAGTTTTCACTCAACCTTTTATTGTCCATCTATTTGGTAAATATTCAAGCCTTTAATATGACTGATATTTGAAGGAGAACTATGTTGTGTTGGGTATGTATGAATCACAAATTTTGAGGTTTTTTTTTATGGGGAAGGCGAGCCCGAGCCCACCATTTTTTTCTTTTTGATCTCTAAATAGATATCTAAGTGTTCCAATTAACTTACAATCTGACATTTTGATATCTAAGGACAATACAAACACCCTAGAACCAAACCAAGATCAAATATTAAAAAAGGTGGTCCCAACAAACAAGAAAGCATACAACAACAAGCACAAGTGAAAAATAATATCCAACCTTGATTTTTGCAGCTTCCTACACAAATAGTTTGTCAAGCACAAGATGGAACCTATTTTCAATTCCCCTTCAAACAAAATTTCATGTTGTATCTTGTAGGAAAAGTGCCTATTTGCATGTGGGTTCCATCAGAGAGGAAAAATTTGTAGTGGTCAACCGGGCTTTGATCACCACCAATTTTTTGAAAAGACATTAACTGAAGAACCGAAGATGGGACAACATGTCCAACATCAATAGATTGCATCACATGTGCTATCAAGGTTGGATGTACATTTGAATCCTATAAGGCAGTTTTACTCAACAAATCCAAAGCAATGAGATGTTTAAGGTTGTGACACAACTCTAGAAGCAAAAGAAAGGGAAAGAGGAAGCACAAGATGAATCAATTATTGGTATCTGCTATGCAGACACATAGATAGTTATACATGGTAACAGGATGGAAGCGAATTCAAAATTGCATACAATAAATGAATGTGAAAGGAGGAAAAGGTTGAGAAAGAAACAAATAAGATCATATTTTTTTTTGAATATAAACAAGGAAGCACATAGTAATGTTGACACATTTGAAAATTGCAACCCTTTTTTTCTAACACACAGGCCACTCCCAAATGGCTAGCAAATCAAAAGGAAAAGGAAACATAAAGAGATTGAATATAAATTAGTTAGACTATATATTACAAAGATTGTTAATTCAAGTGAAGCATATTCACAGTTCATTGGATGCACATGGGAAATATTCAATATAATTCTTAGTATGAAAAAGGAAACAAGGAACAAACTTATGAGACTAGTTCCTAAGGATTGTTCAGTAGCTTGGGAAGAGCCAAAGTCCACCAACATTGTTGGGGCTGCTCATTAAAAATTTGAGAGTTGCAATGCTGGTGGCTGACTACAAGCTCTATGCCACAACAACACAAGGGCCAAATGTTCAACTAAAGCAACAAAGACTGATAAGAACCCTGACCAAAACACATACAGGAAATATAGAACACCAATAAAATGACAACCATCAAGATCTTCAAAACACAACATTATCTCTGATTTTTTTTGTAGACACATTAACAATGTGAGGGGAAAAAAATAATTAAAAAAGGTTCAATGATTCATATAACACTTAATATACATTTTATCATTCTAATTTTTTTGTTTCAAATTTTTTATGTTTCAAATTTTTTGTAGAGACATTAACCATATGAGGAAAAATAAATAATTAAAAAAAGGCTTCAATGTTCCATATAACACTTAATATACAATTTATCATTCCAAGAATGCCTTGTTGAGGCTCAAACAAATAACAACTATTTTCCCAATATAATAAAAATTGGGAAGAGTATGTATATATGTTGTTTACATCTACTTTGACATACATAGATATCTACACATAGGAAAATTTAATATTGTTTCATTTATGGCTTCCATTCTGTGGCGATGGTTGTAATACAATAAAATAGTCTATGTTGTTTTCCATAAGGCACTGTTAACTGTTGTTCTCTAGCTTTGGCTATATTGTTTCAATTTTTATACACAATAAAATAGTAAATGTTATAGAGTTTATGTTGTTATCTATAGACATGCAAAATATGCATACATGTCAATCCAATGGTTTAATCCAATAACCTTCATTTAATCAAATATAACATTTCATCCTTCAAATTAAATAAATCCACTTCATCATTACATCATTTAAATAAATCAATTAAATCCTAACACCTAATTAATTAACCTTTATCTTGCATCATCCCTTTAATTAAATAAATCAAACATTCATTTAATTAAATCCCAAATTCATATTTTTCCCTTTTTCATTTAAATAAACCCAAATATTCAAGTCAAAGGGGTCAAACTCACCTAATCATCATTAATCTAATCTAATCCTAATTAACCTAACCTAACCACCCATCACATCCTCTTGATATTCCCACTTGCACAAATAAATCAATTTATTGATTTATTAAAATCCTTATTTTCTTTCAACTTGGCATAAAAAAAAAATATTCCATCAAGTTTGAATTCAAAAACAAGTGGACACTGGTGCAGGAGCACCTAGGCTGACCTACACCACGTTTGTTCACAATTTTGGCTTGTACTGACTTTAGCCAAGTCAGAGATTTTGGTTGTTTGATTTGGACCTTAGATGGTCTTGTAATTGTGTGTGATGAGTTAATCATTAGGATTAATATCATCTTTGTTATTAGGTTGAAAAATGTTGTTGCATTTAACCCTAGACAACCTATGTTATATATAGGGCAGTAAATGCGTTCATAACACTTGGCCTTTGTTAAAGAAAGATGCCAAAGAATTGTTAAGGAGTTGATAGCTCGAAGTAAGGAGGTTGAGGTCCTAAATTTTAGGATCACAACATAGAGACAAATTGCAAAATGTTGTTGTGGAAGTTACATAACCGAAGTTATGGAGTTGCACGTAATTTAGTGGGATTGGAATCCCTAAAAAGCAAGAGTAAGTGCTGGATCAGCTCCCTTTGAATGTGGAAAAGGCATCCAAATAGGTGGAAAGACTAGTAGTCAAGGGGGGAATGCATGGTAAACGAATTTTTGTGTGTGGAATAAAAACAATGAGCAGATTCTTATGTATTTTTTGTGTTTTGCAAACCCCGTGTGTTTTCAGAACCGTGATGTATATGATCTAAATGCATTTATCTGGGGTTGGATTAGAATTTAGTTAATACATATTAGCATCTTTACTTTGTATATAGTTCATGGAAAAATAATATAGGCAATATAGTTAAGCTTTGCAGTGCAGGAAGTAGGGAAGATTGTAATTTCTGTGTTTCACCCAAGTTTGTGAGAAATAGTCATACAAAGTCCATTGTATATTCGGATTTCTCATTATTTTTTTGTGTCTATTGTATTGTATAGAGTGCATTTTGTCCTATAGTTAAGAGGCCTTGAGTTGTTTTAGTTCTTTGTGAACGTAGATTAGAGTGTAGGTCTGATTTTCTCTTGTTTTGGACAGTCCAACAAAGAAATGACTTCCCTCTAATTTCTGCCCACAGAATTTACCTGAGAATAGCAGAATATGAAAGGGAAGTCATATGTTTGTGTAGGTCTATAAGTATGGAACTTTGAAAGACAAGCTATGCTATGCAAGACCAAACCCTAGGAAAGTTAATGTAACTCGATTAGGAGTTTGGTGGGGTAAAAATTGTGAACTAAGGTAGGGGATATAAGCATTGTACGGAATCCGTATAGCTCATGGTAGTGCTAGGTAGGATCTTTGACTGCAAAGAGGTTTTAAGTTTTAAACAAGATTTTGGTAGAAGATCTGAAACAAAGAATAGTGGAACCCTAGAAGATAGGGCAATTAGGTCTCCACTCCAAGATCCTTGGAATTAACTATACGGTTTTGCTAGAGGTCAGACAACCTAGGCAAGATTTAAAAGTTTGAAAAGGGTGTCAGAATATGTATTTTTTTTGCTAGGTTGTGTGGAGATTTTGGGCAGAAAAAGCAAATTAGTGACTGGTAAGGGCTAGTAGAAATTAGGCCCCCTCAAGGTAATTTTTTGGAATCGGGTGCATTAAAACTTAAAGAATCACCAAGATGGATCCCATTGGTGATGAAATGAATGGAAACAGAGTACCTACCTCCCCTGCAATGAGTTCAAGTCAGATGGTGGAGTTAGCATCTAGACTCTTCTAGGTGTAGTGATAAAGATTTCAAGTGCAAGAAGGTGTTGAGTCCTTTGAGGTTAAAGCACAAGGTTGAGACTCATTGAGCAGAGTTCTAGTAGGGTTCAGTTGGTGAACCAGATCAGGACAGAGCCTAGGAGATTATTAGGTTCATGGTGAAGGTAGGGTAATGTCTACTTGTTGATTAGGTGCAAGCAAACCTTGGAGGGTTAACATACACCATATTGGTATCAGAGCTTTGAGTTGGATTCAAGGCTTGTGATTAATGATCCAATCCACTGAGTCAGTAGGAGAGAATACACCAGAGGAAGAAACCATGGTGACAAATGCAAAACTAGCAAAGAAGGTAGAAGAGCAAGAGGAAGGTAACCGGTTGCTCAGAGAAAGGATATCTCAAATGGAGAAACTCTTAGATGAAGTCCATGAGACAATAGATACTGTGAAGGACAAGAGAAAGTAGAAAGAATAGGAAGCCAAGGAAAAAGAAGAGGATTTGGAGGAGGAAGCTCCAAAGCCTAACCTTGTTCTTGCAGAGGAACCATTCTTGAAGGCATTATAGGCCTTGAGTGGTAAAGCAATGGAGGGTGTGCCACTTTTCAGTGGACAAATGGATCCTGATTCAGTTGTAGACTGGATTGAGAGCATTGAGAATCACTTTGAGTGTGATGGCATAACAGAGTCCCAAAAGGTAAAGGTGGCCAAGTCAAGGTTGAGAGGAGCAACTCTCACATGGTGGAAGTTTGTACAATTAGAAAGAGAGAAAGAAGTCAAAGGTCCCATAGTTTCATGGAGAGGAATGGTGACTAAGATAAGGTAGACTTATCTCCCTGATGATTATGAAGTCCAGTTGCATAGGAGAAGACACAATCTGAGGCAAAAAGACATGGATGTTCAAACATATACAGAGGAGTTTCAAAAATTGTGCCTTAGATCAAAAGTGGTTGAAGAAGAGAGTATCAAGTTGGCAAGGTATTTGAATGGGCTCAAGTGGTCTATCCAAGAGGACATGAGCTTAGTAAACTTCAAAATAGTCCGCCAATGCTATCAAATGGCTTTGAAAATAGAGGAAAAAGGAAAAAAGAAGCAGGAACAAAATCCTAAAGGTAGAGGTAAAGGGAAGGACAATAGAGGACAAAGAGGAAGTTATAGTGGAAGAAGCTTAGAATCAAGAGCCCAAGGAGAAGACAGATTTTTTGAACAGCAAGAAGGAATCTCCAGTAGAGGTGGTAGAGGAAGAAGTGGTGGACAAGGAAGAGGAAACTATTTCACCAACATGAAATGCTATCATTGCAACCAATTGGGACACCCAGCTTATAGATGTCCTGAGAAAGGTAACACTTCTCATGGAGGAGATAGGAGAACCAATCTAATTCAAGATGAGACTACTGCAACAAATAAACAACCTGAAGTACCATTGAACTCAGAGGAAGGTGAGAATCTCATGATGAGAAGGACTTTGATCAAGGAACCGGTGAAAGAAGAGCCAAGCCAAAGAAGGTCCTTGTTTAGGATAAAATGCAAGATGATGGGGAAAGTGTGTAAGGTCATTATAGAATCAGGTTCAACTAAAAATACTGTCTCAGAGGAGGCAGTCAACAAACTAAAATTGACAAGGATACCTCACAAAAATCCTTACAAGGTTACATGGCTCAATAAGGGTCAGCATGTCTTGGTGAATGAACAAGCATGGGTAGAGTTTTCAATTGGAAAGTACAAAGACAAGGTATTGTGTGATGTATTACCTATGGATGCATACCACTTGCTCCTAGGTAGACCTTGGCAATTTGATCGTCAAGCTGTGCATGATGGAGCCAATAATTCTTACACCTTCAAGAAGGACAAAGTAACCTACAAGATTCAATCTTTGTTAGAAGATACTAAGGTGTAGATAGCAGGTTCTAATCTGCTTATAACTGGTGAAAAATAGTTCTTAAAGGCCTTGGAAGAAGGAGGAGTTGGCTATGCAGTATTGATCAAGCCAAGAGAAGCAAGCAAAGAGAAGGCAGCTGAAAAGCAAGAGTTACCCAAGGAGATTCAAGAATTGTTGCAGACCTATGAAAGCATTGTAAGTAGTGGTCAACCAGCAACTTTACCTCCTAAAAGAGCCATAAGTCATAGGATAGACTTGATACGAGGAGCTACCCTTCCAAACAAAGCAGCCTATAAGATGACACCTAAGCAAAATGAGGAAATAGCTAGGCAGATTCAAGAACTACTTGACCAAGGTCTTATTAGGAAAAGCATTAGTCCTTGTACAGTACCCACTGTCTTAGCACCTAAGAAAGGAGGAGAATGGAGGCTTTGTACTGATTCCAGAGCAATCAACAAGATAACCATCACGTATAGGTTCCCTATCCCTAGAATTGAAGATCTCATGGATTGTCTAGGTGAAGCTAGGTACTATACCAAGATAGATTTAAAGAGTGGCTATCATCAAATTAGAATACATGAGGGTGATGAGTGGAAAATAGCCTTCAAAACCAATGAGGGTCTTTATGAGTGGCTAGTAATGTCATTCATCTTATCTAATGCCCCCTCCACATTCATGAGACTCATGAATGAAATTCTCCAGGACTACATTGGCAAGTTTGTAGTAGTGTATCTTGATGACATACTAATCTATAGCAAAACAAGAGAAGAACACCTCCATCATATTGAGTTGATTTTCAAGAAGTTGCAGGAGGAGAAGCTGAAGATCAATCTGGAAAAGTGTGAGTTCATCAAAACAGAGCTGGTGTACCTTGGATTTGTGCTATCACATGGCAACTTGAAGATGGATAGCAGCAAGGTAGAAGCCATTCTCAATTGGCCTACTCCAAAGACAGCAACAGAGGTAAGAAGCTTCCATGGTCTTGCTCAATATTGTAGGAAATTCATAAGGCAGTTTGGTGCTATTTGTGCTCCTATGTTGGACACCATTAAAGGAGGCATGAAAACTAAATTTTTATGGAATGAGCAAGCTAACAAGAGTTTTGAGTTGCTGAAGGAAACGATAGCTACCCAACCTGTTTTGGTGTTGCTAAGCTTTGAGAAGCTATTCACCATTGAATGTGATGCAAGTAATGTAGCAATTGGAGTTGTTCTTAGCCAAGAGGGAAGACCAGTGGCTTTTCATTCTGAGAAGCTAAGTGAAGCCAAGAAGAAGTACTCTTCTTATGACCTTGAGATGTATGCATTGGTCCAAGCACTAAGGAAGTGGAGGCACTACTTGCTTCCTAAGGAATTTATTGTGTACTCAAACAATCAAGCACTCATTTTTTTGAATTCACAAGAGAAGTTGAGTCACAGGCACATGAAATGGGTGGAGTACTTGCAAGCTTACACCTTCAACATCAAGCGCAAGAAAGGAGCTCTCAACAAGGTGGTTGATGCATTGAGCAGGAGAGTCCTCACAGTTCAAGAAATCTAGTTGAAGAGCATGGGAATAGATCACTTCCAAGACCTATATGCAGATGATGAAGACTTTACAAAAATTTATAAGGTATGTCTTGAGTTTAAGAACCATTTCCATAGCAAGTATGCTGAATATACCTTGCAAAGTAATTTATTGTTTAAAGGGAATCAGCTTTGTGTTCCTAGAGGTTCTATTAGGGAGAACTTAATTCAAGAAAAGCATAATGGTGCATTGAGTGGTCATTTTGGGATCACCAAAACTCAAGAGCTTGTACAAAGGTTTTATTTTTGGCCTAAGATGAACCTAGATGTAAGGAAATATGTAGAGAGTTTGTAGTGTGTCAAAAAGAAAAAGGCACTTCTTTAAATGCAGGCCTATACCAGCCACTGCCTATCCCTTCTAGGCCATGGGAATGCTTAAGCATGGACTTTGTAGTTGGTTTACCCAAGAAAAAGCAAGGTATGGATAGTGCGTATGTTGTTGTAGACAGATTCAGCAAGATAGCTCACTTTATACCCTGCAAAACAACCAATGATGCTAGTCAAATAGCCTCCCTTTTCTTCAAAGAAATAGTCAGAATTCATGGCTTACCAATTAGCATTGTATTAGAGAGGGATACTAAATTTATGAGTCACTTTTGGAAGACTCTTTGGCAAAGAATGGGCACCAATCTGTCCTTTGGATCTGCATACCATCCCCAAACTGATGGTCAGACTGAAGTTGTGAATATGACACTTGGAAACCTTCTAAGATGCTTGACCAAGGGGTATGGTCAATAATGGGATCAGATTATTGGGCAAGCTGAATATGCCTATAATGATACTATTAATAGGTCAACAGGGAAGAGTCCCTTTGAAATTGTGTATGGTTTACATCCCAGGGGTGTTTATGAGTTGAGAGAATTGAAGGATGGAGTCAATGGAAGTGGATATGCAGATGATTTTTCCTATGCAATGTAGGAGATTCGTGAGACAGTCAGAAAAACCTTGACAGAGAATACCATGAAACATAAAATCAAAGTGGATGAGCATAGGAGAGAGGTTCAGTTTAATGTTGGTGACCTAGTGATGGTGCATTTGAACAAGGCTAGATTGCAGAAGGGAGTCCCTCACAAGCTGCAAATGAAGAGGATAGGTCCCTGTCCTATCTTGGAAAAGTATGGAAGCAATGCATTCAAAGTGCAATTACCAAATGACAGTGGACTATCCCCTATTTTTAATGTTGTAGATCTAGTACACTACAAAGGACCACCAATCAACATGGATCAGACCTTCCAAGAAGTCACTCAAGATGTGGAAGAACTCAAACTGCCCCCTGCTACAGTCAAGCAAGCTGATCAGATCTTAGATACCAGGGTCTATAAAAGAACAAGAACCAAAGAGTACAAGGAACATCTGATCCAAAGGCAAGGACAACCTGAAGTTGATGCAGTATGGATCAAGGAGGAAAAATTTAAGAAGTTGGGGATAGATATCAACTTGCTCAATCCAAGGGTGGATTGAGTTTTCTGTTTTGGGGAGGATGGTGCAGGAGCACCTAGGCTAACCTCCACCAAGTTTGTTCACAATTTTGGCTTGTACTGACTTTAGCCAAGTCAGGGATTTTGGTTTTTTGATTTGGACCTTAGATGGTCTTGTAATTGTGTGTGATGAGTTAATCATTAGGATTAATATCATCTTTGTTATTAGGTTGAAAAATGTTGTTGCATTTAACCTTAGACAACCTATGTTGTATATAAGGCAGTAAATGCGTTCATAACACTTGGCCTTTGTTAAAGAAAGATGCCAAAGAATTGTTAAGGAGTTGATAGCTCGAAGTAAGGAGGTTGATGTCCTAAAGTTTAGGATCACAACATAGAGACAAATTGCAAAATGTTGTTGTGGAAGTTACATAACCGAAGTTATGGAGTTGCATGTAATTTAGTGGGATTGGAATCCCTAAAAAGCAGGAGTAAGTGCTCGATCAGCTCCCTTTGAATGTGGAAAAGGCATCCAAATAGGTGGGAAGACTGGTAGTTAGGGGGGGAATGCATGGTAAACAAATTTTTGTGTGTGGAATAAAAACAGTGAGCAGATTCTTATGTATTTTCTGTGTTTTGCAAACCCCGTGTGTTTTCAGAACCATGATGTATATGATCTAAATGCATTTATCTGGCGTTGGATTAGAATTTAGTTAATACATATTAGCATCTTTCCTTTGTATATAGTTCATGGAAAAAGAATATAGGAAATATAGTTAAGCTTTGCAGTGCAGGAAGTAGGGAAGATTGTAATTTCTGTGTTTCACCCGAGTTTGTGAGAAACAGTCATACAAAGTCCACTGTATATTCGGATTTCTCATTATTTCTTTTGTGTCTATTGTATTGTATAGAGTGCATTTTTTCCTGTAGTTAAGAGGCTTTGAGTTGTTTTAGTTCTTTGTGAACACAGATTAGAGTGTAGGTTTGATTTTCTTTTGTTTTGGACAGTCCAACAAAGAAATGACTTCCCTCTAATTTCTGCCCACAGAATTTACCCGAGAACAAGAGAATATGAAAGGGAAGTCATATGTTTGTGTAGGTCTAGAAGTAGGGAACTTTGAAAGATAAGCTATGCTATGCAAGACCAAACCCTAGGCAAGTTAATGTAACTTGGTTAGGAGTTTGGTGGGGTAAAAATTGTGAACTAAGGTAGGGGATATAAGCATTGTACAGAATCTGTATAGCTCATGGTAGTGCTGGTAGGATCTTTGACTGCAAAGAGGTTTTAAGTTTTAAACAAGCTTTTGGTAGAAGATCTGAAATAAAGAACAGTGGAACCCTAGAAGATAGGACAACTAGGTCTCCACTCCAAGATCCTTGGAATTAACTGTACGATTTTGCTAGAGGTCAGAAAACCTAGGCAAGATTTAAAAGTCTGAAAAGGGTGTCAGAATATGTATTTTGTTTGCTAGGTTGTGTGGAGATTTTGGGCAGAAAAAGAAAATTAGTGACTGGTAAGGGCTAGTAGAAACTAGGCCCCCTCAAGGTAATTTCTTGGAATCAGGTGCATTGAAACTTAAAGAATCACCAAGATGGATCCCATTGGTGATGAAATGAATGGAAACACAGTACCTACCTCCCTTGCAACGAGTTCAAGTCAGATGGTGGAGTTAGCATCTAGACTCTTCTAGGTGTAGTGATAAAGATTTCAAGTGCAAGAAGGTGTTGAGTCCTCTGAGGTTAAAGCACAAGGTGGAGACTCATTGAGTAGAGTTCTAGTAGGGTTTAGTTGGTGAACCAGATTAGGACAGAGCCTAGGAGATTATTAGGTTCATGGTGAAGGCAAGGTAATGTCTACTTGTTGATTAGGTGCAAGTAAACCTTGGAGGGTTAACATACACTAGACATGTACATCCAACAAGGAATTTAATAGGTCTTACATGTCCCTTGCACAAGTCAAACTCAACATTAACTATCAAATTGAAATTTAAATCTCCCCCTCTTTGGCACATTGATCAAAATGTGCTCATCCTCAAGCCTATCACATGATGACAAGTGGCCTCTTTTCATTGGCTTGTTCTTTGTCCCACATTCATCCATTTGGCCATTCTCTCATCAAAATAATCTATAAATGAAAGCTTCATCTTTTATCAAATCCTCCACAATCTCCACGATCTTCATGCAAAGTTACTCTCTTGGTTTGAGAACTAATTTTGCTCTTCATCTCCATTGCATCTCATCATTTTAGTTTTTGAGCAAGGATTGGGAAAGGGTCATTTGCACATTTGACACCAATCCAATATGGAATAGGTATATGTTATGCTTTTGAAATATCTCTAGATTTCTCTTGTTATTTGTTACATTTTGAAGCATTTACATGGTATTTCATAGGAGTATTTTGAAAAACTTTGCATAAAACTAACTCATGTTTGAGGAATAGAGTTTTTGTTATCCATAAGGCATTGTTGACTATTCTTGCCACTCATTTTATTTTAGCTGTGTGTAGAAATTTATGTATGTGAAATTAGATCGAGAAAAATTTATTATATACAGACAATATTCATATGCAACATGTAGCCTATTTTGTGTTTTTTTTTTGCATGGGTTTGTTACTGTGAATGCATTTGTTTTCTAGTTTTTGTCCTCGAAAACATTTTTTTTGGCTTTTTATAGTGGCTAGACAAAGAAGGTGGGTGAAAGAAATCAAGAAGGAAGAGACACATTTGGAAAACCCTTTGTAGAGAATTTTGAAAATAGTTTATGTACTTTCAAAACAACCAACCAAGAACGTACATTCTTCATCACTACGATCAATGGTGGCATCAATGTTCCATATAGCACTTAAAATACAACTTATCATTCCAAGGATATCCTAACATAATAAATATAGGGATCAATATGTATCAATGTTCTTTTCATCTACTATGACATACATGCATATCTACACATAGGGGAAATACATTTTCCATCACTGTGATCAAATGTCTACACAATTTTCGATAAGGCATTGTTAGGTGTCATTTTATGGCTTTACCTTCTATCAAAGCTATGAGTGAGGATGGAAAGATTTTGTGAAGGTGTAAGTTTGATCATCCATTGTTGAGTTATTGTGAAGGTGGCAAGAGGTTTTTTTGTTTTTTTCTGCATGGGGTGATAGTTGCAAAAGCAATACAAAAGTGTCAGTTGTGATAATTTTTTTCCTATTTTTTGTAGAAATTCAAGAAAGAAGGGAGCAGAGAGAAAGCAATCAAGAAGAGGTACATTTGAAGCAAGGAAGAAGAGGTGTGGGAAGAGGTGCATATTGAAAAAACCCTTTATATTTGTAGTTGTTCTTATATATACTTGTGGACATGGTTGTATGCATGTATACATCTACATATGCATATACATAAACTTATATGCATGCAATTGAATGTTCTAAGTGCATACAACATCTTGATACAGATGTGTGTAGATATATGTTTTTGTAATGCATTTGTATGTGTGAGTATGTATGTCTGTATATGAATTCTCTACATGTATCTTTGAGGTCATTCGTTTATCTATATATAGATATGTGAAGTTTTTAATATCAATCTAGTTATTTTCTTCTTGTTTGTTTCAATTGTGACATACTCTTATATCTCCATAATTTTTGTTTTCTATTTTGAATTTTTATATGTATGTGTGGGTGTGCATGTGCATATATGCATTTTCCACATGTATTGGGTATGAGTAGGATCATCATGGAAAAAATAGGCCCTTAAGTGTCAAAAAATTCAGAAAAATCAGAGTTAGGCAACTTGACGTAAAAAAATGAATAAGTTATCTATATTATTTCAAAAATATGTAATAGAATGTATAGCAAATTGAATGTAGTTTATAAAGTACTAGGTTTATTGCAATTTGTTGTGCATATCTATAGTACTAGGTTTATTGAATCTATGGTGTGTGGGATTTTGTGCAAGTTGTTGTGCATATCTATACATACATCTTTATCAAAAAAAATTAAAGAACATTAGACCATGTTGTACTAAATGCTAAGAAATATTTTTTCTTGATGAATATGGAAAGAAGATCGTTGTTCATATATCAATAATTAGTGAAGGTAATGATGATCATTTTAAACTTGTTACTTTGATGGAGTTACACATGACATCAAATCAGGTTTATTATTAGTTGGTTATTCATTGTGATTATGTTATGGTGAATTAATTTTTTGTTTATTGATGCATAGCCATACTATTAAATCTTGAAGTTCATAGACGTGCCTCAATCAATACATTCAATTATATCTAGATATCTACATCTATATTAAAAAAAACAAAAGAACATTAGACCACGTTGTATTGAAAACTAAGAAATAATTTTGCTTGATTACCATGGAAAGAATATCATTATTCATATATCAATAATTAGTGAAGGTATTGATGACCCAAAAAAAAAAAACCCACAACCTAACATTTTTTTTAAAACAATGGATTACATGGGAAAAACAACAAAACAAAAGAATTGACAACAACAAACACATGCAAGGGGGGAAAAAAACAACCCTCATAACATAAAATGTTTAATTTCCTTGCAACCATCAGCACCATATGGAAATCATAAATGAAACAATATTGGTTTCAACAATGTTATAGAAAACAACATAATTTATAGTACCAAACCCATGCAAAAATAAAAATAAAAAATACAAAACAACCCCATACCCAAACAAATTCCTTTTTCAGTAGTACCCTATCAGAAATGAAGCAATTTAGCTAAAGCTAGAGAACAACAATCGACAATGCATTATGCATAATAAATAAACTCTATAACATTTTCTATTTAATTGCATATAAAAAATGAAACAGTATAGCCAAAGCTAGAGAACAACAGTCATCAATGTCTTATGAAAAACAACATTAACTATTTTATTATGCCGCAACCATCACCACAAAAAAAAATCCACAAATGAAATAATAATGGTTTCAAAAGTGACCTAGAAAATTCTTTTTTCAACAATACGGGTATGTGCAGGATCATCATGGAAAAAATAGGCCCTTAAGTGGAAAAAAATTAAGAAAAATCAGAGTTAGGCTACTTGATGTAAAAATTTGAATAAGTTCTCTATATTATTTCAAAAATATGTAAGAATAGAATATGCAAAAAATTGAATTTAGTTTCTAAACTACTAGGTTTATTTTAAAAGAAAAAAATCTATTTAGTGAAAATTTTAAATTTCAATGCAGTAGTACTTAAATTTCAGGGAAAAAATAAGAAGTAGGTGTCTGTCTGACCACCCTAACAATGATAAAATGATAGAATTTTTTTATAATATTTTATATATAAGTAGAGAACTCATGTCCGGATGTGATGCATATTTTTTTGTAATTTTTTTCCATGTAAATAATTAATTATGATTTTTTTATTACAAATTTTAAAAAATATAAAAACTCTTATGTCTGACCACCTTAACTTGGTCAAAACTTCAAGAAATTAATTTTTTTTTTTAATCCTATAGTATGTGAAGCATAGAATGTGACACATGTTTCGGATTCAAAAAATGTGATACCGTTTGAAAGCTATAGATGTTTTTCAATCAATCTATCAATTAGGGTTTTTTAGTCGTAATTCAAATAGAAAATGAATAATAATTATTTATTAAATTCAAAGTAAAGCATAATTTATATTGGTGGAAATATAATAATCTCCTTTAAAAACTCTTTTCGTTTCATCAATTTTGGGTAAAAAAAGTCGTCAGCCACATACCCTACAAATACCCATCATATTGCCACTTTTTGGCCCATCATTATCTTGCACATACCCATATCTTATCGAAAACAAAAAAATATAGACAACATTCATATATACTCCTCCCCATGTTTATTGTCTTGGAAAGATAGTTGTTATTTGTTTCATCCTCAAAAAGGAATTCTTACAAAAATAGGCTTTATATTAAGCATAATAAGAAACATTGGTTGCCACATATAATGTGTTCAAAAGCTTTTCGAAGTTATTCAAGGAAGAAGTTCTAGAGAGTATAATGGCTAGTTTCAAATTAACCCTTTTGCATGAATTCTATGTTAGAGTAATAAGTTGTTTTACTTAATTAATTTAGTCATATTGGTTAATTAATTAAGTCACTTATCACTTTAGTTACTTAAGCTAAACTTAGGCACATTAATAATTAATTATTTATTAATTATTAAGTGTGCACACTAGGGTTTCCCTTTAGGATTTTCTTTAGGGTTTCTTGATATCCTTTTATAAGGATTGATCTCATTGTAATTATTAACGGGAGAATATCTATAGCTTTCATATCTTCTTGAATTTTTTCTCTCTTCTGTAGCTTTTTCTTGTTGAAGTTAATTGCATACATTTGTTTGCAGATCTCTTGTGTGGAAGGTGTATTTGTTTGTGTTTGATCTTGTGGCTCATGGTTTTGTGCTTGTTTCACAATTCTAACATTCCATATCTTTGATCTCGCACTTCAATTTTGATGACCTTCATCAAGAATGTGTAGACATGCATTCTCTATGTAAACAAATATTTTGGCACCCGAATGCTTTTTAACCTTTCTAGGGTTTTTCACCTAAAAGGGGAAAGAATGGGCCAAAATGCAATGTATAATTTCAAAGATTAGTGTTATGATGGATGTAATGTGCCCAATTATGATGTCTAAATGAAATAAACTGACAAATAAAGATGATTATTAATGCTCAACCTAACAAATGAAAAGTGTTGGAAAACATAGTGATGTTTGCAAAAGCACCTAATAATGAAAGTAAATGATGAAAGAATTAAACAGAAATGGAGAGGTAAAACTGGAATTTGAAGATTGATGTAGAGAGGCTCTAGAATCATATATAGTTAACTAGAAATGCTGACTATGACACTTACACCAAGTTAGGCGACTTACTCTAGTTTTGGGGAAAATCTGTCAGAATGAGAATCTGGTAAATGGATACTCAGAAATACAAAAACCACTTTTTAGGCCTAGTAGTGGGACTAATTCACCACATATGGTGACTTAGTCCACCTATGAATTTCTAGAATTTTGAGAATTTTTTTTGTAGCTTTCAATCTGCACTTCTCTTCTAGACATGTGTCCAGATCTGAATCTACAGAAAATCATCTGAAAGAGATCTCCGAGCTTAAATTATGGTTTGGTTGACTATGATGACTTTGATAGATGGAAAACAACTTTTTAACACTTTCCTCTTTGACAAATCTGCATATAAGACCTGCAAACACACATGCAAAGAGTGGGGAAAGGGTTAAGGATTAGAGTATAGGTTTTTACCTTGGTCAAACCCCACTTTGGTAATCAAACCCTATGAAATGAAATGGAATAGAAAGAGAATGATGAATAAACAACATAAAATTTTAAGAACTCACCAAACCCTTGATGTATAAATCTAAAGATATGTAATGAAGTGCTCCAATGGATGACTTGATGATGCTTAGAGTGTTGTAATGCCAACCTCAAGGGTAAGATAACAAAATCCTGCCAAAAATTTGAAATTATTTGGACTTTTGTCCCCAGTGGGACTAAGTCACCCCAGGTGGTGACTTGGTCCCATCAGGGCAATTTTACGTGGTGTTAGAAATTAAAGTGCATTTAATATGGTTTAATAGGAATCTCCTAAAAAATAAACTTAGGTATGGCTGGAAAGTGCATTAAGGGGTCATTTAAACATAAGAAAGGGTTGAATTAATGAGAATAAGTCTAGAAAAGCATGAGAGTTTATTACAAATCTTTACAAAAATTTGAAATAAGACCTGGTAAGTGATAAAAAAGGGGATATTTAAGTTATTTATAATGAAAGGGTCCTAGAAAAGTGTGAAAGTGGGTTACAACACTTCATAACACTTTTACAAGACATCCTAGAAGTCTTAATGATTCACATGGGTCTAAGACCTAATGTGAATGTGTTGACCACATTAGAACATTAAATCTAGGAAAAATCAAGCCAAAGTCCATTAGAAGGGTTACTTTTTCTGTGTCCACAGTTAGCCCCCACTTTAGTGAGAGGATGAACCTACTTCAAACTCACACTAAAGTAGTCAATCGTGAAATTAAGAGGAATCCAAATGCTTTGATGCTAGAAAGATGAGACAACAACAATCAAGAGGGATGGTCAAGCCCCCATGATGAAGATCTCATGGAAAAACAAACATAAATATAAAGAAACACACATGAAAATGATGAAAAAGAATGAAAGAAAGCTTTGATCATTTTTCCAACCTATTGTGGATTAGATCTAGGCTATTTTTTTAGAAAAATAAATGTGTACTAACTTTGGGGCAATGGAACTCATGGTTGTTCGTCGGGTGAGAAGACCCAATTATACTCATTCTGGGCTATGGAACTTCTAGTTATCCTCAGGGTGATCAATCCACAACATACTCACTTTGGGGCCATGAAACTTCTAGTTTTCTATAGGGTCAAAAATCCACAAGGTAGCTATGGGGAAAAGTCATGCCTTGAAATGGGCTTCTTGCTCAACCATACTAAAGTTATACCTCCCGATAACTTTAATAAGGTGCCACAAAGTACAATGTCATTTCATGCTTCATGAGAAAAGCAAAGCTTCATATTCTTAGAACTCATGAACAAATGCAATGGAACCAAATGAATGAAAGTTGTGTTATGCAAGGTGGCCATATAAATGAAAAATGAAAAATGCAAAAGAATGTTCAAAGGAGTCTTACTTAGTTCATGTGAGGTTTTTAACTTAGGGAATATTGTGTCTAATGTCTCCAAGAGAGGATTGATCAAAGGATAGAAAATTCACAACTTAAGGGATGTAGTGTGTTGTATTAGGCCCACCAAGATGATGTAATATGCTAAGATAGATCATGCTTATGAAGGAAATCACACCCAATGTCATCCACAAAGTGAAAAACACATCGTATAAACTAACAAGGTTGCACTAAGAACCAAGAAAAAGAAAAAAGCATGATGCATAATGCCAATGTATGCCCCCACTTCAAAGGAATTTCTACACAATGTATTGTAAGGAATTACTTTAATGGAGCAAAGGAAAAATGCAAATAGAAAGAAGACATGAGAGCCAACTTGGAAAGCCCCTATGCCAAGTCATACATTTTCGAGTAAGGCTGCATCATGCAAAGGAAAAAGAAACAGAAGAAAGAGGGGTTACCCCCAAAAAGGAACACACCAAATAGAGAAGTGATCTATCAATTTTGGTTTAGTATGTTCTTTGCTGCAATATTTTGATTAAAGAGCTTGAAACTATCATCATTCCCCAAATACACATAGAATTGGAAGAATGACATAAAGAGAGTGAAAACAAAAGAAAAGTAAAATCTATTTGGGTCAACATGGAAGAGGCATTGTTGTATCAAATCTTTGTATCATCCCCAAAAGGTAAACACAAGCAAATGAAAATGAAAAGGTGAACAAAAAATGGAAAAATCTTTTGGGTCAATATGAAAGAGACATTGCAGTCTCAATGCCTTGCATCACTGTAAAAGGAAAACACAAAAAAAAGGGGAAAAAGAAAATAGAAAGACCTTTTGGGTCAATATGGAAGATACATAGGGTGTCTCAATGCCTTGCATCATCCCCAAAAGGAAAACACAAAACAAAGGTGAAAAATAAAATAGAAAGACCTTTTGGGTCAACATGGAAGAGACATAGGGCATCTCAACTCCTTGCGTCATCCCCAAAAGGAAAGCACAAAACAAAGGTGAAAATGAAAATAGAAAGAACTTTTGGGTCAACATGGAAGAGACATTGTGGTCTCAAGTCCTTGTGTTGTCCCCAAAAGGAAAACAAAAAACAAAAGCGAAAGGAAAAATCAATTGATGACATAAAGAAGAATTAAGGTACAAATAGAGGAATGTTATAAAAGAGAGGAAAACATCAAATGTCACGTTACAAGGGAGCACGATGCAAACATGTAAAAATAAGAATAAGAATAAAGTACAAAAGACTAGTAATGAAAATGTACGTCAACCATCTAACAAGTCATCTGCCTCCCAATCTCAATCTGTATAAGGGGAAGGTGAATAACGCAGCTAAGGGACAATGAAAAATGCATTACTTAGACAAGGCTAACAATTTTTTTCCCCCACTAAGTGCAAGACAAGAATGAGTTGAGATAGGTAATGAGAAAGGTCATGCAATAGTAAGAATGGAAGATTCTACAACTATTATATGAGGAGATGTGTTGGTAATGGTTTAAGGATTTATTGGATAGCAATTATCGCCATCAAAATGATACTTGCTTAGTATTTTTTACAATTGGTGACACTCATCACTTTTATGTTCAAGAACACGATGATAAGGGTGATGTGGAATGTTAGCATCTTTAGGATAAATTACCAACCTATTCATAGGTGGAAATAAAATGAGTTCATTGTTTAGAAGGATTCACAATTTCCTTTCACATTCAAGTGGTGGATGGAGAGGAAACTTTAGTTTTTTTCAACTTGTAAGGTCATTTGCGTTTACTAGATTCACCTTTTTCATGGACTGAAGGAGGAAGAGGACCCAAGGGGATCCTATCATCCTTTTCATTTGTATCATGTAAGGGTTGTTCATGAGGAAGGAGGACATTAAGATAAGGGGGAATCAAAGATCACCATTTCATCATCACGAAGTCTCCAATATTCTACAAGAGGCTTGCTCTCATGAGGAGGATCTTAATATCCTAACCATGTTGTGTTATTATCTTTTGGACTTTGTTCTAAAATTTGGTGAATATTATGTTCAGTTGTTGTGTCACATCGTTGTTTGCTTAAGAATGTAAAACCTTTGCACCATAAGTTTTTTCAAGGTTGATTGGTGTGTTTGTAACTTTGTTATCATAGAATGGTTGAGAAGTTGTTTGTTTAGAGTAACTAGGTCCACCTACTGGAGGAAGTTAGGTCCTTCATTTGTTTCAGGAAGTAAGTAACCAAACATATCAAGAGGGGAGATCATAGGAAGGTCTTGTTGTTTCATGGATGGGTAAAAGGATGCATTGGCTTCAAGATTGTCAAGAAATTTGTTTAAGAACTTATTCACATTGTCATCATATTCTCCAATGATGTCGACATCACAAGGAGGACATTCATGTGGAGTTGAATGAGCATGAGGAAGCTCAAGGTCATTAGGATCAGTTCCAAAGGTACAATTTAAGATGTCCACTAAACATTTTAGTGACATCCAAAACTTATTAAAGAAAAAATCCATGATGCAAATGAATTATATGCAAGAAAAACTAAATATGGAAAGTATGATAGAAGACACTGACATAAAATGTAAGAAATTACAGTGCAAAATGTGTAGAAGGACTAAGTTGCCTAGTGTGGCGAATTAGTTCCAGTGAGGATTTTTTGTGATTTTTTAGAAATTTTGAATGCAATTTTATGTCTTTCAGATGCATAGATGTAATTAAAGTATGGAAATGTATAATTTTTTTTTTTCAATGAAATATGATGCAAAAATGCAAGCTATATGAGTGTTTCACTAACACAATGTTTAAAACCCTGGGATGCAAAGTAAAAAATGCAGCACCTAATGCAATTCTAATGCAATTTAAACCTACAATGCACTTGAAATAAGAAGCAAAAATATTCAAAATTTCGGTTCACCAAAATGTAAAAAAAGATTTTGGCACTCGAATGCTTTCTAACCCTTCTAGGGTTTTTCACCTAAAAGGGGCAAGAATGGGCCAAAATGCAATGTATGCATTCAAATATTAATGTTATGATGGATGTAATATGCCTAATTATGATGTTTAAATGCAATAAACTAAAAAGGAAAGATGATTATTAATGCTAAACCTAAGAAATGCAAAGTGTTGGAAAACACAGTGATGTATGCAAAAATGCCTAAGAATGCAAGTAAATGATGAAATAATTAAACAGAGATGGAGAGGTGCACCTAGAATCTAAAGTATACCATAGAGAGGTTCTAGAATCCTACATAGTTGACTAGAAATGTTGATTGGGACACTTACGCCAAGCTAGGCAACTTAGTCTTGTTTCAAGGAAAATATGTCAGAATGAGAATCTACCAAATGGGTACTCATAAATATTGAAACCACTTTTTAGGCCTAGTAGTGGGAAAAATTCACCATAGATGGTGACTTAATCCACCAGGGAATTTGTAGAATTTTTAGACAGGATTTTGTAGCTTTCGGTCTGCACTTCTCTCCTTGATAGGTTTCTAGATCTAAATCTGCAGAAAATGGGTTGAAAGAGATCTCCAACTTCAATTAATTTTTTTTCTACTATGATGACTTCGATGGATGGAAAACACCTTTTTTAACACTTTCCTCTTTGTAAAATCTGAATGCAAGGCCTACAAACATACATGCAAAGAGTGGGAAAAGTGTTAAGGGTTAGAGTATACGGTTTTTCCTTGGTCAAACCCCACTTTGGTAATCAAACCTTATGAAATGAAATGGAATAGAAAGATAATTATGAATAAACAACATACAACAACAAGAACTCACAAAACCCTTGATGTATAAATCTGAAGATATGCAATGAAGTGCTCCATTGGATGACTTAATGATTCTTAGAGTGCTTGAATGCTCGAGAATGATTAAGAGATTGATTTCTTGAAATTTTGGATGAATTAGGTGTGAAATTGGGGGAAAATCCCTTTATTTATACTTGATTTTCCATTAATTCCTAAAAACAATACATCACAGGCCGACCTCAAGGGTAAGAGAATAAAATCCTACCAAAAAATTGAAATTATTTTGATTTTTTTGTCCAGTGGGACTAAGTCTCCCCATGTGGTGACTTGGTCCCACCAGGGAAATTTTATTTGGTGTCAAAAATTAAAGTGCATTTAGTAAGGTTTGGAGGGAATATCCTCAAAAATAAACCTAAGTATGGTCAGAAAGTGCATTAAGGGGTCATTTAAACATAAGAAATGGTTGAATTGATGAGGAAAAGTCTAGAAAAGCATGAGAGTTTGTTACAAATCTTTACAACACTTTAAAATAAGACTTGGTAAGTCATAAATAGGGGATATTTAAGTGAATTATAATGAAAGGGTTCTAAAAAAGTGTGAAAGTGGGTTACAACACTTCACATCACTTTTACATGCCGTCCTAGAAGTATTAATGATTCATAAGGGTCCAAGACCTAATGTGAATGTGTTGACCACATTACAACATTAAATCTAGGAAAAATAAAGCCAAAGTCCATTATAAGGAGGGTATGTGCAAGATCATCATGGAAAAAATAGGCCCTTAAGTGGCAAAATTTTTAGAAAACTCAAAGTTAAGTAATTTGACGTAAAAATTTGAATAAGTTATCTATATTATTTCAAAAATATGTAAGAATAGAATTTTTAGCAAATTGAATGTAGTTTCTAAACTACTAGGTTTATTTAAAAAAAATCTATTTGGTGAAAATTTGAAATTTCAATGCAATAGTACTTAAATTTCAGGGGAAAAATAAGTAGGTGTCTGTCTGACCACCTCAACCACAATAAAATAATAATATTTTTTTATAAGATTTTAGATATAAGTAGAGGATTCATGTTCCGATGTAATGCATATTTTTTTGTAATTTTTTTCGAAGTAAATAATTAATTATGAATTTTTTATTACAACTTTTTAAAAAATATAAAAAATAATATGTCTCACCACCTTAACTTGGTCAAAACATCATGAAATTCAATTTTATTTTTTAATCCTATAGTATGTGAAGCATAGAATGTGACGCATGTTTTAGATTCAAAAAATGTGATACCGTTTGAAAGCTATAGATCTTTTTCAATCAGCCTATCAATGAAGACTTTAGTCATAATTCAAATAGAAAATGAATAATAATTATTTATTAAATTCAAAGTAAAAAATAATTTATATTGGTGGAAAGCTGAGAATTTGCTTTAAAAACCCTTTTCGTTTCATCAATTTTGGATAAAAAGAAGTCATCAATGACATACCCTACACATACCCATCATATTGCCACTTTTTGGCCCATCATGATCTTGCACATAGCCAAGGCCTAAACATGAGAAAAGGTAGAAGGATTAATTTTTCCATATCTACACTCTAAAAGGAGTTTTCTTCATAGTAGACAATCAATGATCTAGAATTCTTGCAAAAGGCTTGACTAAAACTCACACATTATACTCTGAGGAACTCTTTTCCACAATAACCTCAAAGATCTTTTCAATGCATTCTACCTGCTAAGGCCTAATTTTTTCAATTGTTTCCTACATTGAAAAACGAAGCTTAGGAAAAAAATTCAAAAAATTAAAGAGGGTGGTGGAGTAGGAAGGATGACAAAAATTCTAGTCAAAGTGCACACAATAAGGGAAAACCACAAAACATGTGGTTGCATAATTTGTCATTTGATTACTGCGGTTTTAATCTTCTTGTGTTGTCTGAGTATAGAGTATATTGTTGCTACATGTGGGTTCATAAATTTATGCTACATATTTCTATCTTTGATATTGCTACAGTTTCATAACTTAGAATGATAGGCTCTATATTGAGTGAGATAAGAAACATTGGTTTCACCATTGATCACAGTGGTGGGCATGTATGTTACAACAGTCAATAATAATGCCTTGTGGAGAAAAAAATAAACTATATAGTGTTTTAACCATCATCGCAAAACGAAAGCCTTAAATGAAACAATAATGGTTTGAACAAAAACTTAGATAATTATTTTTTCAACAATACCCTCTAAAAAATGGAATAATATAGCCAAAGCTATAGAACAACAGTCAACAATGCCTTATGGATAACAATATAAACTCTATAACATTTTCTATTTTATTGTGTATAAAAAATGAAACAATATAGCCAAAGCTAGAGAACAACACTCAAAAATTCCTTATGGAAAACAACATAAACCACATATAACATTAAATATTTTATTGCGTTACAACCATCGCCACAAAACAAAAGCCATAAATGAAACAATATTGGTTTCAACAGTGACCTAGATGGAAAACCCCACAAAATAGAAGAATTCACAATAGCAAACCCATGCATAAAAAAAAAACTCTGCACATGCACAAATTATTTTCCCAAGACTGCCTTATCGAAAATGAAACAATATAGCCAAAGCTAGAGAACAAAAATCAACAATGCCTTATGGGAAACAACATAAATTGTATAAAATTAACTATTTTATTGCATTGCAACCATCACCACAAAACGAAAGTCATAAATGAAACAATATTGGTCTCAACAATGACCTAGATGAAAAAACCCATAGAAGAGTCCTTTTTCAACAACACCTTATAAAAAATGAAACAATATAGTGAAAGCTAGAGAACACTCAATAATGCCTTATGGAAAACAACATAAATTGTATAACATCAACTATTTTATTGCCTTAGCGAAAATGAAAGAATATAGCCAAATCTTTGTAAACAATGCCTTAGAAAAAATAACATAAACTGTTTAATTTCCTTGCAACCATTGGCACCACATAGAAACCATAAATGAAACAATATTGGTCTCAATAGGGAACCAGATGAAAAAACCCACATATCAGTCTTTTTTCAACAACACCATATTGAAAATGAAACAATTTAGCCTAAGCTAGAACATAACAACCAACAATGCCATAAACTATTTAATTGCCTTGCAACCATCAACACCACACAAAAACCATAAATGAAACAATATTGGTCTCAACAACGACCTAGATGAAAAAACCCAAAAAACACAAGAATGCATAAGCTAGAAAACAACAATCAACAATGCCATAAACTATTTAATTACCTTGCAACCATCAACACCACACGGAAACCATAAATGAAACAATATTGGTCTCAACAGCGACCCAACTGAAAAAACCCACGGGACAAAAGAATTCATAGTAACAGACCCATGCAAGAAAAACCAAAATAACCTCGCACGTAGAAAAATTCTTTTCTCAACAACACCTTATCAAGAATGATATAATATAGTTTTTTTTTCAACAGTACCTTATAAAAAATGAAACAATGTAGCCTAAGCTAGAGAAAAAAATCAACAATTCCTTATGGAAAATAACATAAATTGTATAACATTAACTATTTTATTGCATTGCAACCATCACCAAAAAATAAAGCCATAAGTGAAACAATATTGGTTTCAACAATGACCCAGGTGGGAAAACCCACAAAACACAAAAATTCATAGTAACCTTGCACATAGAAAAATTGTGTTCTCAACAGCACCTCATCAAGAATGAAACAATAGTCATTTTTTCAATGGTACCTTATCGAAAATTAAACAATGTAGCCTAAGCTAGAAAACAACAATCAACAATGCCTTATGGAAAATAATAGAAACTATATAACATTAACTATTTTATTGCATTGCAACCATCGCTACAAAATGAAAGCCACAATATTGGTTTCAACAGTGACCTAGATGGGAAAACCCACAAAACATAGAAATTCACAATAACAAACCCATCCAAAACCATCACCACAAAATGCTAACCATAAATGAAACATTCTTTTCTCAACATCACCTCATCAAGAATGAAACAATATAGTCTTTTCTTCAACAATACCTTATTGAAAATGAAACAATGTAGCCTAAGCTAGAGAACAACAATCAACAATGCCTTATGGAAAACAATAAAAACTATATAACATTAACTATTTTATTACATCAATTGCAACCATCACCACAAAATGGAAGCCATAAATCAGCGACACAGATGGGAAAACTCGTAAAACAAAAAAAATAACAATAACAAACCCATGCAAAACCATCAACACAAAACATGAACCATAAATGAAACAATATTGGTTTCAACAAATAATATAGTCTTTTTTCAATAGTACCTTATTGAAAATGAAACAATATAGCCTAAGCTAGAGAACAACAATAAACAATGCCTTATGGAAATCAACATAAACTATATAACATTAACTATTTTATTGCGTTGCAACCATCGCCACAAAACAGAAGCCATAAATCAAAAAATATTCATTTCAAAAATGGCCCAGATAGAAAAACCCACAAAACACAAAAAATTACAGTAAAAAACCCATGCAAAACCATTGCCTCAAAACGCAAACCATCAATGAAACAATATTGGTTTCAATAGTGACCCAGATGAAAAAACCCACAAAACAAAAGAATTCATAGTAATAGACCAATGCAAAAGCAAACAGTATTTTCTTGCAACCATCGTGACTACACTAAAACCATGAATGAAACAATATAGCCTAAGCTAGAGAACAACAATCAACAATTCCCTCTCGAAAATAACATAAAATATTTTTGAAGTACTCTACAAAGGGTTTTTTTCAATATGCACCTTTCCTACTTGCTTCAAATGTACCTCTTCCCACTTGCTTTCTCTCTACTCCCTTCTTTCTCAAACACCTAGAAAAAGTGGGTGAAAATTTATTAAAGCCAACACTTTTTTCTTGCTTTTGCAACCATGCCCCATGCAAAAAAAACACAAAATAACCTCCAACCACCTTCATAGAAGCTCAAAAATGATTGATCAAACTTGCACCTTCATAGAAGCCTTCCCTCCTCACTCACAACTCTGATAGTAGGTAAAGCTGCAGAATGATACCCAACAATCCATTACCAAAAAATGTGTAGACATTCACTATGTTTCTCGAGGTTTTAAATGGAAATATTTATTACATCCATCGCCACTACACGAAAACCATACAAAGATTTGTTGGAAAAACATGGTAAGACAATTGAAACACAAAGAACACCAAGATTTTTTACTTGGAAACCCTATTAGGGGAAAAACCATGGTGGATGCTAGTCTATAATAGTATACCTTGTTAAAAGTATAAAGAAAAATAATGGGAATGCACATGCATTTAGGCACACTGCCTAGAGCTCACTACTCAAATACAAGAGGGCTCACTGCCCAAATAAGGCACACTATCTTATAGAAATTCATATTAGATCCGTATGGTATGAACTGAGAAAATAGCTTCTACAAAAGCCTAATTACAATTCTGGTTAAGCACAAAAACAATTCTTCACACTTCGCTCAAACTTATTCACACTCTTCTTTTCAATCAAATGATTAGATCACTATTCGCACACTTGCACTTTCTCTGCTCATTCACACACATTAACTTCGCACAAACAACCACTCTTATATATTTGCAACATGGATTTACATCAACAACTTTGTCAGGCCAAATTTACAATTAAATTTTCAATGCCAATCAAACACTGTTGGAAAATATTATATTGTGGCCCAAAACAACATCCTCAAGCATGCCGAATATTCAAATTTTAATTTCCAAAAATACAGAACAGGTTACAACCACCATGTTGGCCAAGAACATAAAAACCCAAACACACAAGACAAAAATCACTAACCACAAACAGACTGATCAACATGGATGTGCAACAAAGATAGAGCATGATCTAGAAACATCCATAAGCACCAGGAATCAATAGAGAATCATCTACAACAACTAATATTACTAGAATCACATCAAATTCAATCAGGATCATTGATTAAAACCATAGAAAAACTGTTAGAAGACAATAGTTCATAACATGATAAAAAAATCACATGGACCTCTAAAACTTCTAGTGGATAGACTAGATACACTCAACAATAAACCCTTTAATTCACAATGATTGATCATCAACATACTGAGCAAGACACCTTCATGACCTTCACTATTCCACTGTCAACATGCAACTCTTTCTTTTACAAATTTTTCAATATCCTTGACATATATAGGCTTCAATACATCAATGCTAATAGTGTTGACATCAATGGAAACCACATATTAGCAACACAACCACAACATCCAACAATCTCCCCCTTTGGCATTGATGAAAAAACATGATGTGAAAAATACCATCAACACAACTACGCTTACTGCTACTTTAGGTTTTGACTCTTCTCCTCAAATCTTCCACATGATCTTCTCCTCACAAGGCTCTTCTCCCTAGATAATCACCATTTTTTCACTTTAATATTCTCCCCCTTTGACATCAATGGAAAAGATAAGCATTATTTTTCCACATACAAGCTTTGAACCACATTCTGCACATCTGACTACTCCCCCTAAGTAGCATCCACGAAAACATCAATCCATATCAGAATATATCTATGAAGCACATGGATTGATGCAAGTAAATGCATCTCTAGTTATGATCAGGAGGGGTAATCACCCCTAGCATCCCTATGAGATACTCAAAAGTATCCTTTCGAAATAGCTTGGTGAAAATGTTTGCAATTTGTTCTTTGGTAGGCACATAATCCAGTCCGACTTCTTTCTCACTCACTTTCTCCCTTAGGAAGTGAAACTTGATTGATATATGCTTGGTCTTAGAGTGTAGCACTAGATTCTTTGATATGTTTATTGCACTTGAGTTTTCATAGTATATGGAAATAGGCTTATCATATACTATGATTTCTTTCAACATCTATTTCATCCACATCACTTGAGTACAATTATTTGTAGCAACAATATACTCTACCTCAACAGTAGATAGGGATATGGAATTCTACTTTTTACTCAACCAAGACACCAGCTTCTTCTCTAGGAAGAAGGCACCACCACTTGTGCATTTCCTGTCATCTACTTCTCCTACCCAATCTATATCAGTATAGGAACTCAAAGTAAGATCATCATTTTTGGGATACCAAAGCCCAAAGTCAACTGTTCCTTTCAGGTATCTAAAAATTCTCTTTATAGTAGTTACATGAGATTCTTTTGGATCAGCTTGATATCTAGCAACCATACACATACCATTCATGATGTCAATTATGTTACGAGTTAAGTAGAGAAATCCACCAATCATTGACTTGTATCTTGTTTGATTTTCCTTAGGCGAATCATCATTATGTGTTAACCTGCATCTGGTTACCATGGGTGTACCAACAGGCCTTGAGTCATCCATGCAAAACTTCTTCAACAACTCTCTCACATATTTGGATTGAGCTATGAAAATCCCATTGTCTAATTGAGTGACTTGCAATCCTAGAAAGAACTTCATCTCTCCAATCATACTCATTTCAAATTCACTTTTCATTTCATAAGAAAACTTCATACATGGATCATCATCTCCTCCAAACATAATGCCATCAACAAATACTTCAATAATCAACTCTTTATCATGATCCAACTTAATTTATACAAGTTGTTTTCAACAACTTACCTTTATTGAATCTAGGTTTTAGTAAGCATTTTTCTAGTCTTGCATGCTAGGCTTTGGGGGCTTGCTTGAGTCCATACAAAGCTTTCTTCAATCGACAAACCATGTCTTCCTTATCAGTCAATTGAAATCCATTAGGTTGTTCAACATATACCTCTTGTTCTAACTCACCATTCAAAAAGGCTAACTTTACATCCATTTGATAGACTTTATAGTTCTTATATGCAACATAAGCAAGAAATAATCTTACAGCTTCAATTTTGGCAACAGGGGAAAAAGTTTCTTTAAAATCAATACCTTCTATTTGTGAATACCCTTTACATACCAATCTTGCTTTATTTCGGACCACTTCACCTTGTTCATTCAACTTATTTTGAAAGACCCATTTAGTACCAATCACATTTTTATCTTTAGATTTGGTAACAATAATCCATGTATCATTATTTTCATTTTGCATCAGTTCTTCCTTCATAGATTCCATCCAGTGTTCATCATTACAAGCTTCATTGGAATTGTTAGGCTCAGTCTTGGAAACCAGACAATATTCTTCTACAATCCTTCTAGTTTTCACACCTTTATTCTTGTCTCATATAATTTTTTTTTCAAAATTATTTAGCTTTACATACCTCAAAATTTTAGGATTCTCTTACACTTCTGGTTCTTCTGTTCTTTCTTTTGCACTTCCACTTGTCTCTCCTTCTTGACTTTCTTAATTTACCAAAATAATTTGAACTTGATTACATGTCTGAGCATTCTTCGCTTTGTCTGTACTATCATGTTGGTCATCTAAAGCATATCCACAATATCTAGATGACCTAGCAGAGTCCTCATCAACTCTTACATTTGCACTTTCAACCATTTTTCTCAATCTTTTATTATAGCATCGGTAAGCCTTGTTTTAGTAGAGTAACCTAGAAAGATTCCTTCGTCACTCCTTGCATCAAACTTTCCTATGTCCTCATCTCTCTTAATATAAGACTTTCTTCCAAAGATCTTGAAATATAATTTAATAGTAGGCTTATAACCAAACCATAGCTCAAAAGGAGTCTTACCAAAATTACCATTGACATTTACCCAGTTTAGAGTATACACAGCAGTGTTTACAACTTCTCTCCAATGGATGTGAGACACATTTCCTTCTATCATCAGTGTTCTAGCAACATCTAGAATTGTTATGTTCTTTCTCTCTAAAAATCCATTATGTTGAGTGGTTTAGGGAGTAGATATATGTCTTCTGATTCCATGCACTTCGCAGAAAGAATTGAACTCCCAGAAAGTGAACTCACCACCTCTATTTGACCTTAGGCATTTCATCTTCAGACCTGCCTCATTCTCTACCATAGCTTTGAAACTTTTGAAATTCTCTAATGCTTCACATTTTTCTCTTAATAAAACAACCCATATTATCCTAGAGTAATCATCAATAAGCAGCATAAAGTACCTTTCTCCTTGTAGACTTCTAATTCTGGAGGGAGGTATGTGTAGGATCATGATGGGCCAAAAAGTGGTGATATGATGGGTATGTGTAGGGTATGTGGCTGACGACCTTTTTTTTACCCAAAATTGATGAAACAAAAAGGGTTTTTAAAGGATATTCTCATTTCAACTAATATAAGTTATGCTTTGAATTTAATAAATAATTATTATTCAATTTCTATTTCAATTACGACAAAATTCTTGATTGATATGTTGATTGAAAAGCATCTATAACTTTCAAACGATATCACATTTTTTGAATCCAAAACATGTGTCACATTCTATGCTTTGCATACTATAGGATTAAAATTTTTAAAAATGAATTTCATGAAGTTTTATCCAGGTTAAGGTGGTCATACCTATGAGTTTTTATATTTTTTAAAATTTGTAATAAAAAATTCATAATTAATTATTTAGTTGGAAAAAAATTACAAAAAATTATGCATCACATTGGGACATGAGTCCTCTACTTATATATAAAATATTATCAAAAAATATTATGATTTTATTATGGTTAGGGTGGTCAGACAGACACCTACTTCTTATTTTTCCCCTAAAATTTAAGTACTATTGCATTGAAATTTCAAATTTTCACCAAATAGATTTTTATTTTTTTTAAATAAACCTAGTAGTTTAGAAACTACATTCAATTTGCTACAGATTCTATTCTTACATATTTTTGAAATAATATATATAACTTATTAATTTTTTTACGTCAAGTTGCCTAACTGTAATTTTTCTAAATTTTTCGCCACTTAAGGGCCTATTTTTTCCATGATGATCCTCCACATACCGAGGGACCACATAGATTAGTATGCACCAGCACAAGTACTCCATTATAATGATTTTTTTTCTTCGAAAAGAAACTCTAGTTTGTTCTCCCATCAGGAATTCCTTGCATATTATGTTAGTAGGCTTTACTAGCTTAGGTAGATTTGTTATTGCTTGAGTGGAGCTTACCTTAACAATGTTATCAAAATTCACATGACAAAACCTTCTATGCCATAACTAGCTTTCATCTACTTGAGCAATTAGACAACTTACACTAGCAGCACTCAGGTGAAAAATATTACCTCTTGTCTTTGTACCTGAAGCAATCATTTTTCCAGAGCTTCCAAGTATGCTGCATCTTTCATCTTTGAACTGAAGACCATAACCCTTTTCCACCATCTATCCAACACTCAACATATTATGCTTAAATCCTTCAACATAAAGGGCATCATCAATGTTATGTTTACCACCAAGACAAATAGATCCTCTGCCACGAATCACACCAGCATTGTTATCTCTGAATCTTACAACCCCACCATCATATTTCTCTAGACTTACAAATTTTCTTGTCACCAATCATATGATGTGAGCATCCGTTGTCAATAACCCACTCATCCTTTTCTTCAATTTGGGTTGCAAGATCTTTCTCAACTTTAGTAGATTCAATAGCCACCAGACCATTTTCCTTGATAGCAATGAAAATCCATTCATCTTCATTTCTATTTTCTTTATCAAACTCTTCATTATTCACACCTTCTTTAGAAAAATAACATTTCTTTTGAAATATAGGTTTGTTAGGCTTAGACCTAGGAACTCTTTTAGGACACCTTTAAGAAAATTGCTTATTTTACTACAAGAGAAACATTTAATAGGAAATTTTCCTTTACACTTACCTTGTCCTCTACCTTCTTTCTTCACAATCAATGCTTCCAACTCTTCTACCTCTCTTTCTTCATCTTCAAGTTGTTTCATCTCTTCCTCATACTTGAATTTATTTCTTGAACTTTCTCCCAGATCATATCTTTGCTTGTTTCTTCCAGATATACAAAATCCTTAAATGCAAATTCAGTCTTGGGGCCAGAATCACCAAATTCACTTAACTCAAATGCACCAAGTTTACCAATCAACATATCTCTTCTCACATTTGTTACTGTTCTTAGCTCTTTAATAGCTTGAGCCTTTGATTTTTAAGAGGGAGGCAATGGTCTAAGCAGTTTAGCTACAATTTCCTGTTCATCCAAGGTACCACTGGCACATCTAATACCCATCACAAGTTCATTTACTCTTTTCATAAAAGAAGAAATATTTTCATCTTCACCCATCTTCAAAGTTTCATACTTTCCTTTCAAAATTTTTAGCTTAGCGACCTTCACAAGTGCATCTCCTTCACACAAAGTCTCCAGCTTCTTCTAGATCTCATGAGCTGTCTTCAGATCCATCACCTTTGTCATTTCCAAATCTTTCAAAGCACTTAGCAAAGCTTTAATAGCCCTGATGTTAATCTCAACCTCTTTCATCTCATGAGGAGTGGAAGGACTGTTATGAGGAATATTATATTTGTTCTTTTTAATCTTCTAGAAAGGTTCACCAATATGCCTCAAATGACACTCCATTTTGGCTTTCCACAGAGAGTAGTTTGTTCCATCAAATCTAGGATTGTCCTTCTTGTATGATGCCATCTTGGATCACCTCAAGCTTTTAAACTTCTTCAGAGGAACCAACTTTGATACCAATTGTTGGAAAAACAAGGACATACAATTGAGAGCGAGGGGTGAATCATTTTTCACATAATATTTAAACTTTTCAAACTTAACTTTAATCTCAAATTTGATGAATGAACAATAAAGCACAAACAATCAACATATCAGAAACATAGAGAAAACCAAGATTTTTTATGTGGAAAACCTATTAGGGGAAAAACCATGTTGGATGTTAGTCCACAATATTATAATATATTAAAAGTATAAAGAAGAATAATGGGAATGCACATGCATTCAGGCACGCTTCCTAGAGCTCACTACTCAAATACAAGAGGGATCACTACCTAAAGAAGACACATTGTATTACAGAAATTTGGATTAGATCCACAGGGTATGAACTAAGAAAATAGCTTCTACAAAAGCCTAATTATAGTTCTGGTTAAGCACAAAAACACTTCTTCACACTTTGCTCAAACTTCTTCACACTCTGCTCTACAATCAAATGATTAGATCACTATTCAAACACTTGCAGTTTCTCTGCTCACTCACACACCTTAACTTCACACAAACAACCACTCTTATATATATGCAACATGGATTTACATAAACAACTTCATCGGCCAGAGTAAAATATCAAATATAAAACATATACACAATGTCATCCCAAATTTACAAGTAAATTTTCAATGTGAATCAAACACCATCGGCTAATATTATATTGTGTCCCAAAAAAACATCCTCAAGTACAAAAAACATTCAAATTTTAATAACCAATGATCCACAACATGTTACAACCACCATGTTGGCCAAGAACATAAAAAACCCGAACACACAAGAGGAAAATCACCGACCACAAACACACTGATCAATGTGGATGTGCAACAAAGATAGAGAATGATCTAGAAACATCCATAAGCACCAAGAATCAATAGAAAAGCATCCACAACAACTAAAATTACTAGAATCACATCAACTTCAATCAAGAACATTGACTGAAACCACAGAAAAACTGTTAGAACACAACTATTCATAACACGATCAAAACTTCACGCAGACCTCTGAAACTTCCGGTGGATAGACTAGATACACTAAGAAATAAACCCTTTAATCCACAACAATTGTTCATCAACATACTGAGCAAGACACCTTCATGACCTTCACTATTCCACTATCAACCTGCAACTCTTTCTTTTACAATTTTCTCCATATCCTCGACATATAAAACCTTCAATACATCAATGCTAGTAGTGTTGACATCAATGACAACCACAATATCCAACATAATTATTGTTGATGCCAACCAGTGTTCAATTTCATTGGTCTTCTCTATTCATGCACCAAAAAATTTGCCACCTTTTTCTCGACCAGTAGCCAAATGCCTAAAGGGTTAAAAACTAGAAAGGTTGGCCTTCTCTATCAATGTGTCAAATGCTTTTAATTAAAAAAATTAAAAATATCTGCCACCTTTTTTCGACTTAGAGCTCGATACCGAAAGGTTTAAAAAATGAGAAGGCTGACGAAAATTCCAACCAAAGTTCACACATATAGCCTATCGGCTAATAATATAATTTATTTTATTTATTTATCCACCTTGCACATGTAATTAATAAATTATTTATAAATTACCCATGCATTTTCACCTCACTATTTAATTGGGACTGACATTCATCCCATTCAACAATCAAATCCACTTCACTCCCACTCACTTTGAGTTCTTTGAGTAATCAATTTAGTCCACTAACCATTAGTCTCAGTTGTCACTCCAATCAATCCTCTTAACTGATCAATACAACTAGTTACCTAAAATCATGCAATCACTTAACTTTCCATCAATTCTTCTCATCAATCCTGAACTGTTGATCTTCTAAGTCTCTCCTCTAATCTAGACCATTGATCAATATCTCCAAATCTATAAAATAAACATATCAATCATCGATATCTCTCTCCTAGATTGTGTAGAGAAACTATACTCAAGTAATTACAATGCTTTATGCTATTATGCTACTAAAAATATTAGAGAAAGTACTATAACACCATTCTCCAAAGGTAAATAGAGGAGAACAATGGAGCTATGCTAGGGCAGATTATGTTTTTCTATGTGTGCAAGTTTACATTTTATTTGATTTATTTCGCTTTATTTTCTTCATTGATATGATCTTTTCATTGTGAATGCTTGTGTTTACTATTTATCATCTAATTTCACAATTGAATTTCCAAGTCATATAGGTGTATAATGTCATATATCTCTAATACAAAAATATATCTACAAAAATACCATATGGGTATTCAACAAATTCCTAATGTAATCACTTCCCTCTAGGGGAAGGGAAGAGATCACAAGCCACCTTTTACTACCAAATCAATGGAGAGGCAAGTGATTTTGGTTTCTTTCAAAACCACCAACTTGACCTCCTCTCATAAATTGGTTGGAGCTCCACCTAATATAATAAAAAAATAATTTTATAAAATGACATATAATAAAATAATCACTTAGCACCAGCTGATAATCTCTCTCAAGTAATCCTCACATCTCTTCATCTATCTGAGGGGCACAAATTGGATTTATGACCTCTTGTGACAAGAATCGAGAATAAAATAAAAATAAAAATAAATATGATTCAATTAATCACAAATAGAGATGGGATAAAACAACAAATAGAATATGAATATCACTAATATGGCTCATAATTTTTTTAAAGGCATCAAAAATAATACTGCCATGGAAACACTATGAAATTATTATTTTGTGGGGGGAGGTGTATGAGCTCTGCTAGGGTTTTCTTATGTTTGTGGTCACTCTTGGCCCTTCTTGCATCATATTGCGCTCTTGGCACAGGATTTTCCTCTTTTCCTATGTGTATGACCACATTTATTGTAGTTTTTTTATTTTAATATGCCTTCAACCAGCTCTAATCCAGTAGTTCTTGTTGGTGTTGGTGGTTCAATGGATCTACTCAATGGCTCCACCTCCAAACAAATGACCCTAAAAATTTGTTCCAAAAGTGTTTCACAAGGTAAGTCTTTTAACTCCCCAACTGATGTGGTTTTACCTTTGCCTAATTCTGATTCTACCTGTAAGTGGCTTGAGCAACATACTCTTGTTGGGTACTTTGTTGGAAGGAATCACCCTACAAGTGTACTTAAATATTGGGTCCACAAGGCCTAGGAGGTTAGTCATGTTTAGGAAATATCAAATCATGGTCTTTGTATGTCAAGTCTTCTTTTTTTCTTTTCCATTTGTGGACCCGAGACTTCACTATCTTAGATGACACCAAGTTGTGGGTCCTAGTTTGGATTGAGTTTCTAGGGTTTCCCTTGCCTTGTGTGCCTTTTTTGAGTCTTATTGTGTCCTCTCTAGGGAAGGTCATTTGTATTAAGCCAAATAGGTTTTTCCAGGCCTAACCCCAAAAATGGGTCTATCTTGAAGTAGACCTTTCACAAGATTTGAAAGACTCCGTTGACATGAACAAATTGGAGATTTCCAGCATACCAAAAGGGTCACTTATTTTAATTTTTCAAACACATTTTATAGATGTCATTCCACAAACCACAAGATCAAGGACTACCCTTTGGAAGTGCCTCGTACTCCTCCACTACAAGAATCTAAAAAGCCTCATCAGGCAGTTAATTTTGCTACCAAACTTGATGAGAAATGGACCACAAGTATGAACCATAAACACAATTCTAGTGGCTCTGGGATGGTTTACAAAGTACCTTGGCTAGCTAAAGATGCTTCAAACCTTTCTACAAAGGGGAAAGAAGCCCCAGTTGGGGTTGACCGTATTCTGACGTGGCCCTGGCCAAAGGCTATGCCTCAACCTACTATTATTAATATGGCATAGTTGAATGTATCTCCTCCCGTGATAAGAGCTCAATGACAGTCTCACAATCCTTCTCTGCCATTAGAGGAAGGAGACTATGCATAGGAGAGACAAAGATTTTTTTCTTTGAATATTCAAATTAGGTCAGTTTTGCCAATTTTTTTTGTAGAATGCCTTCTCTACTCTAGATGAGGAGGAGCCAGACTTTGACGATATTGAGGAGTTTCATTCATGAATTTCCTCTCATGGAATGTTCAAGGTCTAACAGACCTCTCCAGGAAGTATTTTGTTAGGGGTACTTTGTAGAAGTATGCTGGTATTGAAGTGCTTTTTCTCTAAGAAGTTAAAATTTCTAGTTTTTTTCTTGCATCGGCTTGTCGTTCTATTTGGCCAGCTAGTCAAATGTTTTGTACTACTCATGATGCTAGATGTGGGAGAGTAGTCACCCTTTTTCCCCATGGTGGGAAGCTTATGTGATTGACCATGGGTCTAACCTCACACATCTGGTTGCTTGGATCCTCTTTAATATTGATAATCATTGTTTTGGGATTATTAATGTTTATGCCTCTAATGATATTGTGGAACACTCTTTACTTTGGTGATGGATTTTTGATTCATTTCCAATTGCTACCTAGCTATTGTGTGGGGATTTCAATATCATTGAGATGGCGTATGAGAAAGATGGAACTCTGCCATTTAGATGGGTAGCTGGCGAATGGGAGGTGTGGTTCTACATGTGTAATAAATTAGGGCTCTTTGATCCCAATATTGGCCACCACCATTCTCATTACCTCTAGCACACTTGGTGTCATTTTAGGCTTAGCTCTAATAGGATATATCACACCATGATCTTGGCTCAATCTTTCTTTTCTTTTGATAGCTCTTCCCTATTAGTTAAGCTGTTAGTTGATATGACATTGTCGAATCATTTCCCCATTTCTTTTCGCATTGAATGTGAGACAAGATAGCCTTAGGCCTGCAAAACACAATTTTTTTTAACATGTCTCTGCTTTTTCATCAACCCACATTGGCCGAAATTCATAGAGTCTAGAATTTAAAATGTAGGCCACCTCATAATACAGGTTGGATTAATTGGTGGAATGATGTTATCACTCACATGACTAGATTTATGTGCATTTATAGGCACTAGCTGGCCATTTTTCACTTGTAGTCTTATGAGGATACCATAGCTAACCTACGCTCAGCTAATGACGCTCTGGTGGCTAGCCCTTTCTCCCCAACATTACAAGTCATGGTGGAAAAATTAATACACAAAAAGAAAGTTGTAGAAAATTATGTTGTCAAAGGTGTGCCAATCAAAGCCAGATTGCATTGGTTAAAGATTGGTGATTGTGCCTCCAAAGATGGAATTCATGTGTTTTCTGAGCTACCTGACACTCTCCAGGCCTTTGTTCAACATTATGAACAAGTTTTCATTGCTCAAGAGTATACGCCAAAGCAACAACAAGCCCTTTAAGATCATCTTGTATTTGTGCCAAATAGGATTTCTTTAGCCCAGAAATATTTTTGAGAACAATTGCTCATAGTTGAAGGCTCAAAGGGAATTTTTCATTCCACGATTGATGACAAGGCCCTAGGGATTGATGGTTTCCCTTGTGAATTTTACAAGGCCCTTTCGGACTATGTTGGGCATGACTTGCATAAAGTCTATCTTGAGGCTTTTCATTCCAAATCCCTAGGTAATATAATTAATAAAGGAAATATTAAATTCATACCTGAGTCTAGAGATCTTTAGAATATTTTCAAGTGACAGCCTATCACGCTCCTCGATGTCTATTACAAAATCATCACCAAAGCTTTGGCTCTAAAGATCTCCCATCTTTTTCCTTAGATTATGCACCCAAAACAAATCAATTTTATCAAGTCTAGATTTATTCTAGATAATATCATTGTTGTGTGTGAAGGTATGGAGTGGACCAGATGTTCATACCAAAAAGCTATTTTTCTCAAAATAGACTTTGTTAAAGCCTGTGATTGCATTGAATGGCCTTTCATTCTAGCCATGTTGAAATCCTTGGGGTTTGGGCCTAATTTCATTCAAGTTGTTCAAATTCTCTTCTCATATGCCTTTTCTTGTATCACCATTAATGGTCGCTAATCTCTTGGCTTTGGTCTATTCTACTCCATTCGGCAAGGATGCCCGCTTGATCTTTCTCCTTAGGTGATTACTACCAAAGGATTTGGCTCTCTTGGCCAATGTGGTTTCTCAACAGTGTGTTAAAGGAATTACCCTACCTAACTCCAAGGCTCAACTTGTTAATGGCCATTTTATTGATGACTCTTTCCTCACCCTTCAGGAGGTAGAGAACAATATTAAGGTGGCTCTTGAATGTCTTAAATTTTTTTACCTCGCATCTCACTCTACCATTGAGTGGCATAAAAATTTGTGCTACAAGTAGTCTATTCTACCCACTCCTCATTGGCTTTTGTAGTATGGTTGGAAATGGATTATGCTAGGGGAAATATTTCACTTTATGGGCATTCCCTTTTCTTTCTAGGATTTTCCAACTAAGTTGTGGAAAGTTGTTTTCTCTAGGATTGAGCAAAAGTTGGCCTATTGGATTACCAAGTCTCTTTATCTAGAAGGGAAATTCCAAGTGTGCTCTAATATTTTAGTAGCTACACATATCTATTACTCCTCTTGTTAGGCCCCTTCAAAAGTTGCTTATGCCAACCTTGAAAAGGTACTTTGATACTTTCTTTGGGCTTCTACAAAATCCCACAAATGGTTACACCATGTTTCGTAGGAGTTTTGCTACCTTCCCAAAGACTTTGGAGGACTTGGTCTACTCTCCACTCAACAACAAGGGACTACCTTGTGTGTGAAATGGATAATTAGAGCCCTTACTGGAGATGAAGCCTGGAAAATTCTCCTCAAGGATTGCATTCAATCTAGTTTTCTTGCTTAGAGACCTACCTAGAAGGGGATTGGATTTCAAAACCTTCTAGTTATGAAGGAACTAGTTCAAATTGTGGGAACTTTCATGGCCAAAAGAATTTGGAGAGCCTGAGAGGTAGTTAAGCCTTGGCTCTACTGGGCCATCTTTGGTTTCCATGATGGGATTTTGGTCAATCAACAGAATGTTTGGTGGTCACCTCTCTTTGCTAGTAATGGTCATCCATTGGCCAAGTCAACTTGGCTTAAGGTGCTAAGGTTCCATAAGAAAGGCATTCAAACTTTGTAGCATGTGTTTCATAGACCCGCAATGTGCATCATGTCATGGGAATATTTGTGTATGCTTTACAGGATTCAAAATTAGGATCGTGATACTTATGATGGTCTGGTGAGTGCTATTCCTATAGATATGCTTCATAAGGTGGGAATTTGTGGGTCCAAGCCATGGTGGAAGGACTAGAAGTGGTACCTAGACAACCCTTTCAGGAATTACAAGCCTAGTCTTGGTTATATTTGGTTTTCACCTTATTTTCCAAGGATTTAATGTTTGAAACAAAGGTGGCTTCTTTAATCTCCTACTCATTTCTAGCAAAAAATATTATCTACCACTTGGTATATAAGTGTTGAGTTGAAATTTTCCCACTTTGATTGGTGTATTCTTTTCCAAGGCTTACTTATGGGGTCTCACCTTGTTCACTTGGGGGTCTAGGACCCTCGATGCCCTTTTTGTGGGAAAGCTAAGTCTTTTAAGCATCTCTTCCAGTTTTGTACCAGAGCTCAATAGTTTTGGAATTAGATTCATGACCTCTTTTGGCCTTTCAAACCAAAGCCCTTCTCCTAGCATATGGTTTTGCTAGGAGACTCACTCAGACTCCCTACTAAATATACCTAGCTTTGGCACACTTTCAGTGTGGAAATTATCCTCTTGAATATCTAGAAAAATAGAAATGTCTACATATTTGCTAACACACAAATGGATAAAAATGTTTCTATGTATTCTAAACCTATTATTTTCTCTAATGTTCTCTTGTAGATTCAAGTTTAGGCCAAAAAGGTTTCACTTGAGGTGGCTCACCTTCAAGTGCTTTTGGATCATTGGGGAAATGCCCCATGTACTGTTCCCATTTCACTCACTTCCTCTTGTAGTTGGTCGCCCTCTCAAGGCCAACAATGGAGTGGCTCCACTTGCCCCATTTCTCAACCTCCTCTTTGGTGTGGTTCCCACCCTCTTCAATAGACTCCTTCTCCTCCTCTACAGGCTGGCCAAGGTTGGCCCTCTTGAGGGGCGGTAGGGAGCAATGGTGGCGCTTTTAGGTGGCCCTCTAATGATACTCCTACTAATAGCTTTGGTTGGCCAAATTCTAGTAAATTCTTTAACTATGGAAAAAAATGCACCTCCCCCATACAGTTTCCCTTTATCAAATTGCAACATCCTAGATAGTGAGCTCCATACTCCATTTCTAGGTTCCTTATTCTAATTATTTGCATTATTGGTCTCAATTTTTTATTTCAATTCTTATATTTTATTTAATTAATAAAATTTCAACTTAGATCTTTGTTTTATCTTAAGAAATACAATGTTTGATAATTAAAAAAATATAGAACAATTCTAGTTAAATTTTGTTCTTTCTATTTTATAATAAAAAAATATATCCTTTCCAAAAACAAATTATATTCTAAATTAAAATGAAATTGGGATAGGAAAAATATATTCATAAAGTTCACTATATTGGTTTTAAATTTTTGGTGAGTGCAAATTATTTTATAAATCTAATAATGTCATATTTTTTCTTCAAAAATTTGACGCATTCAATAATGACTTCTTCTAAAATAATTCTGAAATATTAGTTAAGGCTTAAAACAATTTCAATATTCTTCATTCTAACAAGATTTCTAAAATAAATTCATCCAATATATTAATAATTATATATCTTATAATTTTTCTTTCAAAAATAATGTTAATACAGGGGAGTAATTGTATAGGGTCTAATTGTTGTTATAGTAATTGTGCTTATAATACTCAATTTTACCACAAATTTATACTATATATTGTAAATAAATAGTCCACATGTAAATAGAAAAATAACCAAATGTTGGTCAAAGTAGACTCATACTTGAACACATGAGAACATATGAATGTTATATAAAAAAAAAACATAAATACATTCATGAAGAAGTGAAATAAAAATTTATTTATCTCAAATAAAATATCACAACTATCCACTATAAGTTTGTCATTTATAAATTAAATGTTCATTTAATAAAATAAGACACTCATTTAAACAAGTATTGTTATCATAGTGAAGAAATATGGTTCTTATGTGTACAACTATTAGGGTAGCAATGTACAAGCATTTTCATATTAATAGTTTGTCCTATCACAAATATAAAAGGTGAGCATAGTAAATATCATGTATTTTCCCATTAAATGTGAAGGATTTTAAAAAAGTTTTAGTGTTCAATGATTGGTCTAGTTTTGTTTGATAAAAGTTGTCTTTTAATTAATTATGTGTTGTTTTTATAATAACCCTGAAGCTAGCAAAGATTCTATTTCTACCCTTCTTGCCTCTTTTAGAGATGATGGAACTAGATTTCCCAGCTCCCCTAACCCGGATGATTTCAACCTCATTTTAGATCGAAATCAGTCTAGAGATATCCTTGCCTCTGCTAGAAGTGGCGTTAGTGATATTTTTAGGGTTATGAAATGGGTCTCTCAATATTTTTAGGGTTATGAAATGGAAAAAGAGCAATACAGGGACATGAGATGATGACATTGAGGACAAGTATAAGACTCTGGAAGCTGAAATTGTTATAACAAAAAACAATATGAAAATTGTTGTGGAACAAAACCATAGAATGGCAAGGCACAATGCCATTATCATTAATGCAATGTTTGAAAAGTTGGAAAAGTCACAACAAGGCTTGCTGGTTGTTGACCTAGAAGAGGACAAGGATAAAAGCAAGAATGAGGACCGAGGAATATCAAAGAGGACCCGTGCCAACCTTAAGAGGAAAATGCCTCCTCCTCCCCAGATGGTCCAGATCGTAAAGAGGGGGGTTCAGGAGATGAACGACGTGGAAGCTAAGACAATGGAAATTTTAAAGTCCCAAGTTTAGTTGTTGTTGGTGTTTTGTCTAGTCTTTTTGGGGTCATTTTTGTGGCCCTTGCTGACCTTTTTTTTTTTGGTGGTTGTTGCTTTGTTATTATGATGTCCTCTCTACAGTCTCTCTATTTTTGGGTTCTTTGACGATTTATTTCTTTTGTTTGTAAACTTTGTGGTGTCTAGTCCATGTAAAACCCATTTTTTACTCTTTCAAAAACAAATAGTTTTTTTATGTTCAACTATTGGTCCATTTGTGTTGAATATAAAAGCTAGAGATGACAAAGATTCATAGTTAGCAATAGACATTTGGTCCATTTAGGTTGCATATAAGTTATTTTAAAAATTAAAATATGATATTCTACAAGCAACAAATGATATTTCTTTGTTCAACTACTAGGAATACCATGATTAAGTTTTGATGGAATCTTTAAAAAGTCAAATTTTAAACATTTTTTAGTAGATGTGCTGATGTGGCAAGTTGTGTAATGAGTCACACCTCCAAACCTTAGTTATAAATAGATAAGAGGCCAGTCCACATTTTAAAAAAAAAACATGAAGATCCTGCGATATTCCAGACTACAGACCCCTCTCCCCTACCAGATTTATTTCTCCTTCAGACACAAATATGATCCTTATGCACCCCACTTTCTCATCCTATAATCATTGTTCAAGATATTCTAGATTATCCCTGACCAGCTAATTTTACTACCCACATCCGTTAGTGCTATCATACGATATGTCTATATGTACCAGCTTTCTCATGTCTGAGTTGTTAGAGATGAGATATGTAACGCATGCTCAAGGATATCAATGCCTTCAAAATAAAAAAGTCTAAGCGATGAAAGTAGAAATAGAAAACTGAAATCAGATAGCGCCAGCACTTGCTATTAATGCATTAAAATGGAATATAGGTTAAAAGTCAAGAACAATAAATACTAATTGTATAATCACATGTTTCTAATCATAACATTACAAACTCTTTAAAAACTAACCGAATATGCACGTTTCTAATCATAACATTTAGTTTCCCAAGATTCTTAAAAGTGTGTTTCGTCTCTTCCAACGCCTAATATTTTAAAATAGGAAGACAGGTGAACTTTTATATTGGTGAAATCTAATCTTGATCACAATGAATATCTGTATAGTATTATTCTTATATAACGTTTATCCTTTCTCTATATTTAGTGTTGTATATTATTGTAATTACAGCCTTTCGATTCACGTGCACATTTGATGACAAAACATACTTTTACTTACTGTATTCGGCAGAGGCAATTTTTTGTTTGTTTGTGTTGTGAACATCTAATGGGAATACTGTTTCGCAACCAGCGAATATGACGGTGTCCACCCATTGTATTATTTGTTATCGCTCCTAGTGATTTCAAACGTGCTCTTCTGCCTGTATAAATAAGTTCCCCTTGTCTAGATTGCTCCATAGCTTGAAAAGTTGTAAGCTGCAAGAAAAATATCAGGCACGGCGGGGTTGTCAAGTGTGGTGAAATTAGCTTCCCTTGTTTGTTTAATTTGGGTGGCACCATGGAAGCCTTCTGCAGCCCTTGTCCAGCAAAAATTCACCGTGAGCATTTAAGCATATTTTTATGTTAAGTTTGATGAAATGAGTGGTATGTTAAGCTTAATCATATTGTTTACCGTGTTACAGATTGGCACACAGAACGTGACACGATTGTGTAGCACGCAGACGATTGTGACGGTGAATGGACAATTTCCTGGGCCCACTATATCCGTTCGCAAAGGTGATAATCTTTTGGTTGAAGTAGAGAACGATGGGCCGTATAACGTGACTATACACTGGTAGGGTTGGCTATAAATATGAATTACATCGGCCATATTATGAACTTGTTTTTTTTTACATATTAACTATTTGTGATTTGGCAGGCATGGGGTAAAGCAGTTGAAATCAGGCTGGGCAGACGGGCCGGCCCACATAACGCAGTGTCCCATTACTCCTGGGAATAGATATACCTACAACTTCACAATCACAGAACAGGAAGGCACGCTGTGGTGGCATGCACATATCTCATATCTGAGAGCCACTGTGCATGGAGCTTTGGTCATTTTACCCCGGGAGGGAAACGCTTCCTTATCGATTTCCCATACCGGACGCTGAGTTTCCTATTATTTTGGGTGGGTACATCTCTTCCACCTTCTACTATTTACAGAAAAGATAGTTTGTTGCTAAATTAGGAATCTGGTTTATGGTGTGCAGGTGACTGGTGGAATGCGAATGTGGAAGATGTAATAGCAGAAGCGATTGCAACAGGAGCTCGACCAAACGAGTCCGACGCAAACACCATTAACGGCCAGCCAGGAGACTTTTTCTCTTGCTCTGCCAATGGTTTGTAACTTTGGGCACTTATGAAAAACAAAATAGAAATCAGGAGTAGCTTTGAAGTGTTAGTAATTAATGAATGAATTATGGATGCAGATACAATCCGTGTTTTGGTTGAGCGAGGAAAAAGGTACCTGCTGAGGATTGTAAATGCTGGGATGCTTCAGGGATCCTTCTTCAAAATTGCGCAGCACAATATGACTGTTGTGGCAGTGGACGCCGTTTATACCAAACCATATACAACCGATGTGCTGCTCATACAGCCGGGAAACACCATGGATGTGCTCATAACAGCTGACCAGCCGTCAGAGAGCTACTACTTTGGCATCGTCTTATACGAGAGCCAGCCTAATGCGGAGCGATTCTCAGAGACTCCTGCTACAGCACTATTGGAATACAATGGCTGCGACAATTCATCTGAAGTTCACTTGCCCAGCTTTCCTGCATTTAATGATACCTCTACTGCATTCAATTTCAGTACAGCCCTGAGAAGCCTGAGGCCCTCCGTCCCACAGACTGTTGATGAGGAAATGTTTATAACAGAGGGATTCGGACTCGTTCCCTGTACGGAAGATTCCTGCACGGAGTATACTAGCGCTTGCACCCCAACGAGGTGCAATGGTTACGCCGATAGCAGGATATACCCTGACAATATATTGAAGGGCAGGGAAAAAAATCGCACAGAAATGTAAATTGTTTTTCTTAAGACTAACTATTTATAGCAAAAGTCAATTGATGATGGGATGCGAGAAGAGCAAAATAATAAAGTTGCCTTAGATGAGGTTTCCGTTCTAATGCTATTCCATGCTTGTTCATAAAGTTGCCTTCGATGAGGCTTTTGGTCTAATGCTAACCCATGCTTGTAAGAATATGCACTCATGGTAACTACATTACAGGGAATCAAAGCTATTCACACTTGTGAGGATTACAACTAATGGAAGGAGGAACAACCCTACATCTCTTTATGATATTCATAAATCAGTATAGCTAAAAATGATAAAACTTAGTAATCTCCCCTATGCATATCTTTAATCTTGCCCTGCTACTGAAAGCCTCCTTAACGCTTAACTAAGCTATTTAATATCTATATATGCTAAGATCTCAATAGTCTTACCTCTAAATATTGAGCTAGTGAGAAGTATCCTCACAACCCTACCATTGGAAGCAAAAGGAGTTGAAAATGCTAAGTTCTATTACTCTCCATGGCGATACCTATTTCCACGAGGAGTCCCATAAAACTAAATCAAATGCTACATATATCAAACTATACTAAAACATTACAAGACATCGTAGAAAACCCGACTAAATATTTTTCACTATACCATCCCGCTTCTTAATACAAAAGAGAAAACCCAACCAAACCTCCACACGCATCAGGCTACTTAGTAGCTTCTAAACTTAAAAATTAGCCTTAATGGCTATAAAAAGCAAGCATAGAATGTAAACTTAAGCAGAGCTCTATCCACAAATCCTAAAAATCATATGACAGAAAAAAAACTGTAAACTTAAGCAATACCACCCATAACTCCTTAAAATAATTTTTAGTCCATGCATAAACCCAAAGGAAGTGTTTATTTTACCCTCAAAGACATCTGTAACCGTTATAAGATTATCAACACTGACTATTTCACCAAAGCCTGCAAAACAGCTCAAAACTAATTAAAACCATAGCCACATATTACTGTAACACAAAACTTTAACTGAATATAAAATTGGTTCTAAGACAGCCAAAAAACCCAATGTTATCCAGGTCATCCAAATGACCATTTCTATGGTAGCAGTTATGGTACAATCATCGATTCTATTACCACAAACGATCTTATACATGGCCTATCTGGCCTTAAGAGCCATCCCTTTGCCTGTTCCATTGTCAAAGCCATTGAAACTCAGTCCTCTCACTTTCAACCCGGCAACAGTCAGTATAAATAGGCTAGAAGCTTATAGGAAAACTACTCTTCTTTATGACGTGAAATTAAAGCAAAGCATGTGTATTCACATTCCATGCGACACAAAATGAATGAAATGCAATGAAAGCTGCCAGGGGATTTAATATGCCTCAAGTATCTACCTAAATGATACAGACAAGACATCAAACTATTTTTAATTATTTGGCACCTAAATTGGAGGGATAGATAGCATGACAGTTACTAGAGGATTTAATACGCCTCAAGTACGTACCCAGATGATGGTTGAACAGTTTGGATGAACTTGATGCCTTCCACAAAAGGAATGTTCAATGTTTTCTTATTTATTCTTTCATTTCTTGATGTCACTATCTTCCTACATGATTTCCCCCCTTCACATTTTTCTCTGCCTATCCATCTTGCTGATGAAAATCCTTTACCATCTATACTTTGGGAAATGGTGTATTATGTGTTAGGACTGTCTTTAAGTCAATTTTGTGTTCTTTGGAGAGAGGGGAAATGAACATCACTGTGACAATGCTCTACATCATCTTTTGTTACTTCTATATTTGGCCTTATCTTAATAATATGAATTAGTTTAAGATTAATTTATCATGGTCATTTGTTCAACGGAAAATTCACCACCAGCAATTCACTGTGGGAAAATTCACTGCCATGACAAATTCAACGCCAAATAAAATTCAACGCCAACAATTCATCGCATTAACTTTCCACCGCGGTGATTTTTACTCAACGATGAATTTGTCATGGTGGTGAATTTTCCCAGGATGAACTATTGGCAGTGATTTTTCCTCGATAAATTGGTAAATTGTTGGCGGGGAATTTGTGTAGGTCGATGAGATATTAGATTTAACTCAGACATTATAATACATTATAATTTATGTCATTAATATTACAACTATCAATCATTAAATATAAATTGTTAATATGTTCATAATTAAAAGTTCATTTAAATTTTTGACATGACTAATAAAATATTTAGTATTTGTGGAGAGATTTGATTAAAAAGCTCGACCATTTATTGATATCACAATTATTATAAACTTATATTAACAAATGATGTATAAATGTGCTAAAAATTTACTCACCTAATACTTTTGTAAAGAAATTTCTCAAATTGTCTATCAAGTTGTTCTAGCTATCCAATTTAATGAAGCAAGTATTGTGACATTTTTTTGGAAATTAGATTTTATCCCTTTTCCTGATTGTAGATTTCTTTTAGAGTTCCTTGATTTGCAACATGTGAAATTAGTTAAATTATGTCATCACTTTATAATCAAAACCCATGAAATTTATTTGAAAAGGTTTTCATCTTGTATTAATTAAGGGACCTACTCCAATAACATTCACATGGAAACTAATATTATATGTCTATGCTAATTTCTTTGTCTTCAATAAACTTGATATTGTTAGAGGCATCCTCCTATTTTTGTTCACTATCAAATATAGTTGAACTCCTTATTCTTGTTTGGTAGTAGAGGTGAATTATATTTGCTTTTAAACATTACCATCTTGTCTATAATTAGCTACAATATTGTAAGCAAGATTTGTTCTCTAATAAGGATTTGGTCTATAGTTAGCTACAATATTGTAAGCAAAATTTATTCTCTAATAAGGATTTAGATATATTAGAGTCTTGATATGTGAATATTACATTCTTTTACCTAGTTCTTACAAATTAGTCAATATTGTTAAAGTGATTAACAAAACAAACCCATAATTTATTATACTTTGTGTAAGTTCAAACTTTGTTGTTATCATGTACTACTAATAGAAGTTATTAGAATTTAAAATCTAACAAACAAAATTATTTGTTATTGAAAACATCATAAACTACATTATTTTTTTTATAATGTAAATCTAGATAATAATTTAAAAAGATGTGTTATTATATGTAATTTAATAACCCACCACCCTTCATGTAAATCTAGATAATAATTTAAAAAGATGTGTCATTATATGTAGTTTAATAACCCACCACCCTTCATTTTATCTTACAAACTAACCAAATGGGTTGTAAGAGTCTTCTTTCACACAAACAACACAACATAAATGCACTCAAAAAATGCTCAATCAAACTGCCCCAAACGAGCCAAAAGTGCTCATATTAATCCTTCCTTAAGCAAAACATTTGATATTTATGTTTTGATCATAGCTATTTCAACAAAATGGTTTAAACCAACCATCTATCAAACCCAATAGTTGAATGCAAATGAGGTGAATTTCATTTAGGCAAAGGGTATAATGTTCTAAGAACAACAAAGTTTGCGTTCTAAAGGAAAAATGACCATAGGTGTTGCAGCGAATGAAAAGATGGCATAACCTGATTTAACTTTCATGAAGAGATGTTTACACAAAATTCAATGACCGTAAATGTGGGGCCATACAATTGAGAACCCAGAAAATAAACAATGTAGACTCTTTGAAATATGAGCAGGATTAGTGGGAACTATCAATGGAACATGTATTTTCCATCTGCTACCAAACGTTGCATGTGAAATAACATTTGATATAAAATCAGAAAACTCATTCAAAACAAATGAATTTACAGGTGAGAAATAGTAGTAGGTAGTTTCCCAGCCTTCAAGCACCTGTCATTCAAGAATAAATGTGGATTAAGACACTTTCAAACATGTGTTGCTTCCAAGCAGTGAATAGATCATATATGGCGAGATAGTAATGCGTAAAAATTTACCTCTTTAAATAAAAACAATAAATAAATAACCCTGGAAACATTGCAAATGGTGGAAAATTGCATGCAAACAAAAAAAACCTTAGCCGCTACGTTGCCAGTTAATCCAAGTTTTTGGGAAAAAGACGAATCTTTGGGGGCTAGCTTGATAGCTCACGAAATCTATATGTAACATTGGTGGCACTGGTAGAGAAGTTTCTTCATATACTATTGTTGACTGCACTTGTGTCTACATATGGCTACGCCTTCACATGGGTATTCTCGCCTCCCTCACCCATTGATTATTGTTTTAGGAACAACTTACACCTACTTGAATAAATAATCTTGCTTTGTTTGTGTGACTGCAGGGAAAGCAGCACTAGATGCAAGTCCAAGTTCTGCAAAGGTGATGATAATATATTTACTGTTGATGTGCCACTTACATAATTGATTCAAACTGTCACTGATTTATTGGTTTTTTTTGTAATGGCATTTATTGCTTTAATGTGTATGGCTCTACCATCAATTCTCAGTCAAGAAGCTTATATAGCTTTCTATTTTTAAAATTCCTTGAGAATGAGAATAATGATTAAAATGCAAAAAGCATCTTGATCCTTTGATTAAATTACAAGAATAGGTAATGTATACATACCTGAATGTTGCAAACAGATGGTTAGCAACTCAATTTCCAACAGTGATAATACACTTAAAATTTTGAAAACATCAAATTAGAATAATTGAAGTTCATCAAAACAATTCAAAGATTTTGCAGATTCATAATGAGGAATAATCTTATGGACAACCTCAATAGTGTATTTGAAAGCAATTAGATAAACATGAATTGGAAAGCGTAATATCCATATTTTGGATTGGCTTGAAGGAATCATATTTTCTATATTTTGTATAAGAAGTTCTAGAAGGTTTCTCACAGAAGCAGGCCAACATTACTGGTATAGAATTGTGAATAAAATGTAAATCATCAATCACAACTAAAAAAATATTTGGCATAACATAAAACACATTTGTAGTTGTCAAATACAATATGATGGAGATGGGGTCATCATTTTACAAATTCATAATGAGGAATAATCTTATGGATAGCCTCAATAGTGTATTCAAAAGCAATTAGATAAACATGAATTAGAAAGCCTAATATCCATACTTTGGATTGGCTTGAAGGAATCATATTTTCTATATTTCGTATAAGAAGTTCTAGAAGGTTTTTCACAGAAGCAGGCCAACATTACTGGTATAGAATTATGAATAAAATGTAAATCATCAATCACAATTGAAACAATATTTGGCATAACATAAAACACATTTGCAGTTGTCAAATACAATAGGATGGAGATGGGGTCATCATCTCTGTATCTACAACAACCAAAAGTAAGAGAGATTAATTAGAGATGTAGTTAGTTTCACAACTTATGTTGCTTCTAGCACTGCAATATCCCACCCCATTGGAAGAACCCCTAGAAGGGCAACTGAAACTAACAGAATTTATATCACTCACAAAGTTATGGGCATACATCAATGTAACAGAGAAGCAAGAAGCAATGCTCATATGATTGAACTCCACATTGGCTACCATGCATTCTAATTCCTCTCTCACGTACACATTTCCTGACAACTATATACTATGTAGTCAAAATCTAAACAGTAATAATAAGACTAATGGGCCTAATTTAAAAATAGTAAAAACCAAGGCTGCAACAGCAATGGGAAACTGGGTCAACTTTAATTTGGTTTAATCAAGACGCTCTGAGAAAAAAGGATGTGGGAACCAGAGAGAAAAGAATAAAACCAGGCAGTTTGTGCTTATGCTGAAAAAAAGTGCTTGCCAGAACAAAAACCATAGAAAGCACATCGACAAGGGAGAGATAGGCCAGCTAAAGCAAAACTCTGCCTTCCAATTTAAGCTTTGGGAAACCACCATAGTAGTCTCAGGAGAAGCCCTATACTTACTCCTACAGCCTTTGAAGGCCACCTCTAACACATACAATAGTCTATAAAGATAACAAATTGCCACTACTGTGGTATTTACATGAAATAGTTTGTAAAAAGGGGGCTTTCAAAGACTTCATGCAAGTGCCATATCTCAGAATGAAGAGCCAATCATTGCAGAGAACTTTCTTGCAGTGGCTGATAGTCCAAAACGCCACCCTTTGGAGTCTCTTGCAGTGACCACGACCCAGATTCAAGAAATCGACTGGTTTCCCCGTTCAGCCTCCCAACTCCTTGTTCGCCGCACAAAAACACCAAAGGTGGAAGCCATCTTAAAGTTGGTTGACATTTATTAACTCAATGAAGATTTGATGACTTTGTAAATGCCAGGCTACGCTCGGAGACCGAAGGAGTGGTGTAGAATAGCGTGAACAAGCTCCCAACCATACCTGGTGACGTGAATACAGGAGGAATGGCCATGCCTGCTGACGTGGTCTCGTGATTGTGGAATCTTGGCATTAGACAACAAATATACAAATGAAATAGTCAATACGGGAAAAAAAACAAATACAACGTACTTGAAGAAGTGTTTAAAAATCCTAACTGCACTGCATGCTACTCCTGGCATCCTTCTGCCCGAGATTTCATGAGGGACCACTTAAAACCAAATCCCACCCGAATATCTAATCCAGCATCAGATAGTAGACTTTTCTGGTTGGATTTCCCACCTATAATAGCCTATCGGCTAACAAGAGGCATTGGAAGTTTTAATAACATTTCATTTGTGGAACCAGAGATAGCCATATTGCAAGCTTACTATAATAATATAAGTGGAGTGTTTACTAGAGATTTCCCAAATAATCCTCCCTAGGAATTCAATTACACTGGAGATGTTCCCATAGCTCTTTAGGAGCCTGAGTTGGGGACAAAAGTTCAAGTTCTCAAGTTTAATAGTACTGTTCAAGTAGTGTCCTAGAACAACGCGATTGGTATAATGCTGAACCATCCCATACACCTTCATGGCCATGATTTTTTATCTTGTGGGACAAGGCTTCGGTAATTATTGTAAGGAAGCAAAGGTGCGTGGAATCGCTTCCTACGCTAATCTTGAGAGGACGATTATGCAAATTCAACTAACTATTACAGAGATTTCAATGGACAAATAAACATGCATAAATGAAATATCACAATAAACACATAACATAGTAATTACCGTGGGGAAACCCTTCCGGGAGAAAAACCTCACCCTCCAAAACCCGCACAATGTATTATTTAATCAAGAAGATTACAATACACTTGCAATGCAAGTTCTTATAGGAGCGCATCACCACAACTTGAACTCGTACTTGGAGAGATTCCTTCTAGCACCCAGTTTGTCAAACTGAACTCGATGATTCAAACACCTCCCCAAGCCCTCCTTTTATAGTGATTTGCAACTTAGAAACCATTTGTGGTTTTACAAAACCATGGGCCAAAACCATTGGCAAAACAACCTTGTCATTTGTAACTCCAAGATGGAAAAACAACCAAGTTAAAATAGTATTTTCGTCCATAATTTTGTCCTCTAGTTTAAACCCCCATAAAAGTTATGCATTGAGTTGTTTATACTCTAAAAATAGCCCTCCTATATTCTACTAGGGACAAGGCACATATTTAACAACTCATACACCTTTTTCCAACACATAAACATGTGGAGAATTACAACAAACAAATTCTAGGATTTTCTGGAAAAAGCTTGCAAGGTTGAGACACAATTCTCAACATTCTCCCATTTGTCAAACAACTTGCAAGAGTCAGGGGATCTGAAGTGTCATGGACTTAATTGCTAGGGGCCGAGAGCCCCATAGACTCTGAACACCATCTGAATTTCTCTGTGCTCATGGGCTTAGTTAATGCATCGACAACATTCACCAAAGTCTCCACCTTCTCCAGTTTCACCTTGTTGTCCTTGACCATATCTCTCACAAAATGATATTGTACATCAATGTGCTTGGTCCTGGCATGAAATGTCAGCTTCTTCGCTAGGTAGATTGCACTAACTATCACTATAAATTTTCACTGCACCCTGTTTGAACTCTATATCTGAACACAATCTCTTTAGCCAGATGGCTTCCTTGCAGGAATGAGTAGCTGCCATATACTCTACCTCTGTAGTGGATTAAGCAAACATAGCTTGTCGCTTGCTCATCCAACTGATTGCACCACTGAACAATGTAAACACATATGCACTGGTGGATCTTCTTTTATCAACATCACCAGCCCAGTCTGAATCCACATAGCCTTGAATATCCAAGGAATGCTCATTTCCTGTTCCATGGAAACAAATAGAGTACTCTAAGGTACCCCACAAGTATTTGAAAACTCTTTTTACTGCATCCCAATGTGCTCTTCCTAGATTAAACATGTAACGGGAAAGTACTCCCACTACTTGGGCAATGTTTGGTCTTGTACAGACCATAGCATACATCAAACTTCCAACAACACTCTGATATGGTACTCGACTCATCTCTTCCATCTCCAATGGGGATGTAGGACACTGTGAGCTAGAAAGCTTTGTTCCCATAGTAACAACAACACTCAATGGTATGGAATCTTGCATATTGAATCTTCTCAGAATAGTACCAACATACTTACTCTAGCCTAGCCAAAGCTTTCTATTTTTCCTATCTCTTATAATCTCCATTCCTAGAATATGCCTTGCTATACCAAGATCTTGCATTTCAAACTTTGCTGAGAGCTGAGATTTTAATTCTACAATCAAGCCTTTTCCTTTGCCAATAAACATGTCATCGACATACAAGGCAATAACCAAGAAATAATCACCATCAGACTTGTAATATATACAGTGATCAGATTTAGATTGCACAAATCCCAAACTCAAAACATATGTATCAAACTTCTGGTACCACATCCTAGGACTTTGTTTTAAACCATACAAGGATTTCTTCAACTTACAAACCAAATGACTTTTACCTTTCATCACAAAGTGCTCTATTTGTGTCATATAAATTTCTTCCTCCAAATCTCCATGAAGGAAAGTTGTTTTCACATCCATCTGCTCAACCTCTAGATCATAAGCAGCTGCAATAGAAAGTAAAAATTGAATGGATGTCATTTTTGCTACAAGAGAAAAAATTTCACCATAATCAACTCGTGCAACCTAGGAGTAACCTTTTGCAACCAAACATGCTTTATACTTCTCAATGCTTCCATTTGAACCCATCTTCCTTTTGAACACCCATTTACAACCAACAAACTTTCGTCCTTCAGGAAATGGTACAAGGTCCCATGTGTCATTCTTCTTAAGAGCTGCCATCTCTTCTTCCATGGCTATTTTCTAGGACTCTGAATCATTCATACCAAGATCCTCTTCTATAGATCTCGGTTCATCAATATTAGCATTGAAAGAAAATATACACCTCCAATCATCAGGAGAATATCCATACCTTTCTGGTGCTTTCCTCTGTCTACTAGACCTTCAAACAAGATCTAGTTCAGGTTCAGGTTCTCTCTCTTCCTCTGATGATTCAAAACTCGTAGAGCTCTCCTCAAAATCTTGTCTTTCTAAGGGCAGTTGAATCACATCTTTCTTTTCTTCCATCTGTTCTGGCTACACTATAATAGAAGAAGGCTTAGTTTCTCTAAAAATAACACTTTTGGAATAAAATACCTTTTGTGCAACAGGATCCCAAAGCTTATATCCTTTCACACCATAACTATATCCAATGAAGATACATTTGATAGCTTTGTTGTCCAATTTTGTCTGCTTCTCCTTTGGCACATGAGCATATGCCTCACAACCAAACACTCTCAGATGTCTAAGTGAAGGCTTGTGTCCCGACCACACTTCCATTGGCATCTTATCAACAAGAGCTGATGTAGGAGACTTGTTTATCAGGTAGTAGGCAATGGCAACAACTTCAGCCTAGATCTTTTTTTCCAGTCTAGCTCCACTCAGCATACTCCTAGCCTTCTCCATCAAGGTCCTATTCATTCTTTCTGCAACTCCATTCTGCTATGGAGAATACAGATTTGTCTTCTCTCTTTTAATACCACAACATTTACAAAATCTATCAAAATCATTAGAGCAATATTCACCACCATTATTAGTTCTCAAACACTTTATCTTCTTTCCAGTCCGCAACTCAACCATTGCTTTAAATTCTTTGAAACGACTGAAAACTTTAGCTTTACTCGTAAGAAAATAAACTCATGTTCTTCTACTGAAATAATCAATGAAAGAAACATAATAAACTGATCTACCAATAGAAGAAACATCAACTTGACCAAATACATCTGAATGGATAAGATCCAAAATACATGAGGACTTATGAGAACTCGAGTAAAACTGAATATGATTTTGTTTACCATAGATACAATGCTCACCAAAATCAAACTCAAGATTGTAGTCATTCAACCCATCAACAAGGTTTTTATTTTTCAAGGTTTGTAGACCCTTCTCACCTATGTGGCTGAGTCTTTGGTGCCATAACATGGTCTTCTCTGCAGGTAACTTTGATTTGGTAGATAGAGCACCCTTGGGTACCCAAAAACCATGACCATATGTTGAAAGAGAAACCCTCTCCTTCTCCAAAAAAGTAGTCATTTTCACAATCTTATCAAAAGTACTATTGCACTCAACCGTGCATGGATCAAGCTGGTACAATGTACCCAATCTGCTTCCTCTTGCTATTACCATAGCACCTCTCACCATTTTCACACCTACTTCAAAAAATTGTACAAGCACACCCGCACCTATTAGTTTGCTAACAGATAAAAAATTTCTTGCTAGTCCCAGGATATGCAAGACACCATCAAATCTTCTAATTCTACCATCAAAAAATTTCACATGAATAGTTCTACGACCAACAATATCAAAAACAGAGTTATCACCCAAATACACCTTACCACCATCAAAATTTTCATATTTATTAAACCAGTTTGTATTAGGAGTCATGTGGAAAGATGCACCTGAGTCTATCAACCATGCATTGTCACCTACATGAGTGGCCAAGGATGCGATGAAAGGATCTCCATCTTTGTTCTCAGACTCAGAATTAGAATCTTGCTTCTTCTTCTTCTTCTTCTTCTTCTTCTCCTCTTTGCAGTCCTTTCAGAAGTGTCTAGGTTTGCCACAATTCCAACATATTGCCTTGGACTTACCAGGAGATTTTGATCTCCCCTTATTCTTGGACTTAGAATGGCCATGTTGCTTTTCATTCTTTCCTCTTTCCTTTGGTCTTCCTCGAACACCCAAAGCCTCTTTGGCATTCAGAGATACTTTCCTTCTCATCTCCAAGGTTGGAAAGTAGAGAACCAACAACATCCTCCATCTTCAAGACAATTGAAGTGCTCCCTATGGCCATGACAAGGCTATCCCATGAGTCTGGCAACGAGCACAACAAAGTTTCACACATTTCTTCTTCATCCATCTTAACCCCAACTGAGGTCAATTGAGTCACCAACATATTGAATGTTTCAAGATGCTCAGAAATTCATCCACCTTCTTCCATTCTCAAGGAATACAACTTCTTCCTCAAGAAAATATTATTCACAAGTGATTTTTTTTGGTAGATCTCACTTAGCTTCTTCCAAAGCTTCTTTGCAGTAGATTATTCATGGAAATTAATCAGAATTGAGTCTACAAGACACAATTTGATGAGACCTTTAGCTTTTCTATCCATTACATCATATTGTGCAGCTAAAGTTGGATCTACGGGCCTCAGCGTATTCTCATCCACTGCATCCCATAGATCTTGATCAATTAACAGATCTTCCATCATCAGCTTCCACATCTCAAAGTTCATGCTAGAATACTTCTCTACATCAATCCTCCCCGATATGCTTGCCATCTTTGCAATCCTACAATACAAAAATGAAAACCTCTGCACAAGCTCCCACTCAAACCTTGATTAGCTCAAAAAACCCTATACCCAACAAATAGAACCAAAACTAGCCAGGCTCTGATACCACTTGTAAGGAAGCAAAGGTGCGCGGAATCACTTCCTACGCTAATCTTGAGAGGACGATTATGCAAATTCAACTAACTATTACAGAGATTTCAATGGACAAATAAACATGCATAAATGAAATATCACAATAAACACATAACATAGTAATTACTGTGGGGAAACCCTTCCGAGAGAAAAACCCCACCCTCCAAAACCTGCAAAATGTATTATTAAATCAAGGGGCGATCCCATAATAGTGGTTTACAAATTTTGGCCAAACTGGACACTAAAATTATTATTTTTAACTAAATCTTCACATTCGAGGGCCTATGGCTAAACTATGAGGAATTTGAAGATGGTGCAAACTAGAGTCTCATCAAATTTTGTCTGTAGATTCTAAATATATTTTTTTCAAAATTTTTGGAATCAAATTGCACTTCTTTTTCCATCTCCATGAAAATTGTTTTTTTTTTCAGAAAACAACATTTTTAAAAGTGGCCTTACCAGGTATAATGCATAACTTTTTTCCATGAAAGATAAAATTATAATTCTTTCAAATTTAGATTAAGTAACTCTGATATCTAGTGCTTCCACTTGGTTAGATACTTTTTATTGAATATTTTCTCCTTAAAAGTTTCAAAGTCAAACAAATTACAATTTAGACATAGGCGGGATATAACATAACTTTTTTGTATATGTCAAAATTTAATATTTTTTTTGTTGGATCAAGGACTTCAATATCGATGCACTCATATTTTCATTTTTTTCTTTTGATAATCTTCTATTTTTCCACATGTGAAGAACAAAGAAATTCATTTTGATGAAAAACTTATGTTTAATAAAACTTAAAAAAAAATAACATAACAAAACCAAAACATATTAAAATTATATTCATTGGATAGCTTGTTCTGAGGAATACCATAATCATTAGAAATAAATTTTAAATTAAATCATTTGATCCCCCAAAATATAAATCAAAAGTTATTTTTTATCAGCATTTTGATAGGTGTAAAGGAGACGCATTTATAGGTATGGTTTAAAATTAGCGAGGTTCTATCCAAGGGGGATTGATCTAAGGTGATTTGATCAAACCCTCTTCAATTGGAATCCTTAAAATGGAACTTTTTAAGGCTTAAATCATTATATTTTCTAAAAATATGTGATTTCAACTAAAATTCGTTCCTCTCAGGAATTGTAAACCACTATTATGACAGCACCGCAAGAAGATTACAATACACTTGCAATGCAAGTTCTTATAGGAGTGCATCAACACAACTCGAACTCAGACTCAGAGAGATTCCTTCTAGCACATAGTCTTGCAAACTGAACTTGATGATTCAAACACCTCCCCAAGCCCTCCTTTTATAGTGATTTACAACTTGGAAACCATTTGTGGTTTTACAAAACCATGGGCAAAATGACCATGCCACATGTTACCCACTTGTCATTTGTAACTCCAAGATGGAAAAACAACCAAGTTAAAATAGCATTTTCGTCCATAATTTTGTCCTCTAGTTTAGACCCCCATAATAGTTATACAATGAGTTGTTTATAATCTAAAAATAGACCTCCTATATTCTAGTAGGGAAAAGGCACATTTTTAACAACTCATACACCTTTTTTCAACACATAAACATGTGGAGAATTACCACAAACAAATTCTAGAATTTTCTGGAAAAAGCTTGCAAGGTTGAGACACAATTCTCAACAATTATAATTGCCAAATAGATCCTGCAAACTTCAATCTGGTAGATCCTCAAATGTTGAACACTATCAGAGTTCCTACTGGTGGGTGGGCTGCCATTAGATTTGTAGCCAACAATCCAGGTGTTTGGTTGATGCATTTCCATTTTGAATCTCATTCTGCATTTGGTTTTGATATGGTATTTCTCACCGAGGACGGGCCAAGATATTCTGACAAATTTTCGCCGCCTCCTTCTGATCTACCTCAATGTTAGATGGATTTCATTATCCTTAAATCACTTACAGACGACTGCAAGCGACAGTTTGTATATGGTGCCAAAAGAATAGAAAATAGACCTGACACGCCATGGAAATAAGATTAGGTCTATATTAATTTAGTTCAAAATAAGAAAGATGTGTCATCCAAGCTCACTCTTTTTTTTTCTTCAAAGGAAGTGATAAGCAATGTTTTGTTTCTTTCCCATTGTTGGTTTTAACTAAACTTTCAAATTGAACAAACTAATTATAAAAGATTGAAATACATAAATTTAAATATAAATCAATAATACAATGTGACAATTTTAAAATAGTTCAGACTAAAATACATTAAAAAAATTGGTTTAAAAGAAAATTATATAAATTTTAATGTTAATAATGGGAGAAAATTACATAAATTTTAATGTTACTAAGGGGAACACAATGCTAGAAAATTTTAAGTAATTTATTTTATATTTAATTTTATATTTTTATTTTTGAAACAAAAATATAGTTCATGTATAATATTATTTAATTCTTAAATTATTATTTAAATTGTTGTTTAGATTATTGTTTAATTTTTAATAAATTATTTAAAGATATTTTATATAGTTTTAATTTTAATATAATTATAAATTATGAATTTTTGATATAATTATAATATTGAGATTTACATACATATATAATTTCTCATTTATTTTTGTGTTGAATTTGAAAAAATATATTGATATATGTTCATGGTGAAAAATGGTGTGATCTTGTGTAAAGTTAAGCCCATTTCGCTAACCTAAATCCATTTATCATTTTTATGTATTCACCTAATTTTCTTCTTTATCACATTTATTCATATATCTACCTCTATATGGCTATTAGCCACCTAGAGTTAACCATTTTTCCACAATAGGACATTTTCATGACCACCTTGTGGTCATGGAATTTTCTCTTTCCTTTCCAAAATAGAAATTAAAGTTGGTTAACTAGCCCCATTTATCTACTTTCCTTAAGTCAACTAAATACACATTTGATACAATTCGATGTTATGTGCTAGTATTTAAAGGAATTCAATGTGATCATTTTTAAAAGCATCCATAGTACAATTCAAGAACATATTTTTTGGAGTTTTCCTAGAGAAATTGATTCCTTGAGATGAAAAAACCCCTTCCAAGGTAATTTTAAATACCAAAAATTCTTAGATCAACAAAAATTAGTACATGAAAGGAGGATCTATTAGGTGAGTAAAAGGATAGATTTCCATATTGCATGGGATGAATCAAGGCTTAGATGACTAATCCATAAACCTAATACAAACTTGCAAATATGTCCTCTAATGGAACATAATTCTAATATAGATTCCAAGGCACATAACTAACACAAGGATTTTGAACCATAGCTTGTTACGAAGAAACCATAAAACATATTGTGAAGTAACATAAAAAAATCACAAGATGTTCAAGAACACTCTCATACAACTCTTTCATAACTTCATTCAACAACAAGTTGGCACACACCAACATACACTAAAACCAGTCACCGAACAACACAATTCTGCACTCTAACACATCAAACATTCTTTTTGCAAGGACTAATAATATGAAAATTTTGGTATATAACCTTCACAACACCATAAACTTATATTTTGAACCACATGACTATATTGACAAACATGGAGGAATGGAGAGCAAAAATTTGCACGTCTGTGAGCAACCTCACGAAAACAAATTTTGTCTTCAAACTATCACATACACAAACACCTTTATGGTAATTCAAACTACATGAAACATGGATCACACATTCCCTAGCAACATATGAAGCCAAATTCCAAACCACAAGAAAACAACATCACTAGTGGAGGAAAGCATAGCATCTCTTAGAGACTTTAGCAACCAAACATACTGCAATACTACCAACCAAACTGCAACAACCTCAAACATACTTCTAACATCAATGACAACCAAACATAATCACTTCTAGCATCAATGAAAACAAGACTGAAACAATCCCCCCCTATGGAATTGATGGAAAAATCAATCTAACATGCACTCTTCTCCCCCTTTGACACCAAGGAAAAAGAGAAACTTTGACTCCCCCTTATGGTACAAACTTTAATCTCTTCAACCTTCTCCCTCTGGGATGTACATACACTCCCTTTTGAACTAACAACCACTACTAGCTCCCCTTAAGAGGTAGCCACTAGTAATCTAGGAAAAAAGATATGGCATAAATTACTCCCCCTAGACAGATGCACCAATTATGCATCTAATAGGAAGGAGGGGTAGTTACCTTTAACTTTTTGTCAGAGATACACAAATTTATCCTTTATCAACACCTTTGTTAAAATATCTACAATTTGATCTTTTGTAGAAGCATATTCTTGAACCATAGATTTTGGGGTGTAGGATGTTATAACTCTCTTGCTCAAATAGGGCTTTTCACCTAAAGGAAAGAGATAGATCCCACACAAAATCTGGGTGGTTCACTCAAACTAAGGAATGTATGATGTAATTATGACTAAATGCAATGATCTAAATCCAACTAATTGATAAAATTGATTGATTATGAATACAAAACTAATGAAATATGCAATGTTTGAAAACATAATGTGATATCCAGAAATGAACTAAAAACATAAACAAATGCAAACAGAAATGAATGAGACTGAACAAAGTTCACCTAGAAGTTGAATGCTCATGTTGGAAGGTTTTGGAAACTAAAAAAAATCACTGTTGATGACCAGTGGGACTCATTTTCCACTGATGGTGAATCAATCCTCCTCCTAGTAAACTGCCCTGAAACTGGTTTTTGACTGTTGGGAAGTGAATTATGACAAAATCAACTTTTCCAGCCTATAGGTGGAACTCATTCGCCTCTAATGGTGAATCATTTCTCCTCCAAAATTCTATAAATTCAAGGGTCAATTATGTAGGTCCAAATCTACAATTGTCTTCTTGTCAGGTTGATGGAGTCAAATCTGTTGAAAACAGGTTGAATGTTGTCTCCAAGCTTGAATTAGAGTTTAGTTGACTTGAATCACTTGGATGACTTGTTGACCACTTTACAACACCTATTTCTTTGAAAAATATACATACAAGACCTGCAAACACACATGCAAAGAGGGGGAAAATGGTTAAGGTTTAGAGTATAGGGATTTACCTTGGTCAAATTCAACTTTGGTAATCAAACCCTTGATAAAGAAATGAAATGAAAACAAGAAAGGAATGATGAATAAACAACATGCAAGTTTCCTAAACTCACCAATCCTTTTTGTGAAACTTTGAATATATGTCAATGGATGCTCCAAGATACTTGATATTTGCTTGATCAAATGATGTAATGATGCTTGAGTGGATGAAATGGGATTGAATGCAAGGATGAATGCCTGAATGAATTAAGTGTAAAATGCATAGAAAAACACATATTTATACATAGTTATTCCCTAATTACCCAATAATACAACATCACAGGCTAACATGAGGTCTTAATGAATAAAAATCCAAAAGAAATTTAGAATTATTTTGAATTTGGAGCCAAGAGGGACTCATTCGCCACCCATGGTGAATGGGTCCCACTCTAGGCTTGCAAGTGGGTGTTGGGAATTAAGTTACATTGAATGTTATTTGTCCAGTTTACATTAAAAAATACACTTAATTAAGACCTAAGAGTGCACAAAGGGATCAAATAAAGCATAACAAAGGTGTATTTAGTAATGACAAGCCTAGAAAAACATGAAAGTTTGTTACAAGACTTTAGAACACTTTAAAATAGAACTTGATATGAAATGAAAAGGTGATTTTTAGATGAATCAAGGCTTTGATGACTAATCTATAAACCTAATACAAACTTGCAAATATGTCCTCTAATGGAGCATAGTTCTAATATAGATTCCAAGGAACATAACTAACACAAGGATTTGCATTGATATAAAAGCCAAATTCCAAAACTTGTACTATATTCTATGTAGTAAATATAATTGTGATGCAATAAAAAGGGAGAAATTAGATATGTAATAATTACAAATATAATATATATATGGTTCTAAAAATTAAAGCACAATGACATGTTGTCCCACACAACACAACCTCATGTATATTAGCATTTTTTCCTTGCCAAGCCTAAAACATTACATCATCCATGAGACAACCTAGTGTAATGACTTGTAGCCTTTATACTCACCTAGGGTTTGATAATTATGCTCTTTCTTGCTTTGAATTCCTACATGTGTTGGTGGAAATTTGTACTAGGCCTCTTTTTTGCTATGATGCATGTTCTCATTTCATGTGTGCTCTTTCTCTTAATCTTTACTTATGAGGTTATGTTATGTGACACTACTTATTTTACTACCTATCCTATTCCAAATTAAGGAAAGTGCCTCTATTTCTACCTTGATAATTTTCATCATTCTTTTTTTATGTGTTTCTTTTCTTATTAGAATATTTGACATTACTTCTATTTTCTCAATGAATTTAGCATGATGTGGACTTATCTTTCTATAGACTTTCTCTTTCACCTCTTCTTTTATTTAAATTATCCTTAATTGCTATGGTACTGTCCTTTGAGGCTCTATATCTCTTAATTAAGCACGAACCTTTCCTCTTCCTCATCGCTTTCTCTTTTAGTCATGGTAACATTTTAATAAAGATGTTTAAATGAAGGATTATTAAAACTAGGAGAATCTAGGAGATAAAATACAAGCATACTGAATAACAATGCATAGATTGCATTTAGTTGAACCAAATCCTAATGAGTACAAGGCCTTGCTTATACAGGAAAGGAAGATAAAATCCACCTATGAGGTGAACTGACCAGTTCCTTATGAAGTGGCACAAAAGAGTAGACAAGTGTCTTATATGTGTTAACCTTAGAAACACTTGGAGTGTGCAAACTAACGGCCTTTATGACCAATTCATCAACCCTATGTGCCCAAGTGTTGAGTGACATTTGAGGTGAGATAGAAAGTCTAACAACATCAAATGGTATGTGCATAAGGTTTACCAAACAACTTGGTAACCTTAAGGGGCTTAAAGTTTGCACATTTAGTTAGACAAGATGTTTTCTAACCTCATCAACCTACATACACTTAAGTATAGTGAATAAATTAATTATTCACACTTATAAGGATAACCTTTGAACAAAGGTTACCCTTCGTTTGAAGTTTCACAATAATCACTCAAAAAATTAACTTCTTTTAAAGGTATATATCTTTGTTCAAAGGTACCTTCAAATGAAATCCTTAGAGTTACTTCTTCCCTTTCATGTTTAGGATTTTTATCAAAATTTTCATCTTCGTTTTTTGGTTGTTGAATTCTTTTGACTAGAGCTATGAGCTAGTGATGCCACTTTTGTGGGGCCTCATCCCAAGATTGAGTGCACAACAAATACCACTCATGTAAGCTTGGTAGCCGAGTAAGGGCAAAAATCCCATGAGCACACCAACCCAATGAGGGAGTGGGCCCAAGACACAAGTACTTGCCACTCCCATGAGCACACCAGCCCAGTGAGGGAGTGGAAAGGCCCTATACACAAGTGCCTAGTATGACGAAAAGCTCCTCATCTTCATAAAGGAAATATTCAATGCTTGGTCCAATCACAAGCTTTCCTCCCTTTTTTTGGCCTCAGAACATGAGCTTCCTCCTTCATTGGCCTTGAGTGATCTTCAACACTGGTCCAAATCCATCAACAATAACAACAATGCTACTGGTCAAGTTAGAAGACTTAAACCCTGGTGGCCACAATAACAACACCACCACTCATCCAATGCACCATGAGCTTGTGCCCCTAAAAAATTTCATCTATGAACTTGAGGATGAACCTTTAAATTGAATAAAATAGACAAGATATTTAGTAGTTTTGTACAACTTTAATTAAGCTTTCCAAAAATTATAATATTGAATTTTTTTTTCTTTTTTTTTTAAAAAAAAGGTGCAATGCACCCATATTATTAGGGGTAAACGCTTTTTTGAATGAAGCTATGAACCGGGTACAACAAACCACAAGAAACAACCAAACCCGCCAGCACAAAGGCCCAAGGCCTGCGAGCACTTTGACCCAGCGAGAGTTTGAACCGTGGTGGTCATCACTACAACCAAGCGACTTGACCACTGAACCATGCCCTTATTGGCCAAATATATTTAATTTAATTATTATATTTATTTTTTATTTTCTAATGAAGATAAGTTTTCAACAATTGTGAAGGTTGTTATTCTACACATATGGAAAGTTTGTAAAATAGATAATAAAAAATGAAAAATATTTTTGCACTAGGTATTAATGTTCTTATTCCAACAAAAAGAAAAAAAAAATTAATATGAATAAAAAAAGTTATGCATTAATATATAAACCTATATATGTTTGAATTATAGTTAATATCACTTCAAAGAGTTATTAAAACAATGACAACAATATCCATGTACTAGGTATTGATGTGACAAATGTATATTTAAAATTTGTAATTTTATCCTTTACACAAACAAAGTTATGTTTTACTAAATAAACATCACTTTTTAAAAATACTATTAATTGTAAAGAAATAATTTATTAAAAGCTATGTAAAAGAATCATAATTTAATTTTGATTTTCTTAAAAATTATATTTATAATCTTTAAAAAATTCTCATAAATCATTAGTTGACATTATCTTTGAATTTATAATGGTTTGGTGGCTATAAGTGTTAGAAAGTGAAAATTTGGCATAAATTTTGATTTCAATTTCTTATTTTGGCCAAAAAAGTGGACACACAATTGTGGGTCGAACCCTTAATTTCCCCTTTTTTTAATTCACCTTGCAAACTTTCATTGTCATATTATTCAATAATATTTAGCTTCCACTAAAGGTTTTTTCTAATTTCATTTCTTTACCACATCTATTGTTGGCACATTTCTAACATGGCAATATATTGAAATAATTGATGGGTGATTAGCCTCAAGAGCCCTTTTTTATTGTAAATTGTAAAGGTGGTCAACATAACTATGAAAGGGATTCTTAGCAATATCATTCAAATGGATCCAATAGAATTATCATAATAATATTAGTCATGGATAGCCTTTATACATCTTTATTTCATTTTAAAATCATGCAAATGAATACACTTCAAGTTTATTTTATGATTTTAAAACTTTATGCAAATGATTAAAACATAAATTTAAATGAAACATAACTTAAATACTAATGGTAGCAAGAATAACTTCATAAATATGAATTATGCAGCATAGGAATTACAAACATATTTATATTTTATGAAATATTCCTTTCCAAACTTTTTAATGAAAATAATAGGTTTTCAATACACACAACAATCTTCATGGTCCATGGGTATGGGACTCTCATCCCCTATTTATTAAGCCTTGGGCTTATTCCTTCAACCCTTTGAACTTGAGGCCATTGATGTAATGTCCATTTGGGTGAGATTTTCATATCTCCACTTACAGTTCTAGTGCTCCTTTTCCTTTGAGGATATTGGAAACGCTATTGGAAGATTCTTGAGAGTAGACAATGCTTTCAAGAATTTCACTCACAACTCCTATGCTTAGATTCTAGTGGAGATAGATTTATCTCAGGATTTACATGGTGAGATTGTGCTTCAAGTTAATGGATGGTCTTGGTCCGATATGGTGGTTTATGAAGGTATCCCTTTCCAATGTAGATGTTTTTTTGCTACTAGGCACTTGGCTCGTGATTGTCCTTGTGATTCTCGCCCTATTTCCTCGACTTGGTGGAAGAATTCACTCTAAGAAAATTTAACTATGAACCCTATTGTTGATTCTTCTTTAGAGAGTGAGGATTCCTTACCACCTTCTCCTTCCATGCAAAAGAATAATCTTGCTATTGATGGCATTGATCCCCCTATGGATTCTATTGGGCTACTTTTAGATGTGGTTGCTCCTAACTATGTGTGTAACCTCCCTTGAGGATCCTGCTTCTCCCTTTCTGAAAAATGGTTGGGTTATCTTTAAATCCCATTGTTTCAATCTTGGATTTGGATAGTTCACTTAAAGCTTCTTTTGTTACACTCATTTGTTACTCTTAAGGGGATTCTTCCCCTTCTAATCCAATTGTTTCTAATTTTGTTTCTGATTTAGCCTTAATAGTTATGATTTGAAAGAATAAATCTAATATGGATAATGTTTCGTTTTGGAGGCTTTGGTGTTGGTTCCTAGCTCCAGTGCTATAGTAGTATCTCTTTAACTATTTTTTCCACCCTGGGGATGGGGTGATCCCATAATAGTGGTTTACAATTTTTGGCCAAACTGGACACTAAAATTATTATTTTTAACTAAATCTTCACATTCGGGCACCTATAGCGGCTAAACTATGAGGAATTTGAAGATGGTGCAAACTAGAGTCTCATCAAATTTTGTCTGTAGATTCTAAATATATTTTTTTCAAAATTTTTGGAATCAAATTGCACTTCTTTTTCCATCTCCCATGAAAATTGTTTTTTTTTTCAGAAAACAACATTTTTAAAAAGTGACGACAAGATAATGCATAACTTTTTTCCATGAAAGATAAAATTATAATTCTTTCAAATTTAGATTCGTAACTCTGATATCTAGTGCTTCCACTTGGTTAGATACTTTTTTATTGAATATTTTCTCCTTAATAAAGTTTCAAAGTCAAACAAATTACAATTTAGAAACAACGCGACCGTATAACGCATAACTTTTTTTGTATATGTCAAAATTTAATTTATTTATTTTTGTTGGATCAAGGACTTCAGTATCCGATGCACTCATATTTTTCATTTTTTTCTTTTGATAATCTTCTATTTTTCCACATGTGAAGAACAAAGAAATTCATTTTTGATGAAAAACTTATGTTTAATAAAACTTAAAAAAAAATAACATAACAAAACCAAAACATATTAAAATTATATTCATTGGATAGCTTGTTCTGAGGAATACCATAATCATTAGAAATAAATTTTAAATTAAATCATTTGATCCCCCAAAATATAAATCAAAAGTTATTTTTTATCAGCATTTTGATAGGTGTAAAGGAGACGCATTTATAGGTATGGTTTAAAATTAGCGAGGTTCTATCCAAGGGGGATTGATCTAAGGTGATTTGATCAAACCCTCTTCAATTGGAATCCTTAAAATGGAACTTTTTAAGGCTTAAATCATTATATTTTCTAAAAATATGTGATTTCAGCTAAAATTCGTTCCTCTCAGGAATTGTAAACCACTATTATGACAGCACCCGATGGTTACTTTTGTCGGTTGTTGTTTTGTTTCTTTGTGAGTGGCCTTTTAGCCTATTATACTAGTTTTTTTGCTTTTCTTCCCTTGATGTTCTACTAGCAACAAGAACAACTTGTTATTTATGTTTCATCTTCTAGTCATTATCTATTTTGATGTAATTATTGCTAAATATTTTCCCTATAAAAGGGATCAGGGCCCTTTTAAAATCCATAATTTCTTAATAAAAGAAATCTTCACTTGATTATATCAAAATTAAAATAATAAAGTATACTCAAGCAATACCAATAACTAGCTATAAAATCAAATAGGTTTACACAAAATTAATCAATCTCTAGTAGATACTTATATTCATTACGATATTATTTATACAAAAAATAGGACTATTATGATAGTCATCATGACAACAACAACAATAGGTATATTTCTAGAACAAATAAACAATTAAACTTCCCTGCAACTCTTGACATAAGTTACACAATAGATTTAATGCCTGATCCTCAATGTCTCTCTCACATGTGTCCACACACATCTTGTGTTATGTGATATTGTGTGTGTGTGTGCTTGTTCATTTTTATATCCCATTTTAAAATCTAGACACTAAGAGTTTAAGGAGTATGTCTACATAAAAGTATTAAAGACTAAAATTTTAATATCTACTTAGTCACCCCACTCTTAGTAGATTGTTGTGTTCTAACAATTGGTATCAAAGCATTAGGTTCCCTAATAGAAGCAAAATCAGCTCAGGTAGTTTCTGGTAAATTGAACACCTTGAACAATCAGGAAGGTTCTTCCACAAACAAGGCACCTCAGTTTGATGGAATACACTATGTATTTTGGAGCATATCAATGGAGGAATATTTGGGATCTCTTGGATTTGATGTTTGGATGTATGTCAAGAATAACAACATCCCTCCTACTACTACTCCCATTGATACTATTGGAAAGAAGGATTATGAGAACAATGAAAGGGCTAGACATGCCATTATCTATAGTCTTTCTAGATCTGTACTTGGAAAAGTAATGCATTGGAAGATTTCCCATGATGTTTGGGAGAAGATGAAAAAAATCTATGAAGGAGATGACAAGTTAAGGTTAGCAAAGCTTCAGGTTATGATAACTAGATTTGAAGGCCTGAAGATGACAGAAGAGGAGAAGATTGCATATTATATTATGAGTTGAAGATATAGTAAAATCTATTAGAGGATATGGGGAAGAATTAAAGGAAAATGTCATGGCTCAAAAATTCCCAAGGTCTATGAAAAAAAATATGATCTAAAGATCTCTACAATAGAGGAAGGAAGAGAAGTAGACAAACTCACTCTTGATGAACTACATGGCATATTCACTTGCTATGAGATGAGAATGGGATATGTAGAGCCATCCAAAAGGGAAGATGCATTCAAGGCTACCAATAAGGAGAAGGATGAAGCTCTAAAAAAAGATAAAGATGAAACAGCTACATCAGAGTATGATGAGATTGATGATGAAGAAGAAAATTACATTAGATGACTAAGAAGAGGATATGACAAGTACAAAGGTAAGTTACCCTTCAAGTGATTTGACTAGATGGTAAAGTAGGTCATTTTGTTGCTAAATGTCCCTATGACAAGAAAGGTAACTCTGAACAAGAGGTAGATGACAAAATGAAGAAACATTGCTAGCCTAAGAGAAGTAGCTTTTAGAAAAAGAAGAAAAGTCTATACATACAAGAGGAAAGTGATGTGTCAAATGACTATAATAGCTCAAATGATGAACAAGACTATTCTTTTGTTGTGAGAGAAAAAAAAATCTCTTCATGGCTAAAGAGTCTGAGGAACAAAAGAATGGGAATGTTGAAGACCTTCATGAAGAAGGTGAAGAGGAAGGAGAGGTTGACCTAGAAGGGGAACTCATTTGTGCTCTAGATGAGATAGATGATCTCAGAGATGAGATTGGGAAGTTGAAAAACAAGAAGAAGCAGTAGAAAAAACTTGCACAAAAAAAAAACTAAGCAAGGATCTTGAAGAATCTACCCAGAATGTGATAGATTTGAAGTTACAACTGGAGGAAGCCAAAAGAGTAGAGGATGTAATCAAATACAAGCTGCAATATGAGTTTGACATATGCATGAATCTTAAGGAAGAAATTGTTGCACTAGGAAAACATTTAGAAAAAGAAAGAGAGAAAATAGAAAAAGGACTCAAGTTGAAAGGTGGCTCAAAAAATTTATTTAAGCTATTGAGCACCAAAAATCCCTCAAAGAAAGAAAAATATGGATTAGGGATTGAGAAAGGTAAGAATACCTTCTTGGAAAATTTTGAAAAGTTTTATAAAATATTTAGAGAAAGAAAAAGGTATGATTTAGCTGATGAAAGAGATTGCGAGGGGATAATATCCAAAGAGAAACCTATAGATGAAAAGAAATCTAATAAAGAAAGGAAGCCTACTTCAGACAAGAAGGATAACCACTCAATTCTTAATCATCAAAGGAAAAGGTAGAACATAAGGAGGACTGGTGTTAATGGTTTCACAAGGGTGAGATACATGAGGAAGCCAATACAAAGAAGACCACCTCATCCAACACATGGAAATGCTATGACCATGTGTATTTCTCACACTTTTATGGATATTGCTATAGATGTAATCAATTTGGTCATAGGGCTAGAGAATGTAGAATCATTCCTAAAATGAATACAAACTTTGTAAGAAAAAACTCATTTGCTTCTTTAGTAGATATGAATGTAATGTGTTACAACTATAACAATTTTGGTCACATGGCTAGGAATTGTAGAACAAAGCTTGTAAGACCAAATGAAAAGGATGAGAAAAAGAAAGATTCACCCCCTAGAATAAACAATGAATAAAAAATTATTAAAGAAATCTAGGTGAGGATAGAAAAAAAGCCTAAGAAGGTGTGGAAAGAAAAAGAAAAAAAATTCCACACAATCTATGACTGCCCAAACAACACTGCATTCAAAGAAACAAAATTTGTGGGTAATAGATAGTGGCTTCTCCAAGAACATGACTGGAGGAAAAAGTAAGTTCATCAAAATCGAGAAATGCAAAGGATGATTTGTGAGTTTGGGTGACAATATTGTAGTTAAGATATGTGGTAAAGGCATCCTAAGCTTGGATGGTAAAAACCCCACTAAAGATGTCTTACATGTGGAAGGATTAAGGCACAACCTGTTGAGTGTAAGTTACATGTGTGACAACAACTATAAGGTCATCTTTGATTTAGAAGGGTGTGAAATAAGGAAGAATGGATAAAATATTGCAAAATGATTAAGAATTGACAACCTTTACAATTTGAGTGAGGTAAGAGGTCAGCACTGTCTGATTGGTCAAGCAGATGAGAGTTAGTTGTGGCATAGATAATTAGGGCATGTGAACTTTGATAATTTGGTAAAGGTTAGTTCAAAAGGTCTAGTAAGACACATAACTAAGATAACCAAGCCTGCAAATATCATATACAAAGAATTCCAATGGGGAAAACAAGCTAAGACTAGTTTTCCAATTAAGGAATATTCAACAACAAATCCTTTACAACTATTTCATATTGACCTATGTGGACCTACAAGAACAAGAGGACTAAAAGGTGAAAGATACTTCATGTTTCTAATTGATGACTATAGAAGAATGGCATGGGTAACCTTTATAAGAGAGAAGAATCAATCATTTGAAAGATTTAGAATATTCAGAAAAATGGTTGAAAGAGAGATAGGAAGAAGAATTAAATGCTTGAGGTCTGACAGAGGAGGAAAATTTGCATCAAGTGAATTTGTTGAGTATTGTGAGGCACATTGAATTAAGAGACAATACTTTGCACCAAGAACACCAAAAAAAAATGGAGCTGTGGAGAGAAAGAATAAAGTGGTTAAAGACATGCCCAGGACAATGCTAAATGAGGCCAAGTTGGTAGATATGTTTTGGAGAGAGGCAGTTCATAATAAATTTTATATTTTGAACAAAGTTCAAATAAGAGTGCACAATGGCATTACTTCATATGAACTGTGGTTGGTATGGTAGGTCCACATCGGTTAAGTATTTCAAAGTATTTGGTAGAAAATGTTACATTAAGAGAGAAGATGAGAGTTTGTGAAGCTTTGAATCAAGAAGCAATGGAGGAATTTATTTCTATGGTATTCCACCCAAAGAAAAGCCTACAAATATTATAACAAGAGGCTGAACAAGATGGTAGAAAGCATAAATGTTAATATTGATGAAAATATAAAGCAAATCAAATCTAATAAGAATGAGTTTTGAGGATGGTTCAGATTATGAAGATAATTGTTACACCCCAATTATGTAATTGCTATAGGTAAATGTGAATGTAATTTGTATTTTAATGGTGAATAAAATGTTCTTTCACTTTGTTATAAATGCATTATGAATGAACATTATTTTATTTAATGTTATATGAAATGGATATATGTGAAATAGATGGTTATTGAATTAATATTCTAACTATGGAAATGTATTATGTCTAATGCATGTTTTGTGAACAACTAACTACCATGTGTTTGTGATAGTTGGATGCAAGTACATGTTCATTCCTCCAGTAAAAGGGGAAGTATCATTTAGGAGAAGGTATTGGTTAGGTAAATAGTAATATAACCTATCTAAGCTTACACACACCATAGTAGATTGGTTGAGTCTAGTCATTAAGTTGGGAAGTGGTAAGTCATCCTTACCTTGATGTGCCTACATTAGTAAGGGTCTTGTTTACTATTGAGTGCATTATTGGGTGATGTTTATATGTTTTATCTTGTGATTCCTTCCTCATGTTATTGTGATTATTTGTATGGTTGAATGAGTATTGGGATATATGTATATATATGCATATGACGACATACACATACAATGGATATAATGGGATGTCCATACGAGTATGATTACATATGTATAGAGATGAATATATGTATATAGAATTATTGATATGATGCTATAGTAATGTAGGTCATGATTATTTAGATATTGAATGGGTCATTTAAACTATCATATTACCATAGAATATATATACGTTTGTACAGACATATATATGTACATATACATATGTAAGTATTAACACTTATTCAAGAAATGTATATATATATATTAATAATATAATATAAGGATATATATTATATTATATATATAGTATACATATAGAATGCTAGATTGAATGATTAATAAATTTTTAAATGTTGCTCTTTATGTATTTACATAGCTCAATGTATCTACGCCTTGGACAACTTGCATATATAATATACAAAGAATAGTGGTCAACTTATGTCAACATGTGTAAGGTTGATGTAAATAAGGTATTGTATGTTATTTAATAGTGGGTTTAGCACATGAAACATTGCAAAATAAATGCAAGAGGAAGAATGAGGTCATAGGACAATTAAATAATATTTATGACTATACTTGAGAGGCCAAATATTTCTCTTGTTGTCCACGCTAAAAGAGTTTGTAATCTGCAAACAAAGAGAAACAATTAAGTCAATGTTTATTGATAGAATAAGTCAACGCCTTTCATGGGAAGCCCATGGAATTAGTAAACTATAAGTGCCATGTTATTTTGTATTGAACAACTTCTATAAAGGTATGTATACATATCAATGACTTTGTTAAACTAATTTATTAAGTGAATTGACTCATACTATGACTTAGTCAATATAAGTTTGGTGTTGCAAATTAATGTTGACTGTTACATCTATGTAAAGGAAATCATGCCAACTCTATATGTGAATATGAAGCTTTGGTGCCACCTTTGAATCCTTATACCTATAGATGTCTATTTTGAATTGTAAACCAAATACTATCATGTGGAGATTTGAATTATTTTATAATTATTGTCGATCAATAGGGTCGATCTGTAGCTATTTAAGCTAAGTATGTACTTACATTTTTTCCACCTTTTAGTTGTGGTATATGTGTTGTTGTGCATTCTTGTTGCTGTTAGAAACCATGCCTAAACTATAGGTTGACTAGTTACCAAATTTTTTTATAAATAGTGGAGCTAGCACGCACTTGTTTGGGAAGGATTATTCCGTAAGAAAGTTTTTACATTTTGTTTACATACTTTTCTACATTATTTTGACTATTACAATGAGTGAGAGCTTTGTTCATTAGAGAGAGTTTATTATTATTATTGATAAGTATTTAACAACTTGAGAGATAGTGGTTATTGAGTCTTTGCTAAAGGATCGATACTAGGCTAGTTGTTAGTTTGGAAGTGTTGTGACTATAGCCAGTTGATTGGAAAGCTTATCACATGCATGAGGATATTATTCCCTTGTTTGCATTAGTTTTGAATGATTTGCTTCTTGATTGTTTAAACTAGTCTTTTATAGTTTTTGATAAAGGGTAAAATGGGTTTTACAGGGACCCAAAACCACAAAGTTTGCAACATAAAAGAAAGGACAGAAAAGTCCAACATAAACAACCGACTGCACAAAAGGAAAAAACTAGAACAAGCAGCAGGGTATGTGTAGGATCATGATGGGCCAAAAAGTGGCAATATGATGGGTATTTATAGGGTATGTGGCTAACGACTTTTTTTTAACCCAAAATTGGTGAAACGAAAAGGGTTTTTAAAGGAGATTCTTAGATTTCCACCAATATAACTTATGCTTTATTTTGAATTTAATAAATAATTATTATTTATTTTCTATTTGAATTACGATTAAAGTCCTGATTGATAGGTTGATTGAAAAACATCTATAGCTTTCAAACAGATCACATTTTTGAATCTAAAACATGCGCCACATTCTATGCTTTGCATACTATAGGATTAAAAAAAGAAAATTGAATTTCATGAAGTTTTGACCAAGTTAAGGTTGTCAAACATACAATTTTTTATATTTTTTAAAAGTTGTAATAAAAAATTCATAATTAATTATTTACTTGGAAAAATATTACAAAAAATATGCATCACATTGGGACATGAGTCCCTACCTATATCTAAAATCTTATAAAAAATATTATCATTTTATTGTGGTTAGGGTGGTCAACAGACACCTACTTCTTTTTTTCCCCTCAAATTTAAGAAATACTGCATTGAAATTTCAAATTTTCACCAAATAGATTTTTTTTTTAAAATAAACCTAGTAGTTTAGAAACTAAATTCAATTTTCAACAAATTCTATTCTTACACATTTTTGAAATAATATATATAACTTGTTCAAATTTTTATGTCAAGTTACCTAACTCTGTTTTTTTGAATTTTTTGCCATTTAAGGGCATGTTTTTTCCATGATGATCCTGCCCATGCCCAGTAGCCATGCACAAAAAACCAAGAAGGTCAAACAAAATAATCCAGTAGCAAAATCGACAAAAAAAACTGCCACAATTAACCCAGAGTCGTCAAGACAGACTCTGTCTCAGCCTCCAAGTTATGCATATCTTGAACACCTTTCTTAAAGGTTTGAATCATTTGCAGAGTGGGGGGAGCCTTCCTCTTCAAATCGGCCCTAGTTTCTTTCATTGATTTCCTCCAGATCAACCACCAAAGACCCCTGTTGAGCTTTGTCCAATTTCGCTTTGTCCAATTTCTCAATCATGGCATTGATGATGATATCGTTGTGTTTGGTCATATGATTGTTTTGCTCGGCAATAATTTTGAAAGTACTTTTCATTTTTTCCACCTCAATTTCAACATTTTTGTTCTTGCCATCTTGCTATTGGGTATCTTTGCTAAGACTATAATCTCTTCGTTCCACCTCTTTCTTATCAAGCACTACTACCTTGGCTCCCAAATCTTCCAGTTTACTTTGTAGGGCCCAATTTTTTTATCTTTAGCTCATTAATTTCATCAAAAATCCATTTTGAAAGTTTTAAATGGCGTCACCATTGTTTCTAGCTAAATTTAAAACATCCACAGTGGGATCCCTATTAGTGTTGAAACAAGTATTAGTAGGATCAGGAGTAACAGGGGAGCCAAATCTAGCATTTTCATTCAGCGATGGGTCAGCAGAGGGCTCAATATTGTTAGTGCCAGACACCTAAGAGTCAGAGGAATCTTCAGAGTACGAGACAAGGTTTTTAATCTGGGGATTCTTATCAATATATCTGGTTTTAAGGGAAGGGCTTCCCGGCTCAAGCACAACACAAGCTTTCACAGTAAGGGGGTTAGGGTTTTTCATACTAGATTGGACAGCAGGTGGGCTAAGGACCGTTCTAGCTAGACTTAAATTGGGCAAAAACCCCGAGCAGCTGGTTTTAGTATCATCTTCCTCAAAATTAGGGGAGGCTTCCAAATTAGCAAGGATGGGAAAATTTTGGTAATATTCAACAATTAATCTAATCAAGCCAGTATGCAAAATAGGGAATCTTCTTGGGTTTTTCTTGTGGTCCTCCAAACTTTTTCTCAAACTAGTCTTTTATAGTTACTTACATATAGGAAAAATAATTTTTTCTTTGAAAGAAAAGTGGAAACTGTTTATTCCATTTGTGTAATGTTTGTAATTACAAAATGATAGGAGAGAATGTTTTTCATAGGTAATATTATTATACTAGATGTGATTAAACATGGGTAAGAGAGAATGATTTTCATAGGTATTTTTATTATACTAGATATGATTAACCATGGGTAAGAGAGAATATTTGTCATTGGTATTGTTATTAAATACTAGATATGGACAAACATGAGCACGCTTAGGTAACACTCATAGCTAGATATTCAATTATGCTAGATGGCTAGTAGGTTATTCCTGGGATTGATATCCAATGAAGGGAGGGAACTAGTAGGTTGCTCCTAGATTATTATCCTATGAAGGGAGGGAATTGAACTACTTTGGGGTGATCCCACAATACTGGTTTACAATTTTTGGCCAAATTGGACACTGAATTTTATTTTTTAACTAAATCTTCACTTTTCGGCACCTATAGTGGCTAAACTATGAGGAATTTGAAGATGATGCAAACTAGTGATTTGTGAATTTTTTTTTATAGATTTTAAATATTTTTTTTAAAAGAAATTTGGAATCAAATTGCACTTATTTTTCCATCTCCTTCGAAAACTAGTATTTTTCAGAAAACAACATTTTTAAGGAGTTACGCTCATTGTATACAACATAACTTTTTTTCCATGAAGGATAATTTTTTTTTTTTTTCAAATTTAGATTTGTAACTACAATATCTAGTGCTTCTAATTGGTTTCAAAGTGTTTTATTGAATATTTTATCCGTAATCAAGTTTCAAAGTCAAACCAATTACAATTCAGACATAGGTGGACCATATACAATGTAAAAAATACATTATGTATTGAAATTCAATTTTTTTTTGTTGGATCAAGGACTTCAATATTTGGTGCAGTCATATTTTTCAAAAAAAAATTGATAATATGATATTTTTCCATATGTGTAGAACAGAGAGCTTGATTTTCAGTGAAAAACATATGTTTAATAAAAATAAAAAAATAAATTTATAATAAAACCAAAACATATTAAAATTATATTTGTTGGATTGCTCATTCCAAAGACTACGCTCATCCAGTTGGGTTTATGAAGTCTCCTCCATTTTCATCCTCAACCCGAGCTTCGAAGGGAAAATTTTTGGGGTTTTTTTGGTGCTAGAGGGTGAGAAGGTGGTAAAAGGGGGGTTCACTCGAACCAGGGTTCTAATGAACCCACAAGGGTTTTCTTTCTATTTTTACTTGGGAATGGTGGAACCCTGCATTAATTGGGTTTTCTCAAGCCAGGGTTCTAGCGAACCCCTTTTGGGTTTGCTCAAACCAAAAGTTTGTTTGAACCCCTAAAAACTATTTTTTTTTGCATGGGGTCATTTTTTGCAACTTTTCCTTTTTAACTAGAATTGTAAACTACTTTTGTAGGTTTACCCTTTGCTTAATGAGTTGTGTTATCTTAGGTTGTGTTAAAGAGATAGGCTATCCTGGGTAGTAGCTTTCCCATTGAAAAGGATTGCAAAGCATGGATATAATGGCCTTAATTCAAAATGTGCTTGCTATAGTGTAAGTGAATGGTAGACCATCTTTCAATTATACTAAGTGAGGAAAATTGGCCAAAGTAGTGTGATTCCATGAGGCTCCATTTCTAGTTCACCATGTCCATTTAAATGCATGAGGGGTACCTATAATAGGTTATAATCCTATTCATGTAAGGCACAACACTAAGCTTAGAGTGGTATGTCATATAGGGTTACCTAGCCAATCTCTTCATTGAAGGGTAGGGCCATCTATCATTGATAGATTGGTGGGGGACCACATATGATTCCATGGTTGGAAGAAAAGTGCTTGAATGATGCTTCTCCTCCTCAACAGGAAATAGAAGACCAAGGTTTTGAAAGGAAGATTCATGGACCATATATATCTTATACTAAGAAGCTTGATGGAGTTGTGTTTGTAATTGTGTACATTCCTAGAATATTGTAATTTATGAAATTATTATATTGGAATGGAATCCTTATTGAATATTGTATGACATCTTTGTTTAGTATGATATCTATGTTTTGGGAATATTTGTATAATTACTTTGGATTTCAATGAAAAATTGGAATTTGAGTTATTTCAATTATGCATGTGATTTACATTATTGGAATAATTTTTTTTATTGCTATGTCATGATGTCATGATTTATTCACTTAAGGTGAAAATTGTTGGCAACACAAGGGAAAACAACTAAGAGGGGAGGAGGTGAATCATTTGTCACATAGATTATACAAATTAAACTTATTCTCAGATCTAATAAATAAACATGAAAGCATAAACCATCACCACATCAAAAACACACATAACACCAAGATTTTTTACGTGGAAACCTTGCTAGAGGAAAAACCATAGTGGAGATTAATCCATAAGATTATACCCTGTTAAAAGTATAAAAGTATTGTAAATGGGGAATAAACATGCATTCAGGCACACTTCCTAGAGCTCACTGCTCAAATACAAAAAGGCTTATTTCCCAAAAGAAGACCCACTGTCTTACAGTCACATTCAGATTACATCTAGAAGATTTTGAACTAAGAAAATAGCATATTCTAATACTTGATTATAGTTTCAGTTAAGCACATAAACTCTTCTTCACAATTTACTTCTACGTTCAAAAGATTAGAACATTATTCTCACTTAGCATAGAGCATACATCACATACCAACCATCAAATGGTATAAACAATTGATCATATATATCTGCAACTAAGGATAACATCAACTACATGTCGGCCCAACAAAATATGAAATGTGTACAAACTTTTGGCCCAAAAAAATACACAATTTATCAATGAGGACAAAACAATGTCAACTATAACAAAGTAAGGACCCAAAACAACATCCTCAAATATGGAACATCTTCAAAAATTATGCCTTGAAGATCCACAACATGCTACAATCACCCTATCATCCATGATCATGAAAAAAATGAACTCACAAATTTTTTTTTCCAATTGCAAGCACAACGATCAATGTGGACCAACAACATAGATATAACAATCTACAAACATCCACAAGCATCATGAATCACCAAAAAAGCATCTGCAACAACTCAAATTACTAGAATCGCATTATCTTCTTTCAAGAACACCAACTAAAGCAACAAAACAACTATCAAAATGTAGATACTCATAACTTAGTCAAATCTTCATGCAAACCTCTAAAACTTAATGTGGATAAACTATATATATTTTTCAACAAACCTTTTAATCCACAAGCTCTTATCATCAATATACTGAGATAGCCAACATAATGAACTTCAGTGCATCACCGACAACTTGCAACTTATTTTATTATAATTTTCTCAATATGCTCGACATATACAACCTTAAAGGAACTAATGCCAATAGTGTTGACATCAATGACAACCACATATTAGAAATATCCAACAATCTCCCCCTTTGGCATTGATGGCAACACATGATGTGATAAACACCATCAATGATACTTTCTCTTAGCACTTTCTCCCCCTTATATTTTGACTCTTTTTTCCTTAATTCTTTTATAGTTTTTCACATGACTCGTCTCCCGCTTTGACATCAATGAAAAAGATACACATTATTTTTCTCCACACAAGCTTTGAACCACATTTTTGAACATTTGACTACTCCCCTTGAGTAGCATCCACCACAACATCAATCTAGATCACAAGATATGACTATGAAATGCACATACTAATGCAATTCAATACATCTTAATTTTGATTAGGAGGGGTAATCACCCCTAGCTTCCCTTTGAGATACTCAAAAGTATCCTTAGATAAGGGCTTGGTAAAGATATCTGCAATTTGTTCCTTAGTGGGCACATAATCCAATTTGACTTCCTTTTCACTCAACTTCTCTCTCAAAAAGCAAAACTTGATAGATATATGCCTGGTTTTTGAATGCAGCATCAGATTCCTTGAAATGTTAATTGCACTTCAATTATCATAGACTATAGAAATAGGTTTATCATACAAAACTCTAATATCTTTCAACATCTCCTTCATCCACAATACTTGAGTACAATTTTTAGCAGTAATGATGTATTTTGCCTTTGAAATAGATAAATAAATGGAATTTTTCTTTCTTACTTAACCATGAAATCAACTTCTTTCCCAAGAAAAATGCACCACCACTAGTACTCTTTCTTTCATTCACATCTCCTACCCAATTAGCATTAGTATAAGCACTCAAAGTAAGGTCATCTTCTTTCGGATACCATAGGCCAAAATCATCTATCCCTTTCAAGTACGTGAAAAATCCTCTTCATAGTTGTCACATGAGATTCCTTAGGATTAGATTGAAATATTGCAACAATGGATACGACATTCATGATATCAGGTCTAGTTTGAGTCAAATAGAGCAATTCACCAATCATGGATCTATATCTAGTCTATTTTTTTTAGGAGAATCATCATCTTGTGTCAACTTACTTCCAATCACCATAGGTGTACAAACTGGCTTTGAATCTTCCATACCAAACTTCTTTAGCAATTATTTCACATACTTGGATTGAGATATAAAGATCCCTCTATCTAGCTAAGAAATTTGCAATCCCAAAAAGAATTTCATTTCTCCAATCATAGACATCTCAAACTCACAATTCATCTCATCAACAAACTTCATGCTCAAACTATCATCTCCTCCAAAAATGATATCATCAAAAAAGACTTCAACAATCAAATATTTATCATGATCAATCTTGAAATATAAATTACTATTAGCAGTACCTTTATTAAATCCAATCTTCAACAAATACTTGTCCAATTTGGCATACCATGCTCGTGGGGCTTGCTTAAGTTCATATAATGTTTTCTTCAACTAGAAAACCATATCTCCCTGATTAGTCAATTGAAATCCATCATGTTGCTTAAAATACACTTCTTCTTCTAGTTCACCATTTAGAAATGCTGACTTGACATCTATCTGATAAACCTTGAAGTTTTTGTAGTAGCATAAGAAAGAAATAGTCTCGAGCTTCAATCCTAGCAACATGAGCAAAAGTTTCTTCAAATTCAATTCCTTCCATTTGAGAATATCCTTTACACACAAGTCTTGATTTGTTTCTAACAACTTCACCTTGCTCATTCAGTTTGTTCTGAAAGACCCATTTAATTACATTTTTTCCTTAGGTCTACGAACAAGAATCCATGTATCATTCTTCTCAATTTGCAGTAGCTTTTCTTTCATTTTTTCCACCCAATGTTCATCTTTGCATGCTTCATTGACACTTTTAGGCTCAGTGTTTAAGATAAAATAGTATTCTCTTGCAATTCTTCTCCTAGTTTGAACACTTTTGTTCTTATATACTATAATCTGATCTTTTGAATGATTTAATCTTACATACCTTGGAGTCTTAGTGTATTCTTGAACTTTAGGCTCTTGTGATCTCACTTTTGCACTTTCACTAGTTTCTTCCTCTTGATTTTCCTAATTCACTAGAATAATTTGAACTTGATTTAGAGTCTGAACTTTCTTTCCTTTATCTGAACTGTCATTCTGATCATCTGAATCATATCCACAAGTTCTGGATGGTCTAATTGTGTCTTCATCAACCATGACATTAGCACTTTCAATTACTTTCCTCAATCTCTTAGTGTAGCACCGGTAGGCTTTACTTTTAGTAGAGTAGCCAAAAAGATTCCTTCATCACTTCTAGCATCAAAATTTCTTATATCTTCATCTTTTTTGATATAGCATTTACTCCCAAAGATTTTGAAGTATCTAACAATAGGCTTATGACCAAACAATAGCTCATAAGGAGTCTTACCAGTATCACCTTTGACATGTACCTGATTGAGAGTGTAAACAACAGTACTCACAACTTCTCTCTAGTAGATATGTGGAACATTTTCTTCCAGCTTTATGGTCCTAGCAGGGTATGTTCAGGATTATCATGGAAAAAATAGGCCCTTAAGTGGCAATGAAAGTTCAGAAAAATCAGAGTTAGGCAACTTGACATAAAAATTGAATAAGTTATCTATATTATTTCAAAAATATGTAAGAATAGAATCTATGGAAAATTGAATGTAGTTTCTA
>VDFB02049217.1:121454824-121465805 GCA_007258455.2 Sequoia sempervirens | reverse complement strand
ACCCACATCAATCTAGAATAGTCATTAATAAGTAACATGAAATACCTGTCTCCTTGTAAACTTATGACTGTAGAAGGTCTACACATGTCAATATGCACAAGCTGCAATACTTCATTTGAACAATGTTGTTTTCTCCAAAATGAAACTATAGTTTGCTTCCCTGAAATTCCTTTCATGTAGCATTAGTAGGTTTTATCAACTTGGGAAGATCTCTCTCTAACGCCTAAGTAGAACTTTTATCTTGATAATATTGTCAAAGTTTACATGACACAATCTCCTTTTTTGTACCAAATGAATCAAGACATTTTGAACTCCCCAATATTCTACACTTCCTATTCTTGAATTGAATATTATATCCCTTGTCAACCATCTGTCCAACACTTAAGAGATTATGCTTCATACCTTCAACCTTCCACATATAGAACATCATCAATATTATGCTTACCATCAAGAGAAATGGATCCTTTGCCATAAATTACCTAGATTTGTCAATCACCAAATCTTACAACACCACCATCATACTTTTCCAAGCTCACAAATTTACTTTTATCACATGTCATGTGATGAGAGTATCCACTGTCAATCACCCATTCATCTTTTTCTTCAACTCTGGCAGCTAGAGCTTTCTCCACATTTTTGCAACTAGCAAATTCAGTAGGTACAAGATCATTTTCCTTGATAGCAATAAATACCCATTCATCCTCACTTAAATTCCCTTTATCATATTCATCATCTATCACCTTCATCGGTGCATAATAAAACTTTCTTTCAAATATATGCTTGTTAGGTCTTGGCTTAGGTACTCTTTTTGGACACCTTGATGCAAAATGACCTATCTTATTGCAAGAAAAAAATTTAAGAGGAAATTTCCCTTTATACTTACCTTCTCCTCTAGCTATCCCTCTTGACAATAAGTGCTTCAATCTCATCTAGTTTTCTCTCTTCTTCTTCAATCTCTCTCATTTCCTGCTCATACTTGGACATTTTTCTAGAAGAAATTTCTCCCAGATCATATCTCTGCTTATCTTTTCTGGAGATAGTAGCTTTGAATGCACATTTTATCTTAGGAAGAGATTCACCAAACTCAATTAACTCAAAAGCAGCAAGATTACCAATCAACATGTCGCTGGTTACATTTGTCATATTCTAGATCTCCTCAATAGTAGTGGCTTTGTGTTTGCATGCAACAGGAAAGGATCTACAAACTTTAGCAACAATCTTTGATTCTTCCAATGTTCCACCAATACATCTGATACTACACACAAGTTCATTCACTCTCTGCATAAAAGATGTGATGTTCTCATCTTCACCCATTCTCAACATTTCATATTTTCCTTTCAGGATTTGTAGCTTACCAATCTTCACATGCGTATCACCTTCATACAAATTTTCCAACTTTTTCCAAATCTCATTAGAAACCTTCAACTCCATTACATTTGTCATCTTAGAATTAGTCAAAGAACTCAATAATGCTTCCTTAGCTCTGATATTGTACTTGGCTTCCTTAATCTAACTTGTAGTAGAAGGACCATTCTATGGAATGATATATACCTATTCTTTGTAATTTTCTAGTAAGGTTCACCAATGCATTTCAAATGACACTCCATTTGAGTCTTCCACAGAGAATAATTAGCTCCATCAAATCTAGGACTATCCTTCTTATATGTCACCATCCTAGATCACCTCAAGCTACTAAACTTCTTTTGAGGAACCTACTCTGATACCAATTGTTTGAAAAACAAGGGTAGGCAACTATAGGGGGTGAATCAGTTGTCACATAAATTATACAAATTAAACTTATTCTCAAATTTGATAAATAAACATGAAAGCATAAACCATCACCACATCAAAAATACACATAACACCAAAAAAATTTATGTGGAAACCCTGTTAAGGGAAAAACCAAGGTGGAGGTTAATCCATAAGATTATACCCTATTAAAAGTATAAAATTATTATAAATTGGGAATGCACATGCATTCAAGCACACTGCCTAGAGCTCACTGCTCAAGTACAAAAAGGCTTGCTGCCCAAAAGAAGACTCATTGTCTTATAGTCACATTCGGATTACATCTGGAAGATTTTGAACTAAGAAAATAGCATCTTCTAATGCCTGATTATAGTTTTGGATAAGCACATAAAATATTCTTCACACTTTACTTATACCTTTGAAAGATTAGAACATTATTCACACTTAGCATAGAGCAACATCGCACACCATACATGATCCGCAACTAGGGATAACATCAACTACATCTCTTCCCAACAAAATATGAAATTTGTACAAACTGTCAACACAAAACAATACACAATTAATCAATGCGAACAAAACAATGTCAGCCAAAACAAAGTAATTACCCAAAACAACATCCTCAAATATGGAACACCTTCAAAAATTATACCTGAACGATCCACAACATGCTACAATCACCCTGTTATCCATGATCATGAAAATAATGATGTCATAGAAGAAAATCACCAATAGTGAGCACAACGATCAATACAGACCACAAACATAGATAGAGCATGATCTAGAAACATCCATGAGAATCATGAATCACCACAAAAGCATCCACAACAACTCAAATTACTAGAATCACATTATCTTCTTTTAGGAACACCAACTAAAGCAATAGAACAACTATCAGAACATAAATACTCATAACTCAGTCAAATCTTCATGCGAACCTCTGAAACTTCATGTGGATAAATAGATATATTTTTCAACAAACCCTTTAATCCACTACTTCTTATCATCAATATACTAAGATAGCCACCATACTTAACTTCACTGCATCACCGACAACTTGCAACTTATTTTATTACAATTTTCTCAATATCCTCGACATATACAACCTTAAAGACATTAATGCCAATAGTGTTGACATCAATGACAATGACATATCAGCAATATCCAACAAAAACAATGGAAATTTTATTGTGAACAACATTAGGGTTGTTACATGTGGTATCAAAGCTACCAAGTTTAGCACTAGAACCTATGAGATCATTATGTAAGTGTTACATAAACCTTATCAAAGATAATGGTTGAAATGTTCTTACACCAAGATGGAAAGAGAAAAAAACATGGAAAAATTAAAAGGAAGATGAGATTCCTAGAAACTTGTTTAAATTTTGGGACTAGTTAAGAGGTGTCTCTAGAGTGAAAAATCCTAAACCAACAAATTTTTATTATATTCCCTTGGATTGTGGAATATTATGTAATTAGGTTATGTAGGAAGGTTTTGAAGAATAACCAATATATACCTTCATCGTATGAAATATATATAAAACTATGAGGGATAAAGAAATTTGAGAGAATCTCCCTTGTTGATATCAACCTATAGACAAAGAGTCAAGGATTCTTGGATTTAGGAAGAATACTATGAATCTATGAGTATGCATTGTTGGAATAATATGGATCAAAGTAGAAGGTCAATGAAGGAGGTATCCAAGTGGCTGGAGAACTCTTGACTTGTATCTAATTTTTGTGCAAGGCTAGGAGTTTGTAGGAAAGAAGATAGTACCATAGGAATAAGGGAAAAGACTAGAACGGTCAGAAAATAAGTATTCAACAAAATGGACATGTTATCACTAACCAAAATTGAAGAGAACAATTTGGATTTTTGATTAAGATGAGGAGAAGGGAAACAAGAAACCTTGGTATCTCTAAAGGTTATGAGAGAATAAGTTACCAAGAGTTGGGAAAAAGTCACTTGGAAAGGTGAGTGTGAGAAAGAGATTGAAAAGGTAAATTGTATTGATCTGACATGGTTTAGATAGTACATAGATCGGTTAGAGTATAAGTAGAACTCACCTATGTGTCAACAAAAACCAACATATGTTTATAGGTTCCAAAAGGAAATGGCATATATTGTGACATTATGTGTCAAATCAACAAAAGTTGTATGAAAACAACACTAAAAGATGAAAAGTACATCAACAAAAGATGCTTGTGAGTATGGATATCCATCCACCAAAAATGATATTGGAAAGAGAATTGGAATAATAGATAACCTCTTATCTTGTAAAGTTGTTGATTATTTGTTAGATCCCCTATTGGATGATCCAAAATTTTGAATCTATGAGATAGAAATTAGACTTGAATCTAACTTTGGAAAAAAAGTATATTCAAGGTATGCCATTGAAGCAAGAAAAAGGCAATAGAAGTCCAACAATAAGGAATGACAAATATTTTCTTGAAAAAAAATATTTGCTAGGAGTTCAACTTTGATTTGAACGAATGTTGTGAAAACACTAAGGGGGGCTGGAATAGAGTGGATTGACTTGGATTAAGTAACCCACCCAATGAAAAACATTGATATATTTTCAATTGGGAAGAATTTTGACTTCTTAGTAGATCACAATAACAATTAAGTCATATACTTCATGACCACAAGGATTAGGTATAGTGGAATTTATATTTATTTGATTGGAAGATCATATGACATTTCCATTGATTTCCTAGAAAAGGATAGGTGGATAACTTGGTCATGAAAGGGAATATCATTGTCTATGGGATAGACAAGGGAAGATCTAGATTACTCATAAGTTTTAAGAAAGTGTCTTACTACTTTTAATGCTTTATAGGAAATAGCTATTGTTGATCTATTCTTAGATAGTTAGACTTTGTATATAGTGTGAGATATGTCATTGTCGTGAAGTGACTTGGCACTATTATCTAACTATGATAGAAAACCTTGGGGATGATAAGGTTGAGCTATACAGCCACATAGAAAATATGTAAGATACAATGTGATGTTACATGGTGAACCACATCAAAATATCTTTATAGGAATGATCATTTGATCATACTTCAAACTCAAAGGAAACCCTAGGTTTTAAATAACCTAATTGGGACAAGAAGTTGATTTGATTAAAGAGAGAAACCTTAGTTAAGTTTTACCTATTGGGTTGGAATATGTATTGGAATAATCATTAACACCTATAGGTTTGGAATAAATTACTTGGTTGAGTTGTACATTTGGTCTTGACTGGAATATACAGGGTTAGAGTAACCTATATAACCAGACTATTTTTTGGTTGATGACTTAATCTAAAGATTAGGATATACTAAGATTGAGACTCACCTATATGATTAAGTAAATCACTTGAGCTAACAAGAAAATTTTGTGCTTGGTAATTAGGTATTCAATTAAATTTGATATATTATAGGAACCAAAATGATTGAATCAATACCAATTTTTATTGGGAAAACTTAGATTGAATTTAAAGATGGATTGCATCTTCAGAAATAATTGAAGGAAGAAAGAAACTCACAATATGGATGCCCTAAGATAAATGGGATTTATCTCTACAAAACCCCTAACCACTATTACTTGGAAACTAAATGTTGAATGAGACCACAAAATAGGTTTTCACTTAGTCAAAGAATAGACTAATATGGGATATAAAAAGAGCCTATGCACCAATTTTTTTGGAGAATTAAGGGATGAAATGAGGAAATTGATGTCACAAGTAGGACTCTAGAAGGAAAAAGTTATTTTTCAGGTGAGGAACCACTAAAACCTGGGAAAAGATGGAGTAAGATGATGTTGATTATATAGCAAGATAATGTCTTGTGTGCCAAAGAATGAAGACAAGGTGTTGTCATTGGTAGGAAAACTGTACTCTCTTGAGATTCCAAAGGGGGAGTGGTAGAATGCAAGAAATTTTAACCTATCTATGTCGATGGAACTGACATAAAGTTGTGATGGAAAAACTCACCAAGGTAACCAACATGGTTGGAAACTTGAATTATGGGATTTCAGTCCTAAGTAATATATTGTGTGAGGTAGTTACTTATAATTCCCGAGAAGGTAGCCTTAGTTGTGAATGAGAAAATAATGATAAGGTTGTGTTGACCATGATCATACTATGAGACATTCAATTGAATGAATGTGCAATATATTATTGTATCCAAATAGGAAAAAATGTTAAACCAAATCTTGATTGACTTGTGGAATACTTAGAAACTTCTAACATTGAGGTTTGATCCATTATATGGAAAGGAAGGTTAAAAACTCTACTAGGATAAGAAATAGGGTTAACCTTAGACTTGATAGTTTGTCAAAAAGGAGTAATAAATTGAAAAGATCAATGAAACTTTCTTTATACAAAGCTTAAGTATGAAGTAGTATCGGAATTGAGAGATATCCAAGTGCAATGTTGAGCTCAATACTAACAAGTGGTCAAGAGCATTAAATTTGGCTAAAGTAAATAAATAAGTAAGATATGTGAAAACTTGACTTCTAAGTTATCTAAAGGTGTAAATACCAAAGGGGAGGATGGAACCCATGGTGCAGTGTGCAATGCATCGTCATTCCTTTTCTATTTGGATTATACTAAGGATAAATTCATGAGCCAATGAGAATGTGCTTTTTGGTCGCTATATTATAGGTGTCATGTGTTTTTCAAATATTATTATACATGGGATGTACATATTAGATATTATGAAAACAACACATAAGCTCTTTGTGAGAGTAAGTATGTGTGAGGAATACAAGTTTCTCTATGTGTGAATGAGTACTCTCAATGCATGGTCTAGGAGGGGCAAGGTTGTAGGGAGTGAAGCTACATAGGATGATTCTTTTATAAATATTACATATTTTGAGAATGGTAAGTAAAACTTTAGTTGAAATTATCGATTTTTTAAAGTTCTATAGATCATCAAGGATGATGAGTCACAAGGGGGGAAGTATGTTACACCCCAATTATGTAATTTCTATTTACTATTACTATGTAGGGTAAATGTGATTGTAATTTGTATTCTGATCGTGAATAAAATGTTCTTGAACTTTGTTATCAATGCATTATGAATGAACATTATTTCATTTAATATTATATGAAATGCATATATGTGAAATGGATGGTTATTGAATTAATATTCTACCTATGGAGATGTATTATGTGTAATGCATGTTTTGTGAACAACTAACTACCATGTGCTTGTGATAGTTGGATGTAGGTATATGTTCATTCCTCCAGGCAGAGGGGAAGTATCACTCAAGAGAAGGTCTTGGTCAAGTAACCAGTAAGGTAACCTATCTAAGCTTACACACACCACAATAGATTAGTTAGGTCTAGTCATTAATTTGGGAAGTGGTAAGTCATCTTTAGCTTGATGTGCCTGCGTTAGTAAGTGTCTTGTTTACTATTCAGTGCATTATTGGGTTATATTTTTATGTTTGAGCTTGTGAGTCCTTCCTCATGTTATTGTGCTTGTTGGTATGGTTGAATGAGTATTAGGATATATTCATATATACGCATATGTCGACATACATGTACGATGGATATAATAGGATGTCTATACGAGTATGACGACATATGTATAAAGATTCATATACGTATATAAAATTATTGATATGACTCTATAGTCATGTAGGTCATGATGATTCAGATATTGAATGGATCCTTTAAAAGTTATCATGTTGTCATATAATATATATACATTTGTACAAACACACACACACACATATATATATGTACATATGCATACATATGCATTAACACTTATTTGATATATATATATATATATATATATCTATGTATGTATACATATGTACATGCATATTGTTCAATAAGAATGATAATTTGGATGTATAGATTCTAGATATTGAATGATGTAAGTACAGTACTATTTAAGGCTGAGTAATGAATATCATGCATTCAATTATCAAATGATGTTTGGAAGAGTAATTAGATATGTTTGTAATTACACACACACACACACACACACACACACACACACACACACACACACACACATATATATATATAAGTTTGGTGCATAAAAAATTGTTGAATAAATGCAAGAGGAAGTGTGAGGTCATAGGCCAAGTAAATAATACTTATGAATGTACTTAAGAGCTTGAATAGTTCTCTTGTTGTCCATGCTAAAAGAGTTTGTAATCTACAAACAAAGAGCAACCATTAAGTCAATGTTTAATGATAGAATAAGTTGACGCCTTTCATGGGAAGCCCATGGACTTAGTAAACTATAAGTGTCAAGTTATTTTTCATTGTATGTATATCGATGACTTTGTCAACCAATTTATTAAGTGAATCGACTCATACTATGACTTAGTTGATATAAGTTTGGTTTTACAAATCTGATGTTGACTGTTTCAGATGTAAATGAAATCATGCCATCTTTGTATGTGAATATGAAGCTTTGGTGCCACCTTTGAATACAAGTATGCCTATAGATGTCTATTTTGAATTGCAAACCTAATTCTATCATGTGGAGATTTGAATTAGTCTCTAATTGTTGTCAATCAATAGGGTTGATCAATAGTTTTTTGAGTTGAGTATGTACTTACATGTTCACCACCTTTTAGCTATGATATATGTGTTGTTATGCATGCTTACTGCTGTCAGAAACCATGCCTAAACTATAGGCTAACTAGGTACTAGATTGTTGTATAAATATTGGAGCTACTGCACTTTTTTTAGACACATTATTCCTTGAGAGATTTTTTGCATTCTATTTACATACCTTTTTACATTATTCTAACTATTATAGTGAATGAGAGATTTGAGCATTAGTGAGAGTTTGTTAATATTATTGAGAGAGGTATTTTCCAACTTGCAAGATAGTGGTTATTGATTCTTTGTTGAACGATTGATACCAGGCTAGTTGTTGTTTTGGAAGTGTTGTCATTGCAACTAGTTGATTGGAAAGCTTATCATAGGCATGAGGATATTTTTCCCTTTTTTTCATTAGTGTTGAATGATTTGTGTCTTGAATGTTTAAACTAGTCTTTTATAGTTACTTTCATATAGGGAAAACTAATGTTTGCTTTGAAAGAAAACTGGAAACTATTTACTCTAATTCTGTAATGTTTGTAATTACTCCATGATAGGAGAGATTGGTTATCATAGGTATTGTTATTATACTAGATATGATTAAACATGGGTAAGAGAGAATGTTTATCATATGTATTGTTATTATACTAGATATGATTAAACATGGTTAAGAGAGAATGTTTGTCATAGGTATTCTGATTATACTAGATATGAACAAACATAGATAAACTTAAGTAACACTCATAGCTAGATATTTAATTATGATAGATGGATAGTAGGTTACTCCTGGGATTGATATCTAGTGAAGGGAGGGAAGTAGTAGGTTGCTCCTAGGATTGTTATCTAGTGAAGGGAGGGAACTAGTACTTTTCTTAATGAGTTGTGTTACCTTAGGTTGTGTTAAAGAGATAGGTTATCCTGGGGAGTAGCTTTCCCATGGAGAGGGGTTTCCTAAGCATAGATATAATGGCCTTAAGTAAAAATGAGTTTTCTATAGTGTAAGTGAATGGTAGACTATCGCTTGATTATACTGAGTGAGAACACTTTGGTCAAAGTAGTGTGATTGCTCAGGGCTCCATTGTCAGTTCATCATGTCCATTTAAATGCATAAGGGGTACCTAGTGTAGGTTCTAAATCCTATTCATGTGTGGCACAACACTAAGATCAAAGTGGTATGTCATATAGGGTTAGCCAACCAATTTCTTTGTTGAAGGGTAGGGCCATCTATCATTGATAGATGTGTGGGAGACTTCATATGAGTCTATGGTTGGCGGAAAAGCACTTGAGTGATTCTTCTACTCCTCAACATGTGATCGAAGAGTAAGGTTTTGAAAGGAAGATTCTTGGACCATCTATATCTTATGCTAAGAAGCTCAGTGGATCTATGTTTTTAATTGTGTACATTCCTGGAATATTGTAATTTGGAAATTATTCTATTGGAGGGTATGTGTAGGATCATGGAAAAAACAGGCCCTTAAGTGGTGAAAAATTTAGAAAAATTAGAGTTAGGCAACTTGATGTAAAAAATTGAATAAGTTATCTACGTAAGTGCACCAAGATGGTTCCCAAAAAGGGGGCTTAAGTCACCACTTTTTTTTTTGAAATCAGGAAATACTCACCTTTGACATGAAATTGAGGATAGTTACACTCAAAATTTTGAGATGGAACAAAAACAAGGATCAAAGTTCTCTGAGTCTACTTTCTAAACTACTAATTTATTTTGAAAATGGTTGAGATTAAGGGGTTGAAAAGAGGGATGTACTCAAATTGGTGCTATTTTGTCAGAAAAAACATAACATAGCAACTCTTGTGAGACCTGAGCATGGTGAAATTTTTTGTAGTATTTTTAAAATCACTATAGTCAAAAGTTAGCTAATAGTATCTAGTTGATGCACGATTTTTCTAATAATTTTTTAATGAATATTTGATTTTTACTAATTTTCTAAGTGGGCACTTCCTGAAAAGTAGAATTTTTGCCGTGCTCCCCCAAATTTTTTTGAAGGTAATTGATTTTTTTTTAAAAAAATTTTAAAATTGTAGAATAGAATCTAGTTTCTAAAAATGTAATTTATTTGAAATTTCAATGAGCGGTTAATTTATAGCGAAAAAACCATACAACGCTTTTGGAAAAAAGAGACATACAAACAAAATAAATTATGGATGAAAGGCTTAACATTGTTAAAAAGTGAAAAAAATTACATTGGATAGCTAAGAGAACCTAACATTACCCATGTGTTTGCTTTTGTCGATATTGAACCAGATGCAATCTTGATGGTGAGCACGAACCCGATTATGTGAAAAAATTGTAGAATTTGCAAAAACACGTCTCTGGTCATTGGGAATGCCCTCCAAGCCTTTGGGTTGGTATTCCAAGGAAAATACCAATGCTAAGGCTCGAGATTCCCAAAGAAAAAAATATAACTTTTCGCATTATAACCGCGAGCATTATTTCCTAGTTTTGACATTTTGCTTATTTGGGATACATGTCAAGCAAGACATAACACGCTCATGTTATGTCTTCATTAATGTTATGTCTTCGTTAATGTTAATGTATGTATGTATCCTTGTATGTATGTATGCCTATATGTATTAGTGCATGTATATTTTATGAATGTAGGATTTTATGTACATATGTATTATGCTTGTATGTATTTATGTATGTCTTTAGAGGGAGG
>VDFB02049217.1:121440280-121454804 GCA_007258455.2 Sequoia sempervirens | reverse complement strand
TTTGTAGAAAATTGAATCACGGTTTCTAAACTACTAGGTTTATTTAAATAAAATAAAAAATCTATTTGGTGAAAATTTGAAATTTCATTTTTAATAGTACTTAAATTTCAGGGAAAAAATAAGTAGGTGTTTGTCTCACCACCATAACCACAATAAAATAATAATATTTTTTTATAAGATTTTAGATATAAGTAGAGGAGTCATGTCCCAATGTGATGCATATTTTTTTGTAATTTTTTTCCAAGTAAATAATTAATTATGAATTTTTTATTACAACTTTTAAAAAATAAAACTCATATGTTTACCACCTTAACTTGGTCAAAACTTCATGAATTTTTATTTTTAATCCTATAGTATATGAAGCATAGAATATGATGCATGTTTCAGATTCAAAAAAATGTGATACCATTTGAAAGCTATAGATTTTTTCAATCAGCCTATCAATCAGGACTTTAGTCATAATTCAAATAGAAAATGAATAATAATTATTTACTAAATTCAAAGTAAAGCAATAATTTATATTGGTCAAAATATGAGAATCTCCTTAAAAAACCCTTTTCATTTCATCAATTTCAGGTACAAAAATAGTTGTTAGCCACATACCCTACACATACCCATCATATCACCACTTTTTGGCCTATCATAATTCTGCACATACCCTAGAATGGAATCGTTATTGAATATTGTAAGACATCATTTTCAATATGATATCTATGTTTTGGGAAGATTTGTAATTACTTTGGATTGCAATGACAAATTGGAATTTGTGTTATTTCAATTATGCATGTAATTTAAATTATCGGATGAAAAAATTGTATTGCTATATCATGAAGTCATGATTTATTCACTTAAGATGAAAACAATGGAAATTTTATTGTGAAGAACATCGAGGTTATTACAATAATTTCATAAATAATGAAAATAATTTGAAGAATAATTTGAGAAAGCACCCCTGCAAAGTATGTGTAGAAGGATTACCTAGCATACTAGATAATTGGGGATAAAAATGAAGGAGTTAAAACCAAGAGAAGATTTGCAAGGAATAAGGAGAAAGTAAATTTTTATCACTTCTCTTGGATTGAACCAAAAATATTTTGTAAAGCCATCAAATATGAGAGTTGGATATAATCCATGGATGAAGAGCTAAATCAGATTAAGAAAAAAAAGACATGGGAGGAATATAATTGGCATAAAATGGTTGTTTAGAAAAAATCTCAATGAAGATGGAGTATTTGTAAGGAATAAAGAAAGGTTGGTGTCCAAGGGATATGCACAAGTTGAAGGAATTGAATTTGAAAAAACATTTGCACCTATGGAAAGATTAGAAGCAATTAGAATGCTTCTTGTGTTTTCAGTATTTAAAGGTTTTAAAGTATATCAAATGGATGTTAAATTTGCATTTCTAAATGGAAACCTAGAAGAGGAAGTCTACATAGAACAACTAGAAGGACTTCAATTGTTAGAAGATGATGACTGCATATATGCAGATTAAGAAAGGCATTGTATGGTCTAAAGCAAGCATCCAAAGCATGGCATTCCAAATTAGACCAGTATCTTCAACAACAAGGATTCAAAAGGGGATGTGCAAATAGTAATTTTTTAAAAAATATTTGAAAGTGAGCACATGATTTTTATTGTTGTATATGCGTCATGATATCATATTTGGTGGTAGTAATGATAAAATTTATTAAGTATTTTATGCACATATGCAAGATGAATTGGAGATTTCAATGTTATGTGAGTTGTCATTTTTCCTTGGTTTATAAATAGTGCAAACTGATAATGGGATATTTATATCTCAATCTAAATATGCTAAGGAAATTCTTAAGAAGTTTGGTATGCATGATAGTAGACAAATTAGTACCCCCATGATAACTGGTTGCAAGCTAATAAAATTAGATGAATCACAAGATTCAAATCAGACTGAGTACAAGTCAATAACTAGAAGCTTGTTGTATTTAACTACTTCAAGGCCATATATAATGCAAGCAATGTGTATGGTAGCTAGGTTTCAAGTTGCTCTAAAATAATCTCATTTCAATGTAGTAAAAATAATTTTTAGATATATCAAGAGCACTATTGACTATGGGTTGTGGTATCCTAAGAGAAAATATTTCTCTTTGACAGTGTATATAGACACTAATTGGGTTGGATGTGTAGATGATAGGAAAATCACAAGTGGAGGAGCATTCTTTTTAAGAAACAAGTTGGTTTCCTAGATGAGAAAAAAAGAAAGAAACAATCACTTTATCCATAATAGAAGTAGAGTATGTAGTAGTAGCATCATGTTGTACTTGAAAGTCCTATGGATGAAATAGACACTGAAGGACATCATGGTAGAGTACAAAGAACCTATCTCTATTCTTTGTGATAACTCAAGTGAAATAAACATCTCAAGGAATCTTGTGATGCATTCTAGAACAAAGCACCTTTCAATTATCACTTCATCAAAGAGAAGGTTGCAGATAAGGAAGTCGACATGGAAAATTTTCTAAACAAAGAACAAGTGATTGAAATTTTCACGAAGCCTCTTTCCAAGGAACAATTTGAATATCTAAGGAAAAAGAAAGGATTCATTGCTCCCACATCATATAACTAAATATTAGTGATAGAGTGTGGGTCCAAGGGGAGCATCATAGCTAGTACATCCATCTATAGACATTATAGGAAGAGAACAAGTCAGGAAAACTAGTTTTAGAAATTTCTAACGACTTGATGGTTGCAGATTCCAAGATACCCACTTTCTCTTTGAAATGTTTGTCAAAGGGAGAGATTATTTCCAAGGGGAGTGTTTTGTGGTCGATTTCCATTGATGTCAAAGGGGGATAATTGAACTTGAAAGAGGCAAGGGAGTAAATATAGTGAATAGTTCAACTAGTAAAAATTCCTAAAGATATAATCTACAATTGGTGTCTGACCATTGGTTTTAGGTTGAGCAATTAGTTTTTCCATGAATTAAAAAGGGGAAGATTGTTAGAAATTTTGTTTTCATTGATGTCAAAAGGTAACATTGATGTTGAGAGATGAGATCAAAGTTGCAATGGAATATGTTTGGAAGATTTGGTGAGGATCAAGGAGTTTTGAGCAAGTTGTTGTAATGATTACAAATTTTCTCTGAAAATGCAAAGTTTTCATGAAGGTTATCACAATTTTGCAAAGGCTTCTTTTGATCAGCAAAGAGAAAATTAGTTTGCGGATTTGAGATGGGTTTTCTTAGAACTTCTAAGAAATGTGTCTGAAAACAAGTCCAAAGGACGTATAATGCACTTAGAATTAAATTGTTTTTACTCTCTAGTTGAACTAGGTTTTGGAAGATAAACCCAAAGTTTTTATAGTCATGGTGTTTGAACAAGGTTTCTATTTTGTTGTTGACTTTGTATCATAAATTGGTCATTGCTTAAGTTGAGACTTAAGCCTTTATGGGTGTTGGTTGAATGGCCTCCTTTCCTACTATTTATCAGTCAAGTAAATGTTTGGCAACAATAACACTTTATAAGTCCAACACTTAATATTTGTTCTTGGTGTGATTGATGAAAAAGATCAAGTCATGAAGATCTAACAGCTTCCCCACCTACCTACTACATTTTTGGTGGGTCCCCGTTCAACCTCACAGTCTAGTGGACAATGATTGGAGATTAAATTAGGATGATCAAATGCTAAGGATGGTCGGACTAGAAAAGAAAAAATGACAAAAGAAGGAGATGAGGTGTGGATAGATGGTGCAAAGCAATTAAAAAATGTGTCAAGTCAAATCACTATTGTACGTTAAACAACACTGACAAGGGCGATAGGTGGTGCCAACCTGCCATCCTGTTATGATTTAGTGGGCCTGTTTCCTTAGCTCGTGGGGTAGCAGGGTTGTGCCACATGTTCCAGTGGACCATACACAAGGAAAGAAACACATGAAGGAGATCAATAGTAGAGATTTGTGGAACCATTTATTTGATGGTCAAAATTTGAAGATAAGTGATAAAACATAGATTGTAGGATCGTGGTGCGAAGAATTGGGATCAATGGCTCAAATTCAAAATGGAGATAGTTAATGGCTATGATATTGTGAATAAGGTTTTCAACCTAAAATTGACTTTGTGCTCAAAAGTAATTGGTTCAGCTACAGGTCATCGACCAACATGAAGATTTGATTGGAATAACAGTGGCATAGATAGTGAAAAATACTAAAATCAAAATCAAATCAAATAAACAAAGGAAAGCATTTAGTGCACATCAAATTGCTAGGGTTTTGCAAGTTACTATACTTGGAAAATTCACTGAACCTAAATAAAGTATTAATTGTGTGAGTGGCTTGATGTTGAGAATGGGTGTTGGAGAAGATATCTTAAAAATCCTAACAAATGATCAGTACAAGTGAGAGAATTTTGAGGTAATCATAGTATGCTAGTGTAAGAGATGAAAAATAGAAGATAAGAAAATTGGGTAAGTGTAAAAAAGAATAATTGTGTGGATGTAGATAAAATTCATGTTGTAGAAGAGAATTCTAAGCTCTTAAGGTAGGTAGAGAATGCACTAAAAGGAAGGAAAAGTAGTAGAGTGTGTATGATGGTCCCTTGAGGTAGACAAAGCAATAAACTAATAAATAAGCAAGATGTGTAAAGAAAAGTATGTGTGTTGGAGAGGCTGCAACAAATTGTTGAACAATTGAAACCAAGTTGCAACATTGAAATAAGTTCTTAGGAACAAATTCTAGTACTTGCATTGTAAATCTGATTGGTAGGTACCATCAGATATCTGGGTTGGTGCTCCATATAGGTATTCAATGTTTCCTTCAGGTAGGTTCTCCTAATTTAGGGAATTGTTGTTTCCTTAGGGTTGGTTCCCTTAAAACTTGTAATAGAGCTTTTTGACTGTGAGGCTAGATTAGGAAAATATCTCCTAGTATCATTTCTCATTGTGTTTTTTCACATCTTGTGTTTTCCATGTACATCTTGTTTTATGTGATATTTCATGTGTGCGCACTTGTTCATTTATGTCTCTCATGCTTTAATCTACACACTAAGATTTTAATGAGTCTTTCTTCATAAAAGTATTGAACCACCAATTTTGTGGTTGACTATAAGCTTCTCTTGCACTCTTAGGTTCTTCCACCTGAAAGGAGAGAGATAGAATCCCAAAATTGAAGTGGTTCACTCAAATAGAGGATTGTATGATATGATTAAGACTAAATGAAACTAACTAATGTAAAATGAAATATTTCAAAACACAGTGAGATATGAAAGAATGAACTAAAATGCAAAAAAAATTGAAAGAGGTTGATCAGAGTGAATCTGGAGGCAGATTGAAGATCTGAGAAGATTCAAAAATGTTGGAAAAAATTAGCAAAATTCACCAGTGGGACTCATTTGCCACTAATGGTGAATCAGTCTTGCTACTGGTAAAATCTCCTAAAACAACAGACTATCAGGAATTGGAATCTAACAAAATCTACATTTTCAGCCTTAAGGTGGGACTCATTCACCACTAATGGTGAATCAATCCTCTCCCAAAATTTTATGAAATCAAAGGGCAATTATGTAGTTCCAGATCTGCACTTGTCTTCTTGTTGGGTTGACGGAGTCAAATCTACATAAAATGGACTGTAGGTTGTCTCCAAGCTTGAAATAGGGTTGATTTGACTTGAAACACTTTGTTGACTTCTTGACCACCTTTCAACACCTAGTTGCTTGACAAATCTACATACAAAATTCTGCAAACACACATGCAAAAGGGGGAAAATGGTTAAGGGTTAGAGTATAGGGATTTTCCTTGGTCAAATCCAACTTTGGTAATCAAACCCTTAATGAAGAAATGGAATGAAATGAACAAGGAAAGATGAATAAACAACATGAAAATGTCCTAAACTCACCACAACCTTGTTGAAGAAATTTGGGGATATGTCAATGGTTGCTCCAAGATGCTTGATTGATGCTTGAAAAGTGCTTGAATGCTAATTGATGAATGCAAGTGAACTTGATGATTGAGAGATTATAGGAGATGTAAAATGAGGAGAGAAACACTTATTTATATACTCTTCTACCATAATAACCCAATGATACCTCATCACAGGCTGACATAAGGTAATTTTGAATAAAAACCCAAAAGAAAATATAAATTATTTTGGTTTTGGAGCCAAGAGGGACTCATTCGCCACCCATGGCAAATGGGTCCCACCTTGGGCTTGAAAGTGGGTGTCGGGAATTAAGTCACATTTAATGTTATTTGTTGGGCTTACATTAAAAAATACACTGAATTAAGCCTTATGATTGCATAAAGGGGTCAAATAAAGCATAAGAAAGGTCTAAATAGTGAAATTAATCCTAGAAAAGTGTGAAATCTTGTTACAAGACTTTACAACACTTCAAAATAGGACTTGATAAGTAATGAAAGGGTGATTTTTAGGTGAATTGTAATGAAAAGAGTCTAGAAAAGTGTAGAAATGTGTTACAACACCTTGACAAGATGTCATAATTTGTCATGTCTCAGACCCTGATGTAGGTTGTTTTTTGGTTTTGTGTGGATTTTTTATATGATTTGATGTGTGTGGTAGAATAATAATGAATATTATGGTGTTTTGGTGTGGTGATATATGAAAGTGATTACTTAAATTATGAAAAGTTGAATAGTATTGAATGTGTTTTACTTTGAAGATGAAGCAAAATAGAGTAGAAATATTTTAATTTATGTATTATATTGCTTGATTTATATCTTTATGTGATAATAATTCAGTTCTTGTTGTGTGCCTGAGTGCACTTGAGATGCAGGAGGTCAAAGACCAAGGGTGTTATTAAGGAGAGGAGGTTAGCTTCTTGACAGGACAAAGCATGATGTCCTCTCGATCACACACATGAACACTTAGATTCATGTAGATTGCATTTAGGAATGTCAATTTTAGTGTGTGTTTTAAATTATTGGCAAATTCTATAACAATTAGTAAATTAAATAAATAATGAAATGGAGCATGATAAAGTAAAGGAATTAATTTTAATTATAAAAATTAATAATTGATTTTGGTTTTACCATGCTACAAATCTAAGTGAGAATCCTACTTTCTTTAACTTGTGTTAAATTCTTGTGATAATAAAATTCAATAATAATTAATTGAAATTTATTTAAATGTTAGATAAATACTTATTTTGAACTTAGTCTTGGGTGAGTATTTTCGAAAGGTTTTCCTTTGTGCGATAGTAATTGTGGATTATTTTTACATCTCTTATTTATGAATATGAAATGTAAAAACACAAAGTTATATATTTTAATTTCATTTTTAAATTCCATTTCAAGATTAGGGTAGGAAATAGAAAAGTGAAATATTATTAAAAGGAAAATGACTTCCCAAGAGAGGAAACGGTTCTTGAAATCATTCTTGAAAATAATCTCTACAATTTTGCTCTAATGGCTGCCAAGAAAATGTTCAATTTATCAAAATTAGAGGTTTTAGAATGAATCTTTGGGAAATAGTAGGAAAATGAAGAATTAGTGAAGCGACGGGAAAGGGGAGAAGAAGAAGAATTTTTCATAAAACCAATTCAAGAAAAGGCAAAGAGAAGAATTTTTCTAGAGAGCAACTACAGCTAGAAGCAAAATATCCAGGTTTTCAATTCTCTTTTCATGAATCTTGTTTCAAAAATGATAATACTGTCGTTGGAATTTGAATACTAAGTGCTTGAAATTGTTTGCAAAACTGTGAAAAATGGGGAAATCATCCATTGTTTTGTATGCATTGAAAGAAATTGCATAATTTCTTCATTTTCAGATGGGGGTTTCTCTTCTTTGCAAACTGTAGTTCATGATTTTGCTTCTCAATGCTAAATCTTTATGCTGAGATTCTGTATATATATATATATATATATATATATTTTCATTACCTTATACTTATTCAAATTCATGAGAACTTCATAGTAGACTATGAATTATTGGGAAGGCGTTGAATTTTTTTTACAAGGCACATTGTGGGGAGCAAACCCCAACCCCAACCCATAGAGGAAGGGTTGCTGTGAGAGGGATAGCCCTCCATAGGCCAAGGCCTGGAGGAGGCATTCCCCCTCATAGGCAGTGCCTTCCCCTATGGGGGAGGCGTCAACCTCTACTTACCATTTAAAACTATGATTTATGCAATCTTTTCTATATGCGTTAGTATATTTATATATATATATATCTAGACGAAAATATTACCCTCTATTGTTGTTTTAGGTTGCCGTGATCCTCATGCAGGGGGTTTTCTTCAGTTAGGAAGAAACCCGGGGAAGTCTTGAACTTCGTGGTTGGGCGGAAAAGGTGCCTTAATCACACTCTTGGCCCCAGCTTGCAAGAAGACCAGTGGTGTCACGACAGTTGAGGTTCAGAGGTTCACATGCTATAAATGTATTCATGTATTATTTTTGAAAGGCTTGTAAAGCCCACTTGTAAATGTAACTCTTTTTGACAATCATTATTGTAACATTGAAATAGATGTATTGGAATGAAAGAATTTCATGTAACATTGAAACAAATGTATTATTTGAAATTTAATGAATGATTTGTATGGAAAATCATTGATATGCGAATGGAATTTACATAAGTATTAGTGCAAGATCTTTGTTCTTGTAACAATTTACTTCTTTTGCATACATGAAATGAAATTTATTACTAATTTTTCTTTGTGAGCACTTATGGAAGATCTTGATCTATGCATCATTTACTTTTATTATACATGAAATGTAATGAATTGTGGAAAATTATGTTGTTATATGAGCATCATCTCTCGATCATTACATTTTGGTATTAGAGTAGCAAGGTTCAACTCTAGGACCTATGCCTAATTATGCTTGATGTTATGTTTTTCCAGGGTAACCCTAATGGAGGGTAGATATTATTAGCAGGAATAGGGAGGAGGATCTTGTGGTGATCCCAATGATAAATTGGATTAGATTTTGGCCATTTTAAGTAGACAAGATGCCAGGATTGATAACCTTGAGCAGGCAGGACAAATTGGGCCAACAAGGTTTGATCCTGGTGAAAGTGAAAATATCATAAATGAACCAAATGGAGAAAACCCTGAAACTGAAAACAATCAAAGTAAGCTAACGAAGGTAGCCAAAGAATTGGGCAAGGACCTCAAGAAGGTTGTGCCACCCATGTTTGATGGTAAATATTTTGGTGATGGGGTAGAAGCATGGATTATTGAGATGGAAAGGTACTTTTCCCTTCAAAATCTATCCGAGGAAACTAAGGTGGAATGGGGATCCTACCAGCTCATAGGTGAAGCTACTACATGGTGGGAGAATGAAAGGGATGATAAATTTTTTTTTCCTGGCAAGGTAACATGGGAACAATTCTTGCAGAATCTGAGGAAGAGGTGGCTTCCACAGTCTTATTTCGATAAGAAAATGATAGAATTCTAGGTGCTCATTCAAGGAGGAATGACAATGACATAGTATTGGGAGAAATTCTCTAACATGCTTAAGCGCGTACCTCTATACTAGCATGATGAGAGGTTTTGAACTTGAAAATTCATTCTGGGGCTTAGGCCTCAAATTGGAAATGAGGTGGATATGCATAGATCAACTACCATGGATGAAGCCTTTGAATTGGCACTTTTACAAGAACATAAAATGCAATAGGTTGCAAACTACAAGAAAAGAAGGAAAGCCAAGTATGGAAAGAAGAAGTTCCAAGGAAATCACCAAGGTAACAATAACTAGGGCAATTAGAGAAATCAGGGTAACCAAGGAAATAATAACAAGAAGATTAGAAATTTGAAAAGGGGTGGTAGTCCTTAGAACCATAATGATGGAAACTAGAATAAAAATAAGAGGGCTAATTTCAATATGAAGAACAACAATAATAGGAGGGATTTTTCTAATAGACCTAAAGCACCTCGTGGGGGTTGTTATACTTGTGGCGGTGAGCATTACACCAGTGTGTGCCATCAGAGGGTTAACAGAAAGAACAATAGGAATCAACATCATATTCATGCGGCGGTTGACAATCGCCAAGCAAATTACCAATCCACTCCTATCCAAATTTTAGGTAAACGTTTTAGATGTCATGTTTCTATTTTGATTGATACTAGTGCCACTGATAGTTTTGTGGATCCTCATGTTGTATCTAAATTATCAGTTAGATTGGGCTATATGGAAAATTCATGGAAAGTTTAGTATGGGAACTGGGTATAGAGGAAGGTAGAGTAATGCCTGTTTTGTAGTGAGCTTGAACTCCCTAGTCTTGAAACGCAAGTTAAATTGTATGTAGCACCATTGGGATCTGATGATGTGATTTTAGGGATAAATTGGATTTCTGAACATAAGGACCTTGTGGATTACGAAGATAAATTGATAAGGTGTCTTGATAATCAAGGAAACCATGTAGAGAATTGTGGTGTAGAAAGGCCTCTAGAACTTAGGCAAGTCTCTGCCATGCAATTAAAGAAGGCAAGTTGAAAGGGATGCACTATTTATACAATAAAGTTCAAGGATCTCGTTGAGATAGAATCATCAGTTAATGATCATCCCATTCTAAAAGAATTTGAAGATATTTTTCTTGAAGAGTTGATTGAGCTACTGCCTAAGTGTGTATTCAATTTTTCAATTGATTTTCTACCAGGCATGGAACCTTAGTCTAAAGCCCCATACAATATTAACATAATAGAGTTATATGAGCTAAAATCCTAGCTAGAGGAATTGTTAAAATAGGATTTCATTAGACCAAGTGTGGCGCCTTGGGGAGCTCTTGTTATATTTGTGAAGAAGAAGGACGGGACCTTGAGGTTATGCATTGATTATAGGATGCTTAACAAGGTTACTGTCAAGAATAAATACATGCTTCCCCAAATTGATGATTTGTTTGACCAATTAAAAGATGCCAAGGTATTCTCAAAAATAGATCTGAGATCGGGGTACCATCAGTTGAGAATAAAGGATGAAGATATTCACAAGACTATGTTTAGGACAAGGTACGAGCACTACAAATTTACAGTGCTACCATTCGGGCTAACCAATGCCCCTGCAACCTTCATGAATCTGATGAACACTATTTTTCAGGATTGCTTAGATAACTTTGTTTTAGTCTTCCTTGACGATATCTTGATATATTCTAATTTAGAGGAAGAGCATGAGAAGCATTTGAGGATAGTATTGCAGCGATTGAGAGAACATAAGTTATATGGGAAAATGTCCAAATGTACCTTTTTCCAATCTGAGGTGCATTACTTGGGACACGTTATTTCAGTAGAAGGGACAATTATGGACCAATAAAAGATTAAGGAAATCTTAGATTGGCCAACACCACATAATTTTTTAGAATTCTAAAGCTTTATGGGACTTGCAGGTTATTACAAGAGATTTGCACAAGGGTTCTCGTCAATAGCAGCACCCATTACCACACTATAGAAGAAGGGAAAGAAATTTGAGTGGAGTGACAGGTATGAAAATAATTTTTAGTTGCTAAAAGAGAAGCTCACTTCTGCACCTATTTTAGTTGTGCCTGATCTGAATGGTCATTTTACAGTGATTACTGATGCATCAAGAGAAGGGGTAGGAGCAGTCCTCATGTAAGAAGGACAAGTGGTCGCATATGAATCAAGAAATTTGAAACAACATGAGTTAAATTGTGCACCACATGATTTAGAGCTAGCAACCATAGTTCATGCCCTTCAAATGTGGAGACACTATCTCTTGGGTAAGCCCTTTGAATTAAAAATAGATCATGATGGGTTACAGTACATCTTTACTCAGCCAACCTAAATGCTCGTTAGAGGTGATGGTTGGAATTTTTGAGTGAGTATGACTTTGGCATTGAGTACATTAAGGGAAGGAAAAAAGGGTAGTAGATGCCTTGAGTAGGAGAAGACATCTTGCAGCCATGGTTACCATAAAATCTATTTTTAGGGAGCAGGTGGTTCAGGCTTTACCTAGGGATGAGCAGTATGAAAGGGTAAAACAAGCCCTAGAGAAGGATCCTTCAGATCGCAGGTTTGCTGGGTATGTACTTGATTTTGATGGACTCTTGAGGTTCCAAGGTCATATGTATATTCCTAACTCTGGAGGGTTAAAAGAGTTGGTGCTAGAGGGATTCCATAATGCACCTTATTTAGGACACCCCGGTGTAACTAAAATGGTTGAGGGACTCAAGCCTCTATATTTCTGGCTAGGACTCAAAAGAGATGTTACTGCATTTATAGCCTAATGTTTGGAATGCTAGCAAGTTAAGGTTGAGCATGTACATCCAACATGACTTTTATATCCTCACAGGGTGCTAGAATATAAGTGGCAGGTGGTAACTATGGACTTTATTTAGGGATTTTCTATGTCTAGGAATCGTCATGATTTCATCCTAGTTGTGGTGGATAAATTGACTAAGGTAGCCCATTTCATTCCTGGGAACCTCAAGGATGGTTCGATGGTTTGGCAAGGAAATTTGTATAGGAAATATTTTGACTACATGGAGTGCCAGAAGTGATCATTTCAGATCATGACACTTGAATGACTTCAAGATTTTGGGCTACTTTGAATTCTTCCCTGGGAACCAAATTAAATATTAGTTCTGCATATCATCCTCAGACTGATAGTTAGTCAGAGAGGGTGAACTAAATTGTGGAGGATCTCCTCTGAATGTATTGTATGGAGCAACAACACAAATCGGAGGAGTATTTTCCTTTGGTGGAGTTTTCTTACAACAACTCCTACCACGCCTCTTTGGGTATGGTGCCATTTGATGCCCTATATGGACGTAAATGCTAAACACCCATCAGTTGGGACATGGTAGAGGAAAAGATTGTGATTGGCCCTAAAATGTTGAGGGAAATGGAAGACTAGATGAAGATTATTAAAGAAAATCTCAAGCAAGCTTCAGATCGATAGAAGAGTCTTGCAGATAAGAATAGAACTTTCAGATAATTTTCTATGGGAGACAAGGTCTTTTTGAGTGTTCGGCCACATAAGAGTTAAATCTCTTTCGGCAAGAATTCTAATCTTTCCCCGAGGTTTGTTAGGCCCTTTGATGTCTTGGAGGTGATTAACCTGGTTGTGTATAGGCTTGCTCTGCCACCGACTCTATCCTAGATCTATAATGTTTTTCATGTCTTTGTGCTTAAACCCTATCATCTAGATGTAGCTCATATTCTTGACTGGCATTTGTTTCAGGTACATGAGCCAAGAGTGATACAGGTGGAACCCATAAGGATACTAGAAGAGTGCAACGTTAAGTTGTGGAATTAGGATATTATGCAGTATAGGGTCCAGTGGGACCAATATTCGGTGGATAATGCAACCTGGGAGAATTTTGAGGACATTGACATAGCTTTTACTCACTTGAGATCTTAGCATATTTTTCTTTTCTTTCATTTAGAGACTTATGATACACTAATGTTTCAGATTTTGTTGTGTGGATTTGTAATAAGACATCGAGATGATGTCTCTTCCTAGTGGGGAAGGATGTCATGTCTCAAACCATGATGCAGGTTGTTTTTTCAGTTTTGTGTGGATTTGTTATATGATTTGATGTGTGGTAGAATAATAATGAATATTATGGTGTTTTGGTGTGGTGATATATGAAAGTGATTACTTAAATTATGAAAATTTGAATAGTATGGAATGTGTTTTACTTTGAAGATGAAGCAAAATAGAGTAGAAATATTTGAATTTATGTATTATATTTCTTGATTATATCTTTATGTGATACTAATTCAGTTATTATTGTCTTCATGAGTGCAATTGAGATGCAGGAGGTTGAAGACCAAGGGTGTGATTAAGGAGAGAAGGTTAGCTTCTTGACAGGACAAAGCACGATGTCCTCTCGATCACACACACGAACACTTAGATTTATGTAGATTGCATTTAGGAATGTAAAATTTAGTGTGTGTTTTTTGAATTATTTTCAAATTATATAACAATTAGTAAATTAAATAAATAATGAAATGAAGCATGATAAAGTAAAGGAATTAATTTTAATTATAAAAATTAACTATTGATTTTGGTTTTACCGTGCTGCAAATCTAAGTGAGAATCCTACTTTCTTTAACTTGTGTTAAATTCTTGTGCTAATAAAATTAAATAATAATTAATTGACATTTATTTAAATGTTAGATAAATACTTATTTTGAACTTAGCCTTGGGTGAGTATTTTCGAAAGGTTTTCCTTTGTGCAACGGTAATTGTGGATTATTTTTACATATCTCTTATTTATGAATATGAAATGTAAAAACACAAAGTTATATATTTTAATTTCATTTTTAAAATCCATTTCAAGATTAGGGTAGGAAATGGAAAAGTGAAATATTATTAAAAGGAAAATAACTTCCCGAGAGAGGAAACGGTTCTTGAAATCATTCTTGAAAATAAGCTCTGCAATTTTGCTCTAATGGCTGCCAAGAAAATGTTCAATTTATCAAAATTAGAGGTTTTAGAATGAATCTTTGGGAAATAGTAGTAGAGATTATGTACCAAGATCATCATGGAAAAAATAGTCCCTTAAGTGGCAAAAATTCAGAAAAAAAAATAGAGAGTTAGGCAACTTGACGCCAAAATTTGAATAAAGTAGTATTATTATTTCAAAA
>VDFB02049217.1:121179233-121440180 GCA_007258455.2 Sequoia sempervirens | reverse complement strand
ATTGAAATTTCAAATTTTCACCAAATAGATTTTTTCTTTTCTGAAAAACCTAGTAATTTAGAAACTACACTCAATTTGCTAAAAATTCTATTCTTACATATTTTTGAAATAAATTCAAATTTTTATGTCAAGTGGCCTAACTCTAATTTTTCTGAATTTTTTGCCACTTAAGGCCCCGTTTTTTCCATGATGATCCTGCACATACCCGTATATATATATATACACACATATAACTTATATATATATATAAATATATATTTTCATTTACCTTATACTTATTCAAAATTCATGAGAACTTCACAGTAGATTGTATGAATTATTGGTAGGGCGTTGAATTTTTTACAAGGCAAAAAACTGTATATTGGGGAGCAAACCCCAACCTTGACCCATAGAGGAAGGGGCGGCATTGTGAGAGGGATAGTGCCCTCCACAGGCCAAGGCCTATGGAGGAGGTGCTACCCCCTCATAGGCAGCACCTTCCCCTATGGGGAGGTGTCAGCCTCTACTTACCATTTAAAACTGTGATTTATGCAATCTTTTCTATATGCGTTTAAAATTCTGTCAATTGTAAATTTATGTATAAATTATATATATATATACACACACAAAAATTTATATAACTCTATTTTCTATAGAAAATATTACCCACTGTTATTGGTATTACATAAAAAAACACAACATTGTGTACAAGCTCAATATATATATTCAGTTATAAGTCTATTATGTATTTATATATATGTATATATTATAAATATATATATATATACATGCGTAATAAATACATATACAAATATGTACAGTGAGGTTTTATATTTAAAAGTTAAAACTTAGAAAAGATGTAGAATAAATTCACAAAAATAACTCAATGTACGTTAGCAAACTTGTATTCATATACAAATCTGCTTATCTACATTGTTTTTTTCTTTTCTTTTCTTTTCTAAAATTGTTTATATTTCTAAATATTGATGCACTATATGAATCACCATACATCATCTCTAAACTTAGTAAAATACGCATAAGGCTATATTAAGAGCTGAAGATGAATCTTTATAGAAATTGTATTCTATAGAAAACACATTTAAAACTAGTGAATTTTTTGAAAGAGTAGGTTTCTTTTTCTGAATCTATCAAGACTATTTACTTTGATCAAGCTATTTTAGAAAACAAAACTTGGATTGATTTAAAATTGCATAGTAACTTTCAATAGAAATTGTATAGGAAAACCTCTCATTCTAAGTGTATGTTTGAAAAGTTATTTTGGTAATATTTGTGTGAGCATTGGAAAATGATGGAATTTCTTTGGAATTAGAAATATGTGATTCTCATGTTAGGAATGCATATATGCATTAGGCTTTCATCGAGAGCTCCCTCTTGCATTGTTGTTTCAGGTTGCTAGGATCCTCATGCAGGGACAGGGATTTCTTCGAGTTAGGAAGAAACCCGGGGAAGTCTTGAACTTCGTGGTTGTGCGGAAAAAGGCATCTTAATCACACTCTTGGCCCCAGCTTGCAAGAAGACCAATTGTGTCATGACAGTTGAGGTTTAGAGGTTCACATGCTATAAATGTATTCATGTATTATTTTTGAAAGGCTTGTAAAGCCCACTTGTAAATGTAACTCTTTTTGACAATCATTATTGTAACATTGAAATAGATGTATTGGAATGAAAGAATTTCATGTAACATTGAAACAAATGTATTATTTGAAATTTAATGAATGATTTGTATGGAAAATCATTGATATGCGAATGGAATTTACATAAGTATTAGTGCAAGATCTTTGTTCTTGTAACAATTTACTTCTTTTGCATACATGAAATGAAATTTATTACTAATTTTTCTTTGTGAGCACTTATGGAAGATCTTGATCTATGCATCATTTACTTTTATTATACATGAAATGTAATGAATTGTGGAAAATTATGTTGTTATATGAGCATCATCTCTCGATCATTACATTTTGGTATTAGAGTAGCAAGGTTCAACTCTAGGACCTATGCCTAATTATGCTTGATGTTATGTTTTTCCAGGGTAACCCTAATGGAGGGTAGATATTATTAGCAGGAATAGGGAGGAGGATCTTGTGGTGATCCCAATGATAAATTGGATTAGATTTTGGCCATTTTAAGTAGACAAGATGCCAGGATTGATAACCTTGAGCAGGCAGGACAAATTGGGCCAACAAGGTTTGATCCTGGTGAAAGTGAAAATATCATAAATGAACCAAATGGAGAAAACCCTGAAACTGAAAACAATCAAAGTAAGCTAACGAAGGTAGCCAAAGAATTGGGCAAGGACCTCAAGAAGGTTGTGCCACCCATGTTTGATGGTAAATATTTTGGTGATGGGGTAGAAGCATGGATTATTGAGATGGAAAGGTACTTTTCCCTTCAAAATCTATCCGAGGAAACTAAGGTGGAATGGGGATCCTACCAGCTCATAGGTGAAGCTACTACATGGTGGGAGAATGAAAGGGATGATAAATTTTTTTTTCCTGGCAAGGTAACATGGGAACAATTCTTGCAGAATCTGAGGAAGAGGTGGCTTCCACAGTCTTATTTCGATAAGAAAATGATAGAATTCTAGGTGCTCATTCAAGGAGGAATGACAATGACATAGTATTGGGAGAAATTCTCTAACATGCTTAAGCGCGTACCTCTATACTAGCATGATGAGAGGTTTTGAACTTGAAAATTCATTCTGGGGCTTAGGCCTCAAATTGGAAATGAGGTGGATATGCATAGATCAACTACCATGGATGAAGCCTTTGAATTGGCACTTTTACAAGAACATAAAATGCAATAGGTTGCAAACTACAAGAAAAGAAGGAAAGCCAAGTATGGAAAGAAGAAGTTCCAAGGAAATCACCAAGGTAACAATAACTAGGGCAATTAGAGAAATCAGGGTAACCAAGGAAATAATAACAAGAAGATTAGAAATTTGAAAAGGGGTGGTAGTCCTTAGAACCATAATGATGGAAACTAGAATAAAAATAAGAGGGCTAATTTCAATATGAAGAACAACAATAATAGGAGGGATTTTTCTAATAGACCTAAAGCACCTCGTGGGGGTTGTTATACTTGTGGCGGTGAGCATTACACCAGTGTGTGCCATCAGAGGGTTAACAGAAAGAACAATAGGAATCAACATCATATTCATGCGGCGGTTGACAATCGCCAAGCAAATTACCAATCCACTCCTATCCAAATTTTAGGTAAACGTTTTAGATGTCATGTTTCTATTTTGATTGATACTAGTGCCACTGATAGTTTTGTGGATCCTCATGTTGTATCTAAATTATCAGTTAGATTGGGCTATATGGAAAATTCATGGAAAGTTTAGTATGGGAACTGGGTATAGAGGAAGGTAGAGTAATGCCTGTTTTGTAGTGAGCTTGAACTCCCTAGTCTTGAAACGCAAGTTAAATTGTATGTAGCACCATTGGGATCTGATGATGTGATTTTAGGGATAAATTGGATTTCTGAACATAAGGACCTTGTGGATTACGAAGATAAATTGATAAGGTGTCTTGATAATCAAGGAAACCATGTAGAGAATTGTGGTGTAGAAAGGCCTCTAGAACTTAGGCAAGTCTCTGCCATGCAATTAAAGAAGGCAAGTTGAAAGGGATGCACTATTTATACAATAAAGTTCAAGGATCTCGTTGAGATAGAATCATCAGTTAATGATCATCCCATTCTAAAAGAATTTGAAGATATTTTTCTTGAAGAGTTGATTGAGCTACTGCCTAAGTGTGTATTCAATTTTTCAATTGATTTTCTACCAGGCATGGAACCTTAGTCTAAAGCCCCATACAATATTAACATAATAGAGTTATATGAGCTAAAATCCTAGCTAGAGGAATTGTTAAAATAGGATTTCATTAGACCAAGTGTGGCGCCTTGGGGAGCTCTTGTTATATTTGTGAAGAAGAAGGACGGGACCTTGAGGTTATGCATTGATTATAGGATGCTTAACAAGGTTACTGTCAAGAATAAATACATGCTTCCCCAAATTGATGATTTGTTTGACCAATTAAAAGATGCCAAGGTATTCTCAAAAATAGATCTGAGATCGGGGTACCATCAGTTGAGAATAAAGGATGAAGATATTCACAAGACTATGTTTAGGACAAGGTACGAGCACTACAAATTTACAGTGCTACCATTCGGGCTAACCAATGCCCCTGCAACCTTCATGAATCTGATGAACACTATTTTTCAGGATTGCTTAGATAACTTTGTTTTAGTCTTCCTTGACGATATCTTGATATATTCTAATTTAGAGGAAGAGCATGAGAAGCATTTGAGGATAGTATTGCAGCGATTGAGAGAACATAAGTTATATGGGAAAATGTCCAAATGTACCTTTTTCCAATCTGAGGTGCATTACTTGGGACACGTTATTTCAGTAGAAGGGACAATTATGGACCAATAAAAGATTAAGGAAATCTTAGATTGGCCAACACCACATAATTTTTTAGAATTCTAAAGCTTTATGGGACTTGCAGGTTATTACAAGAGATTTGCACAAGGGTTCTCGTCAATAGCAGCACCCATTACCACACTATAGAAGAAGGGAAAGAAATTTGAGTGGAGTGACAGGTATGAAAATAATTTTTAGTTGCTAAAAGAGAAGCTCACTTCTGCACCTATTTTAGTTGTGCCTGATCTGAATGGTCATTTTACAGTGATTACTGATGCATCAAGAGAAGGGGTAGGAGCAGTCCTCATGTAAGAAGGACAAGTGGTCGCATATGAATCAAGAAATTTGAAACAACATGAGTTAAATTGTGCACCACATGATTTAGAGCTAGCAACCATAGTTCATGCCCTTCAAATGTGGAGACACTATCTCTTGGGTAAGCCCTTTGAATTAAAAATAGATCATGATGGGTTACAGTACATCTTTACTCAGCCAACCTAAATGCTCGTTAGAGGTGATGGTTGGAATTTTTGAGTGAGTATGACTTTGGCATTGAGTACATTAAGGGAAGGAAAAAAGGGTAGTAGATGCCTTGAGTAGGAGAAGACATCTTGCAGCCATGGTTACCATAAAATCTATTTTTAGGGAGCAGGTGGTTCAGGCTTTACCTAGGGATGAGCAGTATGAAAGGGTAAAACAAGCCCTAGAGAAGGATCCTTCAGATCGCAGGTTTGCTGGGTATGTACTTGATTTTGATGGACTCTTGAGGTTCCAAGGTCATATGTATATTCCTAACTCTGGAGGGTTAAAAGAGTTGGTGCTAGAGGGATTCCATAATGCACCTTATTTAGGACACCCCGGTGTAACTAAAATGGTTGAGGGACTCAAGCCTCTATATTTCTGGCTAGGACTCAAAAGAGATGTTACTGCATTTATAGCCTAATGTTTGGAATGCTAGCAAGTTAAGGTTGAGCATGTACATCCAACATGACTTTTATATCCTCACAGGGTGCTAGAATATAAGTGGCAGGTGGTAACTATGGACTTTATTTAGGGATTTTCTATGTCTAGGAATCGTCATGATTTCATCCTAGTTGTGGTGGATAAATTGACTAAGGTAGCCCATTTCATTCCTGGGAACCTCAAGGATGGTTCGATGGTTTGGCAAGGAAATTTGTATAGGAAATATTTTGACTACATGGAGTGCCAGAAGTGATCATTTCAGATCATGACACTTGAATGACTTCAAGATTTTGGGCTACTTTGAATTCTTCCCTGGGAACCAAATTAAATATTAGTTCTGCATATCATCCTCAGACTGATAGTTAGTCAGAGAGGGTGAACTAAATTGTGGAGGATCTCCTCTGAATGTATTGTATGGAGCAACAACACAAATCGGAGGAGTATTTTCCTTTGGTGGAGTTTTCTTACAACAACTCCTACCACGCCTCTTTGGGTATGGTGCCATTTGATGCCCTATATGGACGTAAATGCTAAACACCCATCAGTTGGGACATGGTAGAGGAAAAGATTGTGATTGGCCCTAAAATGTTGAGGGAAATGGAAGACTAGATGAAGATTATTAAAGAAAATCTCAAGCAAGCTTCAGATCGATAGAAGAGTCTTGCAGATAAGAATAGAACTTTCAGATAATTTTCTATGGGAGACAAGGTCTTTTTGAGTGTTCGGCCACATAAGAGTTAAATCTCTTTCGGCAAGAATTCTAATCTTTCCCCGAGGTTTGTTAGGCCCTTTGATGTCTTGGAGGTGATTAACCTGGTTGTGTATAGGCTTGCTCTGCCACCGACTCTATCCTAGATCTATAATGTTTTTCATGTCTTTGTGCTTAAACCCTATCATCTAGATGTAGCTCATATTCTTGACTGGCATTTGTTTCAGGTACATGAGCCAAGAGTGATACAGGTGGAACCCATAAGGATACTAGAAGAGTGCAACGTTAAGTTGTGGAATTAGGATATTATGCAGTATAGGGTCCAGTGGGACCAATATTCGGTGGATAATGCAACCTGGGAGAATTTTGAGGACATTGACATAGCTTTTACTCACTTGAGATCTTAGCATATTTTTCTTTTCTTTCATTTAGAGACTTATGATACACTAATGTTTCAGATTTTGTTGTGTGGATTTGTAATAAGACATCGAGATGATGTCTCTTCCTAGTGGGGAAGGATGTCATGTCTCAAACCATGATGCAGGTTGTTTTTTCAGTTTTGTGTGGATTTGTTATATGATTTGATGTGTGGTAGAATAATAATGAATATTATGGTGTTTTGGTGTGGTGATATATGAAAGTGATTACTTAAATTATGAAAATTTGAATAGTATGGAATGTGTTTTACTTTGAAGATGAAGCAAAATAGAGTAGAAATATTTGAATTTATGTATTATATTTCTTGATTATATCTTTATGTGATACTAATTCAGTTATTATTGTCTTCATGAGTGCAATTGAGATGCAGGAGGTTGAAGACCAAGGGTGTGATTAAGGAGAGAAGGTTAGCTTCTTGACAGGACAAAGCACGATGTCCTCTCGATCACACACACGAACACTTAGATTTATGTAGATTGCATTTAGGAATGTAAAATTTAGTGTGTGTTTTTTGAATTATTTTCAAATTATATAACAATTAGTAAATTAAATAAATAATGAAATGAAGCATGATAAAGTAAAGGAATTAATTTTAATTATAAAAATTAACTATTGATTTTGGTTTTACCATGCTGCAAATCTAAGTGAGAATCCTACTTTCTTGAACTTGTGTTAAATTCTTGTGATAATAAAATTAAATAATAATTAATTGACATTTATTTAAATGTTAGATAAATACTTATTTTGAACTTAGCCTTGGGTGAGTATTTTTGAAAGGTTTTCCTTTGTGCAATGGTAATTGTGGATTATTTTTACATATCTATTATTTATGAATATGAAATGTAAAAACACAAAGTTATATATTTTAATTTCATTTTTAAAATCCATTTCAAGATTAGGGTAGGAAATGGAAAAGTGAAATATTATTAAAATGAAAAGAACTTCCCGAGAGAGGAAATGGTTCTTGAAATCATTCTTGAAAATAAGCTCTGCTATTTTTCTCTAATGGCTGCCAAGAAAATGTTTAATTTATCAAAATTAGCAGTTTAAAAAAGAATCTTTGGGAAATAGTAGGTAAGTGAAGAATTAGTGAAGCTACAGGAAAGGGGAGAAGAAGAAGAAGTTTCTCAGAAAACCAGTTGAAGAAGAGGCAAAGAGAAGAATTTTTCTAGAGAGCAACTACAACTGGAAGCGAAATATCCAAGTTTTCAATTCTCTTTTCATGAATCTTTTTTGAAAAGTGATAATACTATTGTTGGAATTTGAATACTAAGTGCTTGAAATTGTTTTCAAAAACTATGAAAATTGGGAAAATCTTCCATTCTTTTGTATGCATTGAAAGAAATTGCATAATTTCTTCATTTTTAGATTGGGGTTTCTCTTCTTTGCAAACTATAGTTCATGATTTTTCTTCTCAATGCTAAATCTTTATGCTGGGATTCTGTAAATATATATATATTTATATAAACCCATATAACTTTGTATATATAAATATATATTTTCATTTACCTTATACTTATTTGAAATTCGTGAGAACTTCAGAGTAGACTATTGAATTATTGGGAGGAAATTGAATTTTTTATAAGGCAGAAAACTATATATTAGGGATAAAACCCCAGTCCCAAACCATAGAGGAAGAGGTAGCATTGTGAGAGGGACATCACCCTCCATAGGCCAATGCCTATGGAGGAGGCGTTGCCCCCTCATAGGCAGTCCCTTCCCCTATGGGGAGGTGTCAACCTCTACTTACCATTTAAAACTATGATTTATGCAATCTTTTGTATATGCGTTGGAAATTCTATTAGTTGTTAATTTATGTATAAATTATATATATATATATATACACACACATAAATACATACATAGACATTTATATAACTTTGTTTTCTACAAAAAAATATTACCCACTATTATTGGTATTACATAGAAAACACAAATTGTGTACAAGAATATATATATATATATATATATATATATATATATATATATATATATATATATATATATATATATATATATATATATATATATATATATATATATATATATATATATTCATTATATGTCTACTATATATATATATATATGTATATAGTATAAATATATATATATATATATACATCATGCATAATAAATACATATACAAATTTGTACAGTGAGCTTTTATATTTAAAAGTTAAAAGTTAGAAAATATTTAGAATAAATTCACATAAATAGCTCTGTGTGTTGGCTCTCAAAATTGGAGGAAAAATACCTCTAGAGGTTTCCAATCTCTAGATACATTTCAAGGTAATCGACAAGGCCAAATGAATTGAACCTTCTAATCTTCAAGTGCTCCTAGACCTAGGTGGGTGTACCTATAACAATGAGGCAGAATTGACCTTTGTTTATCTCCTAGAGCAATTTACCCACACTAGCAAATATGAGTGGATAAATGAGTTTTAATTTGGTATAAATTGTATAAGCAATATCAAGGAAAAAATATAATATGTTCATATGAAAAACTAAATGAAATGAAATAATAGAATAACAGAGACTAGTGCCTTATTAGGTGTATGGAGTCAAATGAAAATCTGATATGAATAACTTCTTTCTGGCAGATACTCAAATTGTTTGGCATACAATTTTAAGTTTATATCTGGTATAAACATGCAGGAATGTGATTACTGAGTTCTTCTTAATGATCCAATATGAGATTCCCTAATTACTATGATTTATTTAAAGGATTTAATCTTTCCCTAAAAGACCCAATTAATCCAACCATACAGATACAACAAGTGTGCACTGATAAACTGAAAAATATCCTTGATATATCAGTTTAAACAATTAGAAAAAATCCACCTTAGAGACAACTTCAACAATACCTTAAATTATCACAACAAAAAATTGAAACTAGAAAGATGCCACCAAATCAAATGAATTCAATTGAAATCTCCATTATTTTTTACATGCATCATAGTCTCAAAAATATAAACATTCTGATCTACTGTATTTTTTTCTCTGTTGTGAAAAAATGAGTATTTATACATAATTCATTTGAAAAGTCACGTCCCTTCGTATTCAAATCTTGGGAAATTATTTTATTTGGGCTTTTTCCATGTTCATTAGACACTCGATGAGACATCTTTCTGCTCCCTCGACACTCCAAGTCTCTTCGACTGTCAAATGATTATATATCGCGATGTTGTCCTGCAATCCTACCGATGTTCTGAGTCTCCTCGAGAATTATTGCTTTGGTCCTAAATATGTCATCGTAACTCTCACTAATGAAGCCAATCGATGTGACCTTGGGGATTGCTAGTACTTTCCTTCAACTACTTGTATCTTGCTAAGAATCTTCCTTCAGCAATTCTGATCACCAAGACATTGTGGTTTTCTTGCCGATGGAACTTCATTCAACATGACTCTCTTAGTTATCTTTGATGATGCTAGTCTCATCGATGATCAAACATATCACCAAGTCCTTTACCAATGCAACACTCGTCACTATGACATAGGGGGTTGGCAAGAATCCCTAACTTCATCCTGATGAAAATGATGAAAAAATTCCTCAGCTTTATCGAAAAAACCAAACAAATGCTTCTAGGACATTACACTGACGGTTCAAGTTTGGCTGATGAATTTCATTATCAGTGAGACTATGAATTTTGCTAAGTCCCCCTACTAATGTAATTCTACTATAGTGATATGGTGTGTTGGCAAGACTTCCTTGAACTCACCCCAATGACATTATACTATCGACAGGATCCACTTTTATGGGAAACTTGTTGAGAATATTATAGATTCCTTTTTGGTGCTCCAAATTTGCACCACGATTGGTAAGACACAAATAAGCTCATTATTACTTACACTAATGAACACTTTTTTGCCGATAGGACCCCTATGTTGTTGAGACTTCAAACTACATCATGTTGATGTGTATTAACAAATGAAATAACATTGGTAAGGCTCTCTCGATATCTTGCATCATATTACATCGATATGGTTTACACATTGAAATACTCAAGGACAGGTGAATTCTATGGGACCAAATGTTAAAATATGGGAAAAAAATTTATGCAAAGAAGATTCATATGCTTATGGTATGAGAATTTTTTGGGAAGTAACAGGTATGTGCATCCATGAAATTTTCAAAATTTTATAGTTCTAACAGTGGCTCTATCTGGGGATGAATAATTTTGAGATCATTGCAAGGATCTAGATCTCTGGATGAGTAGACCAAACTCAAGGTGATGGATTAGTGAGCAGGATAGAATGAATGGAAATGGAGATGAACATGACCCTATAGTACTATACATGGAAAGATTTATTTAATGAAGGAATGTTAGGATTGTCCATGTACTAGCAATTCCTATTCCTTTTTTATTTCCTAAACTACTGTGCATGGAAAATGATTTTTATGAGGATTGTCAAGAGTTGTCCATACACTAGAAACCCTTAATCCTCTCTATTCCTTTTTTAAGAGAAGAAATGCTTCATAAATTTCCCATGTACAGGCAACTCCTATTCTTCACCAGTCATGTTTTGCAAATAATATGAATCTTCACCTTTCTTGTCAACAACAACAAAGGGTCCCAGCCACAGAGCCTCAAATTTCCCATTTTTTCCCTTCTCTTGACATCTTGCATTCCACATTACACACCAAATCATTTTCTTCAAATTTTCTATCCTTTTCCCTTTTATCAAATAAAAACTTCATTTGTGCCTGCAATTTCACATTCTTGTTTTGAGCTACTCTTCTTACTTCATCAAGCTCTGCCAGTTGTTCCATTCTTTCCTCCATTGGTTCTGGAATATCTATATCTTCCTGAAGGATGAATTTGTAAATTGGTAACAAATTTTGTAAAGGAATCCTAGTTTGTGTTCCTTACACCAATTCAAATGGGGATTTTCCAATTGCCCTTTTCACAGTTATCCTATCAACCCACACAACCAACCCCAATTTTGAATCCCAAGCCTTCTTATTCCCACATAGCATCCTCCTTATGATCTTCAAAAGACTTTTGTTGTTGGAATCTACTTGACCATTACCTTGCGGATGGTAAGGAGCTGCATAAGAAACATTGATACCATATTTACTACAAAATTCTTTAAACTCATCATATCTGAAACACATCCCATTATCTATAATCAATCTTAATGGTATACCAAATATGGTAATGATGTTATCCATTAAAAAATTGATTACAACCTTACTCATTTCTTGCTTGGTTGAGACTGCCTCTACCCATTTAGTGAAGTAATCAGTACCTACTGGTATCCACTTATGTCCTGCACTTGATTTCTCTTGTATCTCCCTATTAAAATCAATTCCCCACTAATCAAAAGAGGCTTCAACCTACAAAGGTCTGAGTGGTAAAGCTCTCTGATACTTCATTTTCCTCGAGAACTTCTAACATGCTTCACATTTTCTTACATATAAAAAAGAATCATTAAAGACTTTTGGCTAGTAATAACCCACCCTGAGAATCTTGTCTATAGTTGTCTTTGCAAAATAATGGCCTCCACAGACCCCTTCATGTATCTCTCTCAAAAAAATCTTGGCTTGTGACTCATCTGGACATAACAACATCTCATCCCTATTTTTCCAAAACAATTCACCTTCCATGAACACATATTTGGATGCTTGTAGCTTCAAGGTTCTTCTTTGATTATCACTTAATCCTTTAGGACACTTCATGTATCTGAGGTAATACATGATGTTTGTATACCAAGCAGTATTCTCAATACTTGCAATTGCATTTCCTTCATCTTCTACATTACAAATTTGATTTTCTTCAACATTTGTTTCTGCCATTAACTTGGCCAAACCCTGACCTCTTACTAATTTGGTGATTTGTATTTCCATATCTAATTCTTGAATTTTATTAATCCACCTACATCTCTTTCTGGTTACCTCTAACTATGTCAAAATATCTCTAATAGTTGCATGAGGGACATAAGCAATCACCTTAGCTCCAACAAGGTACTGTCTAAAAGATTTTATGGCTTTCACCAATGTAAATGCTTGTTTCTCCATTATATCATATTTCAATTCTAACCCCTGCAATGAATTTTTGAAAAATGACATAGGTTGCTCATGACCTTCCTCATTCTTTTGCAACATAACAATAGCTATAATATGCAATGAAACAAATGAAAATATTTGAAAAGGTTTTGCAAAATTTGGAGATTTAAGGACATTAGCCTCCTTGATAGCCCTTTTGATTGATATAAAAGATTCTAATGCTTTTGCAATCCATTCTACTTTTTGTCCTTTCCTCAACATCTTTGATATGGGCTTAACAATTTCAACAAAATTAGACACAAATCTCCTAACAAAATTGATCTGTCCAAAAAATGACTAGATGTCCTTGACAGTTTTAGGAATAGGAACTTTATATATGGCTTCAACCCTCTCAGGATCTATTCTAATTCCCTCCTTTGACACAATATGTCATAAGAGTTTACCTTCTGTGACTACAAAATGACATTTTTTAGGGTTCAGACTAATACCATATTCTAAAGCTTTAATAAATACCTTTTCCAGATGTTCTACATGATCTTAAGCCCTTTTTGAATAAGAAGTGAGGTCATCTTGATATACCACCATGATATCATTAACCAATTTTGCAAATGCTACGTCCATAGCTCTTTAAAAGGTTTCACCTACATTAGACCAAATGGCATTCTCACATAAACATATGTTCCCCATGGAGTTGTAAAAGCTATCTTGTACTACTCAGATTCTTTGAATTTGACTTGGTTGTAACCAGAGAACCCATCCATCATAGATAACAACTCACACCTAGTTACTTTATATATTACAACTTCCATATTAGGTAGAGGATAATTATCCTTGAGAGATGGAACATTTAGATTTATGAAGTCCACACATAATCTGATATCCTCATTCTTCTTCCTCATAGGAACCAGGTTCGAAACCCATGTTGAATGCTTGATTGGTTTGATAATACCCCCATCTCTAAGCTTTACCAATTCCTCCTACATTTTTGGTTCCAAAGTTGGGTTGATAGGTCTTTGTATTTGCCTAAATGGCTTTGCATCTAGCTTCAATGGGATTTCATGTTGAAACAAATCTTCCCTATATGCTTTGAGATCTTCATAAGACCATGCAAACACATGTTTATATTTTCTCAATAGTGCAATCAACATTCTTCAAATTTTTAGGCTTATTTTCTTTCCAATGTATACCTTTTTTGGTGCTAGTTCAGTCCCTAAATTGACCTCTTCAATATCCTCCCTCTTGACTAGTGTTTGCTTCATGAGGGACTGATCATTTCCATCATATAGCCTTTCCAATGCTATGAGCCCTTTGGGAAGCTTATTATTTTTAAGTTGTAAGATCTCTTTCCAAAATATTGTCTGCTTTCCATCTACTTCTTCAACAAAGGCATTGAAATCAACTTCTTGAGCTTCATATTGATCTATACAGTGAAGAAATTTCAAGAGTTCATCATCATCATTAAAAACCTACCAACTATATACATTGTCAGGCACAGCGGGTCTTGCTTTGAACTCAATTTGAGACACTCCAGCCAATGTGATGTCATCTCTTCTTAGTGCTACATTGGCTAAAAAGTCTTTCATTATGTTCTTTGACCTCTCAATCCATTCAATGGAGAAAGCATCAAACAATTCAATTCCCATACCACATTCCTATATTTCTTCAACCTTTTGTGTTTTGCTACATATTTTGATTTAACTTGAGAAACAACTAGCTCAAAATCCTCTAGAATAGCTAGCAACTTGATCTTATGTTTTACAGCCATATTCATTTCATGTTAACAAAGCTTCATATTCTGCTATATTGTTTGTACATTCAAATGCTAGAAAAAATGAATATTTAAAAGTAACTCCTTCAAGGGAAACAAACACTATTCCTACTTCGTTACCTTCTTGGCTACATGCTCCATCAAAGTATATTTTCCATACACCATCACAATTTTTTGCAACATGTTTATCAATTGGATCACCATTGACTAACTCTGGTTGGGCTAGTTCTATCTTAAAACTTCCAAGATCCATATCACAAAAGCAATTGACTTGATCTTGAGGTAAATAATCTACAATCAAGTTCATCCTTGGCTCCATGTAGAGATTAACTTCCTGGCCATTCATTGGAATTGTTGCATAAGACAAATCAAATTGGACATTTCCCCCAACCGCTGCCATCCACTATCTTGATAGAAGTATCCCAAACTGAGGAGGGGTATCAATTACTGTTATATCTATATTATAGGCCACCTGAGGATAAGTAGCTAGTTTGACTTCAACATCTTTCATAACACCTACTACTATAATAGGCCTGCTATCAATTGCATAACACTTCCCTTCATTAGTATCTACCCACATACCAAGTTGTTTCATAACTCCATGACATTGATTGCAACACCAGAGTCTATCATGCAATTCCTCAATAGTTTTTTGTTTATAAGTAGTGTGGTGAAAAAAGGTTCAACTTGTGGAACACTTACCAATACATCATTTAAGCACACTTCAGGAACAATCACTTTCTATTGTTAACTGTTTTAGTGACCATCTAATTTTCAGAACTCATACTTTTCTCATTTCCATTTGATATCAATTGAATTGCACTATCCCTATGCTCCTTAATTCTCATTATCTCGAGCAGTGGAATGAACATTTTTACCTGATATCCAGAGAAAGGTCGAATGAAGAACCCTCTACCTTAACTATCTTCTTTTGCTCTAATGTTTCCCCTTTGAATTCTTCCTTTTGGATAGGTTTCTTCTTTTCTTTGTATAACTCTATGTTCTCCTCTTTCTGAACAAGCTTTTGTTCATTCTTGTTAGGTTGCTTATTTTTTGTTCTCTTCAAAACTCTTGGTGTTACTTCTCTATCTTTCATGAATGCTCCCCTAGGAGCACCTTTCTTTTAATTCACTGTCCTATTTCTTAACCAATAATTACTCTTTGCTTGTTCAACTGCAACAATGGTTAACCTCTTTATTTCCTCTTCAGTGGGTCTCCTTATATCACATTGAGTAGGCACCTCAGCAGAGGATTGTTCTGCATAACCTTTTTTAGAATCGAAAAAAACTTGTTGCTCATCCATGTGGACATTGCACCTTTGACTTGAAACATCGTACTCACAACCTTCATCTTCTGAGGATGAATATTCCTCCTCAATAGGGTGAAAGGAATTTGAGGTCAAGTACACTATGTGATCTTCTCCACTGTTACCCACTAACATTCCTTCTTCCTGCATTTCTTGGGCTACAACACAGTGGTCTAGGGAATGTGGCCCATCACAAACTTCACACCAAAGATTATTATTGACCATATACGTCCCCTTCTTCCTTAATGGATTAGGTGTTTCTTTGTTCCTGGGTCTATCCATTATAGGTTTTCCATCCTTCCAATTTGTATTGTAAGGCATGTCATGTAACCAAAGCCTCTCATTTTTATACATGTTCTCCTATTTGTATTGATAATTATTGGCATGCTGAGGATCCCTAGGATTGTCTCTCTTATTGATCATCCCAACATCTTTCCTATTGTTTTCAATGGTCAATGCTATCTTTTGGGCTTCAACCAAATCTCTTGGAAACCTATTTCTTAGTTCATACCCTATTTTTGGATCAAATGCATTCAAAAAATACTCAATGCTACAGAGTCTGGCAACTTTGACCCAGGTGGTATCTTATTTTGTAATTTGCTAAATATTTGGTTAAAATCATAAATTGAATCATTCTATTTTTTTTGAATCCATACTATTTCATGTAAAGTAGCATCTGGTGCACATGGATTTCCATACTGTTCAAGAAAACAATCCTGAAATTCTTGAATAGAATCAACAGAGGTTGTTGGCAGGCTATTGAACCAATCCCTAGCTTCTTTGGTAAGCGACATCATGAACAACCTCATATGTAAATCTTCATATGATATATCCAAGACTTGGACAAAAGCATTAAAATTACTCAAATGATCTTCAACAATAATTGCACTACTCCTTATAAACTTAGGAACAAGACTTATCCAATTGCTATCCATAGGGTAAGGGTATAATTGAAACCCTGTCAAATCAAATTGTCTGATCATTATTGTATATTGTTGAGGGGGAGGATTATGCACATCCTAATATTGGTACATTCGATTAGTGTATTGTGTATGAAGATATTGCACATATTGTTGACCATGAGGTGGTTGTACATTTGTATGTTGTGATGCAATATATGATGGATGGTTTGGTTGCTTGTATTGATCTCTCATATGATTATAAGGAGCCTTTGATGGGTCTGAAGGCCTTGTATTCTTATTTCCCTGCCTATGAGGTGGTATATACTTTGAAAAACTAGCTATCTGAGCATCAATTTGGGATTTCTGTAATTTGAAGTCTTGGATTGCTTTTGCTCTTTCTACTTCTTGTTTATGAAACTCAAACTATGCTTCTATTTCTTCACCAGTTGAGAACTCATAATTTTCTTAAGGAATTACATGATCAATAGGCTCACTTTGATTACCCTCCATTCATTGACCATATTCGTGTTGATATCTGATTCATTCAGCTTCGAGTTTAGCATCAAAATCTTCCTATTTCTAAGGATTATAAAAAGGATTTCTTTGTTCTTCAGGGGTACAAGGTTCCACACTTGAATTATCTCTCCGTGTATCATAATGGTCATATGTCTCATATTGTGGTCTTGATGCTTTTTCTTTATTCTTTATGCACATGTCCTCATTTATCTTCGTACCCTTATCAACCTTATCATCCTTATGTGTCCACTAGGACCTACAACATGACCTCCTTTGTATTGGGATCTTCTACCATTCATGTTGAATTGATGCAATGATTTTTTCAGAGTCACCACTCACTTTGTGAAAAGTGAGAAAAATGAAACTATTCTTGATTTTATCCCCCAATGGAATCACATTTTCAGAAACTTCTCAAATTATGAATTTTTCTTCAATGACTCTATATGATGATATTCAACTAGATATCCTACAATAAGTCCCCAACAGAGTCACCAATTTGTTGGCTCTCAAAAATGCAGGAAAAATACCTCTAGAGGTTGCAAATCTCTAGATATGTTTCAGGGTAACAGACAAGGCCAAATGAATTGAACCTTCTACTCTTCAGGTGCTACTAGACCTAGGCCAATGTACCTATAACAATGAGGTAGACTTCACCTTTGTTTATCTCCTAAAGCAATTTACCCACACTGGAAAATAGGATAAATGATTTTTAATTTGGTATAAATTATATAAGCAATATCAAGGAAAAATTCTAATATGTTCATATGAAAAACTGAATGAAACTAAATAGTGGAATAATAGAGACTAGTGCCTTATTGGGTGTACAAAGTCAAATGAAAATCTGATATGAGTAACTTCTTTCATGTAGATACTCAAATTGTTTGGCATACAATTTTAAGTTTATAACTGGTATAAACATGCAAGAATGTGACTAATGAGTTCTTCTTAATGATCCAATATGAGATTCCCTAATTACTATGATTGATTTAAAGGATTTAATCTTTCCTTGAAAGATCCAATTAATCCAACCATATAGATACAACAAGTGTGCACTGATAAACTAAAAAATATCCTTGATATATGAGTTTAAACAATTAGAAAACATCAACCTTGGAGACAACTTCAACAATACTTTAAATTAACACAACAAACAAATGAAACCAGAAAAATGCCACCAAATCAAATGAATTCAATTGAAATCTCCATTGTTTTTTATATGCATCATAGTCTCAAAAATATAAACATTTTGATCTGTTTTATTTTTTTCCCTGTTGTCAAAAAATGAGTATTTATACATCAGTCATTTGAAAAGTCACATCCCTTCGTATTCAAATCTCGGGAAACTATTTTATTCAGGCTTTTTACATGTTCATTAGACACCCGCTGAGACATCTTTTCGCTCCCCTAACACTCCAAGTCTCTTCAACTATCAATAGATTATGTATTGCAATATTGTGTTGCAGTCCTACCGATGTTCCAAGTCTCCCTAAGAATTATTGCTTTGGTCCTGAAAATGTCACTGTAACTCTCACCGATGAAGCCTATTGCTATGACATTGGGGATCGTCGGGACTTTCCTTCGACTACTTGTATCTTTTTGAGAATCTTCCTTCGACAATTCTGATCGCCGAGACATTGTGGTTTTCATGTCGATGGAAATTAATTCGGCATGATTCTCTTAGTTCTCTTTGATGATGCCAGTCTCGCTGATGATCAAACATATCACCAAGTCCTTTACCAATGGAACACTTGTCACTATGACATAGGGGGTCGACAAGACTCGTTGACTTCATCCCAATGGAAATGATGAAAAACTTCCTCAACTTTATTGGAAAAACCAAACAAATGCTTCTGGGACATTAAACACACAGTTCAAGTTTGGTTGATGAATTTCGTTATCGGTGAGACTATGAATTTCGCTAAGTCCTCCTACTGATGTAATTCCGCTATAGCGATATGGTGGGGGAAAGACTTCCTCAAACTCACCTCGATGACATTATACTACCGAGAGGACCCACTTTTCTGGGAAACTTGTTGAGAATATTATAGATTCCTTTTTGGTGCTTTGAAATTGCACCACGATCGGTAAGACACAAATAAGCTCGTTATGACTTACACCGATGACTATTGTTTTGTCGATAGGACCCCTGTGTCACTGAGACTGCAAACTACATCATGCCAATGTGTATTACCAAATGAAATAACATTGGTAAGTCTCTCCTGATGTCTTTTTGATAGACTGCAAAAAGACATATCTGAGTATAAAATGCTTTATGGATCGATGAGACCTGTATCATATTACGCCGATATGGTTTACACATTGAAATACTCAAGGACAAGTGAATTCTTTGGGACCAAATGCTAAAATATGGAAAATTTGTTATGCAAAGCAGATTCATGTCCTTATGGTATGGGCATTTTTTGGGAACTAACGGGTATGTGCAGCCATGAAATTTTCAAAATTTTACAGTTCTAACATTGTGTACACTAGAAAATTTGTATTCATATACAAATCTGGTTATCTACATTGCTTTTTTTTTTTTTTTCTAAAACTGTTTATATTTCTGAATATCGATGCACTGTATGAATCACCATACATCATCTTTGAACTTAGTGAAATACACATAAGGCTATATTAAGAGCTAAAGATGAATCTTTATAGAAAATGTATTCTATAGAAAACACCTTTAAAACTAGTGAATTTTTTGAAAAGAGTAGGTTTCTTTTTCTAAATCTATCAAGAATATTTACTTTGATCAAGCTATTTTAGAAAATAGAACTTGGATTGATTTAAAATTGCATAGTAACTTTCAATAGAAATTGTATAGAAAAACCTCTCTTTTTAAGTGTGTTTGAAAAGTTATTTTGGTAATCTTTGTGTGAGCATTGGAAAATGATGGAATTTCTTTGGAATTAGAAATATGTGATTCTCATGTTAGGAATGCATATAGGCATTAGGCTTGCATCAAGATTTCCCTCCTACATTGTTGTTTCACGTTGCTAGGCTCCTCATGTAGGTTGGGGATTTCTTTGAGTTAGGAAGGAACTCGGGGAAGTCTTGTACTTTGTGGTTGGGAAGAAAAAGCTCTTTAATCACACTCTTGGCCCAAGCTTGCAAGAAGACTAGTGGTGTCACAACAGTTGAGGTTCAGAGGTTCACATGCTATAAATGTATTCATGTATTATTTTTGAAAGGCTTGTAAAGCCTACTTATAAATGTAACTCTTTTTGACAATCATTATTGTAACATTGAAATAGATGTATTGGAATGGAAGAATTTAATGTAACATTGAAACAAATGTATTATTTAAAATTTAATGAATGATTTTTATGGAAACTCATTGATATGTGAATGAAATTTACACAAGTATTAGTGCAATATCTTTGTTATTGAAGAAATTTAGTATTTTTGCATACATGAAATGAAATTTATTACTAATTTTTCTTTGTGAGCACTTATGGAAGATCTTGATCTATGCATCATTTACTTTTATTATACATGAAATGTAGTGAATTGTGGCAAATTATGTGGTTATATGAACATCATCTCTTGACTGTTACATAATTTGAATTTTGAGGACCTAATATGAATGCATAAGTTACATTGCAACATTAAATCAAAGAAAAATAGACCAAACATCATGACAAAAAGTCCTAAAAGACCATGAAAATGTCAATGATCCATTTTTCTATGGTACAATTATTAAAGAATAAAATTTTAATATCTACTGGTTCACCCCCCTCTCAGGAGATTGTGGTGTTCTAACAATCATTCTTGTCAACCTACAAAAACTAAGTTGCACAATCCACTTTCAACATTCTAAAAATTTTGCAAGTGGAAAATAGAATCTTAGGTCCAACACTAGAGGACCCCAAAATTTAATCAAGAGGCTCTTTCAAAGAGACATTTTCCATTGGTTGAATGAGTCCTTGTAGTAACATCAAAACCAAATTTTCTAAGTAGGTTTGTTGTCCTCTACACTTCCTATATCCCAAAGATTAATCATTCTAAATTATTTCCAATCCATTCTAATCCCCAATTAGATGTAGATTTAGGTCTGATTGGCTCACCATTAGGGTTGAAAGTAAATCTTTTCACCTTTTGATTAACATTCTAGTGAAATTTAGTAAAAGGCCACCATTTGCATCCTAGGTTCTTTACACTTAGGAACTAGGATCCCTTTTTCTACATTTCATTTTGCTAAACCTAACTTAGGACATCATAAATTTCTGATTTGTTAGTCTTTTAAACTCTAGATCTAGGTTTTTCCTTGCATTGCTTTGCATTTCTCATTTATTGTTTCATCTTTCCATCATAAATTTTATACCACCTATTGCAGTATAGATTACAATAGGGCCATATTTAGGTCAGATTTACATTTAATTTGATTTCATTAAGTGGTTACAAATCTAAAATTGTTCATTGCATTTAAATTACATCTTTCATTTTAGCTTAAAAGTAAGTAAAAAAATTTGCATAGTTTTGTTTCAAATTTGCACCAAACCATCACTTTCAAAAATTTTCATCTTAAAAGCAGTTAAGTATTGCATATTAGATCTGAAAATTGAATTCAAAATTGTCCTTTAGTGTTGCATATTTGTATTAGTCACATTGTTTTAAATTGGAAAATATTGTATTGTTTGATTTTTGAATTACATCAAAATCATCATCTTTTAGGTTGTGGGATCTTAAAATCAGTCAATTATTGCATTTAGATCTAAATTTTACATTAAGAAATTGTCAAAACATTTCCACCTTTGTTTCACACATATTGCATTACCTTATCCTAAATTGAGAAAACTTTGGAAAAACAATCATTGATTAACCTATTTCAATCAAAGAAAGAAACATCAAACAACAAGATTAAAAAATAATTTTTCAGTTTTTAGAACCCTATACAAAGACCCATTTGGCCTTGGGAAGCCCTGCCATTATACAGGTGTCTCATACATCTTTTGCACAACCTTTCATTTTTGTATTATCAATCCATTTCTGCCTACAATTGTCATATTTGAAATTGTGAATAAAATAAGTTATTGCATATGCAAGAAAGGTGTCATTTTGCTTGATTTGTTATAAATTTGGAAAAATATTGTCTTTTAGTATTGAAAATCATCAAATTTTCTAGAAAATTTCTTATATTTTCTAAAGCATTGCACAATTTGGTTGGATTAGCTTTCATTTTTGTAACTCAAAAACTTAGGTTATTACAACAAATTGTAAAATTCATAAGAAAAGTATAGGAATGTTTATTTTTGAAGCATATGGTTTTCATAGGGTATCACATGGCTTGTATAATTTTATTCTCCCTAAGTTTATGAGCATGATCGAAGGAAAACAAATGAAACCATTGAAAAGAATGTTATTTACCCTCCTAATATATCTTTCATTTGTGAGGATGTTTTGATACATGAGGATGCAATCATTGGCAATCATGACAATCATAGTTGTACTTCTCTCAATACCTCTCATATTTGTGATGAAGGTATATTGGTGTTAGAAGATACAATCCATGAGTGTCATGATAATCTTTTTTTTCTCTCTCCCCTACCTATCCTACTTGGGAAGATATTTTGTGCATAAATATGAGAACATGGCTTTCTTAGATGAACATGTTAAGGTCACCTTAGATTCCCCCTCAATAAAATATCATGAAAAAGAATTCAAATCCATTGAGATTATGAATGCACAATAGGCCACTAGATCTCCCTTGATTATTATACCTCTTAAAAATCCTTTTAGACCTCCTAATATTTCTCAAATTATTGCACCTCTTAAGTTACCACCTAATCCATCTCTTATTATAGGACCTCCTAAACCTCATGGCCATATCCTATGTTTTGCAAAACAACTTACTAGTAATCATGTGTTGTAGCAACAAAATTATCATACAATATCTCACACATATAACACTAGAAAAACTAAGCAACCACGAAAAACTCCAACATCCATTCCATTTACTCAACCATATCTCCCACATACACCTAACATCTTGTGGAATAGTGGTTAATAATTTGATCTTATTGAGTAACTTCGTAACACTCTTGCTAAGATTTATCTTTGGGATTTGATCCAATCATCACCAACTTACCATAGTATGCTTCAAAATTCCTTACAAAAAGTTGGCATCCCTCCTAGTGCACAACAAAATTATGTGGCAGCTTTGATCGAGAATATGAATTCACCTAATTCACACATTGTCTTTCATCAAAGTGAATTACCTCATTTGGAAACATAGAAAACAAATGATTTGTTGATGATAGTGGCTACCATTAACAAGTAATTGATTAAGAATACTCTCATTGATAATGGCTTGGCCCTCAATATTTGTAGTGTAAATATTTTAGATAAAATAGGAGTAGACAAGACTAAAATTCAATGAGACTCTTTGTCTATTCATGGTTTTGATAATATGGGAAAGTTGCAATCAATTGGTGTGGTAAAATTTCCCGTAAAGGCTGGTAAGGTTATGTTACAAACTCCTATCCACGTCATGCCTCATGATATTTCATATAATCTTGTCTTGGGTAGACCATGGATCCATGAAATGAATGTAGTTCCTTCAATGTTACATCACCTGCTGAAATAAACTTACACCAACAAGGTTTAAATGATAAAATTTGATCCAAAACCTAAGAATTTTTTACAAACAAAAATAGGAATGAATAATTCTCTTAAAACATTGACACAAACTACAAAAGTGCAACCTTTACAATTTGAGGATAAGGATAAGTGTCTTTCATAGGTGAATATGTTGTTAGATGATGATTGGGGTTCATTATATTTTACACCTACATTCATGGGAGAATACAATATTACACACAAATATGAAGATAAAAAGCAACAATGGTATCAACACAATCTATCATTTATTCATAAAAAGCATCTACTTCCATAATTTTTGGTAAAAGAGGAAAATATGAGTTATACATCCACTTATGATGAAAATGATCATGAAAAGACACCTACTTCGAATGAAATGGAAAAATTTTATGGAAGAGGTTATGAGCATTGGAAATGATTTGGATATAATGAAAAAGGGTGTGGGATAAGAGAACAAGGTATATGTGTCCTTATAGAGCCTAACAGACAAGAAAGAACAAGAGTTCTTAGTTATTGTACTTCAATTAGAAAATAAAATTATTTGTTGCTCCTTGCCATGTGGTAGTTGTAGTATCATAACATATTCACTACCATGCCTACCATTGGGCTCACCTTTTTACCTACACTTGGGGGGAAAGGGGTTAGGTAGCCTTGTCTTCTATGTATTTCTTATTGATAGCCCTATCCATCTCCTTAAAACTTTAGTGTAGCAAGTACACTAACATTTAAGGGGTGGCATATAATCCCTTGATCATTGTTTTCATGAAAAAAAAGTCTTTTCTTAGTGATGATAGCATACATCTCATAGGAAGTGTGACCTTTTCAACCAAAGTTTCATATTCCTAATTTATGTGACATGTATTCTTTGTGGTAATGTTAGATTTGATGTCCCATAAGAGTGTGACCTCTCTTGGCATGTGATCTTTCTCTTGGTGGTAATATTATGGCTAGTATTTCCTTTAAGGTGTGATATTCTATTCGTGAACTAGTCCACTCTTCGTGGTGATGTCATGTGTGATGCTCCCTAAGGTGTGGCCTTTCATGAATTAAGAAAATCCCCTTTGATTATTGTTAATAAACTTAACTTTTTGACCTTATCACAATATCATATATGCACCCCTTGAGGTGCATTTTATTTGCACCCCATGAGGTGAGTTTTTTTTCCATTGTAGTGCCTCACATGCTATTTCCATGATAGGCTAAAAATTGATCTTTTATATGATGAGACATTATGATACATTATATGATGTTGGACTTATTGTTATTATGATACCATTGATGACACTTCCAGTACTTGAGATTTCATGCACATGATATGATTAGTATATGGTTTTATTCAAGTGACTTTGGAGATCTATTTTGATTATGAGGACTAACTCTATCTTGAGCACTATGTGATTATCTTATCATGAGTGTAATGTGATTATATTGTGACTAATCTTATCCTGATTACTATGTATTTGATTGTATATGAGTTGATTCGATTATTGGGTGTTGTTCTTATTGATGTGATTGAGTGGAAGGGATAGTGTTGTATCACTCACTTGTGAGCACTTGCGACACTACAATTCCCTTTCATAGTGTATTTGTTTACATGTATATGCATGACCATTTTGTGTGTTGTAGGTTGCATGTACCAGGCATCGACTCCACCTGAATTGGAAGGTATGAGTGTTCCTTTAACCCAATGGATTAGTTGATCGGAAATAAAATTTGATCCCCTACCCTAGCCATCATCCTCAAAGAGCATGAGTATCCAATTTGGCACCCTCTTAGTTTTGTCATTTTTATCAGTATTGTCAGTTTGGTTAGTTAGTGTTGCTTGAGGTTTTTCTTTTCAACCTTAGATAGTGATCAGGTAATTATTTGGGCATTTGATTCTATTTAATTTAAATTGTTTGATAAATTTCAATTGGAGGTCTTATGGGTATGTGCAGGATCATCATGGAAAAAGTAGGCCCTTAAGTGGCAAAAACTTTAGAAAAATCAGAGTTAGGCAACTTGAAGTAAAAATTTGAATAAGTTATCTATATTATTTCAAAAATATATAAGAGAATCTATAGGAAATTTAATATAGTTTTTAAACTACTAGGTTTATTTAAAAATAAATAAAAATTATTTGGTGAAAATTTGAAATTTCAATGTAGTAGTACTTAAATTTAAGGGAAAAAATAAGAAGTAGGTGTCTGTCTAACCACCTTAACCACAATAAAATGATAATATTTTTTTATAATATTTTAGAAATAAGTAGAGGACTCATGTGTGAATGTGATGCATATTTTTTGTAATTTTTTCTAAGTAAATAATTAATTATGAATTTTTATTACAAATTTTTAAAAATATAAAAACTCATATGTTTGACCACCTTATCTTGGTCAAAACTTTATGAAATTCAATTTTTATTTTTTTAATCCTATAGTATGTGAAGCATAGAAAGTGATGCATGTTTTGGATTCAAAAATGTGATAATGTTTGAAAGCTATAGATGTTTTTCAATCAGCCTATCAATCAACACTTTAGTCATAATTCAAATAGAAAATGAATAATAATTATTTATTAAATTCAAAGTAAAGCATAATTTATATTGGTGGAAAGCTTAGAATCTTCTTTAAAAACCCTTTTCATTTCATCAATTTTGAGTAAAAAAAAAGTTATCAGCCACATACCCTACAAATACCCATCATATTGCCACTTTTTCGCCCATCATGATCCTGCACATACCCTTATGCATTAAAACGAATTGTTAAGTAAAAGGTATACTAAATGATAAATATATATATATATATATATATATATATATAAATACATAATCATAGTTAATAATAAAATGAATAAATAATAATAATAAGGTAAATAAATAAAATATTATATGGTCAGGTTACTTAATTAATTATGATGTGTAAGTGAAAGTTGGGTAAATGGTTTTACCTATCTATGTAAAATTGAATATTTATCATATTATATTGTTATGATTTTTAAATGAAAAGATTTTAATTAATTTAAAATTAACCATTGTGTTGTGTCAGGAAGGTTAATTTAATAAATCAAAAAGCTAACTATAATTTGTTATAGAGTTGGTTGGTCTTCCTATACAATGAACAACCTTCTTCTTCCTGTAGATATTTTTCTTTTCAGGGATTTCATATTGTTCTTTTGGGGGGGGGGGAACTTGTGTGTACAAAAATAATTCATATATTGTTGATTTTGTTGGGAATTGGGGTTTTGGAAATTCAGATTGTGGAATTTAAGAAGTTGAAACTGTAGTAAAAGTTTGAGCTCAACATCAATTCCATCTCTGCCAAGCATTGGATAAAGGTTGGATTTTAAACTTTTGTTTACATTGTTTCTCCGAGTGTGTGATCAATGTGATTGATTTCTCTCTCTATCTTATGAAAATGAATGTTTTATTTTCTTATCCTACCTGGAAATGAGCTATTTATTTATTTGTTCCTAAATAAAAATAATAATTGATATATGCATTTGTATACCCTAAGTAATACAAATATCTATATATAAATCATTTAGCAATGAAATGGCCAAACCCTATCATGGGCGCCACATTTATATTGCTATTATTGATGCATTTATTTCATATGTGACTTTCGTTTTGTATTTTCTCTTGGACTGTATGCTCATTCTTAGTGCCGCCCCTCTATCTCCTTCACCACGTGCCCATTTTCACATATTCTGCAATCATTGCATTCCATAATATGACATCGATTTTGACCTGCCAATTACATTTCTTGAGAGTTTCATAAGCCCTTTCAACATATACTTGGTGCACATCTAGCTATCATTTATTTCCTTAAGATGACATCTCTTTGAGGTTGTCTGTCAAACAGTTCACTGCCAGTCTATACACCATGCTTGGCACCTAGCCCAACCATGGCTAGGCAGGTCGGGTGCCCTCTCCTCTTCTACGAGCTTGTTGCCAATGCAACATATGCTAGGTTTTAGCTTATTCACTTTATATTTGATATTGTATTATGATTTCATTTTGATATTTTGATATAATTGTTTTTGGCAGCGTTTAAAAGTGCCTACAAAATAGAAAGTATTGATCAGTTCTCATAATTTTAAGCTTCTGCAAAGAAAACCAGATGTGCCAAATCAATAACCATATGCACTAAAAGATCACACAGATGAGCGAATAGAAATATTGTATGTGCTAGAAAAACTACTTTCTACACTAAAACAACCACTAAATGCACTAAAAGAACCCCTTGTATGCACTAAAAGATGATCCTGATGTGCTAAAATATGAGATAGATGTGCTAAAATAGGGCCTAGATGCGTTGAATGGTGTTTCGTATGTGCTAAAAGAAACCACAGGTGCGCTACATAAAATTTCACATCCAAATCTGTAAACAAACTTTCTAGAAAACATCAATAAAAATGGGGCTAGGCCCCATGGTGGGCTCCAATTTTATGTGTGTAAAAATATGTGAATGAGTAATAAAACCACACAATCAATGAAATATTACATTAGAGAATTCAAATAACAAATCTAATCGAATTGAAATAGATAAACTCTCAAAAATAATTTGATTGTTCTCTATCCTCAAGGATTTTCTCAAGTCATTATGGTTGATGATCCTAGTTTATGGTCTAATTTTGGGCAGAATTTATGATTTGTTTGTTGAAGTTATCATGGACCTTGATGTTAAGTGTTATACTTTTATGATATTTCCTCATAACTATAGACATTGGGCCTAATCTTATTTTTGCAAATCTTTAATGACATTGGCATGTTATATGGACTATCTATATTAATGAACTACATGTGATTAATGAATTTTATTGAAGGTAGTTATAGTTATGAAATTATTGTGCATGCTAACATTTCCATGCAAATATAATTTGAAGATGCTAAATTGAGAAAGGCACTGCCAACTGGGCATGCACCATAACATCTAGCAAGGGAATCAGTCAAAGGTCAAAGGAGGTCGACGGTAGGATATTCCCCATGGAAATTGAATGTAACTCCCTTGTAGTGGACTTTAATGTTATTGAGCAGGTATTGGCATTACTACTGTGCTAAATCTGTGGACATGTCTGACCAGATTCCATGCGCAAGTGTAACTGCCTCTCTATTTTCTCTGCTTTCCCTAAATTGGCATCCTCCCAGTTCATGGACTTGACTGCCTTGCTTAGTTGGTAGTATAAATAAGGATCAAATGCTCTTTTTCATAAGGTTACATGATCTAATATTGTACTTGCATTCTTAGTTTTTAGTGACATAGTTACACTGCTCTTTTGTACTCATTTTTCCTGATGAATAAAATGAAGTTCTAAGTTTAAGAATCTAAGTTTTTGTTAGTAGTAGAGGATACTCATCCAAAGGGGCCCACTTGTTGAGAATTCCATCCTTAGCTTAGTTTAGCCTTGTTGTTACTTTATGTTTAGTAATTAGTTAAGAAAATGGCGTTGACTATTCCTACAACCACTAGAATTCCATTTTGTGACTATTCCTATAGCCAAAGAGACAAAGTAGTTTTTTGTTTGTTGTCAGATTTTCATTTTTGTCATACATTTCAAGCTTAGTATAATTGTTGGTTGATGTTCAACATTTATGTTATTCCTTTCCAAACAATTTACTTTTAGCATTGCATCTTTCTCAGTTGTAGAATGAAAATGGCTACTTTGGGTTCCTAGTGTGTTGACCCATTTCAAGTTCATGCCCCTGGGTTGACAAGTTAAATGCACCTTCATGATGATTGAATGGTTATTTAGTTTATATGTCCAATCTCAGAATCACAGCTATAAGAGCTTATTTGTTAAATCATTGTAGGAGGCCAACACTTTTGGTGTTGTTGCCAAGGATGGTGTCAAACTAGGAAGTTCTTTGGAGTCATTGGTAGTTTTTCTTGTTGTAGTATTTCTAAAAGTAACTCTTAGTATACCCTCATTTAGGAAGTAATGACCCCCCTTATTCTTTACCAATTCTTTGTGTGAGTTAATACTGCATGCATAGATGAAGGAGAAGGGATGCTTGTGGGAGATTCCTTTCTTATAATCCTAATCCATTCTATCTAGTTGAATATCAAAACCTTCCAAGATAAGAAGAAGAAGAAGATCTACACCCCTTTGTTGATGCATTTCCTAATCTGACTAGCTCTGAAGCTTCGTCTGAAGAAATAAATCAACTTGACAACCCCTTTGGTTTGGAACTACATCAAGTAGGCATGGGTGATGCAAATAGGAACAAACCTAACAAACCAAAATTTCCTTTCCCCATTGCCCATTAGAATGAAGTTGAAAACATCAAAAATATCCCTACTTCAGCACTCCCCAAGTTTTATGGACTTGTCACAAAAGATCCTGATACCTTCTTGTTTAAGTTTGACATACTCTGCAAGAGTTATGCCTATACCACCAATGTCCATAGGCTTAACCTATTTCCTACCACTCTGAAAGAAGTTGCACTAAGATGGTTCATGAGCCTAGGCAGAGATACTGTGGAAACCTGAGGGGACATGAAGACAAAATTCCTTGAGAAATACAAGGATTAATGCAGGGGTAGTGACATGAGAGGAGGTGACATTTTTAGGATGAAACAAAAGGAATATGAGAGCCTAGAGGATTATATTGCAAGGTTTCTATTTTCCTACAAAAATATCCACACCATACACTTAATGAAAACTCACAAAAGTTGTTTTTCCTGAGAGGAATCAATCATAGTTGTATTGATGCCTTGGACCTAGTGGGAGGAGGAGATATCTCCCAAGTTCCTTGGGAGGATATCAAGAAAATATGCTAGAACTACTCTAGGAAATCCTCAAAGAAAGGGAGAGCTTACCAATCCTCTATGAGTAATTCATCTACCAGTGGAGTCTCAAGAATGAAGATTACTCATTTGCTGGTAGATTTTAAGCAAGACATTATAAACAATCTAGCTACTTAGCTAGATACACTTTAGGCGAAAAAGAAGCAAGAGGAGGAAGAGGCAATGTTGGCAGAGTATTTCCCCCATTGCAGATAGAAGATGGACTACAAATGTCAGATGGTAGCTAATACTGAAGGCAAGTAGAAAACACCCAAGTTCAAGCCAATTTAGATTTAAGAAGATCAATTCTACTATGTTGCACAAAGGAGGCATTGGGCTCCAAGATAAGGTATGCCACCAAATCCACTTTCTTATGCTGGGCAATATTTCAATTCCTATTCAAATGGTAACCAATGACAACCCCCATATCCATCCAACTATGGAGGATATACATCACAGCCTTGGGAAACCCTCCAAATGCTTGGCCTAGTCCTCAAAACTCTCCACCCTTGTGGAAACAACCTTAGGGGAATTGGCAGCAATTTCAAGGGAATTGACAACCACCTCGAGGAAATTGGGAACAAACAAATCAATGGAGGAGAGGACAACAATGTCACCCAAACAACTAGTTACATGCAACCACCTTCTCAACCCCAACAACCTGCTATAATGCTTGCACCTACTAATTCAAGCTCAAATGCACCTAAATCTACTCAACTACTAGCTCAACCCACACCCAATCCAAATAAAAAACCACAACAACAGCTTGTATACTATGTTGATTCAAATCAATTCCCTGCATATGTTTTGAGTGTAAGTGGCATCCACTTGCATTTAGGAACTACTTTACCAACCCCTTCCAAGCGCATTATCACTGAGCTTACTTTGGAAGAGGAAGAGGAACCTCTAAATGATCCCATTCAACCAAGTGCACGTAAAGATCCTGAACCTGTCCAAGTCAAGAAGACTAAAAAAGAACCACCATTTCCTCAAAGATTGGAAGTTTCCAAGAAGAAGGAAGAAAAGGAGGATACAACCTTTGATATATTGGATCAATTGAAGCGTAGATGTGTCTAGATACATCTATTTCAGGCCATAAAGGATGTCCCAATCTATGGCAAGGCAATCAAAGAAGCATGCATCAAGAATCTAGGAAGGAAGAAGAAATACCCCACTTTGGTTCAAGTGGAAAAACAACTAGCTGACATCATGCTTGGAAAAAGTCACTATCCCTATGTATAATGATCCAAGTAGTCCTGTGGTAGTAGTTGTTATAAATGGTATAGTGGAGGACCTTATTGTAATTCTAGACTCCTGGGAATACCCAGTAGACTTCATGATTCTCTTACCTAAAGCTACACTAGGAAAGTATCCCATTATTCTTGGAAGGCCATGGTTAACAAATATAGATGCATATATTATATGTCAGCCAGGTGACATGACCATTTTTGATGGGAAGAGTACCAAAAAGTTTGTTCTTTATCCTCCTGCTCAACCATCCCATAATGAGGATAATTTTGTGTGGCCACATGTTGGTGAAGAGGTCGAGGAAGTTAATTTTGTGGCACAACCTATGATGTTAGGAAGAAGTTCCTTCATGCAAATTCAAGACGAATATGAAGTATTGGTTAACATCATTTAGAACCATTGTGAAGTGGAGGAAGCATCATCTTCTCATTCTGCTACTCCAGTCAAGACACTTCTATCTACTCTTCTCGCAGCCACTATTCCTGCAAATGTTCTTCTTGCAACCACTTTTCCTGTAGAAAAAATTCCTACAACAACACGTATGTCCCATACATTTCTACTATATGAAATCAAAATACCATGTGTTAATGAAGCAACTATTGAAGAGTCAACTACACAAGTACAGGTGTTAGAAGGAAAGTATCTAAATGTTAACAACAAACTGAGTAAAGAACAACAATTGTTATTGAAAACTTATTGAGGACCCATCAACATGCATTTGCATGGGACTATCATGAGATGAAGGGATTGGATCCTAAGACTTGCACTCATAGAATTTTCATCACATATGATTGCATCCCAATGAGGTAGCCACAAAGAAGAATTAACCCTGCACTAAGAGAGATTGTCAAAGGAGAACTACAAAAATTGCTAGATGCAGGATTTATCTACCCTATTTTAGATAGCTAGTGGGTGTCTCCATTAGCAATTGTGCCTAAAAAAGGATGGAAATGGAGAGTTTGTGTTGATTAATGGGAACTCAATGCTGCCACCAAAAAGGAACATTTTCCCTTACCTTTGATAGATCAATTTTTGGACTCACTTGCAGGAAAGCAATACTTTTCATTTCTAGATGGATTCAACAGCTACAACCAGATCCAAATTGCATCAGAGGACCAGGAGAAGACCACCTTTACTTATCCCTAGGGGACCTATGCCTAATTGGTACTCCCATTTGGCTTATGCACTTGCAACTTTTTAGAGGGAAGTAATTAGCATATTTTTAAGCATTTCTCATGATTGCATGGAAATTTATATGGATGATTTCACCACCTATGGTGTTGATTTCAATGAAGCATTGGGGAATCTCCAGAAAGTTCTATAGAAATGTGAAGATCATAATCTATTTTTAAATAGTGAAAAGTGCTTGATGATGATGTAGGAAGGTGTAGTTCTTGGACACTACATTTCCCACAAAGGAATTCAAGTAGATCCTGCAAAGATTGAGGTGATCACAAATCTGCCCACGCCTACAAAATAGAATGATATTAGGAGTTTCTTGGGCCATGCAAGCTATTATATGTGGTTCATCAATGATTTTAGAAAAATAGCAGCACCATTGTATACTCTTCTCACCAAAGATACTGAATTCTAGTGGACTGATGATTGTGACAAGACATTTTCTGATCTGAAGGTAGCCTTGATTCATGCTCCTGTACTCATAGGGCCTAATTGGTTTATGTGAAAATCACAATAATGTGCATCATTCCACCATGAATATTTAACTCTTGGTTCCCAATCTTGTGCCTCTAGTAATGCTATAACCTTGGCTACAAGAATATCTTTTAATGTTGATTTGAGTGACTATCCCAAAGGTGTAAATCTTCTTCAATTTCATGATGTTCGATATGGAGGTGGTTTAGATTCAATATTTTTTTATTGTTGTTTTGATTGATGTTTCAGTTGTTGTTTGGACTATTTTGATTGGTCTTGGGAGTAATTCCTAGTAGATTAAAGACTATTTTTTCATTTTTTGTATCAGTCGCACCATCATTGTTACCAGCATTTTTATTTCTTTGCCATAATTTTGGTTTATCATTATTGTTATAATGATTGGAAGAGTTTTTTGAGTTGTTTCCTTCATTGTAAATTTTTAATACTCCTCTCTTGACCAAGGCTTCTTCAATTTTAAGTCCATTTTCAATCATTTTCTCAAATGTGGGTGGACATTGCAACTCAATTCTATAGCTCATCTCATTGTTTACATTTTCAATGAAGATTTCCATATTTTCTTTTTCAAGTATGGGATGAGCATATCTTGCAAGCAATCTTCTCCATCTTTGTAAACATATAAGGAATAATTCACCCTTTTTTTGTTTTGTGTTGCAAAGGTTTTTCATGGTTGTCTCATGTTGGATGTTGTAGGAGTATTGGGTGATGAATTTATTAACCAACTCTTTAAAATATTTGATTCCTAGTGGAAGTTTTGAGAACCATTCCATACATTGTCCACCCAAACTTCATGGAAACAATCTCATCAAATAAGTCTCTTCATGTGCAAATTCCAAGATCATGGTTTGAAATTCCCTTACATGATCTATAGGATCAGTTTTACCATTGTATTTATCATACTTTGGAAATTCACAATGCTTGGGAAAAGGTATCGTGATCACAGTTTGGTCAAAAATATATGGGTAGATGTCTTACAACATATATCTTTTTGTGGTTCCTCTTTGTATGTCAAGAAGTTGTTGTTGCAAAATTTTCATTTGATTAGTTAAAGCAACCATTGGATTTGTGTTTGGTGGATCAATTTATATTCTTTTAGGAGGTGCTTTCAATTTATTAACATAAAAGTCATGTGGAAGTTTCAAACCTTGGTTTTCCATCATTAAAAATTATTTTTCCACATATTTTTCAAAAATATTTTCCATGAACTTGTTGAATTTGGGGTCTTGTGGAATCGATTTTCTTCTCCTTCAACCATGGTGTTCTCAATTTTAGTTTCTTTTTCCTTGATTTTTTTCTTTTGAGATCTTGTTAAAATGGGCATACAAGTGTTATATTTTTTACTAAACCTTTATCTTTGTTGGAGAAGTGCCAAGGATAATAATTACCAAGTCAAATAGAATGACAAATTCTATTGATGAGACTAAGGTGATAAGTTTGATTGTACAGTGTTGTTTCATGATGAAGGATGAAAAATGTTGATAGTGAAACTTAGCTTAATAATCAGAGATGTGATTGATGGTTAGGTACTTTAAGGAGTTAGATCTTAGTTTGGTTTGAAGAATTTCATTTGTAAGGCCAGTTTCCCCAAGTTTAAAACACTGTTGTGTCTAAGGAATGATTTTGTTCTAAAAAGGATCCTTAATTCTGGTTTCAAATGTTGGATAGATGGTAAAATGAACTCTCTAGTTTGAATTTAATTGGATGTGCTAAAACATGGTACATATGTGCTAAAAGATGGAATGGATGTGGTAATAAATAGCCTAGATGCACTAAACTGTCCCCTAGAAGTGCCAATAAATGGACTCAATGTGCTGAATAATGGACCAAATGCACCAGAGAATGCACAAAATGAGCTAAAAGGTGGACTCAATGTACTAGAAAATGACTCAAATGCACTAGAAAATGGTTCAAATTCACTAAAATAAGCCAGTGATGTGCTAGACCACCCCTAAATGTGATTCAACTTGGTACTTCATAGGTGAATTTGCTAAAAGGATTCACAAATGCGTTGGAAGGTGGAACAAATGTGTCATAAAATGTCTTAGATGACTTAGAAAATTTTGTGAATGTGCCAAGAAATGCCCTAAATGTGCTAGAAAATTTTGTGTATGTGCTGAAACAGGGAATGCATGCGCTAAACTAGAAATGTTTAGGGTTTTTGACAGTCTGTCTGGTTATTTTTCTTTGAATCGGTGAAATGGATGTTTTCAGGGGATAATATTTTGAACAATGATTTTTGTTTCTTTTCTTGTTTGTGAATTATGTGAATTAAGTGTTCTTAAATGGACGATTTATTGAAAAATGATTTCAAACATAACAGCAAGGTGTAAAATAGTTATTTCCAGCCTAGGAACTAAACATTGAGTGTATGTTCAAGAATCTATTCTAATTCCTTTGATTTCCATGGGTATAGAACAAGAGGAAATAGATCAGATAGTCCTAATGTCAAGGGTCATTAATAATATCACAAACCACATCTTAGAACTATGTCATCTCACACAACCATGTCACCCCCTAGAGGGAACCTGTGTTTTTTCCTTTCCTGTGTCTTAACCAAAGTCAAATCCTCCACTTTTGGCCAGTAATACCTCATAGTTATATGGTGAGTATCTTGGGGGTAGATTCTTCCCTCTCCTTGCACTATGAATAATAAAATTGTTCAAATATTGACTCGGCTAGCTTCTACACTTAAGGTTCGTAGTAATGGTTTCTGTTTGGTGTGGAAAATGATAAACTCCCTCAGGAGACCTCTCAAAATTTAGAACAAAGGCTTTGGGGATGGTTATCTTGCACACTACTATTCAATTATGAGTTTCCTCAAATTCACTTTTGATTATAATGGGTTAGAAAACTTGGATTTAGTTGTTCCCATAAGGTGAGTAATTTTTCGCACTACGACAGGCCTTCTAATGGTGCTATCAAAAGATGAAAGAGTGAGTCTGGCATTCTGGTCACCCAATGAAGGGGAGAGCATAGGCCTATCACTTTACATGCATAATAGACAGGGTGTTCATTAACCTCTTAATTAAACTAGCTGCCTAATTTAATCAAAAGAAAGCACTGAAACAACTTCATCCCCTACAAACATCATTAGTAGTTTGATATAATTGTCTTTGACAATGTTTAAAAGTACCTACAAAACTGAAAGTATTGATCAGTTCTCAAAATTTTAAGTTTTTGTAAAGAAAACTAGATACGCTAAAACAATAACCATATGCGCTAAAAGATCACATAGATGTACAAAAAGAACTATTGTATGCACTAAAGCAACCACTAAATGTGCTAAAAGAACCCTTGTGTGTGCTGAAAGATGATCCTGATGCACTGAAATATGAGATGGATGTGCTGAAATAGGGCCTAGATGCACTAAAAGAAACCACAGGTGCACTACATAAAATTTCACGTCTAAATCTATAAATAAACTTTCTAGAAAATGTCAATAAAAACAAGGCTAGTCCCCACAATGGGCACCAATTTTATGTGTAAAAAATATGTGAATGAGTAATAAAACCACACAATTAATGAAACATTACATTAGAGAATTCAAATAACAAATCTAATCCAATTGAAATAGATAAAACCTCTAAAATCGTCACATTGTTCTCTATCCTCAAGGATTTTCTTAAGTCATTATGGCTCTCAAATTTTATGTATGCACAAGACTTGTCAAGTGACAGCTTGAAGAATGAGATGCTAGAAAATGCAAGGAATATATTCCTACATAATTGATTGAACTATATGATAGTGATGCTATGGTAATGATGTTGTGATGTTGTTGATGAAAGCGATATGGAAATGATGTAATTAACTATTGCAAACTAAGATCCAGCTAAAGATAGAGCCATGATTCTAAATTAAGTGCTTCTAAATGCTAATTGCTAAATGCTCAAATGCTAAATGCTCACAAATTATCTAATAAAAATTTTGTAGTGTAAGATTGCTCAAAGTTGCAATCCTTTTGTTGTAGAATGAGGTTGCATTTATAGAATTTCCAAGGCATATTCTGACGTGGAAGCAACCAACAGTCAAGATTTTAGCTGGAGAGATTGAGGGTGGAGGATGGAGAAGTTAGAGAGAATAAAGGAGATTGTTCCCTTTAAGAATTTTTTTTTCAAATTGTTTAGAAGAATAAATGGAGGAAGAGATCCAAGTGTGCCAAGGTTGTTTCAAAATTTGTTGAGGAAAAATCCCAAATTAAACAAATTGAAATATTCAATTTGTTGAGACACATGACATGATGAGGTGGCAAGAGGAAAAAGTTGTAGACATGTGACTAAATTTAAATTTTATAATTTAAATTTAAGAGGAAAGATAATTAAATAAAACAATATATTCAAATTTGTTTATTTAATTAAGATTAGAAGAATGCGATTTAAGATATAAGAATTATAAAATAAACTATATAAATAAATTTAGAATTTATTTATAAGTAGACAAATTAAAAGGTTTATTAATTAAATAATTTTTATTTAATTAATTAATTATCCAAGCCGATTTCAGGTGTATACATTGGCTAAAATGGGTAATTAATTATTATAGATAAATAAATTGGATAATTATTGTTAAAATAAGTATTTAATTGATTATAGATAAAAGAATTGTGTAATTAATTAAGTGAATTGATTCATTTCGTAAATAGATAGTTTATTTAATTAAATGATTTAGGGTAGATATTAAATTATTTGATTTACTCTTGTTAACTGGATAGAAAATAAATGTTACTTTTCTTTATAATAATTTAATGGTGGTTAATAGGATTGTCATGTGAATTAATTAATCAAGATCTTGTTATTTTAATTTTATATTAAAATTGCAATTTTAATATTAGGATTTCATAGTAACTAGCTCAATAAAGATGATGATTTAGCTAATGATATAGTTATTCTTAAATATAATTGTTGTAGAGAATAATGCCTTACTTAAGGAATGTCTTTATGGCTATAATACTTCAATTAATTGTTTGTATTTAACAAAGTGTCTTGACTATTGGATTAATTGTTTATGTTATTGTCATCAATTGTGTAATGTATGTTCAAGGTCCTGTGTAATTTGGAAGTGTGTTTAGTATGTTAGTTTCCATAAGCCTAGGGGGGTATATTTGTATGAATGGTGCTCATGATTTCTTGACCTTGGAAGTGGTTTGGCTATGTTCTGGGTCATGTGTATTGTGTAAAATGTAAATCCTAAGGGTGTTTCCTCCTATTTGTGTATGGATTCATTTGATTATGATAGGTGTGCAAGATAGTCAATGCCTTGCTCTGTGTAGGGTTTACTAGTTGCAAGTAGAGGGATTGGATCTCAATGGGGGTCAGAACCCAAAGTGGTGTCCAGGACAACCCATTGGAGTGTTTCTTAATCCAATGATAACCTTAATAATGAATTAGGGGGATGAGTAGAATTCACATTAAATACTCATAATGGATGTCTCACCCATTCTTGTAGTGCTCATATTGGCTAAGGATGGGTTGAGAAGGCTTGGTTAGCAAGATCAACTTCCTTCTCCTCACAAAAGGAATGTTGGTCCTACATGTGTTACCCTATGGGGTCGATACCTAGTGAGAGGTCACCGGGACAACCATATATGGGGGTTGGGGTCTAGTGAGAGACTGCAACGACAACCCATGCTAGGACCATGCAATGACACCCCTCCCTATTGCAGGTCTAGCATTCCCTAGTTGTATTTCCTCTTTCTATTGTGTGAGTTCCTCTGGAAGTGAAGTAAGTGTTGTAAGTGAGGCTGGTGTTGTTAGCAGTGTTGTGTTGGAGTCATGTATAATCCCTTGCTTGTGTTAGCCCATTTCTTTCTCAACTGTCTATTGCATGTGGGACCTTGTGTTATCTCCTAACATGGGGGGTGGACCTTAGGGTTCCATATAGTTGGGAGGTTGGTGCTTTTTTCTCCATTGGGTATTCTTGATGCATGTTTGTGGGTGTAGTGATTGATCAATGCATTATGGACTCCAGTTCCTCTTCCTGTTTGAGAAAATATTTTATCATGTATTTATATATTGGATTGTAATTCTATTGTAAATCTTAATGTAATTTGATGTAAACTCCCCACATGTACTAGGGGAAACATTGTTGTAATTATTGTAATGATGTAATGATTATTTGAAATTTCCTCTTGTAAAGAGTATTGTAATGTAATACGTCATTCATATGATTGTTAGCTAGAAAATGATCTTTAGTGTTTGATTATCAGTTGACACATTATGGAAATGAGTAATATAATATCATTTAATTTGGTGCTTTAAAATGAACCTAGCATGTCATATCGATCATATTATCCTTTAATGTTGATGAAATGTTTCTAGTAATCTTGATTGTTAGTTTATGATTAGTGCAGTTGAGGAACCTTAGAGGACCTAGGACTAGATTTTTATGTTATGTTATGTTATGCATTCTGTTGTTATTTTATTAAAAAAAAATTGTTCCATTAATTTGATCTAGTTTAGTGTTTTCCTCTAGTGTTCCTTGGCGAGGGTGTTACATGCATCCCCTAAGGTGAGTTTTGTTTGCATCCCTAAACTGAGTTGTGTTTGCACCCCTTAAGGTGAGTTTTGTTTGCACCCCCTAAGGTGAGTATTGTTTGTACCCCATAAGGCTAGTTTTTTTTTGCACCCCTTGAGATGAGTTTGGTATTTTTCCTTCACTTTTTTCATGTATTTTGAACCTAGTGTGGCATTGGCATAACATGGTCTCGTAGCATAATGTAACTTGCTAGTCCATCTTTTTCTTTTTTTTGTAGTAATTTTTGCATTGAATACTTATGCATCTTGTATTGCTACTATACATGTGTGTGTTCTTTTGTGCCTATGTTAATTTTCCATGAGATCCTATATCTTTGGGGCTTGATCACTCTCCATGATCATTTGTCATTTTATCTTTCCAATAATTATACAATTGGACCTCCCTTTACATATATTTATCTACTTTAGTGTGAGTCTCAGTGTAAGTTCACACTCTCACTAAAGTGGGAGCTAAATGTAGTCTAGAAAGTTGTATACCTTTAAAATTTCACACTATGTTTGGGTCCCTTAATTTATTGTACTTAATTAATCTTCTAATTTACAAAATTATGCATTCCAAAGCCTTATTATTACCATTTTCCAAGAGGGGAACCAACATTAAATAAGTACATTTAATAATTAAATTACTTTGGATCTTGTGTGTCTGAGAAGTATAGACCAGAACCCATTTTCCCATGGGTGAATGGGTCCCATTTATGAGCTAGTACCTAAATTGAAATATGTTTTTGGAAGAATTTTAATAATCATAATTCAAATTGTAAGTGTTATCCTTTTTAATCTAACTTTTAGGAAATTGGATAATCACATATACATACCTATTCTGTTGATCATTTGAAATATAACACTTAAGAAGCAAATTTTCAGAAGAAAATATTATTATCAAGAACATTCAAGAGTTGTATTATCAGCCATTTCTATCAGCAATCAAGATCCTAACATCATATCAAAGTTGATGTGTTTTCATGTTATCTTGTAAAGGAAAACAAGTGTTCTAGTTCTCCACGCATTCAAAAATTCAAACAAATCATGCAAGAAAGATCCAATTCCCTTGAATTAATGTGTATACAGTCTTTTATCCCTAAAGGAATCTATTGAAGGGTGGTGAGTTGCAACAATTTTTTCATTCATCTTTTTCTTCCTTTCCATTAAGGTTTTCACCATTGGCATTGTAATTGTGAAAGTGGGAACACTATTCACAAGGTTTGATTGAGACAAGACCCTATATGGAACAACAATTTTCCCTCTTTGTGTTTGTGCAGGTTAGAGGTTAAAGAAGGATTGAAGAGATCATGAAGATAAATTTTGCATTGTTTCATTTGTTGTCATCATTCTTGTCAACCTATGGAAACTAAGTTACAAAATATATTTTGACATGGGTGCTAACCCAAGACACAAAATATCACACACAAAACTAGATAATATTATTTTATTTAGAATAATGAAATAGTTACATGCATAGGATCCCAAATCCCTGAGTTCTGCAATACATGCCAGTTATAGGAAATTACAGAAGTTCCCTTTTCTCAGTATGCACTCTTTTCCCCAAAATGCTACCCAAAAATTAGAAACTAGCCCATAGATAGCTCCTTTTTGGTTTGGAGCCAAAAAAAAAATTCAAATTATGAGTTTTAACGGCTTGGCCCTAAAAATTAGAATTTGAAATTCAAATTTTAAAACCACATTCAAAAATTAGCACATTTTTGAAAATGCACCAACTTTAGGGAGCCATAACTTTTGATTTGGGACTCCATTTGATCAACCGTTTGAACCGTTGGAAAGGTATTGAAGTGAGGAACATTCTAAGAACTATCTTCATTGGTGCTAATGATTTTTGGGCCCATATGGGACCCTTTAGTGCCTCAAACTAGACTCGGAAGATTTTTTAGGGGAAAAAGCAAAAACTAAAACTTGAATAACTTTCAAATTGTGAATGATCTTGACCTAATTATTTTTCCAAATTGCTTATTTTTCTATATTAAAGCTTCCCTTAAAATTATACTTCCTCATGCCTTGAAATTCACGTATGCTAAAATAGCAGTTCTGAAAGTTGGGAATCCTTATTCAACAAAAGGGTATCCAAAAATGCAAAAACATCTACAAAAAGCAAAAAGAAAGTAAAGATATTTTTGGGTGATGCAGGATTTCCCTTACACCACTAGATTCTCCTACATCAGAGACACCCAGGGTAATTTGATAAGTGACCCCATCACATCTCAGATGGTTGAGGAAGACCCAAAAGGTCAACCTATGCATTAGATAGCCATGATTAATCTTCCATAGGCCTTCCTCTCCACTTCACCAGATATTATTCATAATGCATGTTTCTGGTAATCCTTCCCACATGGCTATCCAGGATGGCTTCAATCTCCTTCTTTGAATTACGTGTTGGAATGCCACAGTATTCCATTGTTGGTAGTTCCTCTATGCCACCTTCATGATACTTTATCAAATTTGAAATGTTGACTCCATCCAACAACTCTACCTCATATTTGTTCCCTGAATCATGCCTCTTCGAAATCTTACAGTGACTGAACTTCTTCATCTTCAATTTGTTATAGTTTCTCAATGGAAACCTTTCTTTCCTCAAGTGGAACATCACTTCATCACCAATGTAAAACTCCTTATTCCTCCTCTTCTGATTTTCCTTAGCCTTATAATGCATATTCATTGTATTAATATGCTCTCTTACCTTCTCATCAATATTCTTGATGTGCCCTACAAATTCTTTAGCTTCAACACTTGTCTTCTTCTATTGGTCCATATTTCTCAGTTTTGGAGCAGTCCTAGGACTACCTCCATACACAATGTGGAATGGTGATCTACCAAGGCTTCTGTTGACAGAATTGTTGTAAGAAAATTATGCCTGGGGTAAGATCAATTCCCATCCCTTGGGTTTATCTCCTACCAAGCATCTCATTAGGTTACCCAAAATTTTGAACATTCACAACATTGGTCTACCCATCAGTGTGTGGATGGTGTGCAAACTTGAACTTCAACTCCATTTTAAACTTCTTCCACAAGATCTTCCAAAAGTATACAAAAAAATTGGTGTCACAAGATGATACTCTTTGGTAGACCATGTAGCCTCACCACCTCTCTAAAGAACAAGTCAACAATAAGGACTGCATCATGGGTCTTTTGGCATGGGATGAAATGTGTCATTTTCAAAAACCTATCAACTACCACAAATACTAAATCATTCCCTCTCTGTGTCCTTGTAAAACCAAGAACAAAGTCCATACTTATATCCTCCCATGGCCTCTCTCATACAAGTAAGGGCTAATACAACCCTGTATTTTGGCTCAATCCTTTAGCCAACTGACATACCCTGCCACTCTACACAAACTTCTTCACATCCTATGATAACTGAGGCCAATAATAATGCTCACTAATAATGGCAATGGTCTCATCCTGACCAAAATGTCCTACCATTCCTCCACCGTGCTTCTCCTTAATCAGGTTCTCCCTCATGGAACTCCTCAGAATACACAACTAAGTTCCCTTAAACAACGTTCCATCTTAGATTATAAATCCAACCAAATTTTCCTATCAACTATAATAGGCTCCTTGCAAGATTTCCAAGGCTCTGCAAAATCAAGATCTTCAGGATACAATGTTTTGAGCTTATTGAACCCAACCACTTCAATTTGCATCTCTTTCAACAATGATTTCCTCCTACTTAAGACATTTGCAACCCTATTCAACCTCCCACTCCTATTCATTAGAACAAAGGTATAACTCTTCAAAAATTCTAGCCATTTCACATGCCTCTGATTTAATTTTCCCTAACTACTCAGGTACTATAATGCTTGAAGATCAATATAAAGAGAAAATTCCTTCATCAACAAATAATTCCTCCATTTCTTTAATGCTTGAAATATTGCATAAAATTCTTGATCATTGATGATTTCTAGGCCTGTACAAGATAGTTTAGTGCCTCAACCTGGACTCAAAAATTTTTTTAGGGAAAAAAGTAGAAACTCAAACTTGAATAAATTTCAAACCAAGAATGATCTTGACTAGATTCTTTTTCCAAAGTGCTTATTTTTCTTTCTTAAAGCTTCCCTTAAATTTTTACCTCCTCACACCTTCAAATTCACACCTGCTATAAATAACAATTGAGAAAAAAAGTAGAAAATCAGTTTTGAAAGTTGGAAATCCTTATTCGACGAAAAGGGTATCCAGAAATACAAAAACATCTACAAAAGGCTAAAAAAAAAGTAAAAATATTTTTGAGTGATGTAGGATTTCCCTTACACCACTAGATGCTCCTACATTAGAGACACCCAGGGTAATTTGAGTAGTGACCCCATCAAATATCAGATGGTTGAGGAAAAACCAAATGCTCAACCTCTACCTTATACAACTAGGATGAATCTTCCATAGACCTTCCTCTCAACTTCACCAGATATTCTTCATACTGCTTCTTTCTAGAGCTCCTTCCCACATGACTATCCAGGATTGCTTCAATCTCCTCCTCTTAAGTAGGTGTTGGAATGTCACACTATTCCATTGTTGGTACTTTCTCTACACCACCTTCATGATACTCTATCAAACCTAAAATGTTGAACATAGGGGAAATGTTGACTCCATTTGGTAACTCTACCTCATATGTGTTCCTTGAATCATGCCTCATCAAAATCATATAGGACTGGACTTCTTCATCTTCAATTCGTTATAGGTTCACACTGAACACCTTTCTTTCCTCAAGTGGACCATCACTTCATCACCAATCTAAAACTTTGTATTCCTCCTCTACTGATCTTCCTTAGCCTTATACTGCATATTCATCTTGTTAATACGTTCTCTTATGTTCTCATGTATATTATTGATGTTCTCTACAAAGTCTTTTTCTTCAGAATTTATCTTCTTCTCTTGGTCCATCTTTCTCAATTCTGGAGTGGTCTTGGGACTGCCTCCATACACAATTTGGAATGGTGATCTAACATTGCTTCTGTTGATAGAATTGTTGGAAGAAATTTTTTCCTAGGGTAAGATCAAGTCTCATCCCTTGGGTTTATCTCCTACCAACCATCTCAATAGGTTACCCAAAAAAATTTTTAGAACCCCAGTCTACCCATCAATCTATGAATGGTGTGTCAAATTGAGCTTCAATATTTTGAGTCCAATTTGAGGCACTAAACTATCTCGTATGGGCCCAGAAATCATCGATGATTAGGAATTTTATGCAATAGTTCAACCATTAAAGAAATTGAGGCATTATCTGTTGTCGAAGGAATTCTTTCTATATACTGATCATCTAGCATTACAGTATTTGAGTAGTAAGGGAAAATTAAATCAAAGGCATATGAAATGGGTAGAATTTTTCCATAGTTATACCTTTCTTTTAAAGCATATGAGTGGGAGGTCGAATAGTGTTGTAAATACCTTAAGTTTCATGTATTCATTATTGACGAAGATATAGATTAAATTGGTTGGGTTCGATGAGCTCAAGACATTATATCCTAAAGATCCTGATTTTGTAGAGGCTTGGAAAGCTTGTAAGGAGCCTATTATAGTTGACAGAAAAAAGTGGTTGGATTTTATAACCTAAGATGGAATGTTGTTTAAGGGAACTTAGTTGTGTATTCAAAAGAGTTCCATGAGGGAGAACCAAATTAAGGAGAAACACAGTGGAGGAATGGCAGGACATTTTGGTTGGGATAAGACCATTTCCATTATCAGTGAGCATTATTATTAGCCTCAGATATCACAAGATGTGAAGAAGTTTGTGTAGAGTTGTAGGCTATGTCAGATGGCTAAAGGAGTGGGCTAGAATAAAAGGTTGTATGAGCCCTTACCTATACTAGAGATTCTGTCAGAGGATATTAAGGTCCTCCAAAATTATCTAAAAAATTTGGTGTCACTATCTGAGACTATACTCTTTGGAAGACCATGTAGCCTCACCATCTCTCTAAAGAACAAGCAAACAATTTGGACTACATCATGGGTTTTTTGACATCAGATAAAATGTGCCATCTTCAAAAACTTGTCAACTACCACAAATATTGAATCATTCCATCTCTATGTCCTTGGAAAACCAAGAACAAAGTACATACTTATATCCTCCCATGACCTCTCTAGTACAAGTAAGGATTGATACAAACTTGTATTTTGGCTCACTCCTTTGGCCATCTGACATACCCTACAACTTTGCACAAACTTCATCACATCCTATGATAAATGAGGCCAATAATAATACTCATTGATAATGGAAATGGTCTTATCCAAACCAAAATTTCCTACCATTCCTCCACTGTTCTTCTCCTTAATCAAGTTCTCCCTCATGGAACTCCTCGAAATACACAACTAATTTCCCTTAAACAACATGTCATCTTGGATTATAAAATCCAACTTCTTTTTCCTGTCAACTGTAACAAGATCCTTGCAAGCTTTGTAAGCCTCTGTAAAATCAAGATCTTTAGGATACAATGTCTTGAGCTCATTAAACCCAACCACTTCAATCTGTATCTTTGTCAACAATGACTGCCTCCTCCTTAAGGAATTTGCAACCCTATTTAACCCCCCACTCATATTCTTTAAAACAAAGGTATAACTCTACAAAAATTCAGCCCATTTCATATGACTCTGATTTAATTTTCCCTGACTACTCAAGTATTGTAATGCTTGGTGATTAGTAAACAAAAAAAATTCCTTCAACAACAGATAATGCGTCCATTTTTTTAATGCTTTAAATATTGCATAAAATTATTGATCATCGACAATTTCTAGGCTGTACGGGACCGTTTAGTGCCTCAATTTGGACTCAAAATATTTTTAAGGGAAAAAAGTAGAAATTGAAACTTGAATAACTTTCAAACCGGGAATGATCTTGACCTGATTCTTTCACCAAAGTGATTTTCTTCTATCTTGAAACTTCCCTTAAATTTTTACATCCTCACACCTTTGAATTCAGAGCTATTAAAAATAGCAGTTGAACAAAAAAAATAGAAAAATAGTTTTGAAAGTTGGGAATCCTTATTCGACGAAAAGGCTATCTAGAAATGCAAAAACATCTACAAAAAGCTAAAAGAAAGTAAAGATATTTTTGGGTGATACAGGATTTCCCTTACACCATTAGATGCTCTTGCATAACAGATACCTAGGGTAGTTTTAGAAGTGACCCCATCATGTCTTAGATGGTTGAGGAAAACCCAAATTGTCAACCTCTGCCTTAAATAGCCAGGATGAATCTTCAACAAGCCTTCCTCTCCACTTCACTAGATATTCTTCATACTTCTTTTTTCTGGTACTCCTTCCCACATACCTATCTAGGATTGCTTCAATCTCCTCCTTCTCTGTAGTAGGTGTTGGAATGCAACAACATTCCATTTTTGCTACTTCCTCTATGCCACCTTCATGATATTTTGTCAAATCTGAAATGTTGAACACAAGAGAAATTTTGACTTCATCTAGAAAATCTACCTCATATGCATTCCCTGAATCATTCCTCTTCAAATTCTTACAAGAACCAAAATTCTTCATCTTCAATTTGTTATAGGTTCCCACTAGAAAAATTTCTTTCCTAAAGTGGACCATCACTTCATCACCAATTTGAAACTCCTTATTCCTCCTCTTCTGATCTTCCTTAGCCTTATACTACATATTCATCTTGTTAATATGTTCTCTTACCCTCTCATGTATATTCTTGATGTGCTATGCAAAGTCTTTAGCTTCAGAACTTGTCTTCTTCTCTTGATCCATCTGTCTCAATTTCGTAGTGGTCTGGGGATTGCCTCCATACACAATTTGGAATGGTGATCTACCAGTGCTTTTTTTGATAGAATTGTTGTAAGCAAATTCTACTTGGGGTAAGATCAAATCCCATCCTTTGGGTTTACCTCCTACCAAGCATCTGAGTACATTAACCAAACTTTTGTTCATGAACATAATATTCCCATCAGTCTATGGATGGTGTGTAGAAACTAACTTCACCTTTGTTTTCAACTTCTTCCCCAAGGTCCTCCAAAAGTATCCAAAAAATCTAGTGTCATGATCTGAGACTATACTCTGTGGCAGACCATGTAGTCTCACCACCTCTCTGAAGAACAAGTCAGCAATGTGGACTACATCATGGCTCTTTTCATATGGGATGAAATGTTCCATCATCAAAAACCTGTCAAATACCACAAATATTGAATCATTCCCTCTTTATGTCCTTGGAAAACCAAGAACAAAGTCCATACTTATATCCTTACATGGCCTCTCTAGTATAGGTGAGGACTAATACAAACCTGTATTCTAGCTAACTCCTTTAGCCATCTGACATACCCTACAACTCTTCACAAACTTCTTCACATCGTGTGATAACTCAGACCAATAATAATGCTCACTGATAACAAAAATGTTCTTATCCCGACCAAAATTTCCTACCATTCCTCCACTGTGCTTCTCCTTAATCAGGTTCTACCTCATGGAACACCTCAGAGTACAATACTTACTTCCCTTAAACAAAATGCCATCTTGGATTATAAAATATAACCACCTTTTCCTATCAACTGTAACAGGCTCCTTTTACAATTTCCAAGCCTCTACAAAATCAAGATCTTCAGTATACAATGTCTTGAGCTCATTGAACCCAACCACTTCCATCTACATCTCTGTCAACAATGACTTTCTCCTACTTAAGACATCTACAACCCTATTTGACCTCTCACTCCTATGCTTTCAAACAAAGGTATAACTCTGCAAAAAAGTCTACCCATTTCATATGCCTCTTATTTAATTTTCCCTGACTACTCAGGTACTGTAATGTGTGATGATTAGTATATAGAAAAAATTCCTTTGGTAATAGACAATGCCTCCATTTATTTAATGCTTGAACTATTGCATAAAATTTTTGATCATCAACGATCTTTGGGCCCTTAAGGGACCGTTTAGTGCCTGAAACTAGACTTGGAATATTTTCTTGGGAAAAAATTAGAAACTAAAACTTGAATAACTTTCAAACCGGGAATGATTTTGACTTGATTCTTTGGCCAAAGTGTTTATTTTTCTGTCCTGAAGCTTCCTTTAAATTTGTACCTCCTCATGCCTTCAAATTCACACCTACTAAAAATAGTAGTTGAACAAAAAAAGTAGAAAAGCATTTCTGAAAGTTGGGAATCCTTATTTGACAAAAAGGGTATCCAAAAATGTAAAAACATCTACAAAAAGTTAAAAGAAAGTAAAGATATTTTTGGGTGATACAATATTTCCCTTACACCACTAGATGCTCCTGCATTAGAGATTCCTAGAGTAATTTGAGAAGTGATCCCATCACGTCTCAGATGGTTGAGGAAAACCCAAATGGTCAACCTTTGCCTTAGACAACTAGGATGAATCTTACATAGTCCTTCCTCTCCAGTTCACCAGATATTCTTTATATTTCATGTTTCTAGTACTCCTTCCCACATGGCTATCTAGGATTGCTTCAATATCCTCCTTCTCTAAAGTAGGTGTTGGAATTCCACACTATTCTATTGTTGGTACTTCCTCTGCACCACCTTAATGATAATTTATCAAATCTGAAATGTTGAACATAGGGGAAATTTTGACTCCATCCAACAACTCTACCTCATATGTGTTCCCTGAATCATGCCTCTTCAAAATCTTACAATGATCGAACTTCTTCATCTTCAATTTGTTATAGGTTCCCATTGGAAACCTTTTTTTCCTCAAGTGGACCATCACTTCATCACCAATCAGAAATACCTTATTCCTCCTCTTCTGATCTACCTTAGCCTTATACTGCATATTCATCTTGTTAATATGTTCTCTTACCCTCTGATGTATATTATTGATGTGCTCTACAAAGACTTTAGCTTCAACACTTTTCTTCTTCTCTTGGTCCATCTTTCTCAGTTTCAGAGTGGTCCTAGGACTACCTCCATACACAATTTGGAATGGTGATCTACCAGTGCTTCTATTGACAGAATAGATGTAAGAAATTTTTTCTTGGCTAAGATCAAGTCCCATTCCTTTGATTTATCTCCTACCAAGCATCTTAGTAGGTTACCTAGAATTTTTTCACAACCTCAGTCTACCCATCAATTTGTGGATGGTCTACAAAACTAAAATTCAACTATGTTTTCAACTTTTTCCACAAGGTCCTGTAATAGTATCCAAAAAATTTGGTGTCATGATCTCAAACTATACTCTTTGGTAGAACATGTAGCCTCACCACCTCTCTAAAGAAAAATTCAACAATGTGGATTGCATCATGGGTCTTCTAGCATAGGATGAAATGTGTCATCTTGGAAAACCTATGAACTACCACAAATACTGAATCATTCCCTCTTCGTGTCCTTTGAAAACCAAGAACAAAGTCCATACTTATATCCTCCCATGACCTCTCTGGTATAGGTAAGGGCTAATACAGACATGCATTCTAGATCACTCCTTTATCCATCTGACATACCTTGCAACTCTACACAAACTTCATCACATCTTGTGATAACTAAGGTGAATAATAATGCTCACTAATAATGGAAATGGTTTTATCCCGACCAAAATTTCCTTTGAATCCTCCATTGTGCTTCTCCTTAATCATGTTCTACTTCATGGAACTCCTTGGAATACACAACTGACCGCCCTTAAACAAAATACCATCTTGGATTATAAAATCCAACCACTTTTCCTTGTCAACTATAACAAGCTCCTTGCAAGCTTTCAAGGCCTTTGCAAAATCACGATCTTTAAGATACAATGTATTGAGCTTACTGAACCCAACAACTTCAATATGCATCTCTGTCAATAATGACTATCTCCTACTTAAGGTATCTACAACCCTATTCAACCTCACACTCCTATTATTTGAAAAAATGTATAACTCTACAAAAATTATACCCATTCATATGCCTCTGATTTAATTCTCCCTAACTACTTAGGTACTATAATGCTTGACAATTTTTGGGCCCGTAAGGGCCATTTAGTGCCTCAAACTAGACTCGAAAGATTTTTTTCAAGAAAAAACATAGAAATTAAAACTTGAATAACTTTCAAACCGGGAATGATGTTGACCTGATTCTTTCACCAAAGTGCTTATTTTTCTATCTTGAAGCTTCTCTTAAATTTTGACCTCATCATGCCTTCAAATTCACACCTACTAAAAATAGAAGTTGAGAAGAAAAAGTAGTTTTGAAAGTTGGGAATCCTTATTCAATGAAAACAATATCCAAAATTGTAAAAACATCTACAAAAAGCTAAAAGAAAGTAAAGATATTTTTGGGTGATACAGGATTTCCCTTACACCACTGGATGCTCCTACATTAGAGACACCCAAGGTAATTTGAAAAGTGACCCCGTCATGTCTCATATGGTTGAGGAAAAACCAAATGGTCAACCTCTGCCTTAGAAAGCAAGGATGAATCCTCCATAGGCTTCCTCTCCATTTCACCAGATATTCTTCATACTGCTTATTTCTGGTACTCCTTCCCACATAGCTATCCAAGATTGTTTCAATTTCCTCCTTCCATGAAGTAGGTGTTGGAATGCCACATTGTTCCATTACTCATACTTCCTTTGTGCCACCATCACAATACTCCATCAAATCTGAAATGTTGAACATAGGGGAAATGTTGACTCCATCCGACAACTCTACCTCATATGTGTTCCCTAAATCATGCCTCTTCAAAATATTCCAGGGACTGAACTTCATATTCAATTTTTTATAGGTTCCCACTGTAAATATTTATTTCTTCAAGTGGACCATCACTTCATCATTAATCTGAAACTCTTTATTCCTCCTCTTCTAATTTGTCTTAGCATTATACTGCATATTCATCTTGTTAATATTTTCTCTTACCTTCTCATGTATATTCTTGATGTACTCTACAAAGTCTTCAGCTTTGACACTTGTCTTTTTCTCTTGGTCCATCTTTCTTAGTTCTCAAGAGGTCTTGGGACTACCTCCATACACAATTGGGGATGGTGACCTACCAGTGCTTCTCTTGACAAAATTGTTGTAAGAAAATTTTTCCTAGGGTAAGATCAAGTCCCATCCCTTGGGTTTATCTACTACCAACCATCTCAGTAGGTTACCCAGAAATCTCAGTAGCCTCACCATCTCTTTGAAGAAAAATTCAGTAATGTGGACTACATCATGGATCTCTTGGTATTGGATGAAATGTGCCATCTTTGAAAACCTATCAACTTACACAAATATTGAATCATTCCCTCTCTGTGTCCTTGTAAAACCAAGAACTAAGTTCATACTTATATCCTCATATGGCCTCTCTAGTATAGGTAAGGGCTGATAAAACCCTATATTCTAGCTCACTCCTTTAGCTATCTGACATACCCTACAACTCTACACAAAATTCTTCACATCCTATGATAATTGAGGCCAATAATAATGCTTATTGATAATGGAAATGGTCTTATCCTGACCAAAATGTCTTACCATTCCTCCATTGTGCTTTTCCTTAATTAGGTTCTCCCTCATGGAGCTCCTTGGAATACACAAATGACTTCCCTTAAACAAAATTCCATCTTGGAGTATAAAACCTGAAACCACTTTTTCCTGTCAACTATAACAGGCTCCTTGCAAGCTTTCCAAGCCTCTATAAAATTAGGACCTTGAGGATAGAATTTCTTGAGCTCATTGAACCTAACCACTTCAGCCTACATCTCCATCAACAATCACCACCTCCTACTTAGGGCATCTGCAACCCTATTCGACCTCCCACTCCTATAGTTTAAAAGAAAGGTATAACTCTACAAAAATTCTACCCATTTCATATGCCTCTAATCTAATTTTCCCTAACTACTCAGGTACTCTAATGCTTCAAGATCAGTATACATAACAATTTCTGTTAGCAATAGATAATGCTTCCATTTCATTAATGCTTGAACTATTGCATAAAATTCTTGATCCTCGACGATTTCTAGGCCCATACAAGACTGTTTAGTGCCTCAAACTAGACTTGAAATATTTTTCAGGGAAAAAAGTAGAAACTTCAATCTACTTCCCACACAACTATCTAGGATTACTTCAATCTCCTCCTTCTCTGAAGTAGGTGCTAGAATGCAACAATATTCCAGTTTTGGTACTTCCTTTGCACCACCTTCATGATACTTTGTCAAATCTCAAATGTTGAACACGGGGTAAATCTTGACTCCATCTGGCAACTCTACCCAATATGTGTTCCTTGAATCATGCCTCTTCAAAATATTATAGGGATTGTACTTCTTCATCTTCAATTTGTTATAGGTTCCCACTGAACACCTTTCTTTCCTCAAGTGGACCATCACTTCATCACTAATATGAAACTCCTTATTCCTCCCCTTCTGATCTGCCTTATCCTTAGATTGCATATTCATCATTTTAATATGTTCTCTTACCTTCTCATGCATATTCTTGATATTCTCTACAAATTATTCAACTTTGGCACTATTCTTCTTCTCTTGGTACATCTTTCTCATTTCTAGAGTGGTCTTGAGACTACATCCATACAAAATTTGGAATGGCGATCTTCTAGTGCTTTTGTTGATAGAATTTTTGTAAGAAAATTTTTCCTTGGGTAAGATCAAGTCCCATCCCTTGGGTTTATCTCCTACCAAGCATCTCATTAGGTTACCCAAACTTTTGTTCATAACCTGAGTCTTCCTATCAATCTATGGATGGTGTGCAGAATTGAACTTCAACTCCATTTTCAAATTCTTCTACAAGTTCCTACAAAAGTATCCATCAAATTTGGTGTCACAATCTAAGACTATACTATTTGGAAGACCATGTAGCCTTACCATCTCTCTGAAGAACAAGTCAACAATGTGGACTGCATCATGGGTTTTCTGGCATGGGATGAAATGTGTAGTCTTTGAAAACCTGTCAACTACCAAAAATATTGAATCATTCCCTCTTTGTATCCTTGGCAAACCAAGAATAAAGTCCATACTTATATCTTCCCAAGGACTCTTTGGTATAGGTAAGGGATAATACAACCCTATGTTCTAGCTCGCTCCTTTAGCCATCTTACATACCCTACAAAACTTCACAAACTTCTTCACATCCTATGATAACTGAGGCCAATAATAATGCTCATTGATAAGGGCAATGGTCTTATCCTGACCAAAATATCTTTCCATTCCTCCACTATGCTTCTCCTTAATTAGGTTCTCCCTCATTCAACTCCTCGAAATACACAACTGACTTCCCTTAAACAATGTGCCATCTTGGATTATAAAATCCAACCACTTTTTCCTATCAACTATAAGAGGCTCCTTGAAAGCTTTCCAAGCCTCTACAAAATTAGGATCTTCGAGACAATATCTTGAGCTCATTGAACCCAACCACTTCAATCTACATCTCTGAAAACAATGACTACCTCCTAGTTAAGGAATCTATAACCCTATTCGACCTCCCACTCGTATTCTTTACAACAAAGGTATAACTCTTCAAAAAATCTACCCATTTCATATGCCTTTGATTTAATTTTCCCTGACTACTCAAGTACTAATATGCTTGATGATCAGTATATAGAACAAATTCCTTCGGTAAAAGATAACACCTTCATTTCTTTAATGCTTGAACTAGTGCAGAAAATTCCTAATCATTGACGATTTCTAGGACCGTATAGGACCGTTTAGTGCCTCAAACTGGACTAAGAATATTTTTTAGGGAAAAAATTAGAAACTCAAACTTGAATAACTTTCAAACCAGTAATGATCTTGACCTGATTCTTTTGCCAAAGTGATTTTTTTTTCTCTTGAAGCTTCCCTTAAATTTATATATCCTCACACCTTAAAATTCACACCTGCTAAAAATAGCAGTTGAGTAGAAAAAGAAGGAAAGAAATTCTAAAAGTTGAGAATCCTTATTTGATGAAAAGGGTTTCCAAAAATGCAAAAACATCTACAAAAAGCTAAAAGAAAGTAAAGATATTTTTGTGTGATGTGAGATTTCCCTTACACCACTAGATGATCCTGCATAAGAAATAACCAAGGTAATTTAAGAAGTGACCCTGTGACATGTCAGATGGTTGAGGAAATCCCAAATGGTCAACCTTTGGCTTACATAGCCAAGATGAATCTACCATAGGAATTCCACTTCACTTCACAAGATATTATTCATACTGCCTATTTCTAGTACTCCTTCCCACAAGGCTATCTAGGATTTCTTCATTCCCTTTCTTCTTTAATGTAGGTGTTGGAATGCCACACTGTTCCATTTCTGGTACTTCCTTTGTGTCACCTTCATGATACTATGTCAAATCTGAAATGTTGAAAACAATGGGAAATGTTGACTCCATCCAACAACTCTATCTCATATGTGTTCCTTAAATCATGGCTCTTCAAAATCTTACAAGGACTTAACTTCTTCATCTTCAATTTTTTATAGGTTCACACTGGAAACCTTTCTTTCCTCAAGTGGACCATCACTTCATCACAAATATGAAACTCCTTATTCCTCCTCTTCTATTATGCCTTAGCCTTATACTACATATTCATCTTGTTAATATGTTCTTACCTTCTCATGTATATCCTTGATTATCTCTACAAAGTGTTTGGCTTCAACACTTGTCTTCTTCTCTTGGTCCATCTTTCTTAGTTCTCAAGTAGTCCTATGACTGCCTCCATACATAATTTGGAATGGTGATCTACAAGTGCTTCTCTTGATATAATTTTTGTAAAAAAATTATTATTGGGGTAAGATCAAGTCCTATCCCTTGGGTTTATCTCCTACCAACCATCTTAGTAGGTTACCTAGACTTTTTTTCACAACCTCAATATGCACATCAGTCTATGGATAGTGTGTAGAACTAAACTTCAACTCCATTTTCAACTTCTTCCACAAGGTTCTCCAAAAGTATCCAACCAATTTGGTATCACAATATGAGACTATAATCTTTGGAAGACCATGTAGCCTCACCACTTCTTTGAATAACAAGTCAACAATGTGGACTGCATCACAAGTCTTCTAGAATGGGATGAGATGTGCCATCTTTGAAAACTTGTCAAATACGACAAATACTGAATCATATCCTCTCCGTGTCCTTGGAAAACCAAGAACAATGTCCATACTTATATTCTCGCATGACCCCTCTAGTACAAGTAAGGGCTAATACAACCCTATATTCTGGCTCACTCCTTTAGCCATCTGACATACCCTGCAACTCTGCAGAAGCTCCTTCACATCCTCTAATAGCTAAGTGCAATAATAATGCCAATTGATAATGGAAATGATCTTATCCCGACCAAAATGTCATACCATTCCTCCACTATGCTTCTCTTTAATCAGGCTCTCCCTCATTGAACTCCTCAGAATACATAATTGACTTCCCTTAAACAACATGCCATCTTAGATTATAAAATAAAACCAATATGTCTTGTCAACTATAACAGGCTCCTTGCAAGCTTTCCAAGCCTTTGCAAAATTAGGATCTTTAGGATACAATGTATTGAGTTCAATGAACCTAACCACTTCAATCTACATCTTTGTCAATAATGAGTTCCTCCTACTCAAGGAATCTACAACCCTGGGTGATCCCACAATAGTGGTTTACAATTTTTGGCCAAACTAGACACTGAAATTATTATTTTTAACTAAATCTTCACATTCGGGCAACTATAGTGGCTAAACCATGAAGAATTTGAAGACAATGCAAACTAGAGTCTCATCACATTTTTTTGTAGATTCTAAAAATATTTTTTTCAAAAATTTTGGAATCATTTTACAGTTCTTTTTCCATCTCCCACGAAAACTAGGTTTTTTCAAAAAATAACATTTTTAAAAAATGACGTAGACCGTATAACGCATAAATTTTTTCCATGAAGGATAGAATTCTAATTCTTTTGAATTTAGATTCATAACTCTGTTATCTAGTGCTTCCACGTGGTTAGACAGTTTTTTATTGAATATTGTTTCTTTAATCAAGTTTTGAAGTCAAACCAATTGCATTTCAGACATAGTGCGACCGTATAATGCATAACATTTTCTGTATATATCAAAATTCAAATTTTTTTTTGTTGTTGGATCAAGGACTTCAATATCTGGTGCACTCATATTTTTGATATTTTTGTTTTGATAATATTCTATTTTTCCACATGTGCAGAACATAAACCTTCATTTTCGATGAAAAAACCTATGTTTACTAAAACTAAAACATATTAAGATTGTATTCGTTGGATAGATTCTTCCAAGGACTACCTGATTCCAGTTGAGCTTGTGAATATTCATCCATTTTCATCATCAAACCAAGCTCTGAAGTGCCAAAATTTAGGGTTTTTTGTGTCTCAAAGGAGGGATGAGGAATAAGGGGGGTTCAAGCGAACCCCTAGGGGTTCGCTTGAACCAGGGTTCATTCTAACCCTGGTTCATTTGAACCCCCCTTTTATAAGGGTTTTTGTTGGGATTTTTGGAAAGAAAGCTTTAAAAGGGTTCGCTTGAACCTAGGTTCTAGCGAACCCCTAATGGGTTCGGTCGAACTAGTATGTTTGTACAAACCCCTAAAATCAATATTTTTTCCATACATTCATTTTCTGTGAGTTTTCCTTCCTTACTTCAATTGTAATCCACTATTTTGGCTTCACCCCCCTATTCAATCTCCCACTCCTATGCTTTAAATCAAAGGTATAACTATACAAAAATTCTACCCATTTCATATGCCTTTGATTTAATTTTCCTTGACTACTTAGGTACTGTAATGCTTGAAGATCAGTATACAGAAAAATTTCCCCTAGCAACATATAATGCCTCAACTTCTTTAATGCTTGAACTATTGCATAAAATTCATGATCATCGACAATTTTTGGGCCTGTACGGGACCGTTTAGTGCCTCAAACTGGACTCAAAATATTTTTCAAGGGACAAAGTAGAAACTAAAACTTGAATAACTTTCAAACCATGAATGATCTTCACTTGATTCTTTTTCCAAAGTGCTTATTTTTCTATGCTGAAGCTTGCCTTAAATTTCTACCTCTTCATGCCTTCAAATTCACATCTACTAAAAAAGTCGAAAAGCAATTTTGAAAGTTGGGAATCCTTATTCATTCAAAAAGGTATCCAGAATTGCAAAAACATCTACAAAAAGCTAAAAGAAAGTAAAGATATTTTCGGGTGATGGAAGATTTCCCTTACACCACTAGATGCTCCTAGATCAAGCACACATAGGGTAATTTGAAAAGTGACCCCATCACATCTCATATTCTTGAGGAAAACCCAAATGGTCAACCTATGCCTTTGAGAACTAAGATGAATCTTCCTCTCCACTTCACTAGATATTCTTCATACTGTTTGTTTCTGATAATCCATCCCACACGACTATCTAGGATTGCTTCAATCTCCTTCTCTGAAGTAGGTGTCAGAATACCACACTATTCCATTGTTGGTACATGCTCTATGCCACCTTCATGATACTCTATCAAATATCAAATGTTGAACATAGGGGAAATTTTGACTCCATCCAAAAATCTACCTCATATGTGTTCCCTAAATCATGCCTCTTCAAAATCTTATAGGAATCACACTTATTCATCTTCAACTTGTTATAGGTTCCCACTAGAAACCTTTCTTTCCTCAAGTTGACCATCACTTCATCACCAATCTAAAACTCCATATTCCTCCTCTTGTAATCTGCATTCACCTTATACTGCATATTCATCTTGTTAATATATTCTCTTACCTTCTCATGTATATTATTGATGTGCTCTACAAAGTCTTTAGCTTCAACACTTATCTTCTTTTGTTGGTCAATATTTCTGAGTTTTGGAGTGGTCTTGGGACTACCTTCATATGCAATTTGGAATGGTGAATTACTAGTGCTTCTCTTGACATAATTGTTATAAGAAAATTCTTCCTAGGTAATATCAAGTCCTATCCCTTGGGTTTATCTCCCACCAAGCATCTCAGTAGGTTACCCAAACTTTTGTTCACAACTTCAGTCTACCCATTAGTTTGTGGATGGTGTGTAGAACTAAGCTTCATCTCCATTTTCAACTTTTTCCACAAGGTCCTCCAAAAGTATCCAACAAATTTGGTGTCACGATCTAAGACTATACTCTTTGGAAGACCATGTAGCATCACCACCTCTCTAAAAAACAAGTCAGTAATGTGGACTGCATCATGGGTCTTCTAGCATGGGATGAAATGCGTAATCTTTGAAAACCTATCAACAACCACAAATATTGAATCATTCCCTCTCTATGTCCTTGGAAAACCAAGAACAAATTCCATACTTATATCCTCCCATAGCCTTTTCAGTATGGGTAAGGGCTTATACAAACCTGTATTTTGGCCCACTCCTTTAGCCATCTAGCATAACCTACAACTCTTCACAAAATTATTCACATCCTGTGATAACTGAGGTCAATAATAATGCTCACTGATAATGGCAATGGTATTACCCCAACTAAAATGACCTGCCTTTCCTCCATTGTGCTTCTCCTTAATCAGGTTCTCCCTCATGGAACTCATAATACACAATTGACTTCCCTTAAACAAAATGTCATCTTGTATTATAAAATCCAACTACTTTGTCCTGTCAACTACAATAGGATCCTTGCAAGCTTTCCAAACCTCTTCAAAATCAGGATCTTCAAGATACAATGTCTTGAGTTCATTGAACCCAACCACTTCAATTTCCATCTCTATTATCAATGATTGCATCCTACTTAATACATATGCAACCCTATTTGACCTCCCACTCCTATGCTTTTAAGGAAAGTTATAGCTCTACAAAAATTCTACCCATTTTATATGCCTCTTATTTAATTTTCCCTTACTACTCAGGTACTATAATGCTTGCTAATCGATATACAAAACAAATTCCTTCAGCAATAGATAATTCCTCCATTTCTTTAATGCTTGAATTATTGCATAAAATTCTCGATCATTGACAATTTTTGGGCCCGTACAGGACCGTTTATTGTCTCAATCTAGACTCGAAATATTTTTCAAGGCAAAAATCAAAAACTAAAACTTGAATAAATTTCAAATTGAGAATGACCTTGACTTGATTCTTTCGCCAAAGTGCTTATTTTTCTGTCCTGAAGCTTCCCTTAAATTTCTACCTCCTCTTTCCTTCAAATTCACACTTGCTAAGCATAACATTTGAGCAGAAAAAGTAGAAAAGAAGTTTTGAAAGTTGAGAATCCTTATTCAACGAAAAGGGTATCTAGAAATGCAAAAAATTCTACAAAAAGCTAAAAGAAAGTAAAGATATTTTTGGGTGATGGAAGATTTCCCTTACACCACTGGATGCTCCTACATCAAATACACCCAAGGTAATTTTAGAAGTGACCCCATCAAGTCTCATATGGTTGCGGAAAACCCAAATGGTCAACCTCTGCCTTAGATAGCTAGGATGAATCTTCCAGAGGCCTTCCTCTCCACTTCATTAGATATTCTTCATACTACCTATTTTTGGTACTCCTTCCCACATGGCTATTCAGGATTGCTTCAATCTCCTCCTTTGAAGTAGGTGCCTGAATGCCACACTGTTCCATTGCTAGTACTTCCTCTACACCACCTTAATTATACTAAATCAAATTTGAAATGTTGAACACATGGGAAATGTTGACTCCATCTGGAAACTCTACCTCATATGCGTTCCATAAATCATGCCTCTTCAAAATCTTACTCGGACCTAGCTTCATCTTCAATTTTTTATAGGTTCCCAATGGAAACCTTCTTTCCTCAAGTGGAAAATCACTTCATCACCAATTTGAAACTCCTTATTCCTCCTCTTCTGATCTTCCTTAGCCTTATACTACATATTCATCTTGTTAATATGTTCTCTTACCCTCCCATATATATTTTTGATGTGCTCTACAAAGTCTTTTGCTTAGGCCATTTTCTTCTTCTCTTGGTCCATCTTTCTCAGTTTTGGAGTGGTATTGGGACTTCCTCCACACACAATTTGGAATGGTGATCTACTAGTGCTTGTATTGACAAAATTATTATATGTAAATTATGTCTGGGGTAAGATCAAGTCCTATCCCTTGGGTTTATCTCCTACCAAGTATTTTTGTAGGTTACCCAGACTTCTATTTACAACCTCAGTCTAACCATTAGTCTATGGATGGTGTGAAGAATTGAACTTCAACTCCATTTTCAACTTCTTCCACAAGGTCCTCAAAAATTATCCAACAAATTTAGAGTCACGATCTAAGACTATACGCTTTTGCAGACAATGTAGTCTCACCACCTCTTTGAAGAACAAGTCAACAATGTTGACTACATCATGGGTCTTCAGGAATAGGATGAAATGTGTCATCTTCGAAAACATGTAAACTACCACAAATACTCAATATTTCCCTCTATGTGTCCTTGGAAAACCAAGAACAAAGTCCATACTTATATCCTCCCACAACCTCCCTAGTATAGGTAAGGGCTAATACAACCTTGTATTCTAGATCACTCCTTTAGCCATCTGACATAACCTAGAACTTGTCACAAAATTTTTCACATCTTGTGATAACTAAGGCCAATAGTAATGCTCACTGATAATGGCAATGGTCTTATCCAAACCAAAATGTCCCACCATGTCTCCACTATGCTTCTCCTTAATCAGGTTCTCCCTAATGGAACTCCTTGGAATACACAACTAACATCCCTTAAACAACATACCATCTTGGATTATAAAATCCAACAATTTTTTCCTTTCAACTGTAACAGGTTCCTTGCAAGCTTTCCAAGCCTCTACAAAATCAAGATCTTCAAGATATAATGTCTTAAGATCATTGAACCCAACCAATTCAATTTTCATCTCCATCAACAATGAATTCCTCCTACTTAAGGAATCTATAACCCTAATCGACCTCCCACTCATAAGGTTTAAAAAAAAGGTATAACTTTGCAAAAAAATTACCCATTTCATATGCCTCTGATTTAATTTTTCCTGATTACTCAAGTAGTGTAATGCTTGATGATTAGTATACGTAAAAAATTCCTTCAGCAATAGATAATGCCTCTATTTCTTTAATGCTTGAACTATTGCATAAAATTCTTGATCATCAATGATTTTTAGGCATGTACATGACCGTTTAGTGCCTCAAAATGGACTTGAAATCTTTTTCAGGGCTAAAGGAAAAAAATAAAACTTTAATAACTTTCAAACCAGGAATGACCTTGACCTGATTCTTTCACCAAAGTTCTTATTTTTTTGTCTTAAATATTTCCTTAAATTTCTACCTCCTCATACCTTCAAATTCACACCTACTTAAAATAACAATTGAGCATAAAAGGAAGAAAAGAAGTTCTAAAAGTTGGGAATCCTTATTTGACAAAAAAGGGTATCTAGAAATGAAAAAAACTCTACAAAAATCTAAAAGAAACTAAAGATATTTTGGGTGATACAAGATTTCCCTTATACCACTAGATGCTCCTGCATCAAAGACACCTAGGGTAATTTGAGAAGTGACCACATCTTGTCTCGGATGGTTGAGGAAAACCCAAGCAATCAACCTCTACCTTAGATAGCCAGGGTGAATCTTCCATGGTCCTTCCTCTCCACTTCACTAGATATTGTTCATACTAAATATTTGTGGTACTCCTTCCCACATGGCTATCCAGGATTGCTTCAATCTCCTTCTCTCAAGTAGGTGCTAGAATGTCACACTGGTTCATTGTTGGTACTTCCTTTGTGCCATCTTCATGATACTCTATCTAATCTAAAATGTTGAACACAATGGAAATGTTGATTCCATCTGATAACTCTACCTCACATGCATTCCCTGAATCATACCTTTTCAAAATCTTACAGGGACCAAACTTCGTCATCTTTAAATTTTTATAGGTTCCGAATGAAAATCTTTCTTTCCTTAAGTGGACCATCACTTCATCACTAATCTAAAACTCCTTATTCCTCCTCTTTTGATTTTCCTTAGCCTAATACTATATATTCATCATGTTAATATGTTCTCTTACTCTCTCATGTATATTCTTGATGTGCTCTACAAAGTCTTTGGCTTTGGCCCTTGTCTTATTCTCTTGGTCCATCTTTCTCAGTTCTGGAGCAGTTTTGGGACTGCCTCCATACATAATTTGGAATGGTGATCTACTAGTGCTTCTATTGATAGAAATTTTGTAAGAAAATTTTGTATGGGGTAAGATCAAGTCCCATCCCTTGGGTTTATCTCCTACCAAGCATCTCAATAGGTTATTCACAACCTCATTCTACCCATCAATCTATGGATGGTGTGTAGAACTGAACTTCAACTTTGTTTTAAAATTCTTCCACAAGGTCCTCCAAAAGTATCCAACAAATTTGGTGTCATGATATGAGACTATACTCTTTGGTAGACCATGTAGCCTCACCACCTCTCTGAAGAAAAAAGTTAGCAATGTGGACTGCATCACAGGTCTTCTGGCATGGGATGGAATGTGCCATCTTTGAAAACCTATCAACTACAACAAATACTGAATCATTCCCTATTTGTGTCCTTGGAAAACCAAGAACAAAGTCCATACTTATATCCTCCAATGGCCTCTCTAGTATAGGTAAGTGCTGATACAACCCTGTATTCTAGCTCACTCCTTTAGTTGCTGACTTACCCTGCAACTCTACACAAACTTCTTCACATCCTATGATAACTAAGGCCAATAATAATGCTCAGTGATAATGGAAATGGTCTTATCCCAACCAAAATGTCCTACCATTCCTCCACTATGCTTCTCCTTAATTAGGTTCTCCCTCATGGAACTCCTCAGAATACACAACTGAATTCCCTTAAACAACATGTCATCTTGGGTTATAAAATCCAACCACTTTTTCTTGTTGGATGTTACAGGATCTTTGCAACCTTTGCAAGCCTCTACAAAATCAGGATCTTCAGGATACAATGTCTTGAGCTCATTGAACCCAACCACTTTAATCTGCATCTTCGTCAACAATGACTGCCTCCTACTTAAGGCATCTACAACCCTATTTGACCTCCCACTTCTATGCTTTAAAACAAAGGTATAACTTTGCAAAAAATCTTCCCATTTCATATGCCTCTAATTTAATTTTTCGTGACTACTCAAGTACTGTAATGCTTTATGATCAGTATACAAAACAATTTCATTACAAAATAGATAATTCCTTCATTTCTTTAATGCTTTAACTATTGCATAAAACTCCTGATTATCATTATTTTTGGGCCCGCATGAGACCATTTAGTGCCCCAAACTAGACTCAGAAGATTTTTTAGGGTAAAAAATAGAAACTGAAACTTGAATAACTTTGAAACCGAGAATGATCTTGACCTGATACTTTTTCCAAATTGCTTATTTTTCTATCATGAAGCTTCCCTTAAATTTCCACCTCCTCATTCCTTCAAATTCACACCTACTAAAAACTAGCAATTGAGCAGAAAAACCAAAAAAGTAGTTCTAAAAGTTGGGAATCCTTATTCAACAAAAAGAGTATCTAGAAATGCAAAAACATCTACAAAAAGCTAAAATAAAGTAAAGATATTTTTGGGTGATGCAGGATTTCCCTTATACCACTGGATGCTCCTGCATCATATTTTTGACATTCCAACAAATTTGCATGTTGAAAATAGAATCTTAGATCCAACACTAGAGGACCCAAAAAGTTGATTAGGACCCCATTTCAAAGACCCATTCACCAATGGGTGAATGAGTCCTTGAAGGAACATCAAAATGAATTTTTCAGAGTAGGTTTTTTTTCCTTTGCACTTCCTAGATCCACTTCCAAACTATTTTTTATGTTTGTCAGTTGTCAGGATCTAGCATTTTATGTATTAGGGAATTTAGTATCTCTATTTTAATCATTGTAAAATATTTCTAATCCATTCTAATCCCCCATTAGATATAGATTCGGATCTAATTGGCTCATCATTAGGGTTGAAAGTCAATATTTTCACCTTGTGATCTACAACCTAATGAGATTTGGAAAAAGGCCTCCATTTTTATCCTAGGTTCTTTACACTTAGAAACTAGGATCCCTTTTTCTACATTTCAAGGGGTATTTGATTAGTTTTCATTGGTATGTCTGACCTTTAAAATTCATCACATTTCTTAATATAGTTTTTAATATCATTATGCATTGATGGCCAATGATAACTAAAGCCTAATATTGTGTGTGATGTTATTTTTGTAGAGCAATTTCCTCTAGAAGAATCATCATGAAAGGTCCTCATGATACTAAAAAAATTATCATCTGTAACACATCTTCATAAAACCATGTCGAGATAACATTTAAATAGTGGGTCTTTGAACCATGTGACTCTAAGTGCAATGATTAGACTAAGAAATCAACTAGATGAGGTAGAGCTAATCAAATTAATAAATAATTAATTAAATTATTAATACACATGAGGTGGATATTAATTATTAAATTAAATTTTTAATAGATAATGTGTGGATAGTTTATTAATGAAACCAATAAATGTGTGTATATTTTATTAATAAAATTTATAAATATGTGGATAATTATGGAATAATTAATAGATATTTTTTTATTAAATAGATGAATAAAGATATCCAAATTTAATTCTTGATAACTTAAGAATTATTTTATCAAATTATTAGGCATTAGTGTATCCTAGGTGACAAAGTGATGACATGGGTGTACTGGGTGATGGATGAATAAATTGAATGATGATTGTATGAAAATTGGATGTAGAAAATATGACAATAAGATGGCAAATGATCAAGTGAAATTAAGAACTAAGTGATCAGATGATTATATGAAAAGGTGTTAGGGGATAGATGAATGAGTGAACTAGTTGATTAGGTGAATATAGAATTGTTTAGGTTTCTACATGTAATACTTGATATGTACTTCTAATACTTCCATAATTTGTTAGATTTATTTATTAATTCTTATGGTTTACAACATGTATAGTGTGAGATATGCATTATTTTATTGCTTTCTTTGTAAAAAATATTAATTCCTTTTTTGGGGTATTTTATTCTAGTATCAAAGTATATTTCAAAATCTAGAAAACATCAAGATAACTTAAAAATGATAACATAAAAAATTAATTATGTTGTTAGTAAAATGTTATGTTTGATACCTTATTCTAGAGTGTGTGTTAATTAATTAATTTATTTTTGGTCAAATTTGAAGAGCTTGGAATTCTCATGGAAAGGAAGTTTGTGAGTCTAGTAAGATAAATTAATAAAAAAAATGGATCAAATCAAACCAGTCCTAAATACTTGAGAGTAGATCTTGAAACTCTAAGATCTCACATAATTATACAAGAGAAATACATCTATAAGTGGATAATTTAAGAGACGTGGGTACAATAAATACTTATAACAAGACTAAGCATGATTCTAATAATAAAAAGTAGAGTAGTTATAAGCATGGGCCTACTAGAGAACCATTCATTCTTGTAAATAAGGTTGATGGATTGGGTGGTATAGATATGGTAGAGGCATGGATTATTGGTATAAGTTCTTCACCTTGATCAATATGAGTACTAATACTCATTCCAAATTCTTTATCTATCATTTGAAGAAGGAGGATTCATTTTGGTGGAACCATCTAAATTTAATGTATAAGTATTATGTGGCTAAAATTTCCTAATAAATTTTGAAAAATAAGTTTAGGTAGGAATATATTTTACCATAATACATAGATAAAAAAATTATAGAGTTTCATGGATTGCATGCATTTTATCTTTGAGAATAATTCCAAGGTCATAGATCACTTGAGAAATTTTCTTTACTTGAATTAAAAAGAGGATCATGGAAATAAGTCTATTTTGAGTTTGAATAATTCTATTATTTTCATACTAAATTCACTAAACCTAAGACATTGTCTCAAGAAATTTAGATTCCAATGGTTGTTGAAGTTAAAAGACAACATAAGTGTGATTGAAAGAAAATAAATATATCCAATTTTGCATTCTCTACATTAGTAATGATTTAAGTAAAATAGATTGTAAGGCCATTGGATACTCTTAAGTGAATTATAATAGTAGATTAAAAAGGTAAAGAAATAGAAATACGCCCAAATAAAATGACAAGAGGCTTAATCATAGAGTAGAGGACATAGATAGGAAAATGGATCCAAAGGTAGGTTATTGGACATATGGTGGAGATCATTTGAAGATGGATTTCCATCAATTGAATGGAGCATGAAAGGTTCAACACAAGATTAATGTCGTAATGGATAGAATAAAGGTTGATAACTAGGACAATTTGATTGATCTTTGAGATACTTTCATGGAATTTCATCATTGATTAAAAAGTAGTGCAAGTAATAAAATTGCATCTTTGTAATTTCATATTTCATTTGATAGTTTATTTGGTATCAATCCCTTGGCATATTTTAGGATGCATTGGGACCTCAATCTTGACCTTTTTTCACACTAGATTGTCAAATTTAACTATCACGTTCTTATTCTTCTTGTTGACCTAGGACCACATTCTAAAATTTACATAATTTCTCCAAGACTCTAGCATATCACACATATGTTCATATGATGCACTAGAATCATTAAAAATTTCTAAATTTAAATATTGTTCTATCCTACCAAGGTAATTATTATTTCTTGTTGTAACACTTTTCCAACCCAAAACTAAATAATAGTGAAAAATAGTATGGTTGGATCTTAAATGGGGATGAGATAGATGGCACTAAAAAAAATATAGATTAAACATTATTAGGACCAATAAATTTTAAGACCTCTAATCTATATAATTGATTAGTAAATAAATTATAAATATCTATTAATTGAATAAATTTTGTAATAAACTAAAAATTAAATAAAAAATTACATGTAAACATTCACCTTAAAATCAATTAAAAAAAATTAAAACTAATATAATCTATATAATATATCAATAATCAAATTATAGATGATATCTAATATAATTTTTTTAATAAATCCAAAACTAAATAAAAATTTATATGTAAATAAATTTCAGCATTATATCAAATAAAATCTAAAATAATGTTAAAGTCAAAATTTTGGAATAGATACTATCTTATAGAGGTGAGATACAACTCTTAGTTTTATGTGGTTAAGGGAACTTAATTCCTAAGGAGGGAATCCTCACAACCTTTTCAATCTTGAGCGATTATACTATTTTATGTCTTTCAAAACTTTTAATATACATCAATTGTAAGTTGCTTAATCACACACTCCAAAAATTCATTTGGTGTGTTACTTTGGGGAAACCAGATTTAATATTACATTCAATTAAATTTATAGAAGATAAAATAAAGTGTAATTCATGACTCTATGAGAAATCATTTGCACATGTCACACTCGCTCATAATTTTAAATGGCAACCAAAAATATTTGGGTGTGGAACATGTAGAGAAACCACATGTAAAGTTTATAGTGGGTAAAATAAAACTTAATTCATGACCATATGACAAACTATTTATTCATCACCTTCACTCATAGAATTTTTAATGACAATCAAAAGTCTTTCAAATTGTGGAAGATGCAAGAAAACTATTAAAATGATATTTTGAAAAGATACAATGAACTTGCTAAAATGATAATTTATGAAAGTCTTAGAGAGTTTTGATAGTGTTAATGATAATATTCAAAGATGTGGCTAAATTGTTAAAATTATAAAAATGGTAAGGGAGAGGGGTTGATCATGGAGTAGGGATGTATTGTGGTGATAGGAGTTGATAGCTCAGGCCCTAATTAATAACAATAAAAGACCTAATATTTTTTACAAATATCTTTAATAATATGATAGGATGGGTTCATGTTAAATCAAAAATATGTCCTATCACGGGTAGAGTAAATATTTTCCACCTTCCCAAAATTAGGTGAATGCAAATAGATATATTTGTTTCCACAATATATGTGTATTTTCCATAGGTCTTCCCTAAATTAGGTCAATACAAATAGATATACTTATTTCCAAAATATACGCTTTAATAAATTAAATGTGAGTTGACATGTACACACCCATTGTCAACTAACCAACCTAGAAATACATGTTAACCTATTACATGAAAAGTGTTACATTATTCATCCCTCATTGAAAAACTTATGGTTCCACCATGTCCATCTATACCACTCTTTTTGGAAATTTATCTGCAAAAATTGAAAATGAATTCCTAGACTCACTATATAATACATTTTTTTCAAAATAACGACTATTAAATTAACCATAATTCATAATTATAGATGATATTTAATTAATCAAACATTAAATATTAAAATAAAATAAAAAATCAATTTTTTTGAAATCACCTTGCAAATCACCAACCAAAATTTATATATACCATTCACAACCCATTTCATATAACTTCTACTATTAATTCCATCAATGCAACCTCAAATTCCTTCCTAGAATTCAAAAATCTCCACTTGCACCTATCTTTTCAAATTTATACAATCAGTTTATCATTGTTTATACAAGAGACTGAAATTGTGTGTTGCAAGCTACCTATTCCATATTTCAAATTTGTGAATTTATATTGGAGACGCCTATTGGAGAGTAATTCAAGAGAGCTCCTCCAAACTTCTACAACCACCTGCTTCAGCTTCCATGGTATGTCTATTTCAAAGTTATTTCAATATTTTATATGCATATTTTCATATTTGTTCCATGTATCATCCTTACTATATCTTTTTCACATAGCCCTAGACAAAAAATAAACCCTTGACAATCGAGTATATGATACATATATTATATAGATATAGAAATTCATGTTTCTTATAGCATTGTTCATTTACATTAAAATGAACTACATTTATGGCATATTTAGTGTAAGTTTATTTTTCATACATATCATGATTTTCTTCATAGACAGATGCATACTATAGTAACAGAAAAAGTAAACCTTTTCCCTTACTTGGTTTAGATAATTGACATTAAGACTGAACTAATGATGTCTTGGAATGGTGTTGTAATGTGTTGTACAAATTAACACTATTCTAGGACCTTTATTTGACTAAAACATGCCTTAATTGATCCTTTCCAAAGGTGTTGTAAATTTTTGTAACAAAATTTCACACTTTTCTAGGATGTATTTGCTTAATTAAGCCTAATGGGCCCCTTTTTAATAAAATGTATTTAAATGTATATGTTGTTTAACTGTTGTAAAGTGTTACAAGGAACTTTCACATTTATCTAGGTGGTCATTAATTAATTTTAGGTAATTGGAGTAATTATCCCCCTTTTAATTCAAATTTAAGCCTTAATTTTGATACCTCATGTAAACAAAGATTTTAGCACCCTAAGACTCTCCGACACTTTTAGGGTTTTTCACCTAAAAGGAGAGAGGTAGGCCAAAATGGGCAATGTCTACACTCAAGATTAATGCAATAATGTATGGAATATTTTTAAATGCAATGAAATAAATGCATAAAACTAATGAAAAAGATCAATTATTGAATGAAAACTAAGGAAATGCAAGGTGTTTGAAAACACTTTGTCATATGCAAAAATACCTAGAAATGAAAGTAAATTGTAACAAAATTTGATGAAACTGAAGGTGTGCACTTGGATGTTGAAAGAGAATGAAATGAAGGTCTGAAATCCTCAAAAACTAATGTAGAATCCAAATAGGACACTTGTGCTAATCTAGGTGACTTAGTCCCAGATCTAGAAAAACTATTTTGGAGCCTATTTCAACCAAATGGGTGTCCAAATCTACAAAGAAAAATTTCAAGGCCTTGTAGTGAGACTAATTCACCATTGTTGGAAAATTAGTATACTTTTTAATTTCTAAAAATCTAAAAGTGGAAACAGAAGCCCTCACTCTACACTTTTTGCCCCTCCAGGCGTGTAGTTCTCAAAATGTCAAATTCAGGCGTGAAAGTGATCTTTTGTTGATATTTTGACCTTCCAAATAGGAAGATGACTCCAACCAATCTTCAACCTATTCTTTAATTATTTTCAAACTCTTAAGACATCTAAATTTGTAAATACACTGAATCATAGATTTTTGGCACCATGCACCTTTCTAGCAGTTCTAGGGTTTTTCACCTAAAATGAGAAAGTAGGGCAAAAAAGGCTAAAGGGTTCATTCAAATTATGTTATGTATGATGTTATTTAAGATAAATATAATAAAATAAATGCAATTGAGTGATCTAAATGACTGATTATGAATGTAAAACTTAAGATTTATGCTATGATTGAAAACACAATGTGATATGCAAACAATGAGATAGGAATGAATAAATGCAAAACATAAAGAAATGGACTGAATCAGAGTGCACCTGGGAAAGATTTGAGGAATATGGAATCTTTAAAATGTTTTCTAGAATCACATAAATTTACTAGTGGGACTCATTCGTCCAGGGTGGCGAATTAGTCCTACTTCTAGTGAAAACTTTCAATTATTAGTTTTTGAGTGTCAAGATCTGAAATCTGATAGAACATAGATTTCTATCCTTAAGGTTGGACTCATTCACCACTAGTGGTTAATCAGTCCTCTCCCAAAATTTTGAGAAATTAGGAGACAACTCTGCAACACTAGATTTGAGGATAGTTGCTTGTCGGAGTGTCAAAGTCAATTCTATATGAAATGAACAGAATACCTTCTCCAAGCTTGAAATAAGGTTGATTTGACTTGAAGCACCTAGTTTCTTTGTTGACTACTCTTGAACACCTAAATACTTATTAAATTTGCACACAAAATTATGCAAACACACATGTAAGAGGGAAAAAATGGTTGAGGGTTAGCAAATAGGGGTTTGCCTTGGTCAAACCCCACTTTGGTAATCAAACCCTTAATGAAATGAAGGAAATTGATAAAAAAAATAACATGTAAATGCTATCAACTCACCAAACCCTTGTTGAATAAAATTTGAAGATATGTCAATGGATGCTTAAAAAATGCTTGATTTGATGTTGTAAAGTGATTGAATGCTCAAGGATGTGATGTGTGTTTGTAGGAGATGTAAAATGAGGTGAAACTCACTTATTTATACACACTTGTGCCTTAGTAACCCATTAATACCTCATTATAGGCTGACATCAAGTGATTTTGAATAAAAACCAGAAAGGAAATTTAAAATATTTTAAATTTTTAGCCAAGGGGGACTCATTCACCACCCATGGTGAATGGGTCCCACATAGGACCTAAAAATGGGTGTCAAGAATTATCTTGCATTTAATGTTATTTATCAGGTTTACATTAAAAAATGCAATTAATTAAAGCTTATAAGGGCATAAAGGGGTCAAATAAAGCATAAGAAAGGTGTAAATAGTGAATTTAAGCCTAGAGAAGCATGAAATCTTGTTACAAGACTTTACAACACTTCAAAATAGGAATTTATTAGTGATGAAAAGGTGATTTTTAGATGAATTGTAATGAATAGAATCTAGAAAAGTGTAGATTTTTTTTACAACACTTCACAACACCCTCACAAGACATCATTTTTTGAATCTTAATACATAAATATGCATGTTCAAGCCACATTACAATATAAATCAGAGCAAAATAGACCAAAAATCATGAAACAAGACCTAAAAGGCCATGAAAATGACAAGGGGCCATTTTTCTACAGCACATACACAAAGAAAGAAAGAGAAATGTTGAATGTTAGGGCATGGGGGTTTTCCTTGTTCAAACCCCTCTTTAGGTAATTAAACCAAAATGGAGAAATAATATAATGAAACATGAAATAATGGAGTTAGAGACTTTCCTTGATGATAGATATTGATTTTCTACATCAAAAGATGAAGAATATACCCTTGAATGTCCTTAAAAGTTATCATGATGACTTAAAATGTTAAAACCCTAGCTTGCTTGACTTGAGGTGGAAGATAAATGACGAATAAGATGAATGAGTTAAGATGATTATGAATTAGAGTTTAGATGCTTGTATTTATAGAAAATCCTCATAATTTTCCTGTTAATTTGATCCCTAAGGATGACATGGAAGAAAAATAAACTTAAAATCCAACTTTTCCCACTCAAAACTCAAAAATAACCCAAATGGGACTAATTTGCCACTTTGGGTGACTTTGTCCCACCTGGGAAGGACTCATTTTCCTAGATAGGTGACTTAGTCCCAAAGGGGCCCTTTTGTCGATTGGATTGTTGGGGAATGAAGAATTATAGTTCTTATGTTGATTTCATCGAATATTTCATCAAATTATGCCTTGGGATACACAATATGGGGCCATAGGGGCCTATTAATGATGATGTAAAGGGTAATTAGGGCTTGGGACACAAAATTCAATGTGAAAGTATGATTAAATACAATTTACACCATTAAAATAAGGTCCACACAACCTAGAAAGGCACAAAATCCAATGTGAATGTGTAAACATATTACAACAATAGATTACTATTAAGTTTAATTTACAAGCCTTATATATTTATGTGGAGATGAATTTAAATACATTTAATAATATTGAATTAGGGAAAGATAGGTCCATTAAGTCTAGATAAGTGTGAAAGTCTTTTACAACACCATTACAAGACATTGATAAATATGTTTTATTTAGTTTGCAAAGGTCCAAGACCTAGTGTGGATATGCAAAACACCTCACAATAGTAATTAGGGCCTCATTAAGTCCAATTTTTCATTAATTATTCCCATATCAATCAAGCAAAATGAGATACTTTTTCTGTTTCCATGCCTTCCAAAGATCTATCCCAACACCCATAATTTAATTCATAAAATATTTCATTAGAAAATTAGGTCTTGGAAAATGGTGTCAGGACCGATTCTCCCTAGGTGGCCAATGGTTCGACTCTTAGCAAGACCCCCATTTTTCAATTGATCAATCTGGAATGGGTTTTTATTCCTCTTTCAATCACCCAGTGCTAGGTCTTGGTAAATTGAGCCAGAACCCATTCATCGTAGGTGGCGAATGGGTCCTCCCTTAATGAGACCCCTCTTTTTGGATTTTATTTTGGTAGGAATTTAATAATTGTTGTTTCCAAATCTGGTGTTGGCATTAATTGTTTGAATTTTGGGGTTAATCTCCTGATTTAGTGTAAATAAGGGGTTAATTTATTATTTCTCCTAGTAGGTTTATGAAGCATTCTAGTAATTTCAAGAGAGCATTATAGAGCATTTCAAGAGCATTCATAGGGTATTTCAAGGTTCTATTGTAGCAATTCAAGACCATTTCATCATTACTAGGGTTTGATGCATTCATTCATGTTGTTAAGCTAAATAAGTGGATGTAGCATTGAAGATATACTTGCAACCATTTTTCAAATCACATTCAAGCATCCAAGATCTACATTCTTCATGGACACTACATGTTAGTTTGCAAATTTGCTTCATAAGACATCATCCAAGGTGACATCATTTATATATTTCATATTCCATGCTTCATTTCTTTATTTCACCAATTGGTTTGATTACCTACAAGGGGTTTGACTAAGGAAAACCCACATTCACTAACAATAAACAAGTTTTTCTTCCCTTAAGTGTGTGATTGTAGATTTATAGGTTGAAGATTAGGTGGAGCAAGTTTGGAGAAAAATTGTCAAAGTTGCCATTCAAAGTACAAAATCAAGGAATCAAAGCTACAAAATTGCATGAAAACTTTTAGAAGTTGATGACAAGGAATTTGAGAGTGCATAAATCAAAGAATAAGACCTTGATCTTAGTTTCAAAAACCAGAACAAGGACTCATTTGCCAATAAAGATGAATGAGTCATTTGTATCTTAAAAATAAGAACTTTTTGACTAGGTACACAACTTTTTATGCTCTAAAAACTTATGTCATAGTTGTAATAGTTAGGTGGCATTTTTTATTGCTATTTTCATATTTTTCCCTAATAATTGAATCTTTTTAATATGACAAAGAAATTAGTGGTTTATCATCTTGTTCATCCATGGTGGTAAACCCTATTTCTTCCTATTAATCATTTTGGTGAACATGATATATTAATTCATTCAATGAACCAATATTAAGAGCACAAATGCTACAAGGTATAGAGGCCCCTCATTTTGAAAAACATGTTGGTAAAGGAGATCTTGTAAGCCATTTTTCCTCCTTAACAACCTTGTGTAGTTATTTCTTCTTTGAGGATAAAATTTTGGCTAAGTTATTCCCTAGATACTTAAAGGATATTGCTTTAGGGTTTTTCTCCTTTTTTCCAAACAATTCAATTAGTTCATTCAATGAACTCATTGATTTATTTTACAACTTCCATATTCACATGGGTCCCAAGAAGACCCTTGTAGATTTAATGACATGCAAGAAAAAAGAGGACAAGAAAGTGAGTGATTCCATAGGAAGATACCAAACACTTTATTCACAAGTTAACATTAAGATTCTTGATGTCGATCTCCAACAAATGTTCATTTCCAACTTACAAGATAAAATTTAGATAAAACTTGAAATGTTAAGGTTTTCATCCTTCACATAGTTATTTACAACCCTTCGTGACCATCAAAACTTGATTGGTGGTCGTGATGTGAAAAATCTGCCTAGTTACCCTAAAAATTCTGAATTCACAACTCAATAACTATCAACCATTCAAGAAAAAAAATAAGGGATTTCTACAATTAAATCCTCCTCAAAAAAGTCAAAAAAATAATAATCAAGTGGCTGATATAAAAATGACAACTCCTTTCGGGGATAGGGAGAGAGAATTCACTCCTTTACCTAATACCCTTCATAGTGTCATGTTGTAGCTTATTGAAAAAAACATGCTTACCATACCTTCTATTAGAGAACATGATCCTACTATACCATTGCCTAAAGGATTTTGAAAAAATGCTTATTTTCATTACCATCAAACAAATTGACATAGTACAGAATACTATAAGCATCTTAAACATCTTATACAAGACCATATTGACAATAACCAACTTCAAATCGTAGGTGTGAATGATCAAGGTAATAAGTCTATAACTCCTCTTAATCAAAATTTTCAAATATTTATAAATCACATGCCTATGCACAATATTTCATTTGCCAAAGCTAGTGAAATGAAGAATGATGTGATGAATGTCGACATGAATGATGACAATATGAATACCATTGAACAACATCCCACAAATGAAGTGATGGAATTTATAGAAACCAAACCTTGTAAGGGATTGACTAGACAACCTCTTGAAATTGATTTCTCAAAAAATGACATACCTAAATGTGCACCTGATGGTCCTCTTTACATATTGGCTAAATCAATAATAATCCCACTAATGGGATATTGATTGATCTTGTATGTGGAGATAATGTGATCAAAAAAGAATTCTTACATGTGCATGAGCTATATCAAGAAACAAATGATAAATTGAAAACATGGATCAAGACACATAACATATTTGGTTTCCCTATGATAGGCTCGATAGATCTCCCTTTGAAGTTGGGACTGAAAACATTAACAGTCTCATTCTCTATCATTCCACAATCATACCAACTTTGTGTGAAGCTAGGCTATCCATGGCTTTGCTCCATGAATTTCGTGCCTTCAATTGTGCATAAATGTCTAAAGTACATCCATTTGGAAATGACATCTTCACTATGCATCATAGTGGATTTAATCTTGCCTTTGCAAAAGGGAAATTTTCACTAGATTACTTTTGGCCCAAGCCTATGGAGCCTATCAAGCCTCATGAGGATTTCTTTTTCACATCATATCAAAAATTCAAGGAAATTTTTTTTGCAGAACTATCCCTTTGCAACATGCCTCAACCTATGGCCAAACCAACCATCCTTGACGAGACAATGATTGAACCATTAACACTTCTGACCATACAAGAACAATCTATAGAACAACCTCCCACAATTTCCCACAAGAGACCATGAGATAGTACAAACAATCATGTTGTCCCTCCTAAAGTCAAACAAGTTTACAAGTCAAAGACAAAGCAGTTGAGCAACCTCCTATTATTTCTTCTAGTCCTCCCAAGGAAGAGAAGGAACCTATGATTGACAAACCCGCTCTTACATAAAAATAAACTGACAATAAATTGAAACTAAATTGAATTGCTAGAGAGTGTAGACATAGACATCATGCTATTGCTCGTAGATTGAAAACTCAAGAAAACAACCATAACATAGAAAATAAAAATACCAACTTACCTGAAGCAATACATGATGAATCTCAACCCTCACCACAACATAAACAAGACAATTGCATGGACATTATTATTTGACCTCCTACTACGATTAACTTAGATAATGACATTGATATTACAAAAAATGATGAAAAAGTGCATGATGAGTTGAATACATTGTTTTCTTCTTCCATGAGCTTAAATGATAAAGCTCCTAAAAAGAGTGTTGAAGTTGGTGCATGTCCTAATTTGACACTTGATGTTGTCCCTTTGGCTAGTTTCTCTCTTTTTTTTATAATGATTGAGACTTGGACATGGATGACTTGCTTTAGGTTGACTCACTTGTGCCTTACTAGTATTTTTATTTTTCATTTTTTCTTTATGTGATTGTATGTGTGTAATGTGATCCCCTGTGACATTTCATTTGATTCATCCTCTCTTTTGTGCATTCTTCTATATGTACCTTTAGTCTTCTTTATGTTGTAATCATTTTTCATTTGTCTTATGTTTTCCTTTTGGGGATGATGCAAGGTGTGAAGAAATTTATTTCTCTTCCATGTTGACCCAAAAGCTTTGTCTTTGTCTTTTTCATTTGTCTTGTGTTTTCCTTTTGGGGATGACGCAAGGTGTCGAGACATTCATGTTTCTTCCATGTTGACCCAAAAGGTTTTTCTTTGTTTTCACTCTCTTTGAATCATTCTTCTAGTTCTATGAGTATTTGGGGAATGATGATAGCTCCCTGCTCTATGATGACATTGTAGCACAAAGATACTAACCCCAAATCCATAGATCCATTATGTATTTGTGGGGGAAACCCTTCCTTCCTATTTCATGATGTAACTTATTTCAGAAACATATGACTTGGCATAGGGTTTTTTGAAGAAATCTCTCATGTCTTAGGACAAAAACACTGGATACTTTAAATCAATTGCTCACAGTAATGGTGTAGCAACCACTTTAAAGTGGGGAAATACATTAATGACATCTTTTGGAAAAATTTCATCACATGATTTTCCTTTTTTCTTGTGATGTGTCCTCTTCTTGGTGGTGTCATTAGGTTTGATGTTGTCCAAGAGTGTACGATCTACTGTCATGACATGATGTGAATGAGGAATCCCATGGGTGACAATGTGACACTTTTGACTTGTCCTCTCTTGGAGACATTAGGCACGATGCTCCCTAAGAGGAAGGCCATTACACAAACAAAGAAAAATCCCCTTTAACAAATTTTACATGAAAAAAGCATTTACAAAAGAATTACATTGTGGTTCCTTATTAAAGTTATCAAGAGGATAAGTTTGGTATGGTTAGTATGATGGAAATTGGATACACTAGCATGACTTTCTCATTATATGGTGAGAAGCCGATACACTAGCATGAATTTCTCACTAAACCACTTCTTTGGGAAAAGTCACCTAGTGGATAGACTGAGGTTCCACTACCCCAAAGAATGATAATGTTTCTTGGAATGACAAGGTATGATTATGTATATATTTTTTTTATGCATACATAAGTTTCTTGGATGTCTACTTTAGTGTGAGTTTGACATGGGGTCATCCTCTCACTAAAGTGGTGGAAAAATGTAGTAACAGAAAAAGTAAGCCTTTTCCCTTAATTGGCTTGAATAATTGACACTAAAATTGAACTAATGTTGTCTTAGAGTGGTGAACTATAATTTTTTCTACACATTCACATTATTCTAGCACCTTTATTTGACTAAAACATGCCTTAATTGATCCTTTGCAAAGGTGTTGTAAAGTGTTTTAACACACTTTCACACTTTTCTAGGATATATTTGCTTAATTAAGCCTAATGGGCCCCTTTTTTAATAAAATGTATTTAAATTTGTACCTTGTTTAAGTGTTGTAAAGTGTTATAAGGCACTGTCACATTTATCTATGTGCTCATTAATTAATTGTGGATAATTAGAGTAATTAACCCCCTTTTAATTCAAATTTAAGCCTTAATTTTGACACCTCCTGAAGATATATCTCGAGAGCCATAATTTAATTAATAAAATATTTCATAGGAAAAGTTAGGTCCTAGAAAATGGTGCTAGGGCCCATTCGCCCTAGGTGGAAAATGGGTCCTCCCTTAATAGGACCCCCATTTTCAATTGATCTAGAATAGGTTTTTATCCCTCTTTTAATCCCTAGGGGTTTGGTCCTAGTAAACTAAGCCAGGACCCATTCACCCTAGGTGGAAAATGGGTCCTCTTTAATGAGACCCCCCTTTCTAAATTTCATTCTAGTAGGAATTTAATAATGTTTATTTCTAGATCTAGTGTCGGCATTAACTATTTGAATTTTGGGGTTAATCTCCTAATTTAGTATAAATAAGGGGTTAATTCACATTGTTTCTCCTAGAAAGTTTATGAAGAATTCTAGAAATTTTAAGAGAGCATTATAGAGCATTTCAAGATCATTCATAGGGAATTTCAAGATCATTCATAGGGAATTTCAAGGCATATTTCAAGGTTCAATTGTAGCAATTCAAGATCATATCATCATGACAAGGGTCTGATGCATACATTCATGTTGTTGAGCTAAAGAAGTGGATGTAGCATTGAAGATCTACTTGCAACCATTGTTCAAATCACATTCAAGGATCCAAGATCTATATTCTTCATGGCCACTACATGTTAGTTTGTAGATTTTCTTCACAAGACATCATCCAAGGTGACATCATTTACATATTTCATGTTCCATGCTTATTTTCTTTATTTCATCATTTGGTTTGATTACCTACATAGGGTTTGACTAAGGAAAACCCCCATTGACTAACAATGAACAAGTTTTTCTACCCTTGAGTGTGTGATTGTAGATTTGCAAGTTGAAGATCAAATGGGGCAAGTTTGGAGCAAAATTTTCAAAGTTGTCAAGTTGCTAAAGTTGTTATTCAAAGTGCAAAATCAAGGAATCAAAGATAAAAAATTTCATATAGACTTTTAGAAGTTGATAACAGGGAATTTGAGAGTGCAGACATCAAAGAACATGACCTTGATTTCAGTTTTAGAAAACCTAACAAGGACCCATTGGCCACTGAAGGCGAATGAGTCCTTTGTAGCTTAAAAATAACAACTTTTAGACCAGATACAAAACTTTTTATGCTCTAAATACTTCCCCTGTAGTCACTATAACCCTTAGGTAGCATTTATGATTGTTATTTACATCTTTTTTCCCTCATAATTGAGTGTTTTAATAGGAAAAAGAAATTAGTGGTTTATCATCTTGTTAATCCATGGTGGTAAACCCTACTTTTTCATATTAACCGCGTGCATACACGTATCATTCTACATACCATCCTTGTTTTATACATACAAATAGTTTCCCAAAATATTGGTGCATGAAACCCTTAACAGTCAAGTCTATGATACCCTCAACTGATAGCAATTTATAACCCTTTATGAGACAACATAATGATATTTCTATATACCTTTAAACAACACTATGATACAAATATTTATAATCATTTTTGAAACAAAATTATTAATTTATACATAACTTGAAATAGCAATATGATACAAATATTCCTAACCCTTTCTGCTATAGCTTTATGATATATATATATATATATATATATATATATATTGCATAGATATATAAATATATGTTTCCTATAGCCTTCTTAATTTACATTCGACTTAATTAGATGTATGGTTTGTTTATTCTTCAATTACAATGGCTTTTACATGTATGATAATGCTTTTCCATTTTTTATCATAATGTTGTTTCATAAAAGGGCTCTAAATATTTGTATCATACTATTGTTTCAAGGTATATATAACTTGAAATGTGTATAATACATATATTTTTAACCCTATCTAATACAAATTTATTGTATTAAAATATGAATATATATATTGCAAAGATAGATAGATATAAATGTTTCCTTTTAATCCCGACTTTTAAATGTATGATAATGTTGTTTTGAACAATTTATATCATTATGTTGTTTCATAAAATATTTCTAAATATTTGTATCATACTGTTGTTTCAAGATATATATAAATTTCATAATGTTGTTTTAGAAATGGTTATAAATGTTTGCTTCTTAATGTTGTTTAAAGTTATATAGAAATATCCTAATGCTATTTCAAGAAGGGTTCTAAATATTTTTATCATATTGCTATTTCAAGTTATATATAAATTTTATAATGTTGCTTCACAAATGGTTATAAATATTTGCATGACAACGTTGTTTAAAGTTATATAAAATGTCATTTTGTTGTTTCAGGAATGGTTATAGATATGTGTATCATGTATTGCTATTTCAAGTTATATATAAATATCATAATGTTGTTTTTGAAATTATTGTAAGTATTTGCATCTATTGTGTAGAAAATTGTATACACTAAAAATTTCACATTATGTTTTGGCCTTATAATTTACCAAATTATGCATTCTAAAGCCTAATTTTTGCCATTTTCCCAAAGGAGAACCAATATTAAAAAAATGCATTCAATCATTTTAAGTTGTCCTGGATCAAGTGTTTCCTGTAAATTTGGGTCCCCTTTCTTAGCCAAGACACAAATTTGAATATGTTCTTGGTAGTATTTTAATGTCCAAAAAAAATTTATGAATTGTTATGTTTTGGAATCTATTTTTTGGATTTAATTGGATAAAAACCTATAGATACACACTCTTTTTATTATTTTAAAAAGGGGGATACACTTTATGAAGCAATCCTATTGAGAAAAATTATTGTCAAGAGCATTTGAGAGAAGCATATCAAAGCATTATTACAACAATTCAAGATCCAACTTCATGTCAATTTTTTGTGTGTGTTCATACTCATGCTATATGAAGGCTAAAATTGTTATAGGTCTCTAAGCATTCAAGCATTCAATAAAATCAAGAAATAAATATCCAAGACCATTGAAGACATTTGTATTTCTTTAGTTCTTCAAGGAAGCTATTAAAGGGTGGTGAGTTACAACATCATGTTCATTCATTATTTCCTTCCCTTCTATTCAAGGTTTTATCATTGAAATTGCCATCGTGGAAGAGGAAACACTAACATGGTGTTTGATTGAGGCAAGCCCCTATATGGAACAATATTTCTCCTCTTTGTGAATGTGCATGTTACGAGTTTGAAGTGGATTGGAGAGAGATTGAAAATCCATTTTTCATTGTTGCATTTAATGTCATCAATCTTGTCAAGACACAAAAAATTGACCTACATGACTTATTTATAACATTATGACTATGTGATAGGCATAAATCAAAAGCTCAAATCTAAAATCACATAACCCTAAAATTTGAGTAGGATACCCTTACAAGGAATTAACATCCACATGGTGACCTAGTATTTGTAGGCACAACAAATCCTAATTTTTTGGACAAGTATGTATCAGTCTGCACCTTCTAGATCTGTCAGATAATTACATTTATTGCATTAGGTCATATAGTTTAATTATGGAAATAAATAACAATCCCTTCCAAATCATTCCTATCCTCAAAAGGATGTAGATATAGGTATGACTGGCTCACCATTGAGGTTGATAGTAAATATATTCACCTTGTTTATTTATATCTTAATGAAACCATAGAAATGATAAAATACAACCTAGCTTTGGTACCTTTAACTTAGGGTGTACCATATTTTTTGTTTCAGTATCATAATGTTGCTTGAAGTTATATATAAATATCATGATACTAATTTAGGTAGGGTTATACATATTTTTATCATATTATTGTTTCAAGTTATATATAACCCCTTAACTGATTATATATATAGTAATAAATTAACATGTTCACCTAAGGGTAGTAAGAGATATAATTAGGGATATGATCAATTAAGAGTTGTATACTATTCAATTTTCTTACCAATGTGCCATCTACTAACATGGATCCCTCACACAACATAGAATTCACCACCATAAAACCCTCTCATTCACTTTTAATATATGTCTATGTGTATGTGTCTATTGTTTATTGTTCTTAAATTTGGCCCAATGTAGATAAAGAAAAAGTCTTGGAAAGAACCACACGAGATGTAACCAAGTGACCTCAGACAATATTACCTCCACTCAAGAGAGGTGTAAGGTTACCACATGGTGATGAGGACGAAGTAATTCCCATTACACATCTGATTGAACCTATAGTCCAAGTGAATGCAACTATTACAACTAAAAAGGTTTTAGTGTAATGGGAATTGTCCTTGAGGTTGACATGGAAATAGCCATGGCCAATGTTGATGACAATGAAATGTCAACAGAGGGGAAGCAAAGAAGCGGGGTCTTCCAAAAACCACATTGACTAATTTGTTGATTGGTGTTACCTCTACCAAAAGGAAAGGGCCCCCAATAGTCCTTAACAATGATGGAGAGGTAAAGTTTGTCAAATGGTGCAAGGAGATGGCTGTTGTTGGCCATTGTTTGGAAACTTTAAATCTCAAATCTAAAGTATCACAAATCTTCCAAACGAGGCCTAATCCATTCAAGGATGGACTTCCTAGTAAGTATTGGTGGATGGGATTCAACAAAGGGCATCTTGATCTAACTTTGAGGATAACACAAGGAAAAGATAGAGACTCTGCACTCAATCATAGGCCTCCAGTTGTGATGCAGAGCAGGGTGGAGGTACATTCAACCAAGTTTTGAAAACCAAACACCAATTCAAAATCAAATAATTAGCACAACTTCCATAGGGTCAGCTCTATGGCTTTCCAATTCACAACTGAGCAACTGAAAGACCAATTCCTCAAAGAAAACTATAAGAACACCCACTGATCATCCATATAACATCCATATTCCATCAAAAAGACATTTCCAAGCTTACAAGTAAGAATCATTTGTCAAAACATAGAAAAACATTAAGTCACCGTATCCAAGGGCTAGTAGAATTAGCCCACTTTTACAAAGAAGGTACACTTTAAACTCCACCAAAACTTATGAAACCTTGGGGCAGCAATTAAAATGCCCAAAAAATATTAAATCCACAACTTTCATATTGAGAATCACCTTGCAACAAGACACCCACAAAAACCCTCATTTTTCAGCATGTTTCTTAGGGGTTTATTGAAAAGGTATACTCCAGGCTTCTAGAAATCTTACCAACTGTTCAAACACCTTCCAATACACTTAAAAATTCTCCAGAAACTCACCCACATCCTCTACCAATGCTGCACCATCATATTCCTTCTTTGAACCATCATCTTGCAATGGAAATTCACACTTTTCCACCTAGGGCATCACACCTTGGCACTCAAATGAACACACCTGCATAAATTAGAACCCTAAACACCTAAGAATACATATTTTTGTCCATTCCACCGAGATACATCAACTACAGAAGGTGGAATGGACCTTTTTCACATTTTAGGTGCCCTCAAAACCCTTATACAAAATATACACATGCAGTTTTAGTAAAACGTTTGTAAAATGTGCAAATCTCAATATTTTTCGTGCAAACCAGAAGCATTGGAAAGATAATTCATTTATCTATTCACCCATATAATAAATTTTCAAAAGGAAGGCCGTACAATTCCGTACCAGGCCTGAAAACAGTGAAAAATATGCAAAATCTAGAAAACACAATTGTTCTTTTATTGAAATTTCTCTCCAGATGCCTCCAACCTTCATTACAAACATGGATAAATGTTTTTAAAGACATATTGAACCTTCCCAACCAAGAATAACTGACTTTTTAACTTCATTTTCACTAAATAACCTTTAAACTCTCTAATTTGCACTTTTCAGCATTTTTGCCTTGACAACTTTTACACATTTTGTATTTTTTATATTTTTTTGACTCAAATGACCCCAAACCAACTTGAATACATTTAAATAGTTTAAATCAACCTTATTAAACATAAAATGACACAAAACCACCTAAAACCTAACATTTGACTTTCTTTGTAAAATTCAAGCTTGGTGCTCCTGCACCATACACCCAGCCATGAAATCTTTCCAAGTCCCTTGGAAGTCTTCAACTCTTTGACCTGCAATAATATTTTGATCTCTAAATATTTGATGCTCCTCCTTTTTCTTGCAATTTCTCCATTGATCTTCATCTTCACCTTTGGCTTGGATTTGTCCATGCAAAGTAGTCCTCCTCTTGCCTTTTCATTTTGGATCTGCACCTCCATGTTCTGATTTGTACTTACCAGCATCATCCATCTGCTCTTACCTTGTTCTTCAGCTTCATTCTTTGCAAAATAATCCATGCTCTGTCTATTCTCTTTCATCTTAACCCATGGCTTGATTCTCAGTAGCATAATCATCAAAATAAGGAAGTATAAAATGACTCCCTTCATTTCTTGTCTCTTAACTCTTCTTCTCTCAATCATTCTCAGGTTCACTATGCTTAGAACCATTCCCATAGCAGCATACAACTTCTCCATTATCAATTCCATCAACCAAGGACAATCCAATGTCCTAACCACATCACTTGATCTCTTCTCCATCTCATTTGGAGACTTCACCATCCTTTCTTTCTTAGCCTTCACTTGGCCTATCATTGACAACTTCACATCTTGGGTCCCCTCCATCATTGAGACCTTTTCCAAACTCATTACCTTTAACTCTTCACCTCTTGGGGTGACTGCAATCTTCATCCTTTTATCAACCTTCACAATTCCTTTCACTAACCTTTTCCATTTTCCTTGGCTCACTGTACTTTTTATCTTCTTGTCTTGCTTCTCACCTTGCACTTCATTTTCTTGACTATCCACACTTTGATTTTGATACTCTATCTTATCAAGTTTAGGAACACAACCTGACTGTCTACCATCCTTTTTAATTGCCATACTCTCACATTGCTGCTCTTCTACAAACTCACTCACTGCCCCTTCTTTTACTTTATCTTCTTCTTCTTCCAATAAGTCTTCATGAGCATCCTCAAAGACATCTTCCTCTTCCTTCATCTTCTCTACACCTTTAAGTTCCTTGACATTTAGGATTTACATCAGTACCATTATCTTATTGACCTCTGTATCCTCTATCACATAGTCCACTGTATTCACAATCTCTGTCTTCTTATCACTTACATCTACTGTTAAGGGACACTCTACTGCCCCAATCATGAACTTGTTATAATTTTCAAGCCTTTCATGGCTTTCTCCAACCTTCCCACCTGTCTTGTCTGCATCTCTTCTTTCTCCTTTAACATTATCAGCCTTCAAAACTTCTCTGTCATCAGATCTTTTGCCCTGCTGCAACTCATCTTCTTTGTTATCAGACTTTTGTGGCTGGTCAGTACCCTGTCCATTCAGTAGACATTGCTTCTCAGCTTTATAGACCTCACTAGGCCTTACTTGGCTCTCCATTGATAATTATCCTACATTCTTATTCTCTTCTCTTTGAGAGATCTCTGCCCCAAGTGCCTTCTTCTCACAATACTTTGTCTCAGCTTCTTGTACCACTGTATTTTTCATAGGTGTTTGCCCTAGAACACCATTAACCTGCAATGAACAAAATTCGTTATGTCCTTTGTCTTCAACACAACTTTCAAGCTTATCTTGCTCTTGTAAGGTCATTTCACCCTTGACCTTTTCTTTCCCATCACCCTTCACACACTTTAACTTTGAATCTTCCTCTGCTCTTATTGTCTCAGTAATCTTTTTACATGTGGTGGCTGCAACTTTGTCTTTGTCTTCTTCACTCTCTCTATCCTTATCTTGTATCATCAAAGTCTTCTCATCCCTGACCTTCACTGCCCTTGTCTCTCTTATGTCTTCAATCTGCACTATCCTTCCCAATGCTGCTTCATGGTGTTTTTCTTTCTCCATTGCAACTATGCTATGCCCTATTGTCTCTTCCGGGTTCCCTTGTTCCTTTTGCTCCAGCATCTCTCTTTTTCCACACATCCCTATCCTTCTTTGTGTCCCTTCTTCCTGCAAACAACTCAGAATATACCTTTGCCCATCCTTTTCAATTTCATACACATTAAGCCTCCCATCATGCATAGCAAATCTATCATATTGCCAAACCCTTCCTAGTATCATATTACAACCCCTTATAGGCATAATATCACATAATAGAACATCTTTATAAGTACCAATTTCAAAATCTACCAATGCTTGCTCTCTAACCACAAAATGCTGACTATCATTTACCCAATATGCCTTGTAAGGTGATTCATGTTTTAGCCTTGTCAAATGCAAATTTTCAACCATATCTTCTGAAACAACATTACTCAAGAAACCTGAATCAATCATTACTTTACAGATCTTACCTCTACATTTGCATGTGGTCTGGAAGGTAGCATGCCTCATTTGTTCTTCTTTCTCATCCAACCTTCTAAAGTCCATAATGTCTTGTATCTTCAAATGCTTCTCCTGCAATCTTCAAGAGATATACTTCCTTGCTCTGATACCACTCTGATGCAGAGCAGGGTGGAGGTACATTCAACCAAGTTTTGAAAACCAAACACCAATTCAAAATCAAATAATTAGCACAACTTCCATAGGGTCAGCTCTATGGCTTTCCAATTCACAACTGAGCAACTAAAAGACCAATTCCTCAAAGAAAACTATAAGAACACCCATTGATCATCCATATAACATCCATATTCCATCAAAAAGACATTTCCAAGCTTACAAGTAACAATCATTTGTCAAAACATAGAAAAACATTAAGTCACCGTATCCAAGGGCTAGTAGAATTAACCCACTTTTACAAAGAAGGTACACTTTAAAATCCACCAAACCTTATGAAACCTTGGGGCAGCAATTAAAATGCCCAAAAACTATTAAATCCACAACTTTCATATTGAGAATCACCTTGCAACAAGACACCCACAAAAACCCTCATTTTTCAGCACGTTTCTTAGGGGTTTATTGAAAAGGTATACTCCAGGCTTCTAGAAATCTTACCAACTGTTCAAACACCTTCCAATACACTTAAAACTTCTCCAGAAACTCACCCACATCCTCTACCAATGCTGCACCATCATATTCCTTCTTTGAACCATCATCTTGCAATGGAAATTCACACTTTTCCACCTAGGGCATCACACCTTGACACTCAAATGAACACACCTGCATAAATTAGAACCCTACACACCTAAGAATACATATTTTGGTCCATTCCACCCAGATACATCAACTACAGAAGGTGGAATGGACCTTTTTCACATTTTAGGTGCCTTCAAAACCCTTATACAAAAGATACACATGCAGTTTTAGTAAAACGTTTGTAAAATGTGCAAAACTCAATATTTTTCACTCAAACTAGAAGCATTGGAAAGATAATTCATTTATCTATTCACCCATATAATAAATTTTCAAAAATAAGGCCGTACAATTTCGTACCAGGCCTGAAAACAGTGAAAAATATGCAAAATCTGGAAAACACAATTGTTCTTTTATTGAAATTTCTCTCCAGATGCCTCCAACCTTCATTAAAAACATGGATAAATAATTTTAAAGACATATTGAACCTTCCCAATAGAGAATAACTGAATTTTTAACTTCATTTTCACTAAATAACCTTTAAACTCTCTAATTTGCACTTTTCAGCATTTTTTGCCTTGACAACTTTTACACATTTTGTATTTTTTATATTTTTTTGACTCAAATGACCCCAAACCAACTTGAATACATTTAAATAGTTTAAATCAACCTTATTAAACATAAAATGACACAAAACCACCTAAAACCTAACATTTGACTTTCTTTGTAAAATTCAAGCTTGGTGCTCTTGCACCAAGTTGTTGTTACATTTTGTGAAGCATTGAAAAAGGCATACACAATTAATACTTATGGTTCAATGAATATTTGGAACTACAATGAGACTAGCATCCAAGTTGGACAAAATGGTGTAATGAGAGTGTTTTCCAAAAAGGGTAACAAAAAAAGTATCCTACATTATCTTCAAGAGTTGAGAGTGGATCACTATTTTATGATGTGTAAATGTTGTTGGATAGAAGATACCTAGATTTTATTTGTTTAAGAGAAAAAAAATCCTCAATAACTACATATTTAATTTTGTCAGTCAGGTGCATGTATGGCTGCTCAACCCCATGCATAGATGATAAAATACATATTCCTACAATGGTTGCACCATTTTGTTGGTGTTGTACCTAGGGGTGTCTTTCCCATTAATAGACACCTCTAGATTTTTTATGGCCATGACATCCATGTTGCATTTTCTACCTTTAATAGAGTAAGATTACTAGGCATTGACTTTCTTACCCCACCATTGCACACATCTCACAAGTTGAAGCCACTTCATGAGCATTAGCATGATTGCATATTTAAAAACATATTTTAAAAGGGAAAGAGCAACATGGACTATGAAATATCCAAATTTAGAGATTAGAAGGGAAAATTTGGCAACACTTGGTAGCACTGCTTTTCAGAAAGCATTGATAGTTGAGAACATAAAAGCAAGCTTCAAAAGAATAGGTATTTTTCCTCTAAATCTAGATGCATTAATGGAGGGCATGGGGCCAAGTGAGACATTCTAGTTTTCTACCCTCGAGGAAGCATCCTCCATAGAAAACACTCTAAGTCTATTCGCTAATGGTGTGCCACAAATTGAGGTTGAAGGTACAACTAGAATAGCTAATTTTGTAGAAAAACATAGTCTAGTTGAAATAGCTAGTTTCTCAAACCAACAATCTCCAATTAGAACACTTGGTTTGGGATACCAACATAGTCCACAAAGAACACCATTTTTGGGTGACCAAAATATGTATGTAGACTTCTCTATTTCTCTATTATGTGCACTAGAGTAGCAATCATGGTTGTTAGAGGGGGCTATAAATCTTGGAATTGATTTGTATGTGGATTTACAATAAAGTATATGAATGCCATCTCCACCACATAGCGCAGGCCCACATACCTTAGTGCCTTTTTATGTTGATTAGGGAGAAAGTGAACCTAATAAATTCGGAGGTGATGAAGTGAATGAAATATCTAGTGAGGTGTAGTTTACAAATGAAGAAGATTCCATGAAGCCATTGGGAGGCCAAAAGTTTTAAACCTCTCCCAATTTTTGGAGTTACCTATTTGTGTGCAATGAAGGATATGTCCAATAAGCTAGTTGACCATGGGATTCAAATTCCAAGAGGATCCCAACTCCGCACCAAAAATAAATACATGAAGTTGCCAATGGAGTAAGAGGAGAGGAAGAAGAAAATTTAGAAACTAGAAGATGGGAAGAGAGATCATATTGAAAAAAATATATATTGAAAGAATTGTAACAAAGGACCTCAAGGAACAAATGAGAATTGAAAGAGAAAAAGAATGACTAGCAGTTGAGGTTTAAAAAGAACAACAAAAGGAGAAGGAACAAAAAAAGGAGGAACAAAAGACTGAAATGGAAGTTTCAAAAAAAGAAAAAGAAATGGAGAAGGCTAGAAAAGATGCAACAATGGAAAGGTGTCTTAGAAATTCTTTAAATCCCTTTCTTGACTGTCATGCAATATTCACTGAATTTATGCCTATTGATTTCCACATATATTTTCCACCCTCACCTACCCCAAGTATTAGCCAACCAGTTTCAAGTTGCAGTCCTAATCATTCAAATTACACAAACATGGGAGAGAAGTTGTCTATGCAAGATGAAGATACCAACAATGCAACAACAAATAGCTCCCCACCAATAGATTTCTCTTTTCCAATATTCTTTACTTAATTGGAATGCTAGAATGCGAATAGTTTTGTTGTGATTGTTTTGAAGGTTTCTAACTTCAAAAAATATTATGATATAAATTGAAACAAAATATTCCCACATGTAATAGTCATTGTGATTGAAGAAAAAACAAACCATACATCTAATTAAGTTGAATGTAAATGGAGAAGGCTATAGGAAACATATATAATCTATCTCTGAAATATATGCATATACATACATATATGCATATGCATATACATATATATATATATAAATATATATATATATATACACATATATGTATATATGTATGTATGTATATGTATGTATATATATATGCATATACATATTTATATCTATATCTACATATACATACATACATGTACATATATATATATATGTATATGTATATGTATATATATACATGTCTATACATATATATGTACATATATATACATATATATACATTACACACACACAAATATATATACATATACATATATACATATACATATTCACATGTATATATATACATATACATATATATTGTAGTGTCCCTCCAGTTACAACACTCTGTTTTAGTTTGATTTAGCTTGATAGATAGATGCGGGTATGTGCAGGATCATGATGGGCCAAAAAGTGGCAATATGATGGGTATGTGGCTGATGACTTTTTTTTTTAATCCAAAATTGATGAAATGAAAAGGTTTTTTAAAGAAGATTCTCAACTTTCAACCAATATAAATTATGCTTTACTTTGAATTTAATAAGTAATTATTATTCATTTTCTATTAAAATTATGACTAAAGTCCTGATTGATAGGTTGAGTGAAAACATCTATAGTTTTCAAATAGTATAACATTTTTTGAATCCAAAACATGTGTCACATTCTATGATTCGTATACTATAGGATTACAAAAATAAAAATTGAATTTCATGAAGTTTTGACCAAGTTAAGGTGGTCAGACATACGAGTTTTTTATATTTTTTTAAAGTTGTAATAGAAAATTCATAATTAATTATTTACTTGGAAAAAAATTATAAAAAAATATGCATCGCATCAGGAGACGAGTTCTCTACTTATATCTAAAATCTTATAAAAAATATTATCATTTTATTGTGGTTAGGGTAGTCAGACATACACCTACTTCTTATTTTTTCCCTGAAATTTAAGTACTATTGCATTGAAATTTCAAATTTTCACCAAATAGATTTTTTTTCTTTTAAAGAAACCTAGTAGTTTAGAAACTACATTCAATTTTCTATAGATTCTATTCTTACATATTTTTGAAATAATGTAGATAACTTATTCAAATTTTTATGTCAATTTTCCTAGCTCTGATTTTTCTAAATTTTTTGCCACTTAAGGGCCTATTTTTTCCATGATGATCTTGCACATACCCATGCTTTAGTTGATTATGATACTATGTTGTTCATTTCTAGATATGAATCTAATATTATGTTGTTTTTACACTCTATGGATGATACATTTCACATCTTGATTATCTAGTTGTGTTTGTGTGATGATATTGTGATAGACACGTATGTGATATGGTTTATTTTATTATAATTTTTTATGAGTTTATCATGATAAAATAGTTGTTTATGATATATGATTTTCATCAGTTTTGGTGAAGAAGACAGTGTAGCACTACTCATTCACATGAGTACCCTGCTATGTTGTGATTCTTCTTTACAATGTGTTTATTGATATATGTTTATATGTTTAATAGTGATGTTTCATGCAAACACAGGTACCAGGTATCGGCTCCACCTACTTGACAGGTCTGAGCGTACCCTAATCCAATGAAATTATGTTGATCCGAACGTAGTGTCAGGTCCTTATTGATCCATTGTTCTTCATTGAATGAGTACCTATTTGTTACCCTTCCTTGTTGTCTAGTCTGTTTCTGTTGTATCATACTTATTTGTATTGTTTTGTTTGTGAATTCATTATTTTAAGCTAAATGATTAAATGTTTCAATATTAGTTTAAATTTTTATGCTTATGTTTATATTTATGGTTTAATTTATTAATTTAAATTAAATAAGTTTTTTACTTTAAAAGTGAAAGTTAATTTTGTAAAATTATTTAATTAAATATAATTTTTGACTTAGTTGTGCAAATGGGATTTACATGAAATACAAATATTTTAAAAGATGTTGATTTCAACATGTTATGAATTTTTCATTTGGAGTTGAAAATGTGATATGAAGTTAAAAGGGTAAGTTAGAAATGATTGATCAATTCTGAATGCATAATTGACTATCAATTAAGCTTCATGATTGAGAGTTAATTAAATGCATTAAAAAAAATTTGGGGGTTGCAATTTTTCATTCATGGCAATATTCTGGAAGAATTTTCATGGCAACAATTTTTAGAATATTTTTGCATGGTAGTTGTTTTGGAAAAAAAAATATCATAAATTTTGTTTGCAAAGCATAATATTGAGTTGGATTGTCTTGGATTACTTCATCAAGATCTAGTGAATTTAAGCAGAATTTACAAAAGCTTCAAAATTTGTTTCTAGCCCGCAATCAAGCTTTAAACAAGTTTTCTTCTTTGGTTTTTAAATTCTTGTGCTAAATTTTGAGAAGATAATGTTGAATTTTTGTTGCTCTATAAAGGAATTATTTTGTTGTACTTGCACAAACAATAAAGAAACAAATTAGAAGAGTACTTGAATTTTAAAGTAGAAAGGAATCAAACGTATTCTGTAATTATACTATTCTAGATCTGAATTTGTTTTAGTTTGGCTGTGAAATAATTATGATTGTATGAAATCAAAATTTCATGAAAAGGTTGAGGATTATCTTTCATTTTCAAAAGTAGATATAAGCAAACAAAAGATTGTATATTTTTGGAAATGTTCCTATGCTGAATTTAATTTTCAATAAAGAATTCAAAAATAAAACCATGAAAAGATTCAGGTTTAGAAAAGATAGGATTGGAAATATTAGAAATTGAAAATTTAATGAAACAAGACAAAATTTGAGATGGACGTAAATACGAGATTGTAACTTTTTAGAATAACTGTAAAGAATTTGTGAGTGTGTATTTCGGAATACAGTTTTAGATTGTTTATTTTGCATGAAGAAGGTTTTATCTCCTCTTGACCATGACATCACTTTTGCATATAATGGTAGTCTAAAATTTAATGAGTTCAATGAGTTGGTAAAATACTTATTGTCTCATTTTATTAGGCCGACCCCTACTATATATATATTTCATCTGTTTATAATGAAATATGTCTGATAGGAGAATATAACCTCCTTGAATCCCTACGTAGCCAATCACAATGGTTGCACTTAAACATGTTAGGGTGTGTAGTTTTAAATAACATCTCTGATCCTATGGCATCACTCCTCTTTGTCTTTTCTTTATTGAAATTGTAGTTTTTAGATTGCCTCCTTGATTCCTTTTGTTGCCTATTACAACAACAATACCAGATCATATAGAGAGTATAAAATTTGATAAATTTTCTGAATCTTTTGGTAAATAATCTCCATGCTCCCATATGTAACCTATCACAACTACAATGTTTGAAATATAATAGGGCATATATAGAATTAAATAATCTTCTTTATTATTATTGCATTTGCGACACTTGAAATTAGAATGTCGTAGAGATTTTAAATAATCTTTGTGACTACACCTTATAATATCTACTGCCTGTAAGTTTTGTTTCTTTGTTTATTTCTTGATGATGTTGGTCTATAATTGTCTTATGATGTCGCCCCTGGTCAGATCCACAAAATTTCCAATATAAATGGCTCAGATCAATATTGTAATCTAAAGTGTTAATTCCTTTTTTCTAGCGTAATAATCTTCATTTCTTCAAAATGGTATGTAGTCATTAATTGATTAGAAAATTTTCTTAAGTGTTTAGTCCCTCCATCTTTATCATCCAAGAAATTAGATTTGCATTCTTTTGGTAAGCTAAGACCTTGTTTTAAAACTTAAGTCTCATCTTCAGTATAGTGCCATGCAAACTTGATGATTGGTTATTTTATTTTATTCTTTATCTTTTCCCTATCTTAAAGAAAGTCTTTTAATTGTATGCAAAATCTTCATGCATGATATTTAGATTCGTAAGTTAACTGGAAATTTAGTATGAGTTTGAATGTGAATGTTATGATGGGCATATATTTCTCTTGTCTTCTCATGCATGGTTATCAAAATTTATAAGATAAGCCAAATTTAAGATAAGAATTTATATAACTTAAATGTTTTTCAATTAAAATACATATTTAATTTATTCTTGGATTGAATTATATTTCTCACAAATTTATTAATGTATTAAATTTATAATATGCATAATTTATGGAGAATTTAGATTTATTTTGTTATAGGAAACACATAAGGCATTTAAATTATTGAAATATTGTCTATAATATTTAAGCTTATAACATTCGTGATGGGTATGATTTGTTGTTGGTTGTATATTAGTGGCCTTGATATTCTTTTAAAGAATAATCAACTTTAGTATTTTATATCAAAAGATTATAGTTAAGAAATTTGTGTAAAATGTTCTTTTCTTCCAAAGGTTAGGAAATTGACTTTGTGATTTAAGTCATAAATATTTGTACTTTGGAGGACTATTACCGTAATTTTATTTGGGTATGGTCTTGCACAATTTTTTGTTATTATGGTGACATTATGGATATTTTGGTGTATGTCATGATAGAGATATATGTACATATGTGATTTTGTTCTTTGTGCCTAAAGACTATCCCATGTTATTGATGTTGTGTCATGATTTTAGGAAGAGTGGCTTGGGATAGGGGCTGAAACCATAAAGGGTTGTCAGGGTAACCTATCGTAGGTTTTGTAATCTAGTGGAAAGATAACTAATGTACTAGGGGTTGGGTAGAATTAAACATTAATTTAGATAAAATAATGCCTCACCTATTTTCTTAACGCTTGTTTAGATTGAGGAAAGGTTGAGAAGGCCTGGAATGCTTAGTCACCTATCTTGCCCTCTTGAAAGATGGAACGACTCCACACTAGTTTACATAGGGGTCGAGAATTGGTAGACATTGCTAGGGTAACTCTTGGAGAGGGTTGGTAGTCTAGGAAGATTCACTAGGGTAACCTATCCCAACTGTGTGATGACACTCTTTAACTATTACATGATTGTGGTCTCTTATGGTGAGTTATCTCTATTTGTGTGTTGCCTCTGGGAGTTTGTTTGATTTAGTTTTGAAATCGTTATGTCATTATGTGAATGTAAGCCAAGTAAATGTATTGTTATGTCATCTTTTTTTTTTTTTTTATGACCTATCATTATCTCCAAGCACAGAGGGAGTGTACCTTTGGGTTTTACGTGGTAGGGAGGATACCATGATATATCTTCATTGGATATTCTTACAGATGATACTATACTTGTAGCTGGTTCCTATTACTTCTTTGTTCATGATAATGGATGCGAAACATGTTTGAAGACATGAATGTTGGATATGATGATATCATTACCCTGTTGTATATTTACTTCATGTATATGAGTGTACTCATTGTATCATCATTTTGATGTATTGAGATTTATTAAAATCTCACTTGATGTAATTTAGATATATTTGTAACTTGATTGTATAAAGTTTTTGAAAATTGGATCATTCATGAATTTAATTTGTACTTATGTTTTATGTTATGATGTGATGTTCTTATTTATAATTCTTAAGTAATGTCATCTTGGAATCCTTAAGATAGTTATGTAACTGAATGACTTTAAAAAAAATTATTTGGTTAATTTGTTCTTTACACTTTGTTTTAATGGAATCCTTGGCGGGGCATTACACATTGGTATCGAGCCAAGTTCTAACATTGGGTACTCTACTTTTGTGAGCCCATTAGGTTCTCCTTGACATTAGATTTTGTTGCTGTGTTTTACTGTTTGTTTTATTTGTCTTATAAGAATACTTGTTCTTGATTTTGTGTAGGATAATGCCTAAACATCATGGTAGAGGACGTGGTTGAGGTCGGTGTGGTGGCTCTCGGCCGAACCGCAAGGCTACTCCTCCTTAGAGCTCTCATGTGAGCAAACAGGTACAACAATTGGTTCCTCAGCTTGTAGACACACAAAATTGGCATAATGCATTCAATTAAGTCATATTCATCCATTCATCAAATAAATCAAGTTTATTAATCAATCTCCTACAGTCATCAGTTTAAATTAAATAAATCAACTTGATCCTAACACCACCCTCCTTTTAATTAAATAAATCAAGCCTTTTATTTAATTAAATCTGAAATCACCTTGCATCCCTTTTAATTTAAATAAATTAAAATATTCAAGTCAAATGGGTCAAATAAGCTAATCATCACCTAAGCTAATCTAATCCTAATTAATCTAACCTAACCACCCATCACATCCTCTAGCTTTTCCCACTTGCACCAATATATCATTTTAATTCATTTATAAATTTAGCATTTTCCATCAACATGACATCTTTGAGGAATATTCCCTCAAGTTTGAATTCAAAAATAAGTGGAAATGTACATCCAACAATGCATTTATGAGGCCTTACATGGCTCTTACATGTCCCTTGCACAATTCAAACTCAACAATTACTTTCAATTTCAAATTTGAAATCTCTGTCTCTTGGGCACATTAGCCAAAACTTGCTCATGCATCAACCAATCACAAGTTGACAAGTGGCCTCTTTTCATTGGCTTGTTTTTGATCCCACATTGCTCTCTCATAAGCATTTTTTCAACTTGAGAAACTTTAAATAGAGACCATCTCCATTGATCAAATCCTACACAACTCCACAATCATTCATGTAAAGTCACTCTCTTCTGGAGAATTGATTTTTCCCACCATCACTCCATCTTCAAGGCATTTCATCATTTAGCTTATCTATCAAGGATTGGGAAAGGACTATTTTCCACAATAGCGCCAATCCACTATGAGCTATAATTTTCTCCATGTTTTATTATATGCTTTCAATTTATCTATCTAAATCTTTGTTGCTTTGATTGCATTATTAGCATGTGGAGTAATTTCATAGGGATGTTGATTGTTGGTTTTGTTTTAAAATACTAATCATGCTTTGTGTGTGTTAGTATTTTAACCAAAATATAGATTTTCACATCCACATTATGGCGTTAGAAGTAGGGCATGTAGCTTGTTTTGATGTAATCTAGATATATTTGTAACTTGATTGTATAAAGTTTTTGAAAATTGGATCATTCATGAATTTAATTTGTACTTATGTTTTATGTTGTGATGTGATGTTCTTATTTATAATTCTTAAGTAATGTCATCTTGGAATCCTTAAGATAGTTATGTAACTGAATGACTTTAAAAAAAAATTATTTGGTTAATTTGTTCTTTACACTTTGTTTTAATGGAATCCTTGGCCGGGCATTACACATTGGTATCAGAGCCAAGTTCTAACATGGGGTACTCTACTTTTGTGAGCCCATTAGGTTCTCCTTGACATTAGATTTTGTTGATGTGTTTTATTGTTTGTTTTGTTTGTCTTATAAGAATACTTGTTCTTGATTTTGTGTAGGATAATGCCTAAACATCATGGTAGAGGACGTGGTTGAGGTCGGTGTGGTGGCTGTCGGCCGAATCGCCAGGCTACTCCTCCTTAGAGCTCTCATGTGAGAAAACAGGTACAACAATTGGTTCCTCAGCTTGTAGACACACAAAATTGGCATAATGCATTCAATTAAGTCATATTCATCCATTCATCAAATAAATCAAGTTTATTAATCAATCTCCTAAAGTCATCAGTTTAAATTAAATAAATCAACTTGATCCTAACACCACCCTCCTTTTAATTAAATAAATCAGGCCTTTTATTTAATTAAATCTGAAATCACCTTGCATCCCTTTTAATTTAAATAAATTGAAATATTCAAGTCAAATGGGTCAAATAAGCTAATCATCACCTAAGCTAATCTAATCCTAATTAATCTAACCTAACCACCCATCACATCCTCTAGCTTTTCCCACTTGCACCAATATATCATTTTAATTCATTTATAAATTTAGCATTTTCCATCAACATGACATCTTTGAGGAATATTCCCTCAAGTTTGAATTCAAAAATAAGTGGAAATGTACATCCAACAAAGCATTTATGAGGCCTTACATGGCTCTTACATGTCCCTTACACAAGTAAAACTCAACAATTACTTCCAATTTCAAATTTGAAATCTCTGTCTCTTGGGCACATTAGCCAAAACTTGCTCATGCATCAACCAATCACAAGTTGACAAGTGGCCTCTTTTCATTGGCTTGTTTTTGATCCCACATTGCTCTCTCATAAGCATGTTTTCAACTTGAGAAACTTTAAATAGATACCATCTCCATTGATCAAATCCTACACAACTCCACAATCATTCATGTAAAGTCTCTCTCTTCTGGAGAATTGATTTTTCCCACCATCACTCCATCTTCAAGGCATTTCATCATTTAGCTTATCTATCAAGGATTGGGAAAGGGCTATTTTCCACAATAGCACCAATCCACTATGAGCTATAATTTTCTCCATGTTTTATTATATGCTTTCAATTTATCTATCTAAATCTTTGTTGCTTTGATTGCATTATTAGCATGTGGAGTAATTTCATAGGGATGTTGATTGTTGGTTTTGTTTTAAAATACTAATCATGCTTTGTGTGTGTTAGTATTTTAACCAAAATATAGATTTTCACATCCACATTATGGCGCTAGAAGTAGGGCATGTAGCTTGTTTTGATGTAATCTAGATATATTTGTAACTTGATTTTATAAAGTTTTTGAAAATTGGATCATTCATGAATTTAATTTGTACTTATGTTTTATGTTGTGATGTGATGTTCTTATTTATAATTCTTAAGTAATGTCATCTTGGAATCCTTAAGATAGTTATGTAATTGAATGACTTTAAAAAAAAAATATTTGGTTAATTTGTTCTTTACACTTTGTTTTAATGGAATCCTTGGCCATGCATTACACATTGGTATCAGAGCCAAGTTCTAACATTGGGTACTCTACTTTTGTGAGCCCATTAGGTTCTCCTTGACATTAGATTTTGTTGATGTGTTTTATTGTTTGTTTTGTTTGTCTTATAAGAATACTTGTTCTTGATTTTTTGTAGGATAATGCCTAAACATCATGGTAGAGGACATGGTTGAGGTCGCTGTGGTGGCTATCGGCCGAACTGCAAGGCTACTCCTCCTTAGAGCGCTCATGTGAGCAAACAGGTACAACAATTGGTTCCTCAGCTTGTAGACACACAAAATTGGCATAATGCATTCAATTAAGTCATATTCATCCATTCATCAAATAAATCAAGTTTATTAATCAATCCCCTAAAGTCATCAGTTTAAATTAAATAAATCAACTTGATCCTAACACCACCCTCCTTTTAATTAAATAAATCAAGCCTTTTATTTAATTAAATCTGAAATCACCTTGCATCCCTTTTAATTTAAATAAATTAAAATATTCAAGTCAAATGGGTCAAATAAGCTAATCATCACCTAAGCTAATCTAATCCTAATTAATCTAACCTAACCACCCATCACATCCTCTAGCTTTTCCCACTTGCACCAATATATCATTTTAATTCATTTATAAATTTAGCATTTTCCATCAACATGACATCTTTGAGGAATATTCCCTCAAGTTTGAATTCAAAAATAAGTGGAAATGTACATCCAAAGCATTTATGAGGCCTTACATGGCTCTTACATGTCCCTTGCACAAGTCAAACTCAACAATTACTTTCAATTTCAAATTTGAAATCTCTGTCTCTTGGGCACATTAGCCAAAACTTGCTCATGCATCAACCAATCACAAGTTGACAAGTGGCCTCTTTTCATTGGCTTGTTTTTGATCCCACATTGCTCTCTCATAAGCATTTTTTCAACTTGAGAAACTTTAAATAGAGACCATCTCCATTGATCAAATCCTACACAACTCCACAATCATTCATGTAAAGTCTCTCTCTTCTGGAGAATTGATTTTTCCCACCATCACTCCATCTTCAAGGCATTTCATCATTTAGCTTATCTATCAAGGATTGGGAAAGGGCTATTTTCCACAATAGCGCCAATCCACTATGAGATATAATTTTCTCCATGTTTTATTATATGCTTTCAATTTATCTATCTAAATCTTTGTTGCTTTGATTGCATTATTAGCATGTGGAGTAATTTCATAGGGATGTTGATTGTTGGTTTTGTTTTAAAATACTAATCATGCTTTGTGTGTGTTAGTATTTTAACCAAAATATAGATTTTCACATCCACATTATGGCGCTAGAAGTAGGGCATGTAGCTTGTTTTGATGTAATCTAGATATATTTGTAACTTGATTGTATAAAGTTTTTGAAAATTGGATCATTCATGAATTTAATTTGTACTTATGTTTTATGTTGTGATGTGATGTTCTTATTTATAATTCTTAAGTAATGTCATCTTGGAATCCTTAAGATAGTTATGTAACTGAATGATGTTAAAAAAAAATTATTTGGTTAATTTGTTCTTTACACTTTGTTTTAATGGAATCCTTGGCCGTGCATTACACATTGGTATCAGAGCCAAGTTCTAACAATGGGTACTCTACTTTTGTGAGCCCATTAGGTTCTCCTTGACATTAGATTTTGTTGATGTGTTTTATTGTTTGTTTTGTTTGTCTTATAAGAATACTTGTTCTTGATTTTGTGTAGGATAATGCCTAAACATCATGGTAGAGGACGTGGTTGAGGTCGGTGTGGTGGCTGTCAGCCGAACCGCAAGGCTACTCCTCCTTAGAGCTCTCATGTGAGCAAACAGGTACAACAATTGGTTCCTCAGCTTGTAGACACACAAAATTGGCATAATGAATTCAATTAAGTCATATTCATCCATTCATTAAATAAATCAAGTTTATTAATCAATCTCCTACAGTCATCAGTTTAAATTAAATAAATCAACTTGATCCTAACACCACCCTCCTTTTAATTAAATAAATCAAGCCTTTTATTTAATTAAATCTGAAATCACCTTGCATCCCTTTTAATTTAAATAAATTAAAATATTCAAGTCAAATGGGTCAAATAAGCTAATCATCACCTAAGCTAATCTAATCCTAATTAATCTAACCTAACCACCCATCACATCCTCTAGCTTTTCCCACTTGCACCAATATATCATTTTAATTCATTTATAAATTTAGCATTTTCCATCAACATGACATCTTTGAGGAATATTCCCTCAAGTTTGAATTCAAAAATAAGTGGAAATGTACATCCATCAAAGCATTTATGAGGCCTTACATGGCTCTTACATGTCCCTTGCACAAGTCAAACTCAACAATTACTTTCAATTTCAAATTTGAAATCTCTTTCTCTTGGGCACATTAGCCAAAACTTGCTCATGCATCAACCAATCACAAGTTGACAAGTGGCCTCTTTTCATTGGCTTGTTTTTGATCCCACATTGCTCTCTCATAAGCATTTTTTCAACTTGAGAAACTTTAAATAGAGACCATCTCCATTGATCAAATCCTACACAACTCCACAATCATTCATGTAAAGTCACTCTCTTCTGGAGAATTGATTTTTCCCACCATCACTCCATCTTCAAGGCATTTCATCATTTAGCTTATCTATCAAGGATTGGGAAAGGGCTATTTTCCACAATAGTGCCAATCCACTATGAGCTATAATTTTCTCCATGTTTTATTATATGCTTTCAATTTATCTATCTAAATCTTTGTTGCTTTGATTGCATTATTAGCATGTGGAGTTATTTCATAGGGATGTTGATTGTTGGTTTTTTTTTAAACTACTAATCATGCTTTGTGTGTGTTAGTATTTTAACCAAAATGTAGATTTTCACATCCACATTATGGTGCTAGAAGTAGGGCATGTAGCTTGTTTTTATGTAATCTAGATATATTTGTAACTTTATTGTATAAAGTTTTTGAAAATTGGATCATTCATGAATTTAATTTGTACTTATGTTTTATGTTATGATGTGATGTTCTTTATAATTCTCAAGTAATGTCATCTTGGAATCCTTAAGATAGTTATGTAATTGAATGACTTTTAAAAAAAATTATTTGGTTAATTTGTTCTTTACACTTTGTTTTAATGGAATCCTTGGCCGGGCATTACACATTGGTATCAGAGCCAAGTTCTAACATTGGGTACTCTACTTTTGTGAGCCCATTAGGTTCTCCTTGACATTAGATTTTGTTGATGTGTTTTATTGTTTGTTTTGTTTGTCTTATAAGAATACTTGTTCTTGATTTTGTGTAGGATAATGCCTAAACATCATGGTAGAGGATGTGGTTGAGGTCGGTGTGGTGGCTGTCAGCCGAACCGCAAGGCTACTCCTCCTTAGAGCTCTCATGTGAGCAAACAGGTACAACAATTGGTTCCTCAGCTTGTAGACACACAAAATTGGCATAATGCATTCAATTAAGTCATATTCATCCATTCATCAAATAAATCAAGTTTATTAATCAATCTCCTACAGTCATCAGTTTAAATTAAATAAATCAACTTGATCCTAACACCACCCTCCTTTTAATTAAATAAATCAAGCCTTTTATTTAATTAAATCTGAAATCACCTTGCATCCCTTTTAATTTAAATAAATTAAAATATTCAAGTCAATTGGGTCAAATAAGCTAATCATCACCTAAGCTAATCTAATCCTAATTAATCTAACCTAACCACCCATCACATCCTCTAGCTTTTCCCACTTGCACCAATATATCATTTTAATTCATTTATAAATTTAGCATTTTCCATCAACATGACATCTTTGAGGAATATTCCCTCAAGTTTGAATTCAAAAATAAGTGGAAATGTACATCCAACAAAGCATTTATGAGGCCTTACATGGCTCTTACATGTCCCTTGCACAAGTCAAACTCAACAATTACTTTCAATTTCAAATTTGAAATCTCTGTCTCTTGGGCACATTAGCCAAAACTTGCTCATGCATCAACCAGTCACAAGTTGACAAGTGGCCTCTTTTCATTGGCTTGTTTTTGATCCCACATTGCTCTCTCATAAGCATTTTTTCAACTTGAGAAACTTTAAATAGAGACCATCTCCATTGATCAAATCCTACACAACTCCACAATCATTCATGTAAAGTCACTCTCTTCTGGAGAATTGATTTTTCCCACCATCAGTCCATCTTCAAGGAATTTCATCATTTAGCTTATCTATCAAGGATTGGGAAAGGGCTATTTTCCACAATAGCGCCAATCCACTATGAGATATAATTTTCTCCATGTTTTATTATATGCTTTCAATTTATCTATCTAAATCTTTGTTGCTTTGATTGCATTATTAGCATGTGGAGTTATTTCATAGGGATGTTGATTGTTGGTTTTGTTTTAAAATACTAATCATGCTTTGTGTGTGTTAGTATTTTAACCAAAATGTAGATTTTCACATCCACGTTATGGCGCTAGAAGTAGGGCATGTAGCTTGTTTTGCAGAATTCTATTTCTTTATTTATACTTTGCTTTGTTTGCACATAGGTATAAAATTAAAAAAATTAAGAAAGCAAAAAAAAAATCTGTCAAAATTTTCATCTTGTTTGTGACGATTATTTGTTTCTAGTCATATGGCATCTGGTATTTTGGTGAGTTGTTAGTTTGGTTTACTTCTAATCTTGATCAGACATTTCAATGCATTCTAACTCGTTTACTTTCTTCTTATGGAAGTTTTCAAATTGATTTGCAAGTAATGGTTTAGTTGTTAATAGCGACACCAATATTTGTGTTCTGAAATCTAATATAGGCTCTCTCATCTGGTTTGACCCATCAAATGTGTGGCCTCTGCACATTATCTTTCACCCACATCCCTCTTCATTATTTTCTACATAACTTACCTTTCCATTCTCTTTGGTTTATTATGCAGCCATCCCACATTCTTATTCTTGTTAACATAAAAGGTTCCCAAAATGTTGCATGCTCTAAGAATCTATTCCTGCTGCTTGAACTTCTATTTTTTACCAGACTATCCATTTACACATCCATTTTGTTAAATGATTGTCTTCAAGATTTAATTAGATGGTGATTGTAAATGGTACACAACAGTGGTAGACCACTGAGGTACAGTGTCCACATTGGCCAAGCGCACTTCCAAGTCTTGGAATGGGTGCAATGTTTTACAACTCACACTTGCAAAAAAATTCACGTCAACGCCATAATCATTTTGATTGCATCTTTTAACCTATTTGTGCACTATGCAGATAGCACAAGATCCCAAAAATTTTGCTCATCCCAACAACAATAAACGCGACTGTAAAGCAGCCCCTAAAGTGGAACTCCAAACACTATAGCAATTGTGGAGTTTCAGAAGCCCAATTTTCAATGACGTTGGCTAAAAACTGAGGGTATCTCATGCAAACTCACCCCATTTGACATATATTCAATCTAGGAGTAAATGGTTCCAAGTGGGAGAACAAACATATTAGGTGAGATCAATATTTTATACATTTAATGTGCTTTTCTCAGCCATCGAATTGGTAGCCAATCTATTCCCACTACCGTACTGACCTGTCTATCTTACATTGGTTTGATTTGAGCATTCGATATAATAGGTACAAGGGAAAATCTATTGAAACCTTATGCTTTTTGCGTGCCTTGAGGAAGAAAAAGTGATCTCTACAATAGTCAATAGAATTTATGACAGCTGCGTTAGCTTATAGGAGAAAATAACCAGCAATCACGCCTTGCTGTGTAGTAAGTACATCGGGAAATGTGGAAGGTTCCAACATCCATTCTCCCTGTCAATCACTTCTTTCTCTCTTTGTTCATTTATGGCGCAGATAACCCACTCCTTTGTTTCACCCACTCATACATTCTTTCTAATTAATGCTAACAATGAAATAAGTAGCAGATTGCATGTGCAAGGAAGCACACTAGTAGTTGATTGTGCAAATCATTTATTAATCTGCTTTTGTGACAGAGCTCCAAAGGAAATAGGGGTGTTATAATTTTTATTCATATCTGACATCTTGTTATAAATATAGGTGTTGTCTTTGTTCGCTGTGACTGTTTGATATAAAAATTTTGCTTATAAGATAATTTGTTACCAATATTGTGCTGGCACCCAAACAAAAGGATAGGGTTGTACCCCATCTAGCCGATCTCTTTCCTATCACATCTAGTTTTGTTGGTCGATGGTTTAAAGACCACACCACTGGGTATGATCGACATCAACTTCACACAATTGGCTGACCCTCGATCTAGTCTTCTTGGCCCATCTCCATCAACGCTGGCTCATTGTAATCAATTTGTGTTTCCATTAGTATAGGCTCATTCATCGGCCAGTCACATCCCTACATGGGTCAGTATGAATCCATTTCCATCTTAAGGATATAGAAGCATAGCTTAAGCATCAAGCTAAGGAATTAGATGAATGCATATCAGTAGATTTGTTTCTAACAAAGCAAAACTAACATTGGAAAATAAAGAAAAAAAAAAAATAGAATGAGAATGGTAGATCATAGGTTACAACTATCATTTCCTATTTACTGCAGGAATTTGGTAATCCCAAAAACCAATCGCCTTGAGAGATTCTCACCTCACAATGAAGTGCTACAACACTTCATTTCATCCTTGAACTCTATCGATCTTTAAGTCTTCTTAAAATTGTTTCTTTCTCATAGTGATGAGTTTTGCAATGCATTGTATTGCTTTCAAACTTGAGTTTGGGTGAAATGAGATAAAACCATTCTTGAAAGTTGGATTGGGAGGGCATGCTACAACTACCATGTGTGAAGCACAACTGCCTGCAATTCCATGATTATGGCACTATCTAAAGCATTCAACACCACTTGGAAGTTACATTGACAAGTGTTCTAATTATTGTGTATTTTTGGAGTTTTCGAGGAAGCGATGGTTGTAGATGGGATAGGTTTGAATGATTACCAAATCATCTTCATCATTTTTCATATTCTCTGGCCTTCCAAATCTTATTGCTTTATGCTAATGCTAGGGGATCGCTAAATATTGGAAATAGGTTGTTGTCAATTTCACATCAATTCTAATTTCATCATCTTATCAAATGCGTCATAAAACATCCTCTTATTTTGCACCAAAAGTTGCTCACCAAATTAGGGAAAAACCCAAGTTCTTTTCACATGTGTTATGCAAGCTAAACCTTAGCTTTTGCAATAGATCCTAGAATGTAGATGAATGTGATCTTTCTTGGCTTGGTTACCACCATCCTGACAGGCAATAGAATTTAAATTTGGATTCATGGTAGAACAACACACCGTCACAAAGTTTGGAAGGAAAACCTAAAGTAAACTTGCGCTAGTCTATTTCCATGTGATGGGAATCTCATTGACTGATTTAGGTTAATGATTGTATTCATCTATTTGTTGTTTGCTAACCAATATTTGTTGCTCGCTACCTACTGCTTTCTATATCTACCATGTTGAATATTAACCTGTTACCCTTGTAGACCAAGATATCACATGAGGGAATTTTGTAAATGTTGATATTATTGCTAATATTGCACTTTTGTTAGTGACAAGTGGAGAAATAAAAGATCACTATATTTTCATTGGGACGAGAGCAAGAAAGTGTTGAAGGTTCGACTTTAAAGATGCTACTGAGAGGGTGTGGGTTGGGGGAGCAGTTTGGTAAAGGTGTCACATGTGGAGGGAGGAAAAGATCTTTCTATAAATATAATATCCATGTCAGTTTTGGAAAGAGTGAATCAAATATTTAATTGCTTTATTGCTTTAGTGCAGGTAGAGCAATCAATTTGGTTATTTGCAAGAAATCAATCAAGATCCCATTGCATGGAGGTCATTTCATGAATTAATGGTGTTGTTTTACTAAACTAATAATGGTGTCTAACTACTATGCAAGTTGTAGCATTTAACTTTAATGGAAGTAGACAACGGGTACGAGTAAGTCAATCATATATTGTTGTACAAAATCTAATACATTGAGGGAATATTAAGATTGTCATTTCTCTCATTAATATTGTTGTTGACCTCATTAATCATTGGCCATATAGGGTGAAATCAAGCTTTCTTGTATTGCATTGAATGCTGACTATTGTGTTCTTTAAAGCTTTCTTTTTGCATTTACTATCACTTTCTAGGGATCATATTGTGCGGTTTGAAGTTTGTATTGTGCAAACATTGATGGGAAAAGGAAGCTAAATTTATTCAACTACTAAAACTAGATGAACAAAGATCATTGAAAGTAGGATTATTATTGGTTAAAAGCAAGATTATTATCAATAATTCAAAAAATCATTAGTATTTTTCATTTAAGAATCATTTTATTATTTAAAGTTAATACTTAAAATGATTTTAATTGAATAACTTGATTTTCTTTCTTAATAGGTATAAAAGAAAATGAAGGAAAACAAAGGTGAGAAGGACAAGCAAAGAAAGCTGATTTTCATTTGCAAGAAGCAATCTTTGGAGAAATCTTCGAGAATGGAGCATTAAATTTGGATTTTATAAAGCATTTTTTAATTCTTGTAGCCTCCATTTATTACTTTGTTTTAAGCCAACTAGATCATTGTTTGTTTTCAAAGTTGGATTCAAATTAAACTCTAGAAACTGACTAGAATTTACTTTTGGGCTAAAATTGATCAAACAAACTTCACATTTGATTTTTGGTGCTTAAAATGAATTCATCATTTCTTTGAGGCTTAAAATGAACATGATTTTTTCATGTTTTGTAATCTTTTATGCAAAGTAATCTCATGTAAAAAGGCATATACACTTCTCTCATGCTTCATGGCAATCTTGAGAATCAAAAGTCTTTTTGATGACATTAAGTTGCATAAAATATTACCCCCACACTTCAGTTTGGGCTTAAAAAATTGAACAAAACACTTTGAGAGTGTGAGTAAACCTATTGCATGTGTTCTCCCTTTGTTTCTAAACAAAGGTCGATTGAACTATGAATAAGTTTATTTTCTTTTGTCTATCCTAGATGGCCTACCTTGGGGAAAAAGTACTCACCAAAGGGAACAACTCAATCGGTAACACTCTAAAGCCAAGAGTATTTCATACTAGGATATAAATGTGGGTATTGGAAGAAACACCAATATCACGCAGTTGATTCTGACGAGATGGATCTGAAAGGGGACTCTCATTGTATGGTTCAATCTCCACAAATGGAAAGTCTGAAATAGAACCCTTGTTTTGTAGTGACCAATTGATCCATTGAGCGAGTTTATCGAAGTGGTGCATTGGAACTTAGATTCCAAGAAGTTACTTTCCATGTTCAATTTTGGTTAAAATATAGAGGTTAAGACTTCATTCTTAACATACATTTATATTTTTTCCTTAGTTGCATGTAAAATCATCTCTTCTACTATGAAGGTCATGAGGCAAGCCCACTAAGAAAAACTTACCAATCGAGCTAGGATGTTATATTGCCTGTGAGTCAGTTTGAAAATATAGTGCTTTGATCGAAAACATTGGAAAACCAACATTCTACATGAGCATCAAATATCAAACCCTTTAGGAGAGGAAAATGTCCTTGAACAAACTCACATGTTATTGCTTTCCCTTGGGATTTGTATCCTTAGAGACTTCTAAGCATTTGGATTTCATCTCAATTTGCTCCTACTAAGGTCAACAATAGGTAACTCTTGCCTCAAATTTCCTCGATTTCTGCATAATGCACTTTGCGGGATAAGGGGAAAGTTGAAAAATTAGACATCTAGATTCAAAATCTAATCAAGAGTGTGTTTGTGGTAAAAAGAATCCATTAAGAAAAGATTAAATCAATTAGACCCCACACATGTGCTTGTCATATTTTGGTCATATGGTTTTCATGTAGACATTGGTCTTTTAATTTTGAATTACTCTTAGAGAAAGGAATGTTCTTCACTATCTTGGTCTTGTAAACAAGTCCTTCCTAGGTTCATTTAAGATCAAATTAAACACTTCATCCATCCCAAACATTTTTCATCTTCATCCCACCAAACAACTTTAGAACTTTGGAAACATCATTCTAGACTTTAAATCATCAAAACCAAAATCACCTTGTTTACTTAGGAGTATGGGAATGTATCCTTTCTCATACCTCTAATTAAATCAGCAATCCTTTGAACGAGCTCATCCTAAGATAAAATATTACATCTTAGGGTTTACAAGTTCATTACCCAAATGAAACTAATCAAAATCAAACCCTAAGTCTAGCATTGATCCAAATTCCCTAAACATTCAACACTCATATCATTTCCCCTTTTCATCCTTCTTCTTGTCATTGGTCCTAAGAACCTTAGAGGTTACTTTTGCAAAAAAGTCAAAACAAAAGAGGAACATGGAATATAAATTTGATCCATACATCATGAGTAATCCAAGTCAACTAAGCTATCAAAGCCTTACAATGCCGATTTATTACCAACACTCACATCTATACAAACCGTACATGGGATCATTACCTTCGATAAATTTCAATGGCCCAACAAGTGTGAGTATGCCCAAATAAAAAATTGGAACACATTTCCCAATGGTAGATCTAAGTCCAAACCTAAAAATTGACCAACTAAACAATCAATGCATGATCCTTCAAACGAACAACGTCATCCCACCAAATCCCTACATGCCAAATGAGAATGTACAAAGTACAAGTTTTCCAAACATGAATCTAGAAAACTTTGGGATAAATATGTTTGCAAATCATACAAATATTTTTCAAAATCCAAACAAGATGTTAACAACTCCAAGTCAAGGTAACACCATGCAAAATCAAAGTTACCTAAATCAAGGCAATGTGATTCCTAACAGCAACAATGTTCAATTTCAACCTATCATGCCAAATCTAAACATCATCCCAAATCAAAACATTGTTCAAAATCAATTTGTCCATGATCCCATTCAAAAACCACAAGTATGCATCCCAAATTTTCTTGAACAAAAACCAAATCAACTATATCAAGGGAGTCAAGATTGAAATCAAGATCAAATTTGGTGAGATCAAATTGCTGCACTTACCAAAATAGTTGAGTCATTGCACCAAGAGACGTCTCCACCACCATTACCCATATCAACATCATTCCTTGGTTTAGGGCTTCCCCCTTTACCTAGCAAAAATCACTCCATCGAAATCAATCCACCTAACAAAAATCAAGCCATCACATCAAATCCTTTGAATATACCATCAACATCGCACCAACAGATGGTATACAATCAAATGACAACATCAAACCCGACAAATCAAAACATGGTCTCCCAAGGACCTATCACCTTGGTCATTCCAACCATTCCTATCACCTTGATCACTCCATCCACCCCTATCACTCCCATTGTCACATTTCAAACCCTCATGATCACTCCAAACGTATCTCAACCACACCTCAGTATGTCCAATACAATTCCAAATCCACCACCACTACCACCAAAACCAAACGCAGCAAGACAATATAACATTGCGCTAAAAGCTCACTAGGCCCACCAAAAGGCCATCCAACAATGTCTAGCCACACAACAAGCAAGACAAGCTCAACAAGTGCAACAAGCCTCTCAAGTTGCCCAACAAACACAAGCACAAACACAAAAAATGACAACTATTGAGAACAAGGATCAGGATCAATCCATCACTGAGCACCTTGAAGTTATGTATACTTCATCCAATGATCAAATCAACATATGTCAAGAGTCACTTTTCAATCATGATCAAAATCCACCAACCAACAATGATCCAATTTAAGAAATTTCAACATCATTTGACCCTGTGATTGAAGACATTGGAAATCCCTCCACCAAAATTGTTGAAAACAATGTTCAAGATCTCTTAATTAAGGAGCACATTGAGGATGTTTCTACCCCATCTGATGATCAACTCACCATACATCAAGAGCCACTTTTTAGTGATCTATTTCAAGGAGTGTTAGGATTATTTGATCCTATTGACATAATGCATGATCCGTTGACCTATGATCATGTTGAAAATGTCTCTACATCGCCTCATGAGTTAGAGGAAATATATCAAGAATTATTCCAAAGCAAGATCAAATCTTCCACTAAGGTCTAGCAATGGTCCTTTCCAAGACACGTTGACCCCCTTTGACCTCATGGTTACAGATACTGAAAGAACCCTGAACTCGACACTTGAGGTTATTGAACCACTTCCCATGTCTAATGATGACATCCAAGAACCTTTTGTAAGCAATCCATCCTTTGAAACTGACCCATGTCAAGAACTTGATCCAAAGCATGTTGAAAGCAACTCTGAAATCATTCAAGATCAAGAATTTGTATCTTCAAGATACTACTATAATCTAATGGACACTCTCATATCTATGCAAGATGAAAATATCCATGTAGCACATACTACTCCATCTACCTATGAGGTGCTTTCTTTGGATGGACATGTAGATGATCTTAATCTGGAACAAGATTTTGTTGCACAAAAAGAACAAATTCTTAACTCCTACAGTCAAACTAGGTTATCAACATCAGGATTAGATATATCCAAAATCCAGACTAAATAAATCATGTATGAAGATATCCAACATTATCAACTCAAGGAAACAAGTCAGATAGAATAGGATATTCCAGAGTTAGCAGAGCAGCAAATGGAAATAACGTCACCTACAATGGTCATTTATTAGAGAATTCATTCTAATCAAAAGCTCTCAAAACAATCAGAATCAAAGAATGAAGGTACTACTACCACCATACTAGGGGTAACTTTTTCTAATGCAAACTTCAACATAGGGAGCACAAAGAAACCTTATGATGAAATCGATGCCAATACTACAACTAGCCACATCATGAATCTTCGTCCGCCCATCACCCCATCCACAAATTGAGACCAACGTCAAAAGAAAGAATTGAATCAAATTACGAAGAATTCTATCAAAGAAAAAGAAGTTGAGAAGCATAATGGACAATTCAAATACGCATGGAAACAAAAACATACAAAGAAATATTATCCCTATCAAACTCTATCAGTCAAATAAACTATGGGAAAAAATTACAAAATGGAAAAGTATCCATCAAAGATGTCCACAAAAGAAAAAACATGCTTTTCAAGTGACGTACAAAATGTATCAAGCAGTTGGTCCTAATTCCATGCACACTTTCGTATACACCCATCATTGCTCATCTACCCAGGTTTGGAGAGTCAAAGATTCCAAGTTGTGAACCAATCCATCTCTTATCCCTAAGCACACTCCATCCACACCTCCATGCATGATATCCAGTTCTCACATTGATCATGTATTGGCAACAACCCTTCATCTTAAGGATTTGGAAGGTACTCTATCACGATGTGCGCACAAAGACAAAATTCAACTCTGCTATTGACAAAGCAGATCAGGAATCCCAAAAAGTTGCATTCAAGTGCACGTATCTTAGCAAAGAAAATTCTTCAGGTAGGATGCCAATGGCACATTATGATAAAAGCATCTACATTGATGCCACTAGGTGGGTCAACATCAATCTTTCAAAAAAAAGAAAAGAAAAAGGATTGAAAATAGTAAAGAGAAAAATCATCCTCTATTGAAAACCGCATGTGTGGCACTTTGGGCAAGACCATGATGAAAACTTGGCAAACAGGCGTCATGTGTGGAATTAAGCATCTACGTGCACTAGTTTAGGTGAAAGTGTCTCATCCCATCCATAATAAATCCAACATTCCATTCACCTCAACCATAATAAATCCATTCATCCATAAACCATTTATCCAATCCATCTTTATCCATCTATGTCCATCATCCTTGTTATCTTGATTTTGATGAAAGTTTGGGACACACTTTACGCTTGCTTATGGTAAACATCTTGACATGGTTCATTTTCATTGATCCCATCCTATGTAGCATTATATGAGCCATGAAGCATTATCCAAATGATCATTCTTTATCCAAACACCTTATCTTATCACAAGATAATCCATAGCATCCTTTGCATGCTTTCCATATCCATCCATCCATACACCTATCCAAGCATCCATCCATGGAATTTCGTACATTGCTGGACATTGGGGGCGGATATTTACATCTTGCTTCAGGAATAAATCTTGATCTATATCCTCCAACTTATATGGGGTGATCTGAACATTGGAAAATGTGAAATAAAATTGGTCCGCCGCTTGTGAGCAATAATCCAAATCACTAGCCCATGGCACATTTTGATGAGAAGATGTTCCTTATCAGTATTCGTCTTTCATCAAACATCAACCCAAATAATCGCTATCAGTTGTACCTAGGTTGCACTTCACACATCACATCAAATCATTCAAAAAACTTTTGTTCCAAATCAAGCTTCGTCAAACATGATCAATCAAATCCAATCAAAACATCATCATCAATCCATAATCTTAGGATATCCTTCACGATCATTGTGTTTCTTAACACCATCCCTGCATTTTTGTGCATCCTCAACAATGTTATCATCATGAATCCTGATCAATCAAATCCTTGCATTGTTGTGTATCCTCAATAATGTTATCATGATCATTAATCCATCGATTTGATCAATCAACCCTAGCTTTGTTTTCAACAAAAATCCCAAATAGAGCACTAATATCATCACACATGTCCATATCCAAAACGTCAAAATCATGCAAAAATCCAGAAACATCCAAAACATCAAAAAATCCAAAAAATCCAAAACATATCAAAAAAATCCAAAAACACTCAAAAAGTAAGAAAAACATAAAAAAAAAACATGGAATCTGAACTACATCATCTCTGAGCTTAAACGTAGGCAAGGCTAATCTTTGATCAGCCCCAAGACACAAAAATCCAAAAACATTCAAAAAACGTCAAAATCCAAAAACATTCAAAAAAGCATCAAAATCCAAAAACATCCAAAAGCACATCAAAATCCAAAAAACATTTGAAAATCAAAAAATCCAAAAACATTCATAAAACACATCACAAAATTCAAAAATCAAAACATTTGTAAAAATCTCAAAAACACCAAAAACAACCTCAAAACATTTCAAAATGTCAAAAACATCCAAATATTTGAAAAAATCCATCCGTCTCATTTCATTTTCACTTGCAATAATCAATCATCCATTATAAATTGATCATCACCTTCATCCTTTGACAACAAAAATAGAAACAATCACAAAAATTGGCAAAAAGAAAACTTCAAACAAAATCAAAATCGAAACAACAAACCTTTAAACACAAAATAAAACTCTTGATCATTTGCAAACATGTCAGTCAACCTTATATCAACAGCCTATCAATCAAATTATCAACCCATCATCATCCTATACAATGCATGTCCTAGGATATATTGTTCTAACAATGGGCATCATTTTGGATATCACCTTGTATTCTTATCCTATCAAAACAAGTCCCTTTGGCTAAGAGATATGAGGAAAATTGGCTTGTTTGCGTACTTGATCTTTTCACTTGATTTATCTTATTGCGCTCATTCCAAGGACCTCTCGATGATATCTGAATGAAGGATTTAGAGAGATAGGAACGGGGCAACGATCATTATCTTTTGTCTGCTATGCTTGTTGGACGTTCTTGTAAAATAACTTGGCAAATACTTTCTTTGTTAGGTATGTCCTAGCAAGATTTTTGTATGTCAAGTGTGAACAAGAATACTCCTATCTGCTTGTCGATTCAAAGTCCATCGCACTAGGTACAACACCATCCTGGTTCATTATACCTTGATGCATCATATCTATGTGTGTTATCAAACATAAGGTAAGTAGCCCTTTTAAAATCCCAATCCTTGATCAGCAAATTATCATCTATCATCATCATCATCTCTAATAAAGTCTCGTCAGATCATGAACTTGTGGGATCCTCTTGTCATCATCTCATTTCCGCACTAACATAACATCATCCATTTTATCCATCTCATATATCATATCATCAATTAAGTTGTTTAATATAATATAGATTTGTTATTCTAAGCATCTTAAAACCATCTCGTTTGCATCATCATCCATAACCATCCATTTTTTAACCTCTTTATCACGAGATTGACCCTTAAACCAAATATTTTCACTTGATCTCTCTAGGGGGCAATGTACCAGTGTACTTTCTGCTGGGGCATTTGAAAAATTACAAAATTTTTGAATGTTGATCGTGGCAAGTTTATTCTTTGAACCAATGCAACAAGTACATTGCTTCAAAGAGGGGCAAAATGTAGACACGCAAAATTGGCATAATGCATTCAATTAGGTCATAGTCATCCATTCAGCAAATAAATCAAGTTTATTTATCAATATCCTAAAGTCATCAATTTAAATTAAATAAATCAACTTGATCCTAACACCACCCTCCTTTTAATTAAATAAATCAAGCCTTTTATTTAATTAAATCTGAAATCACCTTCCATCCCTTTTGATTTAAATAAATCAAAATATTCAAGTCAAATGGGTCAAATAAGCTAATCATCACCTAAGCTAATCTAATCTTGATTAACCTAACCTAACCACCCATCACATCCTCTAGGTTTTCCCACTTGCACCAATATATCATTTTAATTCATTTATAAATTTAGCATTTTCCATCAACATGGCATCTTTGAGGAATATTCCCTCAAGTTTGAATTAAAAAACAAGTGGACATGTACATCCAACAAAGCATTTATGCGGCCTTACATGGCTCTTACATGTCCCTTGCACAAGTCAAACTCAAAATTTACTTTCAATTTCAAATTTGAAATCTCCCTCTCTTGGGCACATTGGCCAAAACTTGCTCATACATCAACCACTCACAAGTTGACAAGTGGCCTCTTTTCATTCACATGTTTTTGATTCCACATTGCTCTCTCATAAGAATTCTTTCAACTTGAGAATCTTTAAATATAGACCATCTCCATTGATCAAATCCTACACAACTCCACAATCATTTATGTAAAGTCACTCTCTTCAAGAGAACTGATTTTTCCCACTATCACTCCATCTTCAAGGCATTTCATCATTTAGCTTATCTATCAAGGATTGGGAAAGGGTTATTTTCCACAATAGTACCAATCCACTATGAGATATAATTTTCTCCATATTTTATTATATGCTTTCAATTTATTAGCATGTGGAGTTATTTCATAAGGATGTTGATTATTGGTTTTGTTTTAAAATACTAATCATGCTTTGTGTGTGTTAGGATTTTAACCAAAATGTAGATTTTTACATCCACACAGCTAGATCAGGTAAGTGAGGAATAGATCCTCGTGCAACCAGAGGTAGAGGGAGCATAGTTACACCATCTATTGGAAGAGGTCCTTGCCCGACTTGGACCTAGAGAGGAAGTGGAACATGAGGTGGTTAGGGAACGTGATAGATCTCTGACGAGAGTTGATGATACTGTACAACAAGATGCCATTATTGTTGGGCATATGCGAGATTTGTGGAGGGCATTCCCTCCTACATTTGATGGTATTGGTGGTGGTTTAGAAGCAGAAACTTGGTTGATAGATTTGGGACATTGCTTTGCTATGCATCCCTATGGTAGCAATACTCGAGCTCATTGTGCCATAATGCATCTTAGAGGCTTTGCCTCAACATGGTGGTGTTTGGAGGAGTAGAAGCTCCATCTGGAGATTGTTCCAGTCTCATGGGATATGTTCCTGGAGCGATTTAGAGCATGTTTCCTATCTGAGCATTGGAAGCAGTGTTGTGTTGATGAGTTTCATAGTGTACGCTAGATGGCTATGTCCGTGGAGCAGTTTGAGCATAGGTTTTATGAGCTCAAACAATATGCAGGGATTGTGGATGATGAGTTGATGTTGGTACAACATTTCATTACAGGCTTAAATTCTCATATTAGTGAAGGAGTCAAAGCCTTTGAGCCAAAGACTATGAAGGTTGCTATGGAGAAGGCACGTATTGTGGAGGAGAATCTGACTATGGTATTAGGTGGACACAGAAGAGTTAAGATAGGTAGTGCTCCTATTTCTGGTTTTGGTTCACAAGGTGGTCAAATATAGATAGGTGGTTCCTCTCAGAACCAACATGAACCCGCTAAGGGTGGACAACAATAGCAGCATAATCTGCCAAAGAATAAGAATTCATAGTTTCAATAGGGTAATAGTTCACAATCTAGAAAGAACCGTAACTAGTGGCACAATAAGTGAAATTGATAGGATCAACCAGCTCAAAGTGCACCGTCTACAATGAGCAGAGGTAGCTTTCAACAATCTAATGAACCTTCGGGTGGTAGAGGATTTGGTAGAGGTATTGGTTCTTTCTCATGTGGTAAGCAGGGTCACATTACTAGGAAATGCCCTATGCGAGGTACTTCAGGATTTGGTCCACGACCGATAGCTTCAAAGCTAACAGTTGGAGATGTAGGTCATTCACATACAATATTTTCTACTATAAATAGCCGCCAGGTAGATCATCAGAGCACAGTGGTTGAGTCTTCAGGTCAATTACAGGGTACCAATGTTACTATTCTTTTTTATTCTGGAGCTACTGATTCATTTATTTCACCTACTGTTGTTGAGTGATGTGGAATTATGGTAGTAAAGCAAGATGATAGATGGCATGTAGAAATTTCTTATGGGGCAAAGGTAGAAGTAGAATCCCTTGTTCGCAAATGTGGACTAAGGATTGGACCATTATCTACCTCAGTAGATCTTTGAGTCACACCTCTAGGTTCATATGATATTGTTTTGGGAATGGATTGGTTAGAATCTCCTCATGAAGTGATTGAATGTCGAAAAAAGATAGTACATTGTATTGATGATTTTGGTACAGAGGTTGAAATATTTTGTGTTCAGAGACCCATCTCTTTGCAGATAATTTATGTTATGCAGTTGAAGAGATGCCTACGTCAAGGTTGTCAACTATTTGCAACAATAGTCAATGACTTAGATTTAGGGGAGAGTAGAGAGATATCTCTTGACGATCACCCTATTTTTGTGGAATTCACAGATGTTTTTCCTAGTGATATTCCTAGTATGCCACCGAAGCATGACATATATTTCAGAGTTGACCTGGTTCTTGGAGCAAAGCCCATATCCCGAGCCCCATACAAAATGACCACAGGAACTAGAAGAGCTTCGTATCTAGTTGGAGGATCTCTTGGCAAAGGTTTTTATTTATCTGAGTGTTTCCCCTTGGGGAGCACCTATTATCTTCGTGAAGAAGAAGGACAAATCTCTCAAATTGTGCATTGATTATAATCAATTGAATAAAGTGACTATTAAGAATCGATATCCTTTACCCAGAATCAATGATCTTTTTTATTAGATCAAGGGAGAAAATGTGTTCTCTAAGATTGATTTGAAATTAGGTTACCATTAGTTGTGCATTACAGAAGCAAACATTCATAAAACAATATTTTGAACTCATTACGGGCACTACGAGTTCATAGTAGTACCATTTCGGTTAACGAACGCACCATCAATTTTCATGAGGTTGATGAATGGTGTCTTTTGCACATACCTTGATCATTTTTTTCTCGTGTTTCTCGATGATATTTTGATCTATTCGAGAAATATGAAGGATCATGAAGAGCACTTGAGATAGGTATTGTAGTGCTTGAGGGAGAATCAATTGTATATAAACCTGAAGAAATGTGAATTATTCCAAACTGAGGTGAAATACCCAGGTCATGTGATTTCTAGAAAGGGTATTTTTGTGGATCCTTCGAAGGTCGAAGCTATCATTGATTAACCCATGCCTACTAATGTTGCTAAGGTTCGTAGTTTATGGTTCTTGTTGGATACTGCAGACAGTTTGTTTAGGGGTTTTCTACAATTGGACACCCCATTACTTCTCTTTAGAAGAAAGGGAAGAAATTTATTTGGACAGATGATTGTCAGTTGGCTGTTCAGATACTTAAGGAAAAGTTAACTAGTGTGCCTATCTTAGCCATTCTTGATCCTACTAAAGATTTTTTTGTTTGCACAAATCCGTCTTTTGATGGTTTAGGAGTTGTGTTGATGCAGGATGGACGTTAGATCCCTTATGAGTCTTGCAAACTCAAGGATCATGAACAAAATTATCCCACTCATGATTTGGAGCTTGCTACAATTGTTCATGCTTTGGTTTGATGGAGACATTTCTTGTTAGGGCACTATTTTGAACTTCATTGTGATCACTATAGTTTGTAATATATATTCACACAACCTAATATGAATGTTAGGTAGACACAGTGGATGGAGTTATTATGTTAATATTATTTCGAGGTGAGATGTAGTACCCCTCCACTTCTGTTCCTTGGCGTCATATGAGTAAGTTGTGTATTTGTGACTTGTGAGATCTTGTTGACTGTTGTCATTCAAATATTATTTCGGACTTTGTCATTCGTAATGGCAACATTGAAGTATTAAATTAATTTTTATTTTTTTTGAAGGGGATAATGATCTAATAGATTATACTATTTCTTTATAAAAAAAAAACAAAAGAAATTGTAAATTGCAATTATAAATAATGAATATTTAAAATTTAATATGGATTGATAATCCACTTATTATTGAAGTTTATTTAAAATATTTCAAATAAAGAAGCATAAGTGAGATAAAAAGACTTAGTTGATTTATAACTTACATTTTTAAATAAACAAATATCATAAAATAGATAAACTGATTTTAGACTAGCCTAAAATAAAGGAATAATTTATAAATAAATAAATGATCAAACAAACAAATAAATGAATAAACAAATATAGGAATAAAGTGAAATAAAGGGGGTTACAAGCTGAATAATATATATATATGCAGAGGAGTTGTTAAAGAAAAAGGACTACAGAGAAAGGAAAGTTTCTGAGTTCCTTTTATCCCTTTTTGCATCTGGCGGTCTTCATGCTGTACACTTGTCTCCTACCTTGAAAATTTGCTTACACTTGTCAATTTTTTTGTTTTGTTTGAAAGTTTCTAAAGCTGGGGAGTTTTTACACATCTAAAATTTTTGGTTCATAGGAGAGGGCTCTGAGTTTTGGCGTTGGCAAGCAGAGAGAGTTTGGGAAAGTAGAGAGGATGCGGGGAAAGGCCATGGATTCACTTTCCAAGACGGATTATTTAGGCTTTAGAGAGTGTACAAGTTCAAACAGCCTCTCTGATACCAATTCCTACCTGTCACTGCAGCAAAACTTGAATATAGAAGACTGTAGAGGTGAGAATTAGCATTCCTGTTCTGTTGGCAACCTGTCACATCTACTGTACTTGAAAATATAATGTGTAGATGTTTAAATAATCTCTTTGATTCCACTGCTAGCTTGTCTCAACTGCCACACTTGAAAGTAATAGGAAGTTTAAAGGTTTAAATAATAAGTCTGATTCTTTTGGCAATCTAACGTAGTTGCAACACTTGAACATATAATTGTGTAAAAGTTTAAATAACCTCCCTGATTCTCTTGACACCTACTAATTGCATTTTCTTGAAAGTTTCTTAGGCCCTGTATCAAATCCATTTCTTACGTACATGTCTATCAAGGCAATCATAACAGTAAAATTTGATCATTATACACACACACGTACATACATATACAATAGAATTTGGTTTTACACCGGTAAGTCTCTTTTGTTTGAAAGTTCCTAAATCACTTTCAATAAATCTATTTTGTGCATATCTGACAATTCACGAATGCTGCTGGTAATGGCCTTTCACTTCTCCAATTTGGCGAATTTGTAGCCTGAAAGGCTTTGTCCGAGGTTTTAGAGTATGTTTAATTAATTGAAAATTACTAACAAGATCCTAATAATTCACACATTTAGGTTTTAAAATAACGGTAACCTTAACCTTGCATAGATAAGTAAATTTGAGACAAATAAACCTATCCTTCTTTCTAGTAAAAATCACACAATTCATGCATTTCTCTAGCTTAAATTGTCTTCTTTAAAAAAAAAAAGAAATTAGAATTCACCAACGTATGATATACTAAACTGAAGTTACTGCATTATTCTTTTGAATCCCTTCATTCTTTCTGTTTGATAGATGACCATACCTTTAGTTTGAAGCTCCCTAGGAAATGCTGGAAGTCTAGTTTTACACCCACCAAGTGCCTTTTCTTAAAAATTTCAAAGTCTTTTTCAATAATCCATTATGTGCGTACTGCAATTATTGCTTTCCAATGACCACATTTCTTAAGGCATTTTGTCAAATAGTTCATGAGCATTGTCTGTGCAATCCTCATCCACCAAACCTGCATTAGGATGTGTTACCCCGTGCTCCTTTAATTCAAATATTTTGAGAGCTTCCTTGAAAACTCTACCCTTTTGTGCATATTTTGCAATCACCGCCACTTTGAGATCATATGTTCACTTAGGCATGTCTGTCAAACAATTAACGTTCCTTGTTTATGACTTCCGCATTTTGCGTACATGGCTTCTAATGCTATTACAACTAATACATCTGACAGAATCCCTTTACCCCTCCTTTTAGCTCAAAAGTCCTTTGGAAACTAGCCTTATACTGTGAAGGTATCGCCCATCTCCTTGGGTAGTAGGCTATGGGAGGAGGCACTAATTTGTTGATTTAATATGTACGTCAAAGGAGCCTCATAAAAATCACTATACAAATAGGATACATTTCATGATTTTTACTTAGTCATTATGTCTTCTTTCACTCCACTCCTTATACTCTGTCTGAGAATAATCCATTTTAATGGGTTACTTGTTAAATAAGCTTTAGAGCATGAGAATAATCCATTTTAATGGGTTACTTGTTAAATAAGCTTTAGAGCATAGTTATGATATTCTTTAATATCGATGCACCTTGACTGTAGTCTCCATTTCATATTTTCTTAGTTACATTTTTTCACAAACTAATTACTTTTATATTGATCTTAATGTATTATCACTATAGATATCTTTAAGAGAGAGATCTTTCTTTTAAGGGCCACGTATTTATCCTCTTAAAAGCCTTTCCTAAATTAATATTTTCCCCCTTGATTTTCTTTAATAGTAAAGCTACTTTTTCATGGTATGGAAAAAAAAGAAGAAAGGCCTTAATTTTAAAAGAATTAAAATAAAATAGGAATTTAGGGGTATTAGATTTGAAAGAGAGGAAAAATAAAGCATCCCTTTTGTCTATTTTAAATGTGTATTTCTTTTTATAACTTTTCATTTCATTAAGGGAAATGAATGAAATATATATATTTAGATATATTTAATCATATGAATATATTTTCACATAGTACAGAGAAAAATAAAAAAAATAAAATCAAAATTCAATATATATATAAATAATGGTATGAGTAAAAGAATAAATAATCAAATAAATAAATAATAGTTAAATATGAATAAGGATGTATGTAATATGAACGATAATAAATAATTTTAGAATTTGCTATCGTGTTAATGAATTCAAAATTGTTGGCTTCAGTTATTGGTGTTAGGTATTAACGATGCTATGATGATAATTAGAGATTAAGTTATTGTCTAAGAAGGTGCATTGAGTTATCTATAAGAGTATGACGTTAATAGGGAAATGTATATAAACACATTTATGCAATTGCTTTAATTATTTAAATGATTTCTTAATGACTGAAAAGATATTAAAGTATCATGATTATCATTTTAATATGTTAGTTTAATGTTATTGTTGTGTTTGTGTTAGTAAAAGTGGATTGATGTTAGGATATACCTTAGATATTGTTATTTGTGACATTTATAGCCTCAAATTTTGAGTAAAGAAATTGATAAGTTGTTTAACTTAAATAATTTGATCTATTGATGGATGACTTAGTATTTGAAATGTGGAAGTGATGTCTTTATTTGATATTGTGAGAGTGAACTTTCATGGTTGTTGTGATTGTTTGCTCATGTGGATTAATCGATATTCTTGATGGTTCCACCTTGACATGACTTCCTCTTGAGTTGGAGTTATTTTCATAAGATTCAGTACGTGAGCTTGGGTATTAATGTGTAAGTGAGTCAATGGTTAAGTATTGAGTCTTAGGAAGTGCAGAATAATGCCTCTTGGCTATCTTGGTTGTTGATCGAATATTGTGTTTGTTGATATTGAGTTGAATTTTGATTATTGTTTTGGAGTATATCTTGTTTGCATTAATTTGGTTATTGTTCAAAGTGAAATTGATATTGAACATTCATGTAAGGGTTGCTTGAACTGAAAGCCATGTTGATTGGGTATTGTTTTGATGTTTGGAACGTTATGTTTGATTTTAGATATTATGAAGGATCTTGAATTATATTTGGTTCTGATTATTGCCTTTTCTGGAAGGAGTCCGTTGTGTCCAAAAAGGTTATTGAAAATATTTTGATCTTTGCAATTAATTATGCAATGAGTTTATTATGTTATCTTGATTAAGTTTGAAGGTCACATTATGAGATTGCCTCTTTTATTCCTCTCTTATCATTTTGTGATTGTGGAAGTTATATAGTCAATTTGTGGTTCAAGTTATGAGTCTTTCTCTTGTGTTAAGACTTTCTTGTAGTCACTTTTGAGATGGTTGGGAACCCGAGGAGTTGAATTACCTTCAGTGGAAGTATGTTGTTTTTTGATATTTTAGGCTCCTAGAGGCAATGGAGAAATTTGATTTATAATGATGCTCTACGGTTGGACCATTGTGATTTATTGATCTTATTTTGGATTATGAGCTTTTCGGTATTACCTTATACTATAGTGTTGACCTTTGATGTGGTGGGTGGTACCTCCTTGTTCTTCTTTAGTAGTATGGAATGGTTTGTGAGATGGTTCTTGCCTCACATTTGTGAGTTATGCACAATTGATTTTTATGTGAGATGAGGTACACCCCTTGCATGTTTTGTTTTGGTACCCATAGGGAGAGTGGCTCTTCATGGGGGCTGGCACACAAAGGGGTTGTTTGGGTAACCCATGGAAGAGTTTCTTAATCAAGTGATAATGTAATTAATTAACTAGTAGGTTGGGTAGATAAACACTAAACAAGATTAATTATGAGCCTCACCCATACCGTTAGTGCTTTCACAGACTAAGGATGGGATGAGAAGACCTAGTTGGTAAGATCACTACCTTGTCCTCACGAAAGGTAAGTGGTTCCACATGAGTCACCCTATGGAGCGATTGCCTTGAGATAGGCAACTTGGATAACCATAGATGGAGGCGGTACCTTGTGATAGGTTGCCTAGAAAATCCATGTAAGGCCATGCGATGACACTCTCCTATAGTTCCCGTTTATCTTCCTTTGTTTGGTAGCCTCTAGGAGTGTTTGAATTGTTGATGTTGTTGAGGAAATTGGTTCTTGGTGATTGTTGTTGAAGCCTTGAAGTTCTATCTTTTAGTGTTGCATACATGCCTCATGGCAACTTGTTTAATGTTAATGAAAGGTGCCCTTGATATTTATTATTGGTTGATATTGAAATTTAATTTGAAGGCCTGGATCCTATTGTTGTTGGCACCTCTTGTGGTTATTTATTGTTGAGCTATAATCTTGACATTTGGTTATGTTGGACTTTTCATTATTTTATTTTGGCTAAGTGATGGCAATGTTGTGGCTTGCTATCTTATGTTGATGATATCCTTGTTGTGGAGTCTGGTTTGCTATTGGTTCATTTGATTGTTTTGGATTGCGGTATGGGGATCTTTCTTGTCAACTCCTAGCACGAGGGTGGACTTTTGGGTCCATGTGGTCGGGTGGAATGTGCTATGCACCCCATTGGGTCCCTAGCCAAGGATTGAGCTGTGTAGATATGTGCCTCTTGCAATGACTTCAGGATTGTACCTGAGTTGGAGCTGATCTTGTTACTTTGTATTCACCTTTTTAATTGTATTAATCTATCTTATTTTATTGTTCCCATATATGTTGAGGAACACATCTGTATCACTGTATCTCTTATACGATGTAACTTTTATTATCATTGTAATGATTGTAATCCTTGACCTTAATTTATGATCTCTGATGGATGCTTATCATTCATGAAATGTATATAAATACTTGGTACTTTCATGTGTCAACATTTCATAGTATGTAATTCTAAATGGTGTTGTATCTATGGAAATATACTCCACAATTGGCATATTGAACTATTAATAAAATGTTATATGTATCTTTTTCATCTCTTTTGATCATGGATGGTTGGATGTTATCTTTATGTAATATTGATTTGTTCATTATCATTATGGTATTAGTTTTAGGACTTTTTGATGCCATCTCGTGTACCCCAGAGGACGTAATGGTCATTGTGATTGTATAATTGCTTTATATGCAATATATGTTCATGTTTATCTTCTGAATTGTTCTTCTTTCAAAAAAAAAAATTGTGTGGTAATTTGTTGTTTCTATTGTCCTTTGGGGTTTGCACGGAGGGGCGTTACATGAGATATTTTTAGGGAAAGGAGAATGTAGTGGTTGATGCTCTTAGTCAGTGAAGAAATGAGATTTCTGCTATGACACTTGGAGTTGAGTTGAGGAGCTAGATTTTAGTAGCACTTCCTACTGATAGATTGTATTAGGAAGTGAAGATGGAGATTGGATCAGGTAGACCCTTGGAGGGAAGATTTTTAGGATATACTCTTGAGTTAGATGGCTTGTTGCAACATTTGGGTCATATCTTTGTACCATCTATAGAGGATCTTCACACTTTGATTTTGACAAAGCCCCATCGAGCACCATACTCAGCTCATCTTAGTGTTAAAAAGATGTATACGAATCTTCGACAATTGTACTTTTGGCTCAGTATGAAGCGTGACATCACTAATTTTGTTTTGAGATGTCTTAAGTGCCAGAGAGTTAAGGTTGAGCACCAATATCCCACTAGTTTATTATAGCCACATCTCATTCCTAAATGGAAATGGGATATTATATCGGTTGATTAGATTGTTGGATTACCTATGTCATCGTGTTGACATGATGCTATTATGGTTATTGTTGACAGATTGACTAAGGTAGCACATTTTTCTCTAGTTCGATCATCCTACAGTGCTTCCTCTATGGCCAGGAAATTCATGGAGGATATTGTTCGATTGCATGGGATTCCTCGCAGAATCATTTCAAATAGGGATCTTGTATTTACATTAGCCTTATGGACATCATTATAGTATGCTTTAGGTACTCATTTGAACTTCAGTTCAACTTATCATCCTTAGACAAATGGTCAAACAAAGAGGGTTAATTAGATACTTGAGGATATGCTTAGAATGTATGTGATGGATCGACGATCACATTGGGAAGATTATCTATACTTAGTGGAATTCACCTATAATAATGGGTATCAAAGTTCCATAGGTATGCCCCCTTTTGAGGCATTATATGGACATCCTTTTTGGACCCCATTGAGTTGGGATCAACTTGAGGATAGAGTTCTACTTGGACCTGAGATGCTTTGAGATATGGAGCAATAGGTTGATCGCATTAGAGAGAATTTGGTAGCGGCATAGGATAGAGAGAAGTATGTTAATGTGCATAGAGTGGATCACTAGTTTTCAGTTGGTGATAGGGTTTTTCTTCAAGTGCGACCGGGAAAGAGTCCAATCTATAATGGAAAATGCTCTAAGCTTGTGCCTCAATTTGTTGGACCATTTGAGATTCTTGAGAGGATTGGTCCTATGGTGTATCGACTTGATTTACTGCCCAGTTTATCATGCATTCATGATGTTTTTCATGAATAAGTTCTTAGACTTTATCATCCTGACATTTCACATGTGCTTGATTGGAATGCGTTATACGAAGAGGACAGTCAACTAGCTTTGGAGCCCATGGGATTTCTTCAACATCGGAGGCTTGCCCTCAGGGGTCGAAACGTTGATCAGGTGAGGGTCCAATGGGATCCTAGTGATGAGGCATTAGCTACTTGGGAGGATGCTACATGCATGCGTGACCTTTATCCTTATCTATTTGTACACTTCTAGGAGTAAGCCTTATCCTATGGGAGGGATATAGTGTCCCTCCAGTTATGACACTTTGTTTTAGTTTGATTCAGCTTGATAGATAAATGCTTTAGTTGATTATGATACTATGTTATTCATTTTCGGATATGACTCTAATATTATGATTTTTTTACAGTCTGTGGATGATACATTTGACATCCTAATTATTTGGTTGGCTTTGTGTGATGATATTGTGATAGACATGTATGTGATATGGTTTATTTTCTTATAATTTTTTATGAGTTTATCATGATGAAATGGTTGTTTATGATATAAAATGTTCATCAGTTTTGGTGAAGAAGACATTGTAGCACTACTCATTTGTGAGTACCCTACTACGATGTGATTCTTCTTCACGGTGTGATTGCTGATATATGTTATATGTTTAAGAGTGATGTTTCATGCAGACACGGGTACCAGGTATTGGCTCCACCTACTTGACAGGTCTGAGCATACCCTAATCCAATGAAATTATGTTGATCTGGAAGTAGTTTCATATCCTTATTGAGCCATTATTCTTCATTGAACGAGTACCTATTTGTTACCCTTCCTTGTTGTCTATTCTATTTTTGTTGTGTCGTACTTCTTTCTATTGTTTTATTTGGGAATTCATTATTTTAAGTTAAATGATTAATTGTTTCAATATTAGTTTAAATGTTTATATTTATGGTTTAATTTATAATTTAAATTAAATAAGTTATTTACTTTAAAATTGAAAGTTAATTTTGTAGAAGTATTTAATTAAATATAATTGTTGACTTAGTTATGCAAATGGGATTTACATGAAAGACAAATATTTTAAAAGATGTTGTTTTCACCATGTTATGAATTTTGGATTTGGATTCGAAAATGTATCTAAAGTTAAAAGGGTATGTTAGAATTGATTGATCAATTATAAATGCATAATTGACTATTAGTTAAGCTTCATGATTGAGAGTTCATTAAATGCATTAAAAAAAATTTGGGGGTTGCAATTTTTCATTCACGGCAATATTCTAGAATAATTTTGATGGCAACAGTTTTTAGAATATTTTTGCACGGTAGTTGTTTTGGAAAAAAAATATCTTCAATTTTGTTTGCAAAGCATAATATTGAGCTGGATTGTCTTGGATTACTTCATCAAGATTTGGTGAATTTAAGCAGAATTGACGGAAGCTTCAAAATTTGTTTCTAGCCCGCAATCAAGCTTTAAACAGGTTTTCTTCTTTGGTTTTTAAATTCTTGTGCTAAATTTTGAGAACATGATGTTGAATTTTTGTTCCTTTATAAAGGAATTATTTTGTTGAACCTGCACAAACAATAAAGAAACAAATTAGAAGAGTATTTGGATTTTAAAGTAGAAAGGAAGAAAACGTATTCTGTAATTATACTATTCCAGATCTGAATTTGTTTTAGTTTGGCAATGAAATAATTATGATTGTATGAAAACAAAATTTCATGAAAAGGCTGAAGATTATCTTTTATTTTCAAAAGTAGACATAAGCAAACAAAAGATTGTATTTGTCTGGAAACATTCTTATGCTGAATTTAATTTTTAATAATGAATTGAAAAATAAACCATGAAAAGATGCATGTTTAGAAAACATAGGATTGGAAATATTAGAAATTGAAAATTTAATGAAACAAGGAAAAATCTGAGATGGACGCACATACCATATCTAAATTTTGAAGAATAACTGTAAAGAATTTGCAAGTGTGTATTTGGGAATACATTTTTAGATTGTTTATTTTGCATTAAGAAGGTTTTATCTCCTCTTGACCATGGTGTCGCTTTTGCATTATTGTAGTCTAAAATTTAATGAATTTGATAAGCTGGTAAAATACTTATTGTCTCTTTTTGTTAGGCTGACCCCTACTATAAATATATATATATATATATATATATATATCATCTGTTTAGAATGAAATATGTGTGATAGGACAATATAACCTCCTTGACTCCCTACGCATCCAATCACAACGGTTGCACTTAAACATGTTAGAATGTGTGGTTTTAAATAACCTCTTTGATCCTATGGCGTCACTCCTCTTTGCCTTTTCTTTGTTGAAATTGTAGTTTTTAGATTGCCTCCTTGATTCCTTTCATTGCCTGTTATAGTAGCAACACCTAATCACGGTAGAGAGTATAGAATTTGATAAATTTTTGAATCTTTTGGTAAACTGTCTCATCAACAACATTGAAAGTTAGAATGATTTGAAACACAAATAATCTCCATTTTCCCTTATGTAGCCTATCACAGCTACAACGTTTGAAATATAATAGGGGATATAGAATTAAATAATCTTCCTGATTATTATCATCACATTTGCGGCACTTGAAATTAGAATGTTGTAGAGATTTTAAATAATCTCCATGACTGCACCTTATAATATCTACTGCTTGTAAGTTTTGTTTCTTCGTTTATTTGTTGATGATGTTGGTCTATAATTGTCTTATGATGTCGCCCTTGGTCAGATCCACAAAATTGCCAATATAAATTGCTCAGCTCAATATTGTAATCTGAAGTGTTAAATCTATTTTTCCAGTGTAATAATCTTCATTTCTTTATCAGCCAAGAAATTAGATTTGCATTTTTTGGCAAGTAGAGACCCTGTTTTAAAACTTAAGTCTCATCTTCAGTACAGTGCCATGCAAACTTGATGATTGCTTATTTTGTTTTATTCTTTATCTTTTCCCTATCTTAACGGAAGTATTTTAATGGTACGCACAATCTTCATGCATGATATTTTGGATTTGTAAGTTAACTAGAAATTTAGTATGAGTTTGAATGTGAATGTTATAATTTGCATATATTTCTCGTCTTCTCATGCGTAGTTATCAAAATTTATAAGATAAGGCCAATTTAAGATAAGAATTTATATAACTTAAATCTTTGTGAATTAAAATATGTATTTAATTTATTCTTGGATTGAATTATATTTCTCACAAATTTATTAATGTATTAAATTTATAATATGCATAATTTATGGAAAATTTAGATTTATTTTGTTATAGGAAAGATATAAGGCATTTAAATTATTTAAATATTGTCTATAATCTTTAAGCTTATAACATTTGTGATGGGTATGATTTGTTGTTGGTGGTATATTAGTGGCCATGATATTCTTTTAAGCAATAAATCAACTTTAGTATTTTATATGAAAAGATTATAGTTAAGAAACTTGTGTAACACATTCTTTTCTTCCAAAGGTTAGGAAATTGGCTTTGTGATTTAAGTCATAAATATTTGTACTTTGGAGTACTATTACCGTAATTTTATTTGGGTATGGTCTTGCACAATTTGTTGTTATTATGATGACATTATGGATATTTTGGTCTATGTCATGATAGCGATATATGTAGATATGCAATTTTGTTCTTTGTGCCTAAAGACTATCCTATGTTATTGATGTTGTGTCATGGTTTTAGGAAGAGTGGCTTGCGATAGGGGCCAAAACCCTAAATGGTTGTTAGGGTAACCTATCGTAGGTTTTGTAATCCAGTGGAAACCTAACTAATGTACTAGGGGTTGGGTAGAATTAAACATTAATTCAGATAAAAGTATGCCTTGCCTATTTTCTTAATGCTCGTTTAGATTGAGGAAAGGTTGAGAAGGCCTAGAATGGCTAGTCACTTATCTTGTCCTCTTGAAAGATGGAATGACTCCACACTAGTTTGCATATGGGCTGGGAATCAATAGAGACTGCCAAAGTAACTCTTGGAGAGGGTCGGTAGTCTAGGAAGATTCACCAAGGTAACCTAGCTCGACTGTGTGATGGCACTCTTTGCCTATTCCATGATTGTGGTCTCTTATGGTGAGTTATCTCTAGTTGTGTTTTTCCTTTGGGAGTTTGTTTGATTTAGTTTTGAAATTTTTATGTCATTATGTGAATGTAAGCCAAGTAAATGTATTGTTTTGTCTTCTTGTTTATTTGTTCTATGACTTGTCATTATCTCTAAGCACGGAGGGAGTGGACCTTTGGGTTTCACATGGTAGGGAGGAAACCGTTCTATATCTTCATTGGATATTCTTACAGATGATACTATACTTGTAGTTGGTTCCTGCTACTTCTTTGTTCATGACAGTGGACGCGAAACATTTTTGAAGACATGAATGTTGGATATGATGAGATCATTACCCTCTTGTATATTTACTTCATTATATGAGTGTACTCATTGTATCATCATTTTAATGTATTGAGATTTATTAAAATCTAACTTGATGTAATTTGGGTATATTTGTAACCTGATTGTATAAAGTTTTTGAAAATTGGATCATTCATGAATTTAATTTGTACTTATGTTTTATGTTATGATGTTATGTTCTTATTTATAATGCTTAACTAACGTTGGAATCCTTAAGAGAGTTATGTGGAATGGCAATGGTTAATTTGTTCTTTCTTTGTTTTAGTGGAATCCTTACATATATATACATATATATATATATATATATATATATATATATATATATATATATATATATATATATATATATATATATATATATATATATATATATATATATATATATGCATATATATGCATATATGTATATGTATATGTATATGTTTGTATATATACATATACACATATGTGCATATATATCATACAACTATATCAGATAGGGTTAAAAATATTTATGATACTAATGTTTCAAATTATATCAAGATATATATATATCTTGAAATAATAGTATGATACAAATATTTAGAACCCTTTTATGAAATAGCATTATGATAACAAATGGAAAATCACAATCATATATATATGTGCATACATACATATGCACACATATACACATATATAATTAGTTAAGGTGTGCAATGTAACTTAAAGCGGCAATATGATATTTCTATATAACTTCAAATAGTAGTATGATACAAATTGAAATTTGACATATTCATACATGTAAGATTCATTGTAATTGAAGAACAAACAAACCATATGATATAGAGGCATCACCATTTTGTTGTGCAATTTTGGTTTTCTATTTTGGGTTTGTTTGTGGAGCACACTCTTTCACTGACAAACTCTTTCACCTTAATTTTGTCTTTTTGACATGTGTCATGATCCTTTAGGCCAACAAGTTACCTATCACATTGTTCTCCAAAACCAAAAATAAGGGAAAACAAGAAAAAGAAGGATGATGAATGGTTTTGGAAAAGAAAGTGGATGGTTAAGAGAAAAGATAAGAATGGTTTTTAGCTAAAGGAGCCTAAGCCAACTTTGGGAAAAAGAGAAACAAGACTCAGTTCTTAAAGGAAGGCTAAAATAATGCCTTTTCTTTGGCACAAGAGAGTTGATGCTAAATGTGTGTGATGAGAAGAACGTCTTGATAGAGTAGAGGACATGTGGTTGTCTGAAGAGAATGCCAACAACATATAAGGAAGTTTAATACTCTTGTTACTTGTAGTTGCTCTTTTTGTTGCAAAATATTAATACAATAATATTTCCTTTCCTATTAATTGTGTTTCATGTACTTGTATTCTACAATTTGAATAAGGAATGAATAAATTTCCATTGTGATTTCCTTGAGAAGGATCCATTTCATTGTTTTGGGTGTAGTACATTAAAACTTAGTGATTTTGACTTCATTACCTATTGTTCAATGAGTGTGTTGTTTCTAATCTATAGAATGGCATGTTTAAATTTTCTTTTGGTAATGAGGATGAAAATTGGGATTTTTCTTTAGTTGCTTGAATGTTGATTCAACTTGCTTTATTGTTCCATCTTTTATACATAGTATAATTGGTAATTCATCATTGTGAGGATTTCTGTCTTGGTGAGATTGTAGTGATTCTATAATCAAAATTTTCTATTACCATACATCTAATTAAGTTTAATGTAAAAAAACAAGGCTATGTGTGCAGTGGAACAAGTAATGCATGTTATACTATCATATCTCCAATTCTAACTCTTACAACCCTCAATTGATCATGTTAATTGACTATATATATGTATGTATATACATAAAAATATATATATGCACACACACACACACACATACACATATATAATTAGTTAAGGTGTGGAATGTAACTTGAAGCAGCATTATGATAATTCTATATAACTTCAAACAACACTATGATACAAATTGAAACAACATATCCATACATGTAAGAGTAAGTGTAATTGATGAACAAACAAACCATACATCTAATTGAGTTGAATGTAAACGAACAAGGCTACGGGTGCAATGAAACAAGCAATGCATGCTATAGTATCATATCCCCAATTCTAACTCTTACAACCCTTAGGTGATCATGTTAACTAATTTTATATATATTTGTGTGTGTGTTTGTGTATGTGTGTGTGTGTGTGTGTGTGCATACATATATATGTATACACATACACATATATAATTAGTTAATGTGTGCAATGTAACATGAAGCAACAAATTTTTCTATATAACTTCAAACAATAGTATGATACAGATTGAAACAACATATTCATACATGTAATAGTCAATGCAAATTGAGGAATGAAAAAACCATACATCTAATTTAGATGAATGTAAACAAACAACGTTACGTGTGTAATGAAACAAGCAATACATGTTATACTATCATATCCCTAGTTATAAATCTGACAACCCTTAGGTGATCATGTTAAATGATTATATATATGTATGTATGTATATAAAAAATATATATGCATACATACATACATATGTACATACATACACATATAATCAATTAAGGTATTACATGTAACTTGAAGGAGCATTATGATATTTTTATATAACTTCAAACAACAGTATTATACAAGTTAAAATAACATATTCATGCATGTACCTTCCATGTCATGTTGATATAACTATTTTTAAAAAAAAATGGATCTTATATTGTTATTAAGTGGGGTCGTGATTGTCTATTCTTGTCCCTAGTTATACACACCGAGCAATGCATGCATTATACTACTGTATCCCCAGTTATACATAATGAGCAATGCATGTTATATCCCCAATTCTAACTCTTACAACCCTTAGGTGATCATGTTAACTGATTACTGTGTTTATATAATTAGTTTAGGCATTATATAACTTGAAACAATAAAATGATACAAATACTTATAATGGCTTTCGATACAACATTATGATATTTATATATAACTTCAATCAATATTATGGCATAAATTGAAATTTCATTTTCATACTTGTCAAAGTAAGAGTAATGTAAAATCAACTAAAATATACATCTAATTCATTTGAATGTAAATGAACAAATTTATATGAAACAATAATTTATATATCTATGTCATATATATATGTGTGTGTGTGTGTGTGTGTGTGTGTGTGTGTGTGTGTGTGTACAATTTTCATTTTTATATTGGAAGTATTGGAGGTTATCATATACTTGACTATTAAGGGTTTCATGCACCTATCTTTTGGCCGACTATGTGTATGTGTGTATGCAAATGCAATAGCTATTTACATTCTTAAAGTAGTTGTAAAGTAAGCATGATAGATGGAATGATATGTATGTATGCAAATGTTACTAAAGAAAATCAAGATATGTATGAATAATAAGCACACATTGAATAGTGTATGCAATTGGAATGTTATAACACCTTTGAGATATACATACTTTGGAAGCTGCAACATATGCATACAAATATATTCATGTATGCATGCATACCTATGCATATGCATACATACATTACATATGTGTGTATGCATGCATACATATCTACATACATTAACTAATATACATACAAACATACTTGCATGGCATACTTGATTAAGGCTCAGTATGCTGAGCATTCATAATTTATCATACTTAGAAAAATCTAATCCCAAAATCAACATAATAACAAAATCAAAACATTGTATTAAGCATGTATGATAAAGGATGATAAATAACATAATAGAATAAAAGAAAATGTAAAGAACATGTATATATAAAAATGTGACATGTTAAATTATAAGATCTACCACATTTTTAAAATGGTAATAAAAAGGTCCCCACACTACAGTAGATTAATGAATTTGGAAAGAAAAGACAAATACTGTCCTGTCCTACCAAGACGGATGAAATGTATATTAATCTAACCATTCTCTTGGCAAGGTGGTAACACAGACCCTTTCGTTTTAAGTCCACTTTTTCGGCTTCCATCCACTCAGTAGGGACACAACACGTCGACTAAAACGCACAGACATCTGTAAATTGAAAAGGAAAAAACATGTCGCGAAATAATAGGGCACGATTATACAAGTATTTAAATGTCGAAATGCAGTACGAAATATATAAGGCGATATTCTTATTAGAAACAAATTTATAGAAGGAACTATTCTTGTTAGAAACAAATTTAAATAATACGTCTTTTATTATTTAAGAGCGTGCAAAACTGTTTTGACGACACTTCATCTATTTTCAAATATGAAGACAGGTGATGTTGATAACAATAAATATCTGTAAAGTATTATTCTTATATAGCGTTTATCCTTTCTCTATATTTAGTGCCTTTTTATGTTGTATATTATTGTAATTAGAGCCTTTCGATTCACGTGCACATTTGATGACAAGTCATACTTTTACAATTTTTTGTTTGTTTGTGTTCTGAACGTCTAGTGGGAACACCGTTGCGCAGCCACCGAATTTGGCGGTGTCAGCGAATTTGACGGTGTCCACCCATTGTATAATTTGTTTACGCTCGTGTGATTTCCAACGTGCTCTTCTCCCTCTATAAATAAGGTCCCCTTGTCTAGATTGCTCCATAGCTTGAAAAGTTGTAAGTTGGAAGAAAAATATCAAGCATGGCGGGGTTGTCAAGTGTGGTGAAATTAGCTTTCCTTGTTTGTTTAATTTGGGTGGCAGTGGCACCATGGAAGGCTTCTGCAGCCCTTGTCCAGCACAAATTCACCGTGAGCATTTAAGCATGTTTTTATGTTAAGTTTGATGAAATGAGTGGTATGTTAAGCTTAATCATGTTGTTTACCGTGCTACAGATTGGCACACAGAACGTGACACGATTGTGTAACACGCAGACGATTGTGACGGTCAATGGACAGTTTCCTGGGCCCACTATATCCGTTCGCGAAGGTGATAATCTTGTGGTTGAAGTGGAGAACGAGGGGCCGTATAACGTGACTATACACTGGTAGGTTAGGCTATAAATATAAATTGCATGAACTTGATTTTTTTACGTATTAAGTATTTGTGATATGGCAGGCATGGGGTAAAGCAGTTGAAATCAGGCTGGGCAGACGGACCGGCCTACATAACGCAGTGTCCCATTACTCCTGGGAATAAATATACCCACAACTTCACAATCACAGGACAGGAAGGCACGCTGTGGTGGCATGCACATATCTCATATCTGAGAGCCACTGTGCATGGAGCTTTGGTCATTTTACCCCGGGAGGGAATCGCTTATCCATTTCCCACACCGGACGCTGAGTTTCCTATTATTTTGGGTGGGTACATCTCTTCCACCTTCTGCTATTGACAGAAGAGATAGTTTGTAATTGCTAAATCTGGAATCTGGTTTATGGTGTGCAGGTGACTGGTGGAATGCCAATGTGGAAGATGTAATAGCAGAAGCGATTGCAACAGGCGCTCGACCAAACGAGTCCGACGCAAACACTATTAACAGCCAGCCAGGAGACTTTTTCTCTTGCTCTGCCAATGGTTTGTAACCTTGGGCACTTATGAAAAACAAAATTGAAATCAGGAGTAGCTTTGAAGTGTTAAGTAATTAATGAATGAATTATGGATGCAGATACAATCCGTGTTTTCGTTGAGCGAGGAAAAACGTACCTATTGAGGATTGTAAATGCTGGGATGCTTCAGGGATCCTTCTTCAAAATTGCACAGCACAATATGACTGTTGTGGCAGTGGACGCCGTTTATACCAAACCATATACAACCGATGTGCTGCTCATACAGCCGGGAAACACCATGGATGTGCTCATAACAGCTGACCAGCCGTCAGAGCGCTACTACTTTGGCACCGTCTTATACGACAGCCAGCCTAATGCGGAGCCATTCTCAGAGACTCCTGCTACAGCAATATTGGAATACAATGGCAGCGACAACGCATCTGACCCTCACTTGCCCAGCTTTCCTGCATTTAACGATACCTCTACTGCATTCAATTTCAGTACAGCCCTGAGAAGCCTGAGGCCCTCCGTCCCACAGACTGTTGATGAGGAAATGTTCATAACAGAGGGATTGGGACTCGTTCCCTGTACGGAAGATTCCTGAACGGTGTTTACAAGATCCGTTGGAAGTTTTAATAACATTTCATTCGTGGAACCAAAGACAGCGATATTGCAGGCTTACTATAATAATATAAGTGGAGTGTTTACCAGAGATTTCCCAAATAATCCTCCCCAGAAATTCAATTACACTGGAGATGTGCCCATAGCTCTTTGGGAGCCCGAGTTGGGGACAAAAGTTAAAGTTCTCAAGTTCAATAGTACTGTTCAAGTAGTGTTCCAGAACACCGCGATTGCTGTAATGCTGAACCATCCCATACACCTTCATGGCCATGATTTTTATCTTGTGGGACAAGGCTTCGGTAATTATAATCCCGAAGTAGATCCTGCAAACTTCAATCTGGATGATCCTCAGATGTTGAACACTGTCGGAGTTCCTACTGGTGGGTGGGCGGCCATTAGATTTGTAGCCAACAATCCAGGTGTTTGGTTCGTGCATTGCCATTTTGAATCTCATTCTGCATTTGGTTTTGATATGGTATTTCTCACTGAGGACGGGCCAGGAGATTCTGACAAATTGCCGCCGCCTCCTTCTGATCTACCCCAATGTTAGATGGATTTTATTATCGTTAAGTCACTTACAGACGACTGCAAGGCAGAGTTTGTATTTGGTCCCAAAAAAATAGAAAATAGAGCTGATACGCCATGGAAATAAGATTATGTCTGTATTAATTTAGTACAGAATAAGAAAGTTGTGTCATCCAAGCTCACTCTATTTTTTTCTTCAAAGGAAGTGAGAAGCAACGTTTTGTTTCTTTCCCATTGTTTGTTTTAACTAAACTTTCAAATTGAACAAACTAATTATAAAAGATTTAAATACATAAATTTAAATATAAATTAATAATTCAATGTGACAAATTTAAAATAGTTAAGACTAAAACATATTAAAGAAATTGGTTCAAAATAAAATTGCATAAATTTAATGTGAGTAAGGGGAATGCAATGTTAGAAAATTTTAAGTAATTTGTTTTATATTTAATTTAATTTTTTTAAAAATAAAATAAATATATAGTTCATGTATAATATTATTTAATTATGAAATTATTAGGTAATCTTATTTATTGTTGTTGTTTAGATTATTATTTAATTTTTAATAAATTATTTCAAGATATTATATATAATTTTAATTTTAATGTAATTATAAATTATGAACTTTTGATATAATTATAATACTAAGATTTACATACATATATAGTTTCTCATTTATTTTTGTGTTTAATTTGAAGAAATATATTGATATATGTTCATGGCGAAAAATGGGCGATCTTGTGTAAAGTTAAGCCCATTTTGCTAACCTAAATTCATTTATCATTTATATGCATTCACATAATTTTCTTCTTTATCACATTTATTCATACAACTACTTCTATATGACTATTAGCCACCTAGAGTTAAGCATTTGTACACAATAGGACATTTTCATGACCACCTTGTGGTCACAAATTATCTCCTTCCTTTCCAAAATTTATACTATATTCTACCTATCTTATCCCAAATTAAGGAAAGTACACCCATTTCTACCTTGATCATTTTTATCAATCTTTGTTTATGTGTTCCTTTTCTTATTAGAATATTTCACATTACTTCTATTTTCTCAATGAATTTAACATGATATGGACTTGTCTTTTTATAGACTTTCTCTTTCACCTTGTCTTTTTCATTATCCTTATTGCTATGGTATTGTCCTTTGAGGCTTTATATCTCTTAATTTATCTAGGACCTTTGCTCTCCCCCCTCTCTTGCTTTTTTACTCATGGTAACCTACTAACAAAGATGTTTGAATGAAGGATTATTAGAATTAGGAGAATCTAAGAGATAAAATACAAGCATAATGAACAATAATGCATAGATTGTATTTAGTTGACCCAAATGATAATGAGTACAAGGCCTTTCTTATATAGGAAATGAAGGTACAATCCACCTATGAGGTGAATTGACAAGTGCCCTATGAAGTGACACAAAAGATTATACAAGTGTCCTATAGGTGTTAGCCTTAAGAACACTTGAACTGTGCAAACCAAAAACCTTTATGACCAAGTCATCAGCCTTGTGTGGCCAAGTGTTGAGGGCATTTGAGGTGAGATAGAAAGTCTTCCAACATCAAAAGGTATGTTCATGAAGTTTACCAAACAAATTGGTAACCTCAAAAGAGGCTTAAAGGTTGCACATTTAGTTAGAAAAGATGTTGTCTAACCTCATCAACCTATGTACACTTAAGTATAGTGAATAGATTAATTATTCACACTAATTAAGATAACCTTTGAACAAAGGTTACCCTTCATTTGAAAGCTTGCAATAATTGCTCAAAATAATTACCAATTTTTTTTCAAGGTCTATATCTTTCTTTGAAGATACCTTCAAATGAAATCCTTAGAGTGGCTTCTTCCCTTTCTTGTTTTGGATTTTTCTCAAAATTTGCATTTTTGAACCTCAAGATGAACCATCAAATTGAATCAAATAGACAAGATATTTAGTAATTTTGTACCACTTGAAGTAAGATTTTAACAAGTATAATATTGAATATATTTAATTTTATTATTATATTTATTTTCTATTTTCTAATGAAGATAAGTTTTCAACAATTGTGAAGTTCATTATTCTACACATGGAAAAATTGTAAAATAGATAATAAAAAATGAAAATTGTTTAGGCACAAGTATTCATGTTCTTATTCTAACAAAAAGAAAAAAGTTAATTAAGATGAATATTAAAAAAATGTGTGTTAACAAATAAACCTACATATGTCTGAATTATAGTTAATCTCACTTCGTAAATTGATTAAAATAATGGAAAAAAAATCCATGTACTATATATTGATGTTATAATTCTATATTTAAAATTTATAATTTTATCCTTTACATAAAAAAAAATTATTCTTTACCAAATAAACATCACCTTTTAAAATATTATTTATTGTAAAAAAATAAGTTATTAATAGTTATGTAAAAAAAAATCACAAATTAATTTTGATTTTCTTAAAAATTATATTTATAATGTACCAAAAAAAATCTCAAAAATCGTTAGTTGACATCATCTTTGAATTTATAATGGTTTGGTGGATATAAGTGTTAGAAAGTTGAAATTTGATGTAAAAATTTGATTTCAATTTCTTATTCTAGCCAAAAAAGTGGAAACACAATTGTAGGTTGAACCTTTAATTTCTAATTATTATTTTTAATTCACCTTGCAAACTTTTATTTTCATATTATTCAATAATATTTAGCTTCCAATCAATTAATTTAATTTTTTGTTTAATTTCATTTGTTTACCACATCTATTGTTGACACATTTTCTAACATGCCAATATATTAAAATAATTGATGGGTGATTAGCCTCAAGAGTCTTTTCTTGATTGTAAATTATAAAGGTGACCCACATAACTGTGAAAGAGATTCTTAGTGCAATATCATTCAAGGGGATCCAATAGAATTATCATAATAATATTAGTCATGGATAACCTTTATACATCTTTATTTGATTTTAAAAGCATGCACACAAATATGCTTCAAGTTTATTTTATGATTTTAAAACTTTATACAAGTGATTAGAAGATAAATTTAAATGAAACATAACTTAAATACTTATGGTAGCAAGAATAACTTCATAAATAAGAATTATGAACCATGGGAATCAAAAATACATTTATGTTTTATAAAATATTCCTTCCCAAATTTTTTGATGAAATTAATAGGTTTTCAATATAAACAACAATCTTCACTCGATTATATCCAAATAAAAATAGTTAATCATACTTAAGAAATTCCAATAACTAGATATCAAATAAAATAGATTTACACAAAATGAATCAAACTCTAGTAGATACTTATATTGATTAAGATCTTATTTCTAGAAAAATTAGGACTATTATGATAGTCATCATAACAACAACATGTATAGTTTTGTAACAAATGAACAATTGAACTTCCCTATAACTCCTATGTCAAGTTACGCAGTAGATTTAATTCCCAATCCTCCATTCACATCTCACATGTGTCGATCTATAACCCCAATCCCAATCTTTGATAACACTTTGGCATGTGTTGGGTAAGAGCTCCAATCCTTGATCTTAGGAAACTCTCTACCATACATAGAATCATAACCTCAATCCCCAATCTAACACAACACTTTGGCATACAACATGCATAAAAAAATTATCCTCAATCATTGACAACTCTTTGACGTAAATGAAGTAGCAACCTTTATCCTCGATCTTTGATAATACCTAGGAACCAATCAAATAACAACTTCAATTGGTGAACTCTGACATCACCTTGGGTGAGTATCCTTTTATCCGATTTTTTATAAAGAGACATACAATATTTTCTACATCATTTGTTAATTAATTCATCATCATAAAACCATAATATTATTCATATCCCAAAGATGCTTAAAAAATAAAAAAGAGAATGATTAGAGAATCTAAGCCTATCTTTCTAAAACTCCATACACCATTTGGTGGACTAGAAAGTTTGAAGTAAATCATCTTGATGTGACCCTTGTTATTGTAGCCATAACACAAGATGATGAAAGTGTAAAAGGAGAATTGATCCACAATGTTACTCATCCATCCACTCATTGCACAATGTGAATCAAATAAATAACCTCAATAGATCAAAGGTGAACCCAAAAATATTCATTTCCAAACTACACAAATATACTCAAGTTGATCATTCAAAGTATTTCACTATCAATAAGACACCAATTGATATGTAATGTACAATAAAAAATCACTATTATCTATTACATAAATACATGAAAATAAGAAAAATAATTACTAGAGATTAAAAACCATGAAAGAAAAAGAACATTAATATGTGGAGAAGAAAACTGAAGTTGAATATTATATTCAATAGGTTTCAAAATTTTACGATCCTTTGGATTATAATTATATAGTTTTTTTGAATAGGGAAGATGACAATTCATTCCCTCCAAAAATCAAAAGAGGGTAAATTAAGGAGAATACCAAATTTCATTTGACATGAACTTTTATATTATCTCTAGATTCATTATATTTCATAAATAAACTGACATGAAAATGTATGCCGATTTTTGTATTCACATTTGTTGGTTGTTATTCTAAGAATTATTTTTTCCAAGTAATTCACCAACCAAAAAATCCCCATGACATTCATGTGATAGTATAAATTATCTTTGAGATCCAACTATTCTTTAGTAATAGGTTTCTACGAGGAAATAACTTTCATAAATCTATCATACATTTTATACCACTAAGAGTAGAGAATTAATCTTGAACAATTTCATATAACATAAAATGGAATGCTCTTATGAGTATTCATCTCCCTCAATAGTCCCTCTTAAAGCATAAAATTTATCCATTTATTATTTGAATAAATAACAATGACTCTCAAGATTCTTCATTGGCATGAAGTTTCATAAACAAAGGGTGAAATGATAATTAAATTTCCTCTTTGATAAGAGATAAATAAATATCTCTTGACTATTATAATTAGTTGTATATCACATAAATTTTAACACATGGCTTACTATTTTCTTCCTAGACTCAATTTGCTATAGATACAACCATAATCCCACTCACCAATAACACGTAGGTTTCATTTCTTGTAGCACATTCTAAAGAGTGTCAACAACCTTCCATCAAATATATAAAATATTTCACAAAATATATACTCCTAGGGTTTTCGAATAATCTATTTTTAATTTTATCTTCACATAATGATGCAGGAGCATCCATGGTGAAGGGAAATCCTCATAGACCAAAATAAAGAATTTTATTTAATCTTGGTAATTATAAATTTTGAGGAATAAATTGCAATGCTAAGACCAAATTAATGTATTAAATAATTGGCGTTTTTATAATATTGCAATTTTGAAGTGGAGTCAGCCTAGGAGGTAAATTTAACTGTGAAAAGTCCAAAAAGTGAAACATGGCATGGATTTTTGGGAGTTACTAAAATGAATCAAGGAGAATTTAATTCTTTTTCTAATTTATAGAGTTTCATTTTTAGTTACTTTGGAATATCCTTTTCAAATGAGGAAAATATCATATTTTTGAAAAGTAGTGCAAGAGTGGTATTGATAATTTTTTGGTGTTGTTAATGAAGGAAATTTTGGGGTATGTTGTTCAAGTGGCGTATAATTTTATTCATGGGAATATGGAAGCCATTATTATTGCAGTTTTGAAGGTATTGTGAGAAAAAGAAGAAGACAAGAATCCATTTTTGAAGATTAGAACAGTTTGTAGATTGAAGGTTGTAAGTTGCAAGTTGTAGGTTGAAGTTTGCATTTGAAAGAGAAGGAAATTTTTTCGTTATTGCTTATTAATTTTTTTTTCATAAATTAGATTGTAATCCATTTGTATTTTTTTTCACTAGTCCTTGAGATTGCATAATTTGATATAATCATATTTATTGAAGTTTGTAAGCCTTTGTGCAAGTTTGGAATACAAGATATTCCATCATAGTTGCAATTTTTTAGATTTAAATCCATTTTTTTTTTTTTGTGATTTTGTGAGAGAGGTTTTTTTGTAGACCCCCTTATATTAGTGGTATTCAAGTAGGATTTCCTAAGCTTATAGGTAGAGAATCAAAGTGAGGTGGTTTGTAGCAGGGCCTATGAGTTGTGGGTTGTGAGAAAATGCCTTCAAGAGTAGCCCAATATGGTAGAGATGGAGGTTGAAGACCTCCTAGAATTCAAGATTTTAGAGCCCTTCATAGGAAAGTTCAAGCATTGAAAGAAGAATTGCATCAAGGAGCTCATGTTAGAAGAAGACATGAAAGTGAAGATGAAACTAAAACTAAGGAACCATTCAAAGAAGAATCACATGATGAAATAGATCCTATAGAAATTAGATTGCTTAGAGCCATTTATAAGATTGGAAAAAGACCCAAGATGGAAGTCTCAAAATTTAATGGAAGCTTAAATCTAGATGAGTTAATAGATTTGATAAATGACATGGAAGAATTATTTGATTTTGAAGAGATTCAAGACACAAATTGAGTAAGATTTGAAAAGATAAATTTTAAAGGACATGCAAGTATTTTATGGAAATAAATACATATAGAAAGAGGTAGGAGAGGAAATCAGAATATCGCCATGTGGAATAGAATGGTTTAAAAGATGAAGATACAATTTATTCTTCTAGATTATGAACTTGATTTATTCAAGAAAATTCAAATTTTGAGAAAAGAAACAAAAATTGTAAAAGATTATATTGAAGAAATCCACAAAAACTTGATTAGAACTAGACATGTTGAAGCAAATAAGAAGAAGGTAACCCATTAAATCAATGGGTTGAAGCCTAGTATACAAGAAGAATTGGCATGAGTGAGAAATGTAGAACAAGGATGATGTATAGAAATTTGCATTGAAGATGGAAGAAAAGATGAACCGAATAGTTGAAAGTAAGAAAAGAGGAAGAGGTCATGGTGGAAGCACATGAAGTGAAGATAAAGAAGAGAATGAAGGATCTAGTAGAAATTGATGAATCAATTTATTAGCTAGTTTTTTGTTATCTTTATGTTTCTTATAAGACATTCCAAAGACAGTTATTCTTACAGTATGCCATCCTTTAAATGCTTATTATGTAGACCTTGAACTTGGTTAAAGTATATGGAAATGTAGTTATGATATGATGGTGTTCCTTGATTTATTTGTGAATATGTATGAATTATTATTGATATACATGTTTAATCATGGTATTTAGTATTTTTTGTGTATCTCATGAACTAATCCCTTGCAACCTAAGAAGACATTGTAGTCCATAGCAACTATATAATGCAACCCATAGCCGAAGGAGTTATTGAATATAAAAATTGAAGATGTTACTAAATGAACTAAATGTAATAGCTACAACATGGATACACTTGATGAAGACAATTGTGCATCCTTATGACAAACAATAAAGGAATTGAAGAAGGACAACCTTGTTATCATTAGGATTCTAGCATAACTAATTGTATGTTCCACGTCTCAGTTTTTTAATTGAAAAGTTTTAATCCTATTTGGATTATTATTTATTTTCAATTGCAGTTAGGATAACTAGATCTTAATTACGGTCTAATATCTAGGGAGTTGAAATTAATGATTTCAGTTTAGAGTTTTGTTTTGAATAAACTCCCCTATGCATTATATATAGTCGGAGTGTTGAGTGTTTAAGATAGATTTGATTAATCTTTTAATTGTGGATTTTGTTATCAAACACTTTTCAATTTTCACTTGTTAATACCCAAATATTTTGATTGATTGAACATGGTTTTTATGAATACAATCTTTGAGCAAGATTTCATTTGATATTTTGGAATGTGTAATGAAAGATCTTGAGTTGATATGATTTAGTTTAATTTGAAGATTTAGATTTTGTTTAGTTTAGTGGAGACAACCACCTAAGCAAGGGCCACTCAAGGTACTATCCTTCACTACATTTATAGTTTTTATTTCTATTAGTAACTGCTTCATAATTGCATAATAAGTTAAGATAGATTCTCATATCAAGTTATCAATAATTATTATTCATGATTAATGATTCCATTTATTCAAATTGTAGTACTTCAAAGTGTAGCATAGGTTCAATTATCAATTTCTAGTTAGCTCAAAATTTTACCTATTAATTGTAGTTCAACCACAGACTATGTTGTAGGTACCCATAGTCAAAGCATCAACTTCACTTCTTTCACTATTATGCATTTTTATTATTTTATAGTAAGTATAATACCTTCACTAGGATAAATTAGGTAATCTCTAGTCTTAAGTACATATAGTACCAGTACCATCACAAGCCTACTAGCCCTAGTCAATAATTGAATGAAAGTATTTTCAATGTCATGTGGATTGTTCAGCCATGTTTTCCCCTAAATTGTGTGATTTCCACCAAGTTTATTAGACATTATAAGGGCTCTAGATTTTTTAACCATTTTCAAGGATGGTGCTACTTTCAAATATTAACTTATTTTGTTTTTAATCTTTCCTAGTTTAATTTTTTTTTCAACATTAGGATTGTTAGGTTTAATCTTATCAAATACCAGAACATTCTACTAACATTGTATAGGAGTTGTTGCTATACAAAGTTCTACCTATTGTATGTGGAGGTAGAGAGACACATTGGGAAGGTTCCTCCCCTCAACAAACCAACAATGTGGAGAATATATTGGTTTTTGGGTGAGTGCAAGATCACAGGGGTCTAAAAAGTGGCTATATGACCCAAAGGTGGCTAATGACATTTTTTAATCTAAATTTGATGAAACAAAAAGAGTTCATTAATAAATTTTGTAGCTTTGCATAAATATAATCTATGAATTATTTGGACTTAAATAGATAATTATTATTGATTTTCTACATGCATTTTGACTAAAGTACTAATTGATAGGTTGATTTAAAAAATATATAATTATTAAACGAATTCATTTTTTTCTTAATTTGAAAGATGCAACACATACTATGCTTCCCATACTATAGGATAAAAAATTAAAAAATGATTTTCATAAATTTTTTACCATGTTATGGTGGTCAGACAAACAAGTTTTAATATTTTTTAATTTTTTCTAGTAAAAAATTCATAACTAATTATTTACTTGCAAAAAACATACTAAACAAATGTGGCATGTCCAGGAATGTTTCCTCTGCCGATATTGAAAGTTTTAAATTTTTTTACTTTTTTTTTGTGTACTTAGGTTGGTGAGACATACACCTGCTTTTTATTTTTTCCTTGAAAATTAGTACTACCATATTAAAAATCAACCAAATACATTTACTTTTTTCAAAAGAGGACTAGTATCTTAGAAAATAAATTCATTTTTCTACAAATTTTGTTCTTACATTTTTTTTAAATTATGTTAGTAACCTATTCAAATATTTATGTGAAGTTTCCTAACTCTATTTTTCTAAATTTCCATTGCCACTTAGGGGCCTAGTTTGGACCCCCATGATCCTACATTGACTTGACTACATTACTCAAAGTGAGGGTACTACTGAAGAAAAATCTTCACTTTCACCAATATCTACTACACCCAGAGAGGGGACATATTGAACCATAGGTGATGCAGCAGTGGATGATCCACCTTAACAGGTGACTTTGAGTTTCAAATCACCAACCAAGAAAGGGATATTGTGCTAAAGAATATCCCTCTTTCAGCATTACTAGCCTTTTATGTTTTGGTGATCGGAGATATAGACACATTTATGTTTGAGTTTGATGTCCTATGTAGGAGCTATGACTATACCTAAAAGATGCTACCCTAATATGGTTTACGGGATTAGGCAAGGATGTTATTCCAAATTGGGATACCATAAAAATACTGTTCTTGGAAAAATACCAAGTTATTGTAGAGGACTTGATAGGAGGAGAGATGAAATTTTTAGAATATCATAGAAGGAGGATGATCCATTAGAGGACTATGTAGAGAGATTTCAATTCTCCTTAAAGAAAAACCCATAGAATAAACTATTTGAAAAATTCCTCAAGTTAGTATTATTGAGGGGAGTCGATGAGGTCTGCATGGATTTCCTCAATATTATTGGGTAAGGGGATATTTCTCAAATACCATATAAAGAAACTAGTAGGGTAAAAAAAAATTACTCCAAGACCTTCACTAAGAATATAAGGGGAGAAAGGACATCTGACATTGGCAAATCATCTACTAGGGTTTCAAAGATAGAGTTAAGTAATTTTTTAACCAACATGAAGGAGGACATTATCAATCACCTAGCAACTCAATTGTACACTCTCCATATAAAGAATAAGCAAGAGGAGGCTGAAGAAATGCTTATTGACTATTGTTGACTATAGACAAAGGAAAGCAAACTACAAATGCAAGAGGGTGGCTAGTATTAAAGAAGATAAAAAAGAGAAACCTAATTTTTAGCCACTTGAATAAAATGATCAATAGTTATTTTACATTGCTCAAATAAGGCCATGGAAACTAAGAAAAGATATGCCACAAGACCCTCTAAATTTTGATTCATCTTTTCCAATTGGAAATAAAAAAATTTCTACTTAGAATTCCCAACCCTAGCAAAATAACCAAAAGCAATGGAAAAATCCTCAACAAAACTAAAACCAATAGCAACCAAATATATGGTCACAACAAAATTTTCAAAGTTCTAATTATAATCCTCAATGGCTAGCACATCAAAACCAGTGGTAGCCATAATGGAAAAAAGGCTAAGGATGGGAACAAAAAAACATGAATTACCAACAACCTTTTCTCCCTCCTCAACTACAACAACAAGCCATTATGCCTAATCCATCCCATCCAACATCTCAGCCATAAAGAGTACCACGGTAACCTACCCAACCTACACCTAACCCTAAAAACAACCCTATCCAATAGGCTTATACTAATGAGGCTATGCAATACCCCACCTATGGGGTAGACGTAAGTTATTCTGACCTTAGGTTAGGAAAAATACTACTTGGTCCTTCATCCCCAAAAAATACTAAAATGGAAGATGAGGAACCTATAGTTGTAGCTCCAAACAATTAATCATTGGCACCTGAGTCAAATCAGGTAAACCAAACTATATCAAGTCCAAAGCCTCCATTTCCTAAGTTCTTAGCCATACCAATACATCAAAGTGAAGTTGAGACAAACCTATTAGGTCAACTAAAGTATGTAAGTATCAAAATTCCTCTCATCCAAGCTATCAAGGATATACCAAATTATAGAAAGATAGTGAGGGACCTATGTCTTAAGAAACTAGGAAGAAAAGGGAAGGATCCTTTGACATTTCATGTCATAGGAAGCCTCATTGATATTATGCTAGAGATCATAACTATCTCTAAATACATAGAACCTAGTAGTAGTGGATGTTAATATTAATGGGAACCTTATCAAGAATACATTGATTGATTTAGGGGTAAAAATTAGTGTCATGACTAAGGAAACAATGTGACTCCTTCAATTAGCAAACCTTAGAACTACACCTACTATTATACAACTGGCAGACAGGTCAACAATAAAGCTTGAGGGAATCATTGAGAATTTAGCTATAGCATTAGATTCTTAGTAATATCTTGCTTATTTTATAGTATTTGTAGCCAAAGGTCAACCTCACAGGATATCCACTCATTTTAGGTAGACCACGGTTAGCTACAGTTGATGCATTCATAGGATATAGGTCTAGAAATATGATAATATCTAATGGCCTAACTATAACTAGGAAATTGGTTATCTATCCTCCAACCCAACCTTATGTTGATCTTGAGAAAACCATATGCCCCACCTTGGATGAGGATGACCACTATTCCCTAAAAGCTTTAATTACAATAAAATGTAGCCCTTTATTGGATGATTAGGATGAAGATGATCTGATTGGTCACATAATATAAAATGACTATGGTAGGATCACATAGTAATAGGACTATCTTTCATGCCTACAAGATCCTTTGTAGAATAGTATACCTACCAATTCATCTAAAACATTAAAAATTATTGTAGGAAAATTTTTGAACATAAACAATGCACTAACTGAATAATAGTAGGATTCCTTGAATATTGTGTTGGAGGCACATGTAGTAGCCTTTGCATGGGACTACCATGAAATGAATGAAATATATCTTGAAATTTGTATGTATAGGATCTTTATAAATTATGGTTTTAGGCCCATTAGAAAGCCTCAAAGATGAATGATCCCTTCTTGAAGAGAAATAGCTAAGGCTGAACTCCAAAAACTACTTGATGCAGGCTTGATTTATCCTATATCTAATAGTGAATGCATATCACTCTTAGTTATTCTCACTAAGAAAGGTGGAAAATGGAGGCTATGTGTAGATTATAGGGAGACAAACACAACCACTAGGAAAGACCACTTCCCATTACCCTTCATTGATCATGTGCTTGACTCTTTAGTAGGGAAGAAGTAATTTTCATTCTTAAAATGGTTTTAGTGGCTACAATAAAATAAAGATTTCTAAAAATGATTAGGAAAAAACAACATTCACATGACCTTTGGTTACTTATGCTTATTTTTTCCTACCCTCTGATAGGGTAGGGTTGGATCAGACACTCAATGTCCCATGCTTTGGGTCCTTGTTCTCAAGAACTCCTAGGTGACTCTCCCACCTTAACCTTTAGGTCCTATTTCAGGTATAGGTACCCCTAGTCCTACTACCAACCCTACTATCAACCTTCTTTCAATCCACCAATCCAATCTTGATGCCTTGCCACTATCTCACCCTTGACCCTTATTCTTTTCTAAAGGCCAATTACCCTCAACATTCAATTAGGCTTTTGCAGGGGTGTAAAGATGAAGTATAAGTCTCATAGCAGCCTATTAGGGTTCTTTTTCAACTCCAAAACTCCAATTCTCCATCACTACCACCAAACCCTCTCCTAGGGTTAGAAAAGGCTGCAAGCCTAGAGCCCCAATTAGGCCTCTTAACCTGAGAAAAATGCATTTTACTCCAAAACCCTCCAAATGACCTAGGTTCTTTGCTTGGTGTTTGTGTTTCCCATGTCCACACCTTAAAGATTTTTAGGGTTTTGAATCTGTACTACCCGTACACTGCCCTTACACAAAAGTGGCCAAAACCTAGGGTTTACTAGCCTTCTCCAGGCTGACTTCAAACTATCAGAGTCTTCTCACACCAAATGGGTTGATGGAGCCTCCTCCTGACCACCAAGCCTTACCAAGATCCACAAATAAATTCTCCAAAAGGAATTTTCCCAAAATCTTAGCACCCCTACAAATTTTGTGCCTTTCACTCCTTGTCTTCCCTAGTCGGACTCTGCCTGGCTCGCCTAGGGCAAGACATTGCTAGAAACTCTTGCACACACACAAAGCATACAACCTAACATATGTACAAAAATGGAGTCTAGGCACTGTTCCCAAAAGACCGTACAAGTTGTATGGTGGGAAAGTGGTCTAGCACTCCATTTGCTCAAACTGCCTGGTTTAGGGCAAAAAATGGAAGAAATCAAACTATATACAGACAAATGATGAAAACAAATCACAAAGGAAATTATATGGCACAAAAAAATTGGTATTCTATCCACACTACACTCTACCTATAGAAAAATAATCATTTCAAACCATTTAAAGCTCTGTTACACAGCAAAAATCAGAAATATCCTTCAAGAACACAATTTTTATTCAACTCTCACAATGTTTCCTTAATACCAAACCCTCTAACCTTGTTTACAGGTTGAGGATCACCTTAAATAAGGCTCCTCAATTAGTTATCTACTTTGGTCGGCCTTCTTCATGACCTAATAGCCAACAATACCAAAATCCACTGTGTTTTCTAACTTTTGACAAGGTTAGTAACTAAAACAAAAATGAGCTTCAAAACTGATTCATCTCTTCACCACTTCTTTCCTAGAGATCAAAAACACCTCTAAGATAAAAAAAAACAATGGTCAACATGATCTTTATGAAAACAAATCAAAATTACCCTTCTAGATTTCCTATTTACCTAAATGAAACCCACTATTGTTCCTTAGGTGCTCCTGCACCATTCTCCCCCTCCCAGCCCAAACACTAAGGATTGGAAGGAGAGATCAATGATAGGTTGATACCAAAAGTTCTTGAATTGATCTTCTTGTACCCATGTGGTGTCTGATTCATGCTTGTTCTTCCACTTGATAAGGTGCTCCATGTACACCTTGTTCCTTGTAGACTTTTGTACTCTTGACTCCAAGATCTTCTCTACCTGAGGCTTATCTTGATTAGGTAAGGGTACAATGCTGATGTCCTTGAGGATATCTTGACTATTTTGATCCACATCATGGACTGTCCCCTTATACTTGATCAAATCAACTATGTTGAAAACTAGTGAGATTCCTAGATCGGTAGGTAATTCCACCTTGTATGCATTCTTGCATACTTGGCCAATATCTTGCAGGGTCCTACTCTTTTCATTTGCAAATTGGTTGAAATTTCCTTCTGCAACCTTGACTTGTTAAGGTGGACCATGAAATAGTTCCCTACTACAAATTGCACATATTTCCTTGACATATCTGCCTTCTCCTTCAATTTTTGTGTAGCTTCAGTGACTGTCCTCTTTACTTGCTCCTGAATCTCCTTCATGGTCTAATTGAAGTCTTCTGCATTTCCACTTCTTTGTTCCATAGCTGCAAGATCTCTAAGCTCACATATGCCTCTTGGGTGCATCCCATACACAACTTCAAAAGGACTCTTCCCTGTGGTCTGGTTCACACTATCATTGTATGCATACTCAGCTTGTGAGATAACCATATCCCATGTCTGTCCATACTCCTTAGCTAGGCACCTTAGAAGATTACCTAGCACCCTGTTAACCACTTCTGTTTAACCATCAGTCTAAGGATGGTAAGCTGATCCAAAAGACAGGTTGGTACCTAATCTTCTCCATAGAGTCTTCCAAAAGTGACTCATAAACTTCACATCTCTATCTGAAACAATGCTCAAAGGCAACCCATGGATCCTTACAACTTCCTTGAAGAAAAGATGAGCTATGTAGCTAGCATCATGAGTAGTTTTGCAAGGGATAAAATGACTCATTTTGCTAAATCTGTTCACTACTACATAAACATTGTCAAAACCAGTCTTGGTCTTAGGAAGGCCTACCAAAAAATCCATGCTCACACACTCCCAGGGTTTGTTAGGAATGGGTAGGGGTTGATATAAACCAACATTACTAGCTCCTCCCTTAGCTTTCATACACACAACACATTGTTCCACATTCTTCCTAACATCTCTTGCCAACTTAGGCCAGTAATAGAATCTTTGCACTAGTTATAAAGTCTTGTTGATGCCAAAATATCCACTAAGACTGCCATTATGCTTTTCCTGAATCAGATTTTCCCTCATTGACCCTCTTGGAACACATAATTGATTTCCCTTAAACAATAACCCACTTTGAAATGTATACTCTGAGTATTGGCTATGGAAATGATTCTCGAAGTTAGAACATACCTTTTAGACCTTTGAAAAGTCTTCATCTTCCCCATATAGATCCTTGAAACTCTCTATGCCAATGCTCTTGATCTGTATCTCTTGCACTATCAACAATTTCCTTCTTAGTGCATTTTCTACTTTGTTTAGTTGTCCCTTCTTGTGCTTGATGGTGAAGGTAAAAGCTTGGATGTATTCCATCCATTTCAAATGCCTATTACTCAGCTTCTCTTGAGTGTTGATAAAGCTAAGTGCTTGATTGTCAGTAAAAACTAGAAACTCCTTGGGTAGAAGGTAATGCCTCCATTTCCTAAACGACTGAACCAAAGCATAAAGTTCCAAGTCATAGGTTGAATACTTCTTCTTTGCTTCATTGAGCTTCTCACTAAAGAAGGCTATAGGCTTGCCCTCTTGACTTAACACTCCTATTGCCACTCCACTTGCATCGCATTCAACAGTGAACAATTTGTCAAAACTAGGTTGAGTTGCCACCTCTTGTTTTAGTTTCTCAAACCCTTTTTTAGCTTCTTGAGTCCACACAAACTTAGTTTTTAAACCACCCTTGATTTTTTCTAGGACTGGTGCACATATACCACTAAAGTTTCTTATAAATTTTCTATAGAATTGAGCCAATCCATGAAAACTTCTTACCTTTGTTCCTGTGGTTGGTGTAGGCCAGTTTAGGATGGCTTCCACCTTGCTTGGATCCATCTTCAATTATCCTTTGGACACTACAAAACCCAAATAGACAAGCTCTTGCTTAAAGAACTCACACTTCTCTAGATTGATTGCCAACTTCTCCTCTTACAACCTTCTAAGAACCAAATCCACATGTTTCAAATTCTCTTTTGTTGTCTTGTTGTATATGAGGATGTCATCAAGGTATACCACCACAAATATCCCTATAAAGTCTTTAAGCACTTCATTCATGAGCCTCATGAATGTGCTAGGGGAATTAGAGAGGCCAAATGGCATAACTCTCCACTCATACAACCCATCATTTTTCTTAAACACTGTCTTCCACTCATCTCCATCCTTGATTCTGATATGATGGTATCCACTCTTGAGATCCAACTTGGTGAAGTACTGGGCTCCTCCAAGACAATCCATCAAGTCTTCAATCCTAGGGATAGGGAATCTATATCTGATTGTGATTCTATTTATTGCTCTAGAATCAGTGCATAACCTCCACTTGCCTCCTTTCTTTGTTGCTAAGACCACTAGTACTGTACATGGGTTGATGCTCTTTTGAATCAGTCCTTGATCCAACAACTCTTATACCTATCTAGCTACCTCTAGATTCTGATCTATTGTAAGTTTGTATGTTGCTTTGTTAGGAAATGAGGCTCCAAGTATGAAGTCAATTTGATGACTAATGGCTCTCTTTGGAGGTGGAGTTGCAGGTGCACCATCACTAACTATGCTCTTGTACTTCTTAATTAACTTTTGGACTGCTTCTGGTAAGACTCTCTTTTCAGCCTTGTCTTCTTCTTTAGGTTGTAACATAACTACATATCCTTCACTCCGTTGATGTAGGTTGTTAAGGAACTCCTTTCCACTACTCAACATGATGTTTGGTGTCTTTGACTATCCCTCTTCTTCTTCTGACAGTGACTGCAACTTGAAAGTCTTCCCATCCTTCTTGAATGAGATGGTGTTCTCTTTCCCATCATATATGACACCTCTTTCATATTTCCATGGTCTACCCAATAGTAGATGGCATGTATCCATGGGTAAAACATCACAAACCAACTTGTCTTTATATCCTCCAATGGAAAACTCCACTGTTACTTGCTCATTTACTAAAACACTTTGCCCTTTGTTTAGCCATGTGACCTTGTAGGGGTTAGTGTGGGGCACCCTCTCCAATTTCAGTTTCATTACTACCTCCTCTGATATTATATTGTCTATTGAACTTGAATCTACTATGACCTTGCATACTTTACCAAGTATCTTGCATCTTACTCTAAATAGGGCTCTCCTTTATTTTGGTTCTTCCTTGACCGGTTGTCTGATCAAAACTCTATTGAACATCAGATTCTCTCCTACCTCAGATTCAATATGACTGATCTCAGATGACTTAGGACTCATGGTGTCCTCTTTTGCATAAGCCACTCTCTTCGCATTGCTTGATGTATATGCTTTCTCTAGAAACCTATAAGCTAGATGTCCAACTTGACCACAATGGTAGCACTTCATGTTTGCAAAGTATGAATTTCTCCTTCCTACTCCTCTTCCTTTGTTTGAACCTCCTTGAGGTCCTCTACCTCTATTGTATCCTCCTCTAGAAGATGTTTCACCTCCATGCTCTATGAGTTTAGACTCTCCTTGGTTTCTTTGGTCATTACCTCTGCCTTGGTAGCCACCTCGCCGACCTCTTTGATCTCTTTGATCTCTGCCTTTTCCTCTCCCTTTACAAGCCTGGTCTTGCTTCTTCTTGTTCCTTTCCTCAATCTTGATAGCTAACTAATAGCATTGGTGCACTATCTTGGGACTTAGAAGAGCCATCTCCTCTTGAATGTTCCATTTCAAGCCATTAAGATACCTAGCCACCTTGAGACTTTCATCTTCTGAAACATTAGACCTCATACAAAGTTCTTGTAACTCCTTTGTGTAGGTATTCACATCTTGGTCTTTCTACCTTAAGCTTTGTCTCTTCTTGTGTAACTGAATCTCATAATCATTAGGCATGTATGCATCCTCCCTCACTTTGGCAACCATTCCTTTCCAAGTTGAAATAGGCTGCTTACCTTCCTTTTCCCTCTCTGTCTAAACAAATTTCCACCATGTCAAGGTAGAACCTCTTAGTCTTGATTTGGCCACCTTTACCTTCTATGCTTTAGTGACTCCATCACATTCAAAATGGTTTTCCATTCCCTCTATCCAATCCATGACTAGATCAACTTCCATTTTTCCACTAAATAGTGGTATGCCTTCAAATGCTTTTCCACTCAAAGCCTTCAATGCTTTCAAGAAAGGTTCTTCTTTTAGAACAGGGTCAGGTTCAGGGGTCTTTTCTTCCTTTGCAACCTCTTCTTCCTTTGGTATCCTTCCTTAAAATTGCACACTCCTCACTGCTTGCTCAAGTTGGGCTATTCTTTCCCTCAATTGTTTGTTGTCTTCCTCCTGCTCTTCAACCATCTTGGCCAACTCTGCATTTGTCACCATGATGGAAGAATAACTAGACTCAACCTTAGACATACACGATTCTTCCCAAATCTTTAACTTGCTCTGATACCAATCTGATAGGGTAGGGTTGGATGAGACACTCACTGTCCCATGCTCTGGGTCCTTGTTCTCAAGAACTCCTAGGTGACTTTCCCACTGTAACCTTTAGGTCCTATTTCAGGTATAGGTACCCCTAGTCCTATTTCCAACCCTACTATCAACCTTCTTTCAATCCACCAATCCAATCTTGATGCCTTACCACTATCTCACCCTTGACCCTTATTCTTTCCTAAAGGCCAATTACCCTCAACATTCAATTAGGCTTTTGCAGGGGTGTAAAGATGAAGTATAAGTCTCATAGTAGCCTATTAGGGTTCTTGTTCAACTCCAAAACTCTAATTCTCCATCTCTTCCACCAAACACTCTCCTAGGGTTAGAAAAGGCTACAAGCCTAGAGCCCCAATTAGGCCTCTTAACCCGAGAAAAATGCAATTTACTCAAAAAACCTCCAAATGACCTAGGTTCTTTGCTTGGGATTTGTGTTTCCCATGTCCACACCTTGAATATTTGTAGGGTTTTGAATCTGTACTGCCAGTACACTGCCCTTACACAAAAATGGCCAAAACCTAGGGTTTACTAGCCTTCTCCAGGGTGATTTCAAACTGTTAGAGTGTTCTCACACCAAATGGGTTGATGGAGCCTCCTCCTAACCTCCAGGCCTTACCAAGACCCTCAACTAAATTCTCCAAAAGGAATTTTCCCAAAATCTTAGCACCCCTACAAATTTTGTGCCTTTTACTCCTTGTCTTCCCTAGCCCGACTCTACCTAGCTCGCCTAGGCCAAGACATTGCTAGCAACTCCTACACACACAAAAATCCTACAACCTAACATATGTAAAAAAATGGAGTCTAGGCACTATTCCCAAAAGGTAGTACAATTTGTACAGTGGGAAAGTGGTCTAGCACTCCATTTACTCAACTGCTTGGTTCAGGGCAGAAAATGGAAGAAATCAAACTATATACAGAAAAATGATGAAAATGAATCATGAAGGAAATTAGATGGCACATAAAAACTGGTATTCCATCCACACTACACTCTACCTATAGAACAATAATCATTTCAAACCATTTAAAGCTCTGTTACGCAACAAAAATCAGAAATATCCTTCAAGAACACTATTTTTATTCAACTCACAATGTTTCCTTAATACCAAACCCTCTAACCTTGTTTACAATTCGAGGCTCACCTTAAATAAGGCTCCTCAATTAGTTATCTGCTTTGGTCGGCCTTCTTCATGACCTATTAGCCAACAATACCAAAATCCATTGTGTTTTCTAACTTTTGACAAGGTTAGTAACTAAAACAAAAATGAGCTTCAAAACTAATTCATCTCTTCACCACTTCTTTCCTAGAGATCAAAAACACCTCTAAGATAAAAAAAAAACAATGGTCAACATGACCTTTATGAAAACAAATCAAAATTACCCTTCTAGATTTCCTATTTACCTAAATGAAACTTCATGTTGTTCCTTAGGTGCTCCTACGCCATTTAGGTTATGAAAAATGCCAACTACTTTCTAAAGGGCGGTACTTAGCATCTTCTATGATTATGCTCATGACTCCATGGAGATATACATGGATGATTTCATCACATATGGGGAAACTTAGGAAGAAGCCCTTACTAATCTGAAAAGGTTTTGAAAAGATGTAAAGAACATAACTTGTCCCTAAGTAATGAAAAGTTCTTTATGATGATGACTTAGGGAATTGTTATAGAGAATTTCATATCCAATGAAGGGATTCAAGTTGACCCACATAAGATAAAGATCATTTCTAAATTACCTAATCCACAAAGGCAGAGAGATTTTAGAATTTTCCTAGGCCATGCAAGGTATTATAGGAGGTTTATTAAAAAATTCAGTAAGATTGCAACACCACTTTTTGTTCTACTAACTAAAGATATAGAGTTTAACTAGACATCAAAGTTCCAACATTCTTTTGAAGAACTTAAGATAGCCTTAACTAGAGTACCTATTTTTGAGGGGCAGGCTAGTTGGATAACTAATCCTTCTACAATAATTTGATATCACAATAGTAGACAAGCTTGGGAAGGCTAACGTAGTAGCATATTTTCTATCAAGGTTTCAAACACAATTAGTAGAAGGGGTAGTAGATGCTTCATTTCCAAATGAGAATTTTTTTGTTGTTAATATAAATACACCCTGGTATGATGACATTGCAAATTATTTAGTTATAGAACAAATACCAACACAGTTTTCTCCAAGGGAAAAGAGACAACTAATACACAAGTTTTTTCCATATTCCTGGGTATCTAGTTATCTATTCTACATAGGACCAGACAATATCATGAGAAGGTCAGATCAATTTCATTATCGTTAAGTCACATATGACTACAAGGAAGAGTTTGTATATATGGTCCCAAAAATTAAAAAATAGAGCTAACAAAACATGGAAATAAGATTATCTTATTGTTTGTACTAATTTACTTTAGAATAAGAAAGTTGTGTCATCCAAGCTAACTCTTTTATTTCTTTGAATGAAATGAGAAGCTAGATTTTGTTTGTTTTAACTAAAATTTCAAATTTAACTAACTAATTATAAATGACTTAAATACATAAATTTAAATATAAATTAATAATACAATGTGACAAATTAAAAATAATTAAGACTAAAATACATTAATGAAATTGGTTCAAAAGAAAATTGCATAAATTTTAATGTTAGTAAGGGGAATACAATGCTAGAAAGTTTTAAGTAATTTATTTTATATTTAAATTTTATTTTATTTTTTGAAATAAAAATATAATTTATGTATATTATTTTTTAATTTTTAAATTATTAATTATTTAACTTTATTTATTATTTTTTTTAAAGGTGCAATGCACCCATATTATTAGGGCTAAACTATTTTTACTGGAGCTATGAACTAGGTAAAAGAAACCACAAGATACTACCAAACCTGAGAGCCCATTGGCCCAATGAAGGCACAGGCCCTCCAAGCACTTTGGCCTAGTGAGGGTTTGAACCCTGGTGGCCATCACTACAACCATTTGACTTGACCACCAAACCATGCCCTTAATGGCTTAAGCTAATTCATTGTTGTTGTTTAGATTATTATTTAATTTTTAATAAATTATTTAAAGATATTATATATGATTTTAATTTTAATGTAATTATAAATTATGAAATTTTTATGTAATTATAATACTAAGATTTACATACATATATAAATTCTCATTTACTTTTGTGTCTAATTTGAAGAAATATATTGATATATTCATGGTGAAAAATGGTATGATCTTGTGTAAATTTAAGCTCATTCCCCTAACCTAAATCAATTTATCATTTTTTTGCATTCACCTAATTTTCTTCTTTATCACATTTATTCATATATCTAATTCTATATGGCTACTAGCAGCTAAGATTTAGCCATTTTTTCGCAAGAGGACATTTTCATGACCACCTTGTGGTCACAAAATTTTCTCCTTTTCAAAATTTAAATTGAAATTGGTTAACTAGCCCCATTTATGATTTTTGCTTAATTAAACTAAACACATTTGGTACAATTTGATGCTATGTGCTAGTATTTAAAGACAGTCAATGCATTGAGTTTTAAACATCCAAAGTACACATGTTCTCTCTCATCCTAAAGCATTGGAAGGAATAATAGTGACATGGATTGATTTGGAAGTGTGTTGTAGAAGAAAAGACCCTTTGCTTGATATGAGATAATTCATGATAAATGGACTTAATAAGGCCTTAATTTAGGTGTTGTGAGGCATTTTATGCATCCAAACTAGATTTTAGACCTTTATAAATTAAATAAAATTTAAATATTGAAGTCTTGTGAATATGTTGTGAAGTGTTGTAAAGCATTTCTACATTATTCTAGACTCTATTTAATAATATTCACCTAAAAATAATCCTTTTACACATCAACAAGTCCTATTTTCAAGTGTTGTTAAGTCTTGTAATTAAGGTTCACACTTTTCTAGGAATTCTCCCCTTATTTACACCTTTCTCATGTCTTATTTGATCACTTTATACACTCATAAGCTTTATTTAAGTTTATTTTTGAATATGTCCCTGACACCTAAATTCATGTCCTAGGTGGGACCCATTCACTGTGGGTGGTGAATGAGTCCACCTTGGCTCCAAAATTAAAAATATTTTAAATTTCTTTCAAGATTTATACAAAATTATGCTTGATTTTAGCTTTTGATGATGTATGAAAGGTTACTAAGACACAAGATTTGTATAAATAAGAATATTTTCCCCTCATTTTAAAAGACACATTCATTATTACATCTCTCATCTTGAGTTTATCATCTGGGTATGTGTAGGATCATGATGGGCCAAAAATTGGTGATATGATGGGTATTTGTAGGGTATGTGGCTGACGACTTGTTTTTTACCCAAAATTGATGAAAGGAAAAGGGATTTTAGAGGAGATTCTCAGCTTTCCACCAATATAAATTATGTTATACTTTGAATTTAATAAATAATTATTATTAATTTTCTATTTTAATTACAACTAAGGTTTTGATTGATAAGCTAATTGAAAAAAATCTATAGCTTTCAAAAACTATCACATTTGGGTATGTGCAGGATCATGATGGGCCAAAAAGTGGCAATATAATGGGTATTTTTAGGGTATATGGCTAACAAATTTCTTTTTACCCAAAATTAATGAAACAAAAAGGGTTTTTAAAGGAGATTCTTAAATTTTTACCAATATAAATTATGCTTTACTTTGAATTTAATAAATAATTCTTATTCATTTTCTATTTGAATTACAACTAAAGTCCTGATTGATAGGCTGATTGAAAAACATCTATACCTTTTAAATAGTATCACATTTTTTGAATCTGAAACATGCCTCACATTCTATTCTTCTTATACTATAGGATTAAAAAAGAAAAATCATGAAGTTTTGACCAAGTTAAGGTGGTTAGGTGTACAAGTTTTTATATTTTTTTAAAGTTGTAATAAAAAAATCATAATTAATTGTTTACTTGGAAAAAAATTATAAAAAAATATGCATCACATTGGAACATGAGTACTCTACTTATATCTAAAATATTAAAAAAAATTATATTATCATTTTATTGTGGTTAGGGTGGTCAGACAGACACCTACTACTTCTTTTTTTACCTGAAATTTAAGTACTATTGCATTGAAATTTCAAATTTTCACCAAATAAATTTTATTTTTAAGAAAATAAACCTAGTAGTTTAGAATCTACATTCAATTTGCTACAAATTCTATTGTTACATATTTTTGAAATAATATAGATAACATTCAAATTTTTACATCAAGTTGCCTAACTTTGATTTTCTAATTTTTGCCACTTAAGGGACTATTTTTTCCATGATGATCCTGACATACCCATTTTTTAATACAAAACATGTGTCACATTCTATGCTTCACATACTATAGGATTAAAAAATAAAAAAAATTTCATGAAGTTTTGAGCAAGTTAAGGTGGTTAGACATGAAGTTTTATATTTTTAAAAAGTTATAATAAAAAATCATAATTAATTATTTTCTTGGAAAAAATTACAAAAACATATGAATCACATATGGAAATGAGTCATCTACTTATATCAAAAAAATTATAAGAAAATATTATCATTTTATTGTGGTTAGCGTGGTTAGATAGACACCTACTTCTTATTTTTTCCGTAAAATTTAAGTACTACTGCATTGAAATTTCAAAAATTTCACCAAATAGATTTTTTCTTTTTTTAAGTAAACCTAGTAGTTTAGAAACTTCATTCAATTTTCTACAGATTCTATTCTTACATATTTTTGAAATATATTTATAGATAACTTATTCAAATTTTTTATGTCAAGTTTTCTAACTCTGATTTTTCTAAAATTTTCACCACTTAAGGGCCTTCTTTTTCCATGATGATCCTGCAAATACCCATTTATTTTCTCAAGCAACTTAGGATTTCTTCATTAGAAGTCTTCAAGTTAGCATTCTAAAGCATTCAAGGGTTGATTCTACATGTATTGCTGCAGAACAACAAGATCATTCATCATCGTAAGATAAATTATTCCATTTTTGCATGCTTTATTCACTTATTTCATCAATTTGGTTTAATTACCTAAAAGGGGCTTGACCAATGCAAACCCCCATGCCTTGACAATCAATATTTTCTCTTCTTGTGTTGTTTGTGTGTAGATTTAGGATCATTGGAAGCTTCAAAATCATATGATATTGCATTTCAAAGTTGTTCAAGTCTTCTCCTCTTCATCCAAGTCAAATCACCAAGGAAAAGTCACTTTTAGACCCATTCCTGACATTTTCTAAAGCGAACATCTATAGAAGGTGGAATTGCAAATTTGAAGCTAAAAATTATACCTTTAACTTTTCAAATCCCTAAAGGAGGACTAATTCACCATGCATGGTGAATGAGTCCCATATGTGGGCCTAAAACAAGATTTTGTTAGAATCTAGCTTTTTGTGCTCAGAAACCTATTCTCAAATATTTTCATCAGAACTGGGACTGATTTGCCACAGTTGGTGAATGAGTCCTCTCTGGCTTAAGTGACATCATTAATCAACATTTCAGACATTTCAGATTCATCACATTCTACCCAGGTGCAATCTGATTTCACTCTTTTGTTTTTGTCATGCATATTTCATTATTTTAGTTTGTGTTTGCATATCATTATGTGTTTTCAAACAAGTCATGTTTCATTAGTTTTTCATATTTAATCATGTAGTTGTTTAGCTTAGTGGCATGTATTTCATTCCATTTAGTGTCCATTTCATCATACACATCTTACACATCTTAATTTCAATGAACCCACTAGCATTTTTAGATCTAATCTCTCTCCTTTTGGGTGAAGAACCTTATGAGTTAGAGAGCTCATTGGGTCCTAAAATCTATAGTTCAGGAAGTAACCATAAATATAAAAATTAGGGGCCTTCCCTACCATAAAATAAACCTTCAAGTACATAATTTTTGGGTTCGCCTAAGGAACTTGACTCTTTGTGATGAAAAAATCCCTTCCAAGGTAATTTTAGACACCAACAATCTTTAGATCAATAGAAAGGAGTATATGAAAGAAGGATCTATTAGGTGAGTAAAAGTATAGATTTCCATACTACATGGGGATGAATCTATAGTAATTGAAAAACTAGCCTTTTATGTGCTTGCTTGATAATTGACATTAATGTTGAACTAATGGTGTCTTGGAGTGGTGTTGTAATGTGTTGTACACATTCACACTTTTTTAGGACCTTTATTTAAATAAACCATGCTTTAATTGGTCCTTTTTAAGGGTTTTGTAAAGTATTGTAACACACTTTCATTATTTTCTAAGACCTATTTGCTTAATTAAGCCTAATGGGCCCATTTTTTAAAAAAACTATACATAATGTATACCTTGTTTAAGTGTTGTAAAAATTTTTAAAGAATTTTCACATTTATCTAGGTGGTCCTGATTCATTGTGATTAATTAGAGTTATTAACAATCTTTTGATTCAAATTTAGGCCTTAATTTTGACACCTTTTGAGGATCTTTCTTGACAATCATAAATTAAATATCAAATTATTTCATTGGGAAAATTTTGGTCCTCATAAGTTGAGCTAGGACCCATTCACCCTTAATAGGAACTCCCTTTTTTAGTTGATCTGGAATGGGTTTGTTTCCTTCTTTCAACTCCTTGAAGCTCAGTCATGGAAACCTAGCTAGGAGCCATTCACCTTTGGTTGTGAATGGGTCCTCTCTTAACCAGGCCCTAATTTTTAAATTTCATTCTGGTAGGAATTTAATTATCCTTCTTTCCAGATCTTGTATTGGCCTTAGTTCTTTGAATTTCAAGGTTAATCTCCTAATTTAGTATAAATTAGGGGTGAATTCACATTGTTTCTCCTATAAATTGAACCCAAGAAATCCTAAGCATTCAATAATTCATGTGATCAAACATTAGTGCATTCATAAGGCAATTCAAGGTAGGATTCAAGTGTTATTCAAGATCAAATCATCATGTATATGGTTTAATGCATGCAAGTTGTTGAGCTAAGAAGTGAATGTTGCATTGAGGATCAATCTACAAAGCATCATCCTACATCCAAGATCTACATTCTTCATGACCACTCCATGATTGTTTTCAAATTCAATTCACAAATCTAAATCCAAGGTGATATCATTTACATACTTCATATTCATGTTGTATTTTATTCATTTCATCATTTGATTTAATTACCTACAAGGGGTTTGACTGAGGAAAACCTCCATTCACTAACAAATCAATGAGTTTTTCTTGCCCTTGAATGTGTGATTGTAGATTTATAGGGTGAAGATCAAGTTGAGCAAGATTTATAGCAAAGTTGTCAAAGTTGCAAAAGTTATCATTGAAAGTGAAAGATCACAGACAGAGCTCTATAGAATGAACTATAGGCTTCCATAACTTGATAACTAAGATTTCAAAAGTGTAGACATCAATGTACAAGATCCTAAAATTAGTTTTTTGAAACCCTAAAAGGACCCATTCACCATTGAAGGCGAATGAGCCCTTCATAGCTCAAAAATAAGAACTTTCTGGCCAAGGACATAGCTTTTTATTCTCTAAAAATATTCTTCATAGTTGCTATAATAGTTAGGTTGCATTTCTGGTTTCTATTAGCATCATATTTTACATAATTTGAGGTGTTTAGGCCTTGAAAAACAAGTGATCCATCTCTTTTTCCAACACATTACAATGGATACTATACTTTTTTTGTGAACCCGATTCATTTGACTATGCAATTTTCTAATTTTTAGAGTATTTTATTGCATCTTAAATTAGATCTTGCATTGCATTAAGATATCATTTAGGGTTTCTTCTTTGGTATTGAAATCTTGTGTATCATTTAGGATTTAGATTTGCATTGTTTTGCACTTGTTAAATCTGAAAATTACAAAAAAAAATCAGTTATTTTGCATCTCATTTAGATATCATTCAATTACATTTGAAAATCAAAACAAAATTGCATTTCAAACTAGGTCTTGAATTTCATCTTTCAATTGCATTTTTGTATTGAATTTCTTGAAAATATGAAGTTGTATTTCACTATCTACAACCTAGAACTGAAAGATATAATTGAGAGCTTACAAATCATTTAAAACTAGTTTTAAAAGACCTTACAAGGACCCATTCACCTTTATTAGTGAATAAGTCCTTGATCAGGTTTGACCTAAAGCTTTTGGCATTTGAAAAGACATCAAAATTGACTCTGAATTCTGCAAAAAAAATCCCAAAAAGACCCAACCAGGACCCATTCATCCTTACTGGTGAATGAGTCCCTATTAGCTATAGACCTATAATTTTAGGACACTAAAATATTAGTTTTTAGCTTCAGTTTGGTGCATTTATCTTGTAGTTTCATCAATTTCTTTGAATTTAGCTCAAATTTCTTCATTTTGGTACATTTTTAAAAATGCGAAATTGCATCAAAGTATTTCATTTTCAACTTATTGAATTGTGTAAATGGTAAATTGTATTGCTTAGAATCTAAAAATTGCATTTCATTCTAGGCTATTGCATTTCCATTCTAGGGTTTGCACACTAGGTTTGTCAAATTTGTATGAGCTTTACAACTTGGTGTCCTATTCAAAATACTATTATAAGACATAGTTTGAGGCTCATGTCATCTAGTGATCTCTCACTTGTCATGGATCTTGGGTTCTCTAAATCTCTTTCTGATAATGTTGAGAATTAACCCTCCATGGCTCATAGTTTGCATATCTCATTTCCCATGGCTTCACCTCCTATAATTAATATGTATGATATTATCGACAAGATAAATGAACAACTACAAAACTTACAAGCCCATATCATTAGTGAATTCGTTGACATTCGCTTGGTTCCTATAATAGAAAATCTAGGGAATGTGCTTAAAACTTGAAATGAAACACAAATCATCTATAACATTAGTTACTTCATTCAAGAATACTTGAATAAACAAGAAGATAGCAACATACATGCCACACCTTATCCTCCTACTAAAACTAAGAAAAATGTTAACACAGATCATGATCATATGCAATTACCTGCCATGAATAATGTGGTAGAATTTGTTGAAGCTAAAACTCGTAAGGGATTGACTTAACAACCTCTTGAAATTGTTGTTGGAAACACAAGGGAAGACAACTGAGAGGGGGGTGAATCAGTTGTCTCAAAATTATACAAATTAAACTTATTCTCAAATCTAATAAATAAACATGAAAGCGTAAACCATCACAATATCAGAAACACACATAACCCCAATATTTTTTACGTGGAAACCCTATTAGGGGAAAAACCATGGTTAATGTTATTCCATAAGATTATACCCTATTAAAAGTATAACAATAATAAATGGGGAATGAAAATGCATTCATGCACACTACCTAGAGCTCACTACTCAAACACAAAAAGGCTTACTACCCAAAAGAAGACTCATTGTCTTACAAATAGATTTAGATTACATCTGCAAGATTTTGAACTAAGAAAATAACATCCGCTAATGCCTAATTATAGTTTCAATTAAGTACCTAAACACTTTACTCTTCACACTCTTCTTTTGCCTTGGAAAGATTAGATCATTATTCACACTGAGAACTCGGCATACTTAACACTTCATCCCATATTTACACTCACTTATATATATCTGCAGCTAAGAATAACATCAACCACATGTTGACTCAACAAAACATAAAACATGTACAAACTATCGGCCCAAATCAATAAATATTTTTTCGATGCGAACAAAGCATAGTCAACCAAGACATAATGAGGACCTGAAACAATATTATTGAACATGAAGCACCTTCAAAAATTATTCCTCGACGGTCCACAACACACTACAATCACCTTGTCTATCATGATCATGTAAAAAATGAGCTCACAAAATAAAATCACCAATCGTGAGCACAACGATCAATGTGGACCAAAAAAATGAATAGATCATGATCTAGAAACAACCACAAGAGTCATGAATCACCTCAGAAGCATCCATAACATTTTAAATTACTAGAATCATGTCATCTTCTTTTAGGAACACTAACTGAAGGAACAAAATAAATGTCAGAACAAAGATACTCATCACTCGATCAAATCTTCATGCTAACCTCTGAAACTTTTGGTTGATAAACTATATATACTCAACACACCCTTTAATCTGCAACCTCTCATTACCAATATTCAGAGCTAGCCAACATACTAAACTTCACTACACCATGGACAACCTGTAACTTCTTTTATTACAATTTTCTTAATATCCTTGACATATACAACCTTAAAGACATAAATGCTAGTAGTTTTGACATCAATGACAACCACATATCAACAACATCCAACAATTGCTTTCTAACAAAATGACATACATAAATGTACACATGATGGTCCTCTTTACATAGCTAGTTGAATCAATAGTAAGCTCACTAATGGGATATTGATTGATCTCATCTAAGAATGTAATCACAGAAGAATTATTATATGTGCATGAGCTATATCAAGATACATATGATAACCCAAAAGAATGGATCAAGACACATAATGGATTTTCTTTCCCTATGATAAGTGTGATAGATCTCCCTTTAAAATTTGGACCAAAAAAATTAACAGTCTCATTATCCATCACCCCACAATCAAACCAATTTCATGTGAAGCTAGGCTATCCATGGCTTCATTGCATGAATTTCATCCCTTCAATTGTGCATAAATGTCTAAAGTTTCCATTTGGTAATGACATATTCACTATGAATCATAGTGGATTTCATCTGGCCTTGGTAAAAGGGAAATTTTCACTAGATTACTTTTGGCTTGAGCCTATGGAATCTATTAAGCTTCATGAAGATTCTTTTTTAAATCATATCAAAAATTCAAGCCAAAGAAAATAGCAAACCTATCCCTTCTTAACATGCCTCAACCTATAACCAAACCAACCATCCTTGACAAGACAATGATTGAACCAAAAACACTCCCAACCATACAAGAACATCCTATAGAACAACCTCCTCCAATTTCATACAAGAGACCATGAGATAACACAAACAATCTCATTGTCCCTTCTAGAGTCAAACAAGCTTACAAAGTCAAAGAGAAAGTGGTTGAGTAAACTATCATTGTTCCCTCTAGTCCTCCCAAGGAAGAGAAGGAACCTTTGATTGACAAACCCACTCTTATGTGCAAAAGAAAATTGAAAATAAAATGAAAATAAATTGAAGTGCTAGAGAGCATAGACATAGACATTGTGCTATTTCTCATAGATTTCAAACTCAAGGAAACAATAATAACATAAAAAATAAAAATAAAAACCTATCTAAAACAATGCATGATGACTCTCAACCCTCACTACAACATAAACAAGAAAATTGTATGGGCATTATTAATTAACCTCCTAATATGAATAATTTAGATGATGACGTGGACATTACAAATATTGATGAACAAGTGCATGATGAGTTGAATGTATTTTTTTTTTCTTCCATTAGCTTAGATGAAAAATCTACTAATAAGAGTGTTCAACTTGGTGCATGTCATAGTTTGGCACTTTCTCTTGTCCCTTTGGCTAGTTTCCCACCTTCCGTTTGGAAATTTTCCTTGATTTAGGTTGACTCGCCCGTGCCTTACTAGTCTTTTTATTTTTCATTTTTCTTTGTGATTGCATGTGTGTAATGTGATCCCCTATGACATTTTTTTCAATGTTCCTCTCTCTTTTGTGCATCCTTATATTTGCACCTTCATTCTTCTTTATATACTAATTATATTTTTCATTTACCTTATGTTTTCCTTTTGTGAATGATGCAAGGCATGGAGACATTTATGTCTCTTCCATGTTGACCCAAGAAGTTGTCTTTTTCATTTTCATTTGTCTTGTGTTTTCCTTTTGAGGATGATCCAAGGTGTCAAAACATTTATGTTTCTTCCATGTTGACTTGAAAGGTTTTTCTTTGTTTTCATTCCCTTTGTGTCATTCTTCTAGTTCAGTGCATATTTGGGGAATGATGATAGTTCCATGCTCTATGACAACATTATAGCATAGACATACTAACCCCAAATCCATAGATCCCTTATGTGTTTGTGCAGGAAACCCTTCCTTCCTATTTCATGATGTAGCTTGCTTCAGAAACATATGACTTGGCATAGGATTTTCCTAGGAAAGCTCTAATTTTTTAGGATAAAAAAATTGGCTACTTTAAAGAAATTGCTCATAGTGATGGTGTAGCAACCACTTTGAAGTGGGGGCATACAATGATGACATCTTTTGGAAAGTTTTATGCAATGATTTTCCTTTTTTTTGTGATGTGTCCTCTTCTTGGTGGTGTCATTTGGTTTGATGTCATCTAAGATTGTACGATCTCTGAAATGGCATGATGCGAACAAGAAATCCCATGGGCAATGATATGACACTTTTGACTTGTCCTCTCTTTGAGAAATTAGGTAAATTTCTCCTTAAGAGGAATACCATTACATGAACAAAGAAAAATCCCATTCAAATTTTTTTTTTACATGAAATTCAAAAGCATTTTCATTATGGTGCCTTATCGAAGTTTTCAGGAGGATTACTTTGGTATGGCATGAGAGGCTAATTTGATTCTCTCATTTTACACATCGCTGGGATAACTCACCTAGTGGAAAAATTGATGTTCCACTACCCTAGAGTGAGCATAAATTTTTTTGGACAATTCACCCTACAGAAAACCTAAATTTTCATTTCCCCAAAGTTAAAAATGTGTGTTATGGACAAACATCCATTGCCTCACATCGTGTTGAATTGGTTGTGCTTGATCCTTTGTTTTCTTTTTGGCCTTTGATAGGTTATGATCTTGTATCTTTGTTATTATTGCATACTAAAGCATCTTGGATGTCTACTTTAGTGTGATTTTCACATGGGATCATCCTCTCACTAAAGTGGGGGCCAAATGTAGTAACAAAAAAATTAGAATTTTCCTTACTTGATTGATAATTGACCTTAAAGTTGAACTAATGGTGTCTTGGAGTAGTGTTGTAATGTGTTGTACACATTCACATTGTTCTAGGATCTTTATTGAACCAAATTATGATTTAATTAGTCCTTTGCAAGGGTGTTGTAAAGTGTTGTAACACACTTTCACACTTTTCTAGGACCTATTTGCTTAATTAAGCCTAACGAGCCCCTTTTCAATAAAAATATGCATAATGTATGCCTTGTTTAAGTGTTGTAAATTATTTTAAAGCACTTTCACATTTAGATAGGTGGTCCTAATTCATTGTGGTTAATTGGATTTATTAACCCTCTTTTGATTCAAATTTTGGCCTTAATTTTGACACCTCCCAAGAATCTTTCCCAACAATCATAAATTAAATATCAAATTATTTCACTAGGAAAAATTTTGTCTTCGTGAGTTGGAAAGGACCCATTCACCCCTAATGGTGAATGGTTCCTCCCTAAATAGGACCCCCATTTTTCAATTGATCTGGAATGGGTTTTAGGCCTTCTTCTAGCTCCCCAAAGCTTTCTCCTGGAAACTTAGCTAGGACCCATTCGCCTTTGGTGTTGAATGGGTCCTCCCTTAACAAGACCCTAATTTTTGAATTTCATTATGGCAGGAATTTAATTATCTTTCTTTCTAGATCTAGTGTCTACCTTAGTTCTTTGAATTTCAAGGATAATCTCCTAATTTAGTATAAATAAGACGTGAATTCACATTATTTCTCCTAGCAATTCAACCCAAGCAATCCTAAGAATTCAAGCATTGAAGTGATCAAGCATTAGAGCAATCATAAGGCATTTCAAGGAAGATTTCAAGTGCTTATTGTAGTAATTCAAGATAATTTCATCATTTCAAGGGTTTAACGCATTCATGTTGTTGATCTAATAAGTGAATGTTGCATTGAGGATCAATCTTCAAACCATCATCCTACATCCAAGATCTACATTTTTTATGGCCACTCCATGGTTTTTTGTAGATTCAATTCACAAGACAAAATCCAAGGTGATATCATTTACATACTTAATATGCATGTTGCATTTCATTCATTTCATCATTTGGTTTAATTACCTACAAGGGTCTTGACTAAGGAGAACCCCAATTCACTAAGAAATCAAAAAGTTTTTCTTTCCCTTGAATGTGTGATTGCAGATTTATAGGTTGAAGATCAAGTTGAGCAAGATTTGGAGTTAAGTTGTCAAAGTTGAAAAGTTGCAATATTTATCATTCAAAGTACAAGATCATGAAATGAGCTCTACAAAATTAACCATAGGCTTACAAAACTTGATAATTAGTATTTCAAGAGTGCAGAAATCAAGGTACAGGATCCTAAAATTAGTTTTTTGGAACCCTAAAAGGACTCATTCACCACTAATGGCGAATGAGTCCTCCCTGGCTCAAAAACAATAAATTTCTGGATAGGTACACAACTTTTTATGCTCTAAAAGCATTCCTCATAGTTGTTATAATAGCTAGGTTGAATTTCTAGTTGTTATTAGCATCATATTTCACATAATTTGAGGTGTTTAGGGCCTTGAAAAATAAGTGTTCCATCTCTTTTTCCCACACATTGGGATAGATCCTATTTTCACCCTATACAAAATCAAGGCTTAGATGTCTAATCCATAAACCTAATACAAACTTGTAAATATGTATTCTAATGGAGAATAATTCTAATATAGAATCTAAGGCACATAATTAACACAAGGATTCCCATTGATATAAAAACCTAGGATTTTTAAAAAAAATTATATTAAATTTTGTGTATGTATGTATGTATGTAACTATGTATGCATGTATGTATGTATGTAGGTGTGTATGTATGTATATGTATATGGCTCTAAAAATTAAAACACAATGACATGTTTTCCCACACAACACAACATCATGTATATTAGCCATTTTTCCTTCCTGTGCCTAAAACTTTGCATCATCAGTGAGACAACCTAGTGTAATGACTTGTAGCCTTTATACTCGCCTAGGGTTTGATCATGATGCTATTTATTGCTTTGAATTCTTACATGTGTGGGTGGAAATTTGTAGTAGGCCTCTTTGTTGCTATGACATGTTCTTATTTTATTATTCTCTTTCTCTTAATCATTACTTATGAGTTTATTCTATATGACAACTTATTTTACTACCTATCCTATTCCTAAATAAGGAAAGTAACTCCATTTCTACCTTGATCATTTTTATCGGTCTTGTTTTATGTGTTCCTTTTCTTATTAGAATATTTCACATTACTTATGTTTTCTCAATTAATTTAACATGATGTAGACTTATCTTTATATAGAGTTCCTCTTTCACCTTTTCTTTTTTGTTATCCTTAATTGCTATGGTATTATCCTTTGAGGTAGGGTGTTGTCACAGTAGTGGTTTACAATTTCTGGGAGATTATAATTTTTGCTGAAATCACATATTTTTAGAAAAATATAATGATTTAAGCCTTAAAAATTTCCATTTAAAGCATTTCAATTAAAGAGGATTTGATCAAACTACCTTAGATCAAACCCCCTTGTATAGAACCCCACTAGTTTTAAACCATACCTATAATGGAGCCTCCTTTACACCTATCAAAATGTTGATAAAAAACCACTTTTGATTTACCTTTTGGAGGATCGAATGAATTCATTTAAAATTTATTTTTTGTAATTATGTAGTCCTTATTATAAGCTTTCCAAAAAGTATAATTTTAAATAAATTTAATTTAATTATTATATTTATTATTTATTTCTTTTAAATGTAGGTTTTTCATTGAAAATCAAGCTCTTTGTTCTACAAATGGAGAAAAATAGCATATTATCAAAATAAAATTGAAAAATATGAGTGCACTAAATATTGAAGTCCTTTATGTAAAATAAAAATGTTTAATTTTGATACATACAAAAAAAGTTACGCGTTATACGATCGTGCTATGTCTGAATTGTAATTGGTTTGACTTTGAAACTTGATTAAATAAAAAATATTTATTAAAAAAATTTATAACCAAGTGGAAGCACTAGATATTAGAGTTACAAATCTAAATTCGAAAGAATTAGAATTTTATCCTTCATGGAATGAAAGTTATGCATTATACGATGAGAGTCACTTTTTAAAAATGTTGTTTTATAAAAAAAATTAGTTTTCAAGGGAGATGGAAAAAGAAGTGCAATCTAATTCCAAAAAAAATTTAAAAAATATATTTAGAATCTATAGAAAAAATTTCATGAAACTCTAGTTTTCATCATCTTCAAATTCCTCACGGTTTAGCCGCTATAGTTTCTCAAATGTGAAGATTTAGTTAAAAAAAATTATTTAAGTGTCCAATTTGTACTAGGCCTCTTTGTTGCTATGACATGTTCTTATTTTATTATTCTATTTCTCTTAATCATTACTTATGAGTTTATTATATATGACAACTTATTTTACTACCTATCCTATTCCTAAATAAGGAAAGTAACTCCCTTTCTACCTTGATCATTTTTATCGGTCTTGTTTTATGTGTTCCTTTTCTTCTTAGAATATTTCACTTTACTTATGTTTGCTCAATTAATTTAACATGATGTAGACTTATCTTTTTATAGAGTTCCTCTTTCACCTTTTCTTTTTTGTTATCCTTAATTGCTATGGTATTATCCTTTGAGGTAGGGTGTTGTCACAATAGTGGTTTACAATTTCTGGGAGATTATGATTTTTGCTGAAATCACATATTTTTAAAAAAATATAATGATTTAAGCCTTAAAAATTTCTATTTAAAGCATTTCAATTAAAGAGGGTTTGATCAAACTACTTTAGATCAAACCCCCTTGGATAGAACCCCACTAGTTTTAAACCATACCTATAATGGAGTCTCCTTTAACCTATCAAAATGTTGATAAAAAACCACTTTTGACTTACCTTTTGGAGGATCAAATGAATTCATTTAAAATTTATTTTTTGTAAGTATGTATTCCTTATTATAAGCTTTCCAAAAAGTATAATTTTAAATAAATTTAATTTAATTATTATATTTATTTTTTATTTCTTTTGAATGTAGGTTTTTCATTGAAAATCAAGCTCTTTGTTCTACAAATGTGGAAAACTAGCATATTATCAAAATAAAATTGAAAAATATGAGTGCATTAAATATTGAAGTCCTTTATCCAAAAAAATAAAATTGAATTTTGATACATACAAAAAAAGTTACGCGTTATACGGTCGTGCTATGTCTGAATTGTAATTGGTTTGATTTTGAAACTTGATTAAATAAAAAATATTTATTAAGAAAATATATAACCAAGTGGAAGCACTAGATATTAGAGTTAAAAATCTAAATTTTAAGAATTAGAATTTTATCCTTCATAGAAGAAAAGTTATGCATTATACGGTGAGAGACACTTTTTAAAAATGTTGTTTTCTAAAAAAAATTAGTTTTCAAGGGAGATGGAAAAAGAAGTGCAATCTAATTCCAAAAATTTTGAAAAAAATATATTTAGAATATATAGAAAAAATGTCATTAAACTCTAGTTTGCATCATCCTCAAATTCCTCACGGTTTAGCCGCTATAGTTTCCCAAATGTAAAGATTTAGTTAAAAAAAATTATTTTAGTGTCGAGTTTGGAAAAAAATTGTAACCCACTATTGTGGGATCATCTAGTATTATTCACACTAACAAAGGTAAGCTTTGAAAAAATGTTGTACCCTTCATTTGAAGGTTCACAATAATCACTCAATAAAAAAAAAAAAATTGAAGGTACATATCTTTGTCAAAGGTATTTTCAAATAAAAGCCTTAGAGTGACTTCTTCCCTTTCATGTTTGGGATTTTTCTCAAAATTTTCATCTTCGAACCTTAGGATGAACCTTCAAATTGAATAAAATAGACAAGATATTTAGTAGCTTTGTACCACTTGAGGTAAGCTTTCCAAAAATTATAGTATTGAATATATTTAATTTTATTATTATATTTATTTTATATTTTATAATGAATATTTTTTTTCAACAACTGTGAAGGTTGTCATTCTACACAAATGGAAAAATTGAAAAATAGATAATAAAAAATGAAAAATATTTATGTAGTAGGTATTGATGTTCTAACAAAAAAGTTAAAATTTAATCAAGATGAATACCAAAAAAAATTCATTAACAAATAAACCTACATATGTCTAAATTATAGTAATCTCACTTTAAAAATTTATTAAAACAATGACAAAATAATCCATGTACTAGATATTGATGTTACAAATTTATATTTAAAATTTAAAATTTTATCCTTGTTGATGCTAAAAATTGGCAAGGTAATAGCCTTATGGGAAACTTAGTTAATGGGGGGACCAATTGTGCTAAACTGAGTGAGCTTCAGGTTTTTAAAGAAGTTGACTTCTTCTATATTTGGGGTTTTGGAAAGAGAAAAGGAAACAAATATAAAAATAAAAATTTAACTAAGGTGATGTGCCAAAATTTAGATGTAGAAACAATAAATCTATCCTTTGGGATGCAATTTAAGGGTCCATTCAACAATCTACTGAGTCCCAGAATAGCATAAATGAAAGAGGAAAGCCTAAATAATTTATCCAATGACATAAAATAATTCCCATATAGATTTACTCAAAAGAGGAGTCAAAGAAGTGAACTAAATCAACAATTTATATTGAAATCATAGAAGTTTGCAAATAAATCATTCAGTTACAGTAATGACACAGTATAATGTTTTATCAAACAACTTAAGAAAACAAAAAGGTCGAACAATGGCACAATCAGTCTTTTTGTAATAATCTAAAAAATAGTACAAAAAACTTGGCGTCTTTCAATAATTTCTTTGTATCTTTTGAACTCATTTTTAGAAGGAAGAAGCAGTATATATAGATAAAATTCGCATAGCCTGGCAGGCTAGTAATAGAAAAGATTCCCCTATCATGACCAATGATACCTAGAGTAATGATTTCCTTTGGTCATTGCAATAGAAAAGATTCGAGTAGCTGAACGTGGTCACATTCAAGCTAGATGCATCCCCTGCAATTGATGGAAGTTGTCCCAACATATCCTATGCAGACATGTGTCGCTTCCCTATGGTGGCAATTAGGATAGATGGAAACATAGTGAGGCACGTTGCTTGCTCCATCCTTCCCTTCGAAAGAATCCCTTTTGAGGGGAAAAGTGGTGGTAGGTCAGAGCCTATTGTTCATTCCTCCCTCTTTGAAATGAAAACATGTGTTGGGAAGACATGTGAAGACATCTTTACTATCGGCATTGAATGCGGGCCCCCCCAAAAAGTGCATGCAGATAACTTCTATGTGGCATGCAAATGGAGCTCAATTGACAAGCAAATGGAGGTAGCCTTTGATTTCCTACACTGTAGACATGTGGAAGCATGGCGGGGGTTGGTTGAAGAGCGAAGGAAGAAATCTGATAGGGAGGTTGGATGAAACACTCATTGTTTCATGCTTTAGGTCTTGCTTGGAAGACTTTTAGGGTGTTACACTCCACCACTTGATACCTATAGAACTTCTTCCTTTTTAGAGTTCCCTGGTTTCTCCTTGCCAACCCAACTATCAACTTAAATCCTCCTACCAAGTCAAGTCTTGGTGTAATCCTGCAACCCTAACCTTAACCCTTAATCCACCCTAAAGGCTACAATACTTCCAAATCTTGAATTTAGCTTTGCATGGGTGTGAAGGTGTTTCCAATGACTTCAATCCATCCTATTTTTAGTCCTTGAGGGTCCACTTGACTCCATTTTTTAGTCACTTCCACCAAACCCTCATTTAGACCTAAAAAGGCTACTAGCCCTAGGAGCCCCAATTAGGCCTCCTTCTCTGAGAAAATAGGTTAGTTCTCAAAACTTTCCAAAGAACACCCAAATATTTTCTTGGGATTCTTGGTTCATATGCCCACCTCTCAAGGATTTTTCGGGTCTTGGGTCTCAACTGTCTATACAACACCCTAGCTTGAAAATGAGCCAAAACTAGGTCTTTTAAGCCCTTTCCTAGCTACTCTCAAACTATTAAGCATTCCTCACATCAGATGGATTGTTGGATCTTCCTCCTCTATGCTATAACTTGGAAAGACACCTATCTGACTTCTCCAAGTAGTAATTTGTCAAGGAACTGAAACCCCTGGACATCAAGTGATCTGCACTAAGTTCTTCCCTAGTCGGACTCTTCCTGGCTTGCCTAGGGCAAGACCTCCATAGTAGCTCCTATATTTCCAAAGACCCTAAAATCTACCATATGTACATACATGGAGTCTAGTCACTATTCCTAAAGGGTCATACAATTTGTATGGTGGGAAAGTGAACTAACACTACATTTCTACAAAACTACCTAGTTCAGACCAACAACATTCAGAAACAAAACTGTTTATAAATGATGCTTGAAACAAAATAAAAAAACCTATCTAAAGCCACACAATGCTCGAAGAGCAACTACAATACATTCTAAACAAGTTACAATGCCATGAATAATCCTTGAAACAACACTTCAATGCAAAAATCAGGAAATTAACACACAATCACAATTACTTTTCTTGAATTCAAAGAACTTCAAGGAAATTCAAATGCTTCCAACCTTTCTCCCATGTCAAGGTCACCCCTAAATAGGGTCTCCAATTCATTTGTGCTCTCCCTTGAGATCTTCTTGGCTGCTTGTAGTTCTATTTGAGCAACATTTTCAAATATTTGCAAGAATTCCTCAAAATCCAAGACCTCATTTTGAGCTAGAACCTAATGACACCTATTATATGGTCAACATGACCTTCATCTAATCAAAACCCAACCAAAAATGCCATAAAGGCTTACATCCAACTAAACTAAACTAGATTGCATAATTGTCCTAGACAGACCTTCTAAACAACCTATGGTGATCTATGGGTGCTCCTGCACCATTCTCCCCCCTCTGCACAAACACTAAGGAATGTGGGGAGAGCTCAAAGATAAATCAATACCTTGCTTCTGGAACTGAGCTTCATCCACCCATGTAGTCTCAAATTTTGGTTTATCCTGCCATTTGATGAGATGTTCCATGTACACCTTATACTAGGTAGACTTCTTCACCCTTGATTCCAAAATCCTCTATGCTTGCAGCTTGTCTTTAGGAGGTAAGGCTAAGTTACTCACATCCTTCAAGACATCCACACTTTGCTGATCCAAGTTAGTGACTAGTCCCTTATACCTGATCAAATCAGCCACATTAAACACTGGTGAAATGCCTAAGTCTGCAAGTAGCTCCACCTTGTAAGCATTCTTTCCATACTTGGCTAACACCTTACATGGTCCCACCCTCTTCATCTACAACTTGGTTGATGTTCCTTTCTGCAATCTAGATTTGTTGAGATGGACCATGACATAGTCCCCTACTACAAATTTGGAGATCTTTTCTAGGCATATCCACCTTAGCTTTCAACTTCTGAGTAGGCTCTGCGATTTTATTTTTCACTTGCTCTTGGATCTCCTTCATGTTCTGAGTGAAATCCTCTGCATGGCCACTCCTATGCTCCATAGCTCCTAAGTCTCTAAGTTCACATACACCTCTTGGGTGCATTCCATACACTATTTCAAAAGGACTTCTTCCTGTGGTCTGATTCACACTATCATTGTAAGCATATTCAGCTTGTGATATGACCATGTCCCATGTTTATCCATACTCCTTAGTGAGGCAAATTATAAGGCTACCTAACACTCTATTAACCACCTTAGTTTGTCCATCAGTCTGAGGATGGTAGGCTAATCCAAAAGAAAAGTTAGTACCTAACCTGCTCCATAGAGTCTTCCAAAAATGACTCATGAACTTTACATACCTATCTAAGACAATGCTCAATGGCAATCCATGGACCCTCACAATCTCTTTGAAGAAGAGATGAGCAATGTAGCTAGCATCGTGGGTGGTCTTGCAAGGAATAAAATGACTCATTTTACTAAACCTATCTACCACCACATAGACACTATCAAACCCTGTCTTGGTTTTAGGGAGTCCTACCACAAAGTCCATGCTAATGCATTCCCATGGTCTATTGGGAATAGGTAGGGGTTGATACAAGCCTCCATTACTAGCTCCCCCCTTAGCTTTCATACAAACTACACACTATTCCACATACCTTCTGATATCCCTTGGCAACTTGGGCCAATAATAGAACATCTGCACTAGTTCTATTGTCTTGTTGATACAAAAATGACCACTAAGACTACCATTGTGCTTCTCCTGGATAAGATTCTCTCTCATTGAACCCTTTGGAACACATAACTGATTTCCTTTGAAAAAAATTCCACTCTGTAATGTATAATCTGAGAATTGACTATGGAAATGATTCTCAAAATCAAAACATCCCTTATATGCTTTAGAGAAGTCTTCATCTTCTCCATAGAGATCCTTGAAACTCTCTATCTCAATGCTCTTTATTTGTATCTCTTGCACTATCAACAACCTCCTACTTAGTGCATTTGCCACCTTGTTCAACTGTCCCTTCTTGTGCTTGATGGTAAATGTGAAGGCTTGGACATATTACATACATTTCAAATGTCTATTGCTCAACTTCTCTTGTGTATTGATGTAGATAATTGTCTGGTTATCAGTAAACACTACAAACTCTTTAGGTAGGAGATAATGCCTCCACTTTCTAAGTGACTATACTAAAGCATATAGTTCAAAGTCATAAGTAGAATACTTTTGTTTAGCTTCATTGAGCTTTTCACTAAAGAAAGCTATAGGCCTGCCTTCTTGGCTTAGTACTCCTTCTATTGCAATTCCATTGGCATCACATTCCACAGTGAATAACTTATCAAAACTAGGTAACAAAAGGATGGGTTCAGTTGCCACTTCTTGTTTTAGTTTCTCAAAACCTTTCTCATCTTCAATAGTCCATTTGAACTTAGTTTTTAGGCAGCCTTCGATTATATCAAGTACTGGTGCACATATGCCACTAAAGATCCTTATAAACTTCCTATAAAATTGAGCTAACCCATGAAAAATTCTTACCTCTGTCCCAGTGGTTGGTGTAGGCCAATTTAGGATAGCTTCCACCTTGCTTGGGTCCATCTTCAATGATCCTTGGGATATTGTAAACCCCAAATACACAAGCTCTTGTTTGAAGAACTCACACTTTTCTAGGTTGATGGCTAACCTCTCCTCGTACAATATTTTAAGAACCAATTCCACATGTTTTAGATGTTCTTATGCTGTCTTGCTTAATATAGGTATATCATCTAGATATACCACCACAAATATACCTGTGAAATCCTTAAGCACTTCATTCATGAGCCTCATGAATGTGCTAGGGGCATTTTTGAGGACAAATGGCATCACTCTCCACTCATACAACCTCTCAATTTTCTTAAAATTTGTCTTCCATTCATCCCCATCTTTGATTCTAATCGGATGGTATCCACTCTTGAGATCCAATTTGGTGAAATACTGAGCTCGTCCAAGACAATCCATTAAATCCTCTATCCTAGGAATAGGGAACCTATATCTGATTGTAATTCTATTTTTATCCCTAGAGTCAGTGCATAACCTCCACTTACCACCTTTCTTGGTTGCTAAGACTACTGGTACTACACACAGAATGATGCTCTTCCTAATTAGTCCTTGGTCTAACACCTCCTACACTTGTCTAGCTACTTTTAGGTTCTGATCTGGTGTAAGCTTGTAAGCCTCTTTTTTTGGAAATGAATCCCCTGGTATGAATTCAATCTAATGATTGATGGCTTTCTTTGGAGGTAAGGTTGCTGGTGTTCCATCACTAACTATGTCCTTGTACTTTTCAAGTAACTTTTGGACTGCTCTTGGTATGACTATTTTCTTAGTCTTATCTTGCTCCTCAGGTTGCACCATGACCACATATCCTTCCCCTCCTTATTGTAGGGTGTTGATAAACTCCTTGCCAGTACTTAACAAGACACTAGGGTTCTTTGACTATCCTTCTTCCTCATCTGATAGTGACTGTAGTTTGAATGTCTTTCCATCCTTCTTGAATGAGATAGTATTCTCCTTTCCATCATGGATGGCTCCTCTGTCATACTACCATGGTCTACCCAATAGAAGATTCCATGTATCCATGGGAAACACATCACAAATCAACTTGTCCTTGTACCCTCCAATGGATAACTCCACTTTTGTCTCCTCACTTACAAGAACACTCTGCCCTTTGTTCAACCATGTCACCTTGTAAGGATTAGTGTGGGGTACTTTCTCCAACTTCAACTTCCTCACTGCCTCCTCAAAGATTATGTTACCAGTAGACCTTGAATCCACTATAACCTTGCTCACCTTTCCAAGTATTTTGCATCTTGCCTTGAATAAGGCTCTCCTTTTCTTTGGCTCTTCTTTGACTAGTTGTCTGATTAGAACCTTGCTAAACTTCAAGTTCTCCCCCATTTTCAATTCAATGTGACTAACCTCTGGTGACTTAACACTCATAGTGTCTTCTTGAGCGTATGCTACTCTCTTTTCTATATTTGAAGAAGATGCTTTCTTCAGGAACCTATAAACTAGATGATGTACTTGACCACAGTTGTAACACTTCATACTAGCAAAGTATGAGTTACTTTTTCCTGCTCCTCTTCCTCTACTTAAACCTCCTTGAGGTCCTCTACCTCTTCCATAACCTCCTCTAGAAGTTGTTTCACTTCCATGCTCTGTGAGTTTAGACTCTCCTTGATTTCTTTGTTTAGTCCCTCTACCTTGGCATCCACCTCTATGTCCTCTTTGATCTTTTCCTTTACCTTTGCTCTTAGAAGCTTGGTCTTGTTTTCTCTTACTCCTCTCTTCAATCTTTATAGCTAATTGATAGCATTGGTGCACTATTTTGGGACTTAGAAGAGTCATCTCCTCTTGAATGTTCCACTTCAATCCATTAAGATACCTAGCCACCTTAAGACTTTCATCCTCTGTAACATTAGACCTCATGCAAAGTTTTTGAAACTCCTTTGTATAGGAATTTACATCTTGGTCTCTTTGTCTCAAGCTTTGTCTTTTCTTGTGCAACTGAATCTCATAATCATCTGGCATGTATGCTTCTCTCACTTTGGCAACCATTCCCTTCCAAGTAGAAATAGGCTTCTTGCCTTCCTTTTCCCTCTCTATTTGAATGAACTTCCACCATGTCAAGGAAGAACCTCTTAATATTGACTTTTCCACCTTCACCTTTTGTGCTTCAGTGACTCCATCACATTCAAAATGGTTTTACATTCCCTCTATCCAATCCATGACTAGATCAACTTCCATTTTCCCACTAAACAGTGGTATTCCTTCAAGTGCTTTTCCACTCAAAGCCTTCAATGCCTTCAAGAAAGGTTCTTCTTCTAAAAAATGGTTAGCTTCAGTGATCTTGTCTTCCTCTGCAACCTCTTCTCTCTTTGGTACCCTACCTTCCAACTTATCACTAACCTCCTTAGTCTTAGTCTGCACATTACTCATTGATTGCTCAAGTTAGGCTATTCTTTCGCTTGATAGCCTATTGTCTTCCTCGTGTTACTCAACCATCTTGGCCAATTTTTCATTTGTCACCATGATGGTAGAACCACTACACTCAATCTCAGACATACAATAGTCAATCCCAAATCTTTTGTTGCTCTGATACCAATCTGATAGGGAGGTTGGATGAAACAATCACTGTTTCATGCTCTCAGTCTTTCTTGGAAGACTTCTAGGGTGTTACGCTCCACCACTTGAAACCTATATAACTTCTTCCTTTTTAGAATTCCCTAGTTTCTCCTTCCCAACCCAACTATCAACTTAAATCCTACTACAAAGTCAAGTCTTGGTGCAATCTTGCAACCCTAACCTTAGCCCTTAATCCACCCTAAAGGCTACAATACTTCCAAATCTTGAATTTAGCTTTGCAGGGGTGTGAAGGTGTTTGCAAAAAATTCAATCCATCCTATTTTTGGTCCTTGAGGGTCCACTTGACTCCATTTTTTAGTCGCTTCCACCAAACCCTCATTTAGACCTAGAAAGGCTACTAGCCCTAGGAGCCCCAATTAGGCCTCCTCTGAGAAAATAGGTTAGTTCTCAAAACTTTCCAAAGAACACCCAAATATTTTCTTGGGATTCTTGGTTCATATTCCCACCTCCCAAGGATTTTTGGGGTCTTGGGTTTCAGTTGTCCGTATAATGCCCTAGCTTGAAAATGAGCCAAAACTAGGTCTTTTAAGCCCTTTCCTGGCTACTCTCAAATTGTTAAGCATTCCTCACATCAAATGGATTGATGGAGCTTCCTCCTCCATGCTATAACTTGGAAAGAAACTTATCTGACTTCTCCAAGCAGTAATTTGTTAAGGCATTGAAACCCCTGCAAATCAAGTGCTCTGCACTAAGGTCTTCCATAGTTGGGCTCTTCCTGGCTCGCCTAGGGCAAGACCTCCACAATAGCTCCTATAGTTTCAAAGACCCTAAACTCTACCATATTTATATACATGGATTCTAGTCACTGTTTCCAAAGGGACATACAATTTGTATGGTGGGAAAGTGAACAAACACTCCATTTCTAAAAAACTACCTAGTTCAGACCAGTAATAGTAAAAAACAAAACTATTTATAAATAATGCTTGAAACATAATTAAAAAACCTATCTAAAGCCACATAATGCTCGAAGAGAAACTACACTACATCCTACACAAGTTACAGTGCCATGAACAATCCTTGAAACAACACTTCAATGCAAAAATCAGGAAATTAACACATAATCACAATTGCTTTTCTTGAATTCAAAGAACTTCAAGCAAATTCAAATGCTTCCAACTTTTCTCCCATGTTGAGGTCACCACTAAATAGGGTCTCCAATTTAGTTATGCTCTCCCTTGAGCTCTTCTTGGCTGCTTGTAGTTCCATTTGAGCAACATTTTCAAATATTTGCAAGAATTTCTCAAAATCCAAGACCTCATTTTGAGCTAGAACCTAATGACACCTATTTTATGGTCAACATGACCTTCATCTAATCAAAACCCAACCAAAAATTCCATAAAGGCTTACATCCAACTGAACTAAACTAGATTTCATAATTGTCCTAGACAAGATTGCCCTAGACAAACCTTCTAAACAACCTATGGTGATCTATGGGTGCTCCTACGCCAAAATCCCTTTGGAAAGAATTTTGTGGACACATGGTGATGACCGATGTAGTTTATCAAAAAAGGGGTCTATTGAAAAGAGAAGGGAAGCAACATATCAAATATATGAGGCGTAGGCTAGTACTTAGAAAAATAAATAAAAATCACCTAAAGGGAGCTCAAGGAATTTTACATTCTTAGCTTTTGGTGACTGCCAGGGGTGTTTTACCTGAGGAATGAGGAAAACAAAAAATTTTGGTTCGATGACCAGAGCCTTGCCCATTGGGAGATGTGATCAAAGTCTGGAGAGGGTGGTCTATAGAGGAAACTAATCGACCTCAGATGGTGTCGATATTTCATGCAAATTAACTTATGCTCCATGTAGATCGATCATCTCCTTATATGGTAGCATCTTGGATATACCAACCCAAGACTCGAGTTAGAAGAGTAGTCATGCTATTTGATGAGTGACGCCCTCAATATCCTCCACTGTAGGGGGTTTACTGAAGCTTTGAAAACTGGATACGTCTTGCTACTTCTCTTCAATATTTGTCGCAATCTACTCTGTTGTGGCCATCGATTCATCTAAAAGAAATAGGGAGGGTAAGTGCATCTTAGTCAGTTAGGAGAACCTATCTTGTATGCTATTCATCATTAGGTCCAATGTGGTAGTGTACTTGCTAGCATGGAGGATGGCTTCGTTGCAGTGGATGAACCTATTCATTGTTTTGGCAGTGGCTTTCCATTCCCTAATCCCTACTTTTGCTAGGTCCTCATCTAGCACCATGTATAGCTTATTTATCAATCTTTTGTCCTCATGAACCTTTTATGTGATGAATTGAGGGAACCACTCAATCACTCCACAAACTTCCCTACCTAAATTTGTTGCCTCCACCATGAATTGGAGCATTAGCTAAAGAGTAAGGAAGAATTTGTTGACCTTTTCCTAATATGAAATGTATAAATGTTGAACGACTAGAAGGAGGTTTGACTGGGTAGCAGGAGGTTGGGGAGAATTCTTCAAAATAGCAATCTCCACAACTCTTGAAGTAACATCCTATGTTAATTCTACAATCCTTTTGTTTGCGGTGGCTAGTTGACCCTGTATGTTCCCCAATTCGGCAAGCCAATTTTCTTTGGCCCATTTTTTGTTTGTTGATTCCTTTTTGAGAGAAGACTTCATCTCCTAGACTTCATTCTCTAATTGAGCTTGTCAACTCTCAATTTTTTTGTCTTTCTACTACAACTTCTACTCAAATTGAGCATGTTGATCCTCAAACTCTTGATTATTTTGTTGCACACCTTGCTCCACCTGAGCTAACTAATCTTGCACTTCTTTGTTCTTTCATTGTAGCTTAGTTACTATGCTTGAATCATTGGATCAGGAATTCACAAGTTCCTCCTAAAGTTTGGCTTCCTCTTCCTATGCTTGCTATGATAAGCACACAATTTCTACATCCTTAACCTTTTCCTTCATCATCAGGACCTCAACTCTTTCCTTCATAGTTTTCAACTCTTCTCTCTTCTTCAGTTGGCTATTGGACTTGAGGAAGTTAGTGGTCACCACCCAATGCGTCTCCTCCATGAGCTCTATTGGAAATATGTGCCTCAAACATTACAGGTTGAAACCTCCATTAGAGTCAAGTCGGTGTGACATTCTAATTGTCTAGCCGACTAGCAAGTTTGGTTTATTTAGTTCTGAACATGTCATTGTGACCTTGCCATTGTCTTGCTGAAAGGTTACACTATGGAGCCTATCATTGTAGCATGATGTATTCATTGTGACCTTATAGAACTCGGGAGACCTCTGACTAAAAGGCCATTCAATCATGCATCAGGGAGACTCTTGGTGACTATGGTCTTTGGTGAAGCTAAAGGTTTTCACTAAGTTGTCTCAATGAAGTGTTAATCTCTCGCCGACAACGTATGTATTGAGGTCCTCGGGGTAACCCATATTGACTCAGCAAGAAGTCACCACGAAAGAAGATGTTATGTCAACAGTGTTTATTTTGTATTCATTGGGGAGACTTGGCCAAAGGAAATGTCATCGATAAGATGTCCTACCGATGTGGATATGTCTCAGCAACAAAGACTCAAGTGTTACTCTTCGGTGTGGCTCTTGGCAAATGATGGTCATCAGTGGAACATGGTGGTTTCGATAAGAAGTCCCAATGACTTCGATGAGTCTTGCTGATGTTGAAGAATCTTTGGGGTAACTTAGAGCTATCGGAGAAACCTCTTAGCGATAGCGAATATCTTGTTGATAGTCGGTGGCTATCAGGCTAGCTCTTGGCGACAATTGGTTATTGGAGTAACATATGGAGATCGGTATGAACTCTTGGTGATAGGTGTGAGTCTTGCTGACTTCTCCTTGCTGCTTGGTAGGTATGGGGATTTCGGTATAACCTTTGATGTCTCGCTATGACCTTTTCATGAAAGTGATAAGTCAGGGCGACTATGTGATCACTCAATGTATCTCTTGGAGCTTGATATAACATCTTGGCGACTATAGAGGCTCTTGGCGACATCGATATGAAGTATATGTGGCATCGGTGAGACACTGTTAGTGTCTCACCAAGATGCCAGTGCATTACGAATTTTGTTGACCATCTAACTATCACATGTGGAATCTTGTGGACGAATAGAGGTAGCCGAAAGTGAACCATTAGCAGTTGGTTCATTGCGACAATTCTATGAGAAAGTTCAAAAGTTAGGGAACGCTATCAATATAGTTGGAAGTTGTAGATGCTTGGGGGTTGGATATTAGTTCAATCAATAGTTAAGTGTGAAGAATCAAAACTGTATCAATGAAGGATTTAAAATCTGTAAAGGCTATAACTTGGATGTTTTCTGTTCGAAGAATGTTCATGATGAATGTTTTTGTATAATGACACTAGAAAGATAAGTCTGGAACTATATGTAATTTTGATTACTGTAATACAAAGTGATTTCTCTTGGTGTGGTGGGTTTTTCTCCTATAAGGGTTTTCCCACGTATATCTAGTGTTCATGTGTGTTTTTCTAATACTATGTTTCTATAATCTATTTCACAGTGCATCTCAAATTGACTGTAATTGAAAATTTAAAAGTACTTATGCATTCTTTCTTGAGGTATTAACGTTAGGAGAATTGTTTTTCGCATCTAATTTTCCTTACAAGTGGTATCAGAGCCTGGCCAGTTGTGTTATCCTTGGGGGTACACTGGGTTTTTTGTGTCAATATTGTTCAGTGGGAGTCTTGTAGAGATTGTTATTTATGATTACAGGTTAAGATGGCTAGTACATCTAGAAAGTTTGAAATAGAGAAATTCAATGGCAGTAACTTTGAGTTGTGGAAACTCAAGATGGAGGATTTTCTTGTTGACCATGATCTTTGGATTGTTGTGGTTGGAGTGAAACCTATAGGCATGAAGCAAGAAGATTGGGACCTTGCAGATAGGAAGTCTAAGGGGCTAATAAGGCTTTGTTTGGCAGACTCAGTGCTTCTAAATGTGCATGAAGAGAAGACTGCATCTTCCTTGTGGAAGAGACTGGCGTCTATTTATTAGGGGAATTCCTTGGTAAATAAACTATTCCTGAAGAAGAAACTATACTCTTTGAGAATGCAAGAAGGAGGGTCTATAGTTGATCATTTGAACGCATTTAACATGTTGCTCGCACAATTAACTTTTATTGGTGTAAAGACTGAAGAAGAGGATTGGTGTATGCTTCTATTGTGTTTTTTTTCAGACTCATGGGATCATCTGGTGATGGCGATTGGGAGTACAACATCCAGTTTCAAGATGGAAGATGTTGTTGCATCTTTGCTATCAGAAGAGATGAGAAGGAAATCTTCTAAGATGGCGAAGGAGGCTCTTGCTGTCAGAGGAAGGTCAAAGGAGAAAGGCAAGAAGAAGGATAAGAAGTCCAAATCGAAATAAGAGGGGAGATCAAAGTCTCCTAGCAAAAAGTCCAAGGTGAAGTGCTAGAACTGTGGGCAACTTGGTCATGTTCGAAAGGATTATAAAGAGGAGAAAAAGAAGAAGAAGGGATCTTTCGATAATGGTTCTTCTCATAGTGATGGTGATGCCTTCATTGCAGCCTTGACTACACAGGCATCAAATGATGCTTGGCTGAGTGATTCTAGAGCATCTTTCCACATGACATCTCATAGAGAATGGTTCACAAAGTATGAATAATACAATGGTGGAAAGGTGTACTTGGCGAGTGATTCAACTTTGGAAATTGTTGGCTATGGAAGAGTTAGAATCCAATTCCCTGATGGCATAATAAAGGGGATCAATGATGTGATGCACATACCAAGTGTAGCTCAAGATCTTCTTTCTATCAGTAAGCTTAATGATATTAGAGTACAATTCTTGTTCTCAGGTAGTGGCTACAAGTTGACTAGAGGTTCAATGGTGTTGGCTAGAGGTGCTCGAATTGGTACCCTATACAAGCTGGATGCACAAGTTGTTCAATGTAATAGTGTCTCTTTGAAGTCACTGAAAGTTTCTCATGGAGGTAAAGAGGGAAATATCCCTAATTATGTAAACTCTACGGAAGTAAAACTTCCTGCAGAGAAGACTATGCTTTGGAATCATAGGTTAGGCCACACAGGAGAAAAAGGTTTAAAAACTTTGAAAAATAAAAACCTGGTTGAGGAACTTGAAGATTGTAATCTGGAATTTGAATTCTGTGAACACTATATATATGGAAAGCAGCATCGTGTTTCATTTTATGATAGTTCCAATAAATCTTCTGGTTTGTTAGACTATATTCATTCAGATGTGTTTGGTCCAGTAGATGTTCCTTATTTGTCTAAATCAAGATACTATGTGTCATTCATTGATGATTATTGAAGAAGAGCATTTATATATTTTTTGAAAAGTAAATTAGAAGTGTTTAGTTGATTTAAGGAGTTTAAAAATCTTGTTAAAAATCAGACTGGTAAAATAATAAAATGCTTAAGGACTGATAATGGTGGTGAATTATGTTCTAATGAATTTGAAAGATACTGTAAAGACCATGGAATCAAAAGACACAAGACTACACCTTATACTCCACAACATAATGGAGTTGCAGAAAGGTTCAATAGGATGGTGATGGAGAGAGCACGAAGTATGCTTAGTAGTGTTGGTTTGAAGAAGAAGTTCTAGGCTAAAGCTACTGCTACTGCATGTTACTTGGTTAATCGGTCTCCAAACTCTCCTCTTGTTGATAAGACACCTTTGGAAGTGTGGTATGGTAAGAAGCCCTCTCTTAGACATATTCGAGTCTTTGGCTGTGAGGCATATGCACATGTGCCAGATGTAAAAAGATATAAGTTGGAGAACAAGGTTGTCAAGTGTATTTTTATTTGCTATAGTGCTAACATTAAAGGATACAAGCTTTGGAATCCTATTACAGACAAGGTTGTATACAATAGAAGTGTAATCTTTTGTGAGCTGAAACCTTCCATCTTGGATCTACAGTTAGAGAAAAAGTCAGAAAACAATAAGGATGTAGCAACAATTCCTCCTACACCAGAGAAAGAGGAATTGAAGATTCAAAATGTACCTAAAATTGAGGAGAGCTCAAGCAGTTCTAAAAGTTTTGAAGAAGATGAACCTCAGCCTCAACCTGTGAGGAGGTCAACCCGAGAAAGGAAACAACTAGATAGGTATGGGTTCTCATTAATTGATTCTACTTGTGCCTATGCTTTAATTTCTAGCACTAATGAGCCTAGGACTATAAAGGAAGCAATTAAAATGTTTGATTCAGATTCTTGGTTGGAAGCAATGTAGGAAGAAATGGCATCATTAGATAAAAATGAAACCTGGAGTCTAGTGCCCTTGCGTAAAGGAAAAAAACCTGTGGGCTGCAAATGGGTATTTAAGAAAAAGATTGGTTTGGATGGCAGTGTAGAAAAATACAAGGCAAGACTGGTTGCAAAGGGTTATTCCCAGGTAGAGGGAATTTATTATGGGGAAATCTTTTCTCCTGTAGCAAAGCTGACGTCTATTACATTTCTATTGTCACTTGTAGCAGCGTATGACCTAGAGGTTGAACAAATGGATGTGAAGACAACATTTCTTCATGGTGATCTTGAAGAAGAAATCTATATGTCCTAGCCTGAGAAATTTGTTGAAAAGGGTAAAGAAAAACTAGTATGCAAATTAAAGAAGTCTCTATATGGGTTAAAGTAGTCACCTAAAATGTGGTACCAAAAATTTGATACTTATTTATTATCTTTAGGCTTTGTGAGATCAAAATTTGATCACTATGTATATTATAAAGCTGAAAGTGATCAAGTGCTTGTTATTGCTCTTTAGGTTGATGATATGTTGTTCATAGGAAATAGCAAGCTAATGATTTCTGATCTTAAGTCTCAGTTGTCTATTAAGTTTGAAATGAAGGATCTTGGTGCAACAAGGTATACTCTAGGGATGGAGATGTCCAGGGACAGGAAGAATAGAAATCTTTGGCTCAGTCAGAGTAAGTATATAAGGACTATTCTAGAGAGATTTTGTATGAATGATTGCAAGTAGTTAGTTGTTCCAGTCATGCAGGGAACAAAGCTATCTATTGAGGACTATCCAAAATCTCCTACTAAGATGGAGGACATGACCAGTGTACCCTATGCTAGTGTAGTAGGCAGTCTCATGTATGCAATGGTCTATATAAGGCCATACATTTCCCAAGCAGTGGGAGTACTTAGTCAATTTATGGAAAATCCAAGTAGAATACATTGGGATGCTGTGAAGAGAGTATTTAGATATTTGAAGGGAACTTCAAATTTTGCATTGTGTTACCATGGGAATTCGGTTGAATCACAGATGACTCTCAGCATTCGTGGATATGTAGATTCTGATTGGGCAGGGCACATTGACAGTAAGAGATCCACTAGTGGATATGTTTTCATGTTGAATGGTGGTGCAATGAGTTGGATGAGCAAGCGGCAGGCTGTAGTCGCTTTGTCCACTACAGAGGTTGAATACATGGTAGTGACTCATGCTTGTAAAGAAGCTATATAGTTGAAACATTTGTGTTCTAACATTGGTTTTGATGCAGGAGAAATAAAAATTTTATGTGACAGTCAGAGTGCCATTTGTCTAGAAAAAAATCCAACTTTCCATGCCAGGACGAAACATATTGATGTACAGTACCACTTTGTACGAGATATGGTTGAGAATGGAAAGGTCAGTTTGGAAAAGGTTGATACTATGGAAAATGTTGCAGATGCATTGACAAAGCCTGTGAGCATAAACAAGTTCAGGTGGTGTGCCAGTTCAATGGGCCTTAGTGCCCATGATTTTTAGTAAGTATTATTTATGCTCTGGAGGTGCTTGTATGATCTTCATCAAGTGGGAGATTGTTGGAAATATGTGCTATTGTCTTGCCAAAAGGTTACACTATGGAGTCTATCATTGTAGCATGATGTATTCATTGTGACCTTATAGCGCTCGGGAGACCTCTAGCCGAAAGGCCATTCAATCGTGCATCGGGGAGACTCTTGGTGACTGTGGTCTTTAGTGAAGCTAAAGGTTTTCACTAAGTTGTCTCAGCGAAGTGTTAATCTCTTGCTGACAGCGTATGTATTGAGGTCCTCAGGGTAACCCATATTGACTTGGTAAAAAGTCACCCCAAAAGAAGATGTTATGCCAACAGTGTTTGTTTTGTATTCATCAGGGAGACTTGGCCGAAGGAAATGTCATCAATAAGATGTCCTACCGATGTGGATATGTCTCAGTGACAAAGACTCAAGTGTTAGTCTTCGGCGTAGCTCTTAGCAAATGATGGTCATCGGTGGAACACGATGGTTTTGATAAGAAGTCCCAGTGACTTCGATGAGTCTTGCCGACGTTGAAGAATCTTCGAGGTAACTTAAAGCTATTGGAGAAACCTCTTAGTGATGGCGAATGTCTTGCTGATAGTCGATGGCTATCAGGGTAGCTCTTGGCGACAATTGGTCATCGAAGTAACATATGGAGATCGGTATGAACTCAAGATTGGCAATAGGTGCAAGTCTTGCCGACTTCTCCTTGGTGCTTAGTAGGTATAGGGACTTCGGTATAACCTTTGATGTCTCGCTATGACCTTTTGGTGAAAGCGATAGGTCAGGGCGACTACGTGATGACTCTGTGTATCTCTTGGAGCTCGATATAACATCTTGGTGACTACAGAGGCTCTTGGTGACATCGATATGAAGTATATGTGGCATCAGTGAGACACTGTTAGTGTCTCACCAAGATGCTAGTGCATTACGAATTCTATTGATCGTCTGACTATCATACATGGAATCTCGTGGACGAATAGAGGTAGACGAAAGTGAACCATTAGTAGTTGGTTCATTGCGATAGTTCTATGAGAAAGCTCAAAAGTTAGGGAACACCATGGATATAGTTGGAAGTTGTAGACACTTGGGGGTTGGATAGTAGTTTGATCAATAGTGAAGTGTGAAGAATCAAAACTGTATCAATGAAGGATTTAAAATTTGTAAAGGCTATAACTTGGATGTTTTCTATTCGAATAATGTTCATGAGGAATGTTGTATAATGACACCAGAAAGATAAGTTTGGAACTATATGTAATTTTGATTACTGTAATACAAAGTGATTTCTCTTGGTGTGGTGGGTTTTTCTCCCGTAAGGGTTTTCCCACGTATATCTGGTGTTCATGTGTGTTTGTCTAATACTCTATTTCTGTAATCTATTTCATAGTGCATCTCAACTTGACTATAATTGAAAATTTAAAAGTACTTTTGCATTCTTTCTTGAGGTATTGACGCTAGGAGAATTGTTTTCTTCATCTAATTTTCCTTACAAGCTCAACCTTGTCTTGTGGCTAAGATGTGATTAGATCAAGGCCCATGGCATACATGTAATAATGAAGATACATCTCTCCCTGATGCTTGATGACTGTCAGATGCATAGTTGCAAAATGCAATGATTGTTGAGTTTCATTAAAAATGGTCTACACTTTTGGCTTCCCTGGCTTCTTAGAATCCTTGGTATTTTTCTTATGAATCCTGATAGCTCATGCTTGCTTTGTTTTATTGGATTCTATCATGAATTGTGTTGGTGACTTAACTAGCCTACCTACGAAAGGTGCATCAAGGGGAAGAGAAAAATGGAATGAGAGGGTAGTGATTCTGAGTGATTTCTTCCTCAAAATATTGACTGTAAGCGGGGAGAATAGAGGAATCTACCAAAGTTTGGTTTTTGAACTGATGGGAGGACACAAAGGAAGTAGTGCCAATAGTGGAGTCATGGTAGATTCCATTTATTGGGCTGAATAGGCCAGATCCTATGCAATATTAGCAATAGGAGTATCAATAGTAGTCATGGAGGCAAGGGTAAAAGTGATAGTAGATGTAGATTGAGCTAAGGAAAAAGGTGGGAAGTTCCACTAAGGGGTAAAGGCAAAGGGCCTTGTTTGTGAAAATTGGGAGAAACCTCTCATGACCATTATGGAAAAATTAGAAAAAGAAGGGCCAAAACTTGAAGTGATGGGCATTGCTAGCACAATGGGAGGAACTAAATATTGTGAAGAGAAGAGGGAGAGAAGATTACCTGCGGTATAGCTGATTGCAGTCCCTGGCTCGTTGTGGGCTCCTTGCTTGCTTCGAGCTCCTAGCTTGTTATAGGCTCTTGTGAACCCTCTTCTTCAACTATGTTGGTATGTTTCCTTTGTTGGGTGGTGAACCCTCCACCTCTATAGTCTCTGACTATTGTTGAGTTATTCTTATAGTTGTTGTCATCTAGGTGCTTGTATGGGAGGCTCCCAGTCATGATATATTGTAAGGCACATTTGAAGAAACCTTGCTAGGCTAATTCATCACCTTTTCCTTATGTTGCAATAGGGCCACCCCTAGCTCCTTTTCTTTCTCCTTTCCCTTTCTTATATAAGGTTATGTGCAGGATCATGATGGTCCAAAAAGTGGCAATATTATGGGTATTTGTAGCGTATATGGCTGATGAATTTTTCTTTAACCCAAACTTGATAAAATGAAAGGGTTTTTAGAGGAGATTCTCAACTTTCCACCAATATAAATTATGCTTTACTTTGAATTTAATAAATAATTATTATTCATTTTCTATTAGAATTATGACTAAAGTCCTGATCGATAAGCTAATTGAAAAACATCTATAGCTTTCAAATGGTATCACAATTTTTGAATCTAAAACATGCTTCACATACTATATGATTAAAAATAAAAAATAAAAAAATCATGAATTTTTGACCAAGTTAAGGTGGTTAGACATACAATTTTTTATAATTTTTAAAAGTTGTAATAAAAAAATCATAATTAATTATTTACTTAGAAAAAAATTATAAAAAAATATGCATCACATCTGGACATGAGTCATGTACTTATATATAAAATTTTATAAGAAAATATTATCCTTTTATTATGGTTAGGGTGGTCAGACAGAGACCTACTTCTTATTTTTTCCCTGAAATTTCAAATTTTCACCAAATAGATTTAAAAAAAAAAAACCTAGAAGTTTAGAAACTACATTCTATTTTCTATAGATTCTATTCTTATATATTTTTGAAATAATATAGATAACTTATTCAAATTTTTAAATCAAATTGCCTAACACTGATTTTTCTGATTTTTTTGCCACATAAGGGCCTACTTTTTCCATAATGATCCTGCACATACCCATAAGGTTCTACATCCTCTGGGTCGATACCTTCATCACCGCTTACATCAGAATCTGTATGCTCGATTAGTGTAATTAATATTTAATTACACTTGCATAACTTAGGTAATATTTTAATTCCTAGTTTAATTATTGTCATCCTTATCTTGTTGAGCTATCTTGTTGCCTAAGATAAGATTAGGGTTATGCATACTTTTCTTTTATAAAGAAAATCATTTTCATGTAATTATGATTTCCTAAATAATAATATTTTTCACATCCTTTTGCAATAGTGTTTCTTTTTCTTTTTTTCTCTTCTGTGGAAGGTTTTTTGGTTTGCATGTTTGATCTTGGTTTCTAACATGGTATCAGAGCCTTGATTTTATATTAGAGTAATAAGTTATTCCACTTAATTAATTATATCATATTGGTTGATTAATTAAGTCACTTATTCCTTTATTTACTTAAGCTAAACTTAGGCACATTAATAATTAATTATTTATTAATTATTAAGTGTGCACACAAGGGTTTCATTTAGGGTTTCCCTTTTAGGATTTCTTGATCTCCTTCATAAGGATTGATCTCTTTGTAATAATCAATTCTCTTAGTGCATTTTTACTTTGAGGTTTATAGAACATCTTCTTTGGTTTTGCATGTCTTTTGCATGTGATAGGTTATTGCATGCAAGTGATATTGGTTTTCTAACATGGTATCAGAGATCCAGACTTGCAGAGCTGCCTATTCATGATTTGAAGATATGGCCTTTCAGTGAGTTTCTAATGCAAGGGTTTCCACAAAAATATTTTTTGCAAGATCTGGGGGTAGCCAATTTCTTATGACACTTTGGGCTCAAATGGACACTGCCATTGCATTCGCAGCAACCAAAAACCCTAAGGACGCCCTTCGTTTCATCGATTTCAGAGCAGTTGATTCGGGAGGAAAAAATTTGCCAGAAAAGCCATATGGCCTCTCCAACACACTTTCCGAGGTAAAACAACAAAAATCGTAAAAAATATATATATATTTTTTTCCTGCATAAAAAAATTGTAGTTTTTTTAATTGTAAAAGATTTAGTTTTAAAAGCTTTTCAAAAAGCTTTGAAAATTTTGCTTTTTAAACAAACAAAAAAAGCCAATTAAAAGGCTTCTACCCCTGTGCAACTTGCACAGGGGTACCTGCGCCTCATGGAGGGGTGGGGATTGGCCCACGTGCCCCCCCACCAATAATTTTTTTTTAATTTTTTTAAAAAGAACAAAAATCAATGTATGTTTTTTTATTGTTTTTTTCTTTGGAAAAACATTTTTTTTTAAAATAAGGCAAATTGGGAAAGTGCACCGATGGCCATTTGGCCGTCAAATTTGGGCCCATAGTTTTGATCTGATGGCTATATGACCGTCAAATTTAATGATGCATTGTATTTTCCCCATCTTGGAGCTATTTTCTTCTAGAGGCCATAACTTGGCCATACGGTATCGAAATCAAGAAAACAAGATATCGTCGAAAAGTTGGTTCCAAGCACTTTCCATTGGTGCTGTTTATTTTTCAGTATTTTACTGTTTCTCTAAATGTGTTTCTGTTTGAAGTCAGATGTTTAGTTTGGAGTTTTTGAGTGTTTCGTGGCATTGGGTTTGCTATTGCTTTATCATGATTCCTTGAGTCAATCAGTGACTCTCATCTAATTTCAATAGTAAACAGAAGAATCTTTCCTTGCTTGCCAATATCAGGTTCCAGTGTTACTCTACAGTGATCTTCCAGTGCTTCTTGCAACAGTCATCTCATTGTAGGGGGGTTTTGTCCCATTGGGTTTTTCCTTCTCTACCTCATTCTTGCATTTTTAAATGGGTACTTGATCAAGCCTAGTTGTTGGGACCCATCTTTGCTTTCATGCATCTTATTCTAGTGTTTTAGCTTCTTCCTAAGTTCATCTTAAGGGGGGGTGTTAGAGTAATAAGTTATTCCACTTAATTAATTATATCATATTGGTTAATTAATTAAGTCACTTATTCCTTTATTTACTTAAGCTAAACTTAGGCACATTAATAATTAATTATTTATTAATTATTAAGTGTGCACACTACGGTTTCATTTAGGGTTTCCCTTTAGGGTTTCTTGATCTCCATCATAAGGATTGATCTCTTTGTAATAATCAATTTTCTTAATGCATTTTTACTTTGAGGTTTACAGAACATCTTCTTTGGTTCTACATTTTTTTTGCATGTGATAGGTTATTGCATGCAAGTGATCTTGGTTTTCTAACATTTGCAACCCCTTCTCAGATTTTTGAGAAAATCATTGTAGGGTTCATTTGGGATTCCTTGAGGGTTTCATTCCTTGAGTTTATCTATGCAGTTTCTTGGATTAGACTAGGCTTCACCATTGGATTCAGAGCGGTGGAAAAAGTCAAGATTGGCTTTTATTTTGTAGATTTTGGTCATTGTTTCCCAGATCTGTGAGGGTTTCAAGCTCATAGACTTTTTGCAAGCTCTGGGGGTAGCTAATTTTTGGAGCATAAATAGAGGTCACCATTGTGTTCATAGTAGCCAAAAACCCCAAGATCACTGGTTGTTTTGTTGATTTTGCAGAAAGTTGTTTATGAGGAAAAAATGTTTTGTTGGGGAGGTCGTACTTCCCAAGGCACAAAATTTGAAAAAAAATGAAAAAAATGTGTTTTTTGAGTTTCATGTGGCACCTCCAGTTATAAAGAAGGCCACTACCTGGTAGCCACTAGTCCATCACCGCTAGCAGCGGTGCCCTCCCATCCACCTCAAACCCCCACAAGCAACTCCTCTAGTAGCGATGGTTCTATGGTGGACTAGGAGCTGAGCTTAACGCCCACGAGCTCCAAGACTACATGTTGTGGTCATATGGGGCTAAGTGCTATGCGCCTAGTCCCCAGTCGACACCTTAGCTAAGCCCACAGTCCTATGGAGGACCAAGGGCTCTGTCGAAGCCCTAGCTCGCTAGCCCTTGGTCACTCATAGGACCAGGGGATAAAATATTTTTTAGCCCTCTGGGGGCCCTATAGGCCAGATTGGCCTTTCTGGAGTAGTTTTCACGAAAATGGGCATAACCTTTTTCCCACGATGTTGAAATTGCACAAACGAGATACCATTGGAAAGTCAGTTCTGGGAACTATCCTGTGGTGTAGTTAATTTTTCATTATTTTTCTTTTTAGATGAATTTATTGTTGTTTGAAGTTAGAGGTTCATTTATGGCCTCCCAGCTCATAATGTTTTGCCACGATCTCCATTTTTCACCTTCGTTGTGGCATTGGAAAGGTATTGAGGAGCTCTATTTTGTTGTCCATGCACTTTTTTCTTTATTTTTCCCAGGTTGATCATTATTCCAAATTTATCCTGATGGATGTTTTGGGGATTACTTGGATGTTTTGGCAGTTGGAATGGTGAAACTTGAATATTTTTACTTCATTTCAGTACCACATCATCTTATTTTCTATTTATGCATATTTAGCATTCTCTCCTTTTACAATCATTAGGTTATTGTAATAAATGAATTGAGATAAAGTTCCATCAGGGGGGTTTCTTTCATAGTAATCTGATTAGAGTGTGCATGCACATTGATACCATCTTGTTTTTGATGATAGCTCACATGGGTTATATATGGTTTCTTAGTTTCTTTTGGCTACATATTGCTCTAGCTTGACACATATCAGATTCACATCAGTTCACACTTCAGATTGGGAGTCTATGGCTATTGATTTGCATTGGTTTAGATCACTCTCAATTTGAGGGCCATGTTTTTATGGTTAATGTTTCAGATTCTTTATGGTACTTGTTCCCATGGAAGATTTTTAGTCTCAATTTGGAATCCGCATCAAGATACATGATTTCTATATTTTTTCATCATTTCATCTATTGTTGCTTCACAAATTCCAGGGTTGTTCTAGTTTGTGAGTTTTCTTGTGTTCTTTAGCATCAGGTCTATTATCACATTATTATGATTCTGCTTTGGTTTCAATTGTAGAAAAAAGTACCTTTCCTTGCTTCTCAGATTGCAGTTCCAGTGTTACTCCATAGTGTTCTTCTAGTGCTTCATTGCAGTAGTCATCTCATTGTAGGGGGTTTTGTCCCACTGGGTTTTCCTTCTCTACCTCATTATTTCATTTGTACATGGGTACCTAATCAAGCCTTGTTGTTGGGACCCATTCACGCTTTATTGCATTCATCTTAGTTTTAGGTGCATGCTTTCTTAGTCTCCCTAAGTTTCACTTATGGGGGGTGTTAGTGAAATTAATATTTAATTGCACTTGCATAAATTTACTTAGGTAATATTTTAATTCCTAGGTTAATTATTGTCATCCTTATCTTGTTGATCTATCTTGTTGCTCAAGATAAGATTAGGGTTATGCATACTTTTCTTTTCTAAAGAAAATCATTCTCATGTAATTATGAATTCCTGAATAATAATATTTTGCACATCTTTTTTCAATAGCTTTGTTTTTTCTCTTTTGTGGAAGGTTTTTTTATTTGCATGTCTAATCTTGGTTTCTAACATGCTCATCATTCCACATCTTATCAAATTGGTCATCCAACTCCAAGATCTAATAAGGGGAATTAGGGCGATTGATTTCTTGGCGATAAATCTAGAAATCCTTTATCCTTTCTTCCTTCTAGTTTTCATTTCTTGATAACTCATTGTGAAGGGTGGCCCCTATTTGGTGCTTCTCATTATACTTTGTTGACCAAAACTAGAACTTGAGTCATGGTGGCCTTCTATCATCGGTAGGAATATGAGCCAGGTCTACCAATAGATCATCTTGCTCCTTCATCAAACTCTACTCCTTTTCCCAATAAGCCCATGGGCTATGGGTTACCTTGATGAATTTGTTTCCCAATTCATTAAAAGGGTTGTACTACCATTTGTTGTAGATCATCACCAACCATAGATGAGCTAGCTTTGCTTCAAGAAACTTATGCATTTGCTTTTACACCATTACCACCCACTTGAAGGTTAGTGGGCATTTGAAAATCCTATTTTTCCCTTTCCTCCACAGAAGTTATGGTCAATAATGGACATTTGTTGGAATATTTCTAGAGCCAATACCCTGCCTATGATGCACTCTAGGAGCTGGAATGGCTCCCCAATAAAGCCACACATGTAGATGAATGTGAAATCCCTCCCAAGAAACTAGTTTCATTTAGGAGTGAAACTTTGCAACCACCCTATTTGGTTAGCAAAAAGCCAATAGAGATTTCCATTCTTACTTAAGTCTCAAAGAATCAAAGTTAAGAAATAGTCTAAAAATGCATACTAATCATGTGTTGAGGAAAGGATGGGATTCCATGCATTTTATGGCCTTCTATATCCATTCTTAGTAAAAATAGATTGCAACATCCTTTTATTGAAAAAAGTCAGGGTTCTGGTGTAAAAACATATCAGCAAGTAAAGAAGGAAACTTGAACTTGTGTTGCATGCGATATTCCAAGATTTGGCTCATCATTTCATGATATATGACTTCTGCGAAATCATACCAGAACAAAGACCCTTTCCTACACAACTAAAAGCCTAAACCCAGTTGAAATTCCTACACCAATTTTTCTTCACCCATGTTGCAAACAAATGCATCATAAAGAGTGCATCCTGCATATCTTGTTTGAAGGCATTGTCTGTACTTGGACTTTGTGGCAGCTTGTTACAATCTTAATGGGGCCTTTGCATTTCCACATTATAGAAGTCCAAATTTTTTTCTTTGCCTCTCCAAAAGATGCACCCATCTTCTAGAGTGAATGACTCCATTTTTTCCACCTGAGATTAACTTTCAGGGATGCATAACATGGTCCAAATAGCTTCAATATTGATGTTAACTTGTAGTTCATGACCCTCGATGTTGTTGGTATTTGGATTGAAATGTTCGATGGCCTTGTGAACAAGCTCTAGGCATTAATGTAAAAAGGGGACCATATAATGCAGAAGAACATTGAACCAAAGATTTTACACCATTCTCTTCATGCTATTAGCCTTTTTCATTCTTTTGCAAGCTCCTTCCCTGAGAGTCTTAGGGTTCTTCACGAGGATGGGATCATGAATATTATTCCATTCCTCCTTTATTTGGCTTTGGTCCCTATAATCCTTTGGCTTTTCTAGGGCCTACATGTGAACTCATTCTATCTTTTCTAGCATCCCATGCAATATGTAAGAGGTGTCATAAAAAAAATTGGTGATCGTTGTTGCTATCATGGCATCAAGCAGGCTTTGGGTTGCCTCGCCCTGTTCTTCAATCTGAGAGATTTCATCCATTTTCCCTTTTTCTATAGATTTCTTCTTATGCTCAAATCTTCTACAATTCACCTTTGGCTCTTTCTGCACTCAAAACTCTTTTTCTCTAAGTAGCGTACTCAAGAATTTGTTAGAATGTTAGCTTCTCACATGTAATACTTAGCTATTTTTTCTTAGAGTGGTAGATAATGGTTGCATTTTTTAGCATTTAATTTGGCATGTACCGCTAGCCCCTTTGATTATGTGAAATGAATTACTTTCCATTTTGAAATGACAAGAATTCATAATGACAATTGGTAATCATGTTGTGTGGCGTGATTTTCTCAGGAAATTTAGTCAGTGATTTGAGGGTGGCTTAGGCCTTTGTATGGATTGGTAATTAATATCTACAAGATAATAATTAAGAAAAATATGTAATAACTATTTGAAAAGACATGAGTTTTTCCTTGGAGTTTGAAGAATGCTTGCAGAATGACACATCAACATTTGCCCATGTGAACTGCCACCAAGGACTACTACTAGCTTATGCTAATTAATTAGCTCTCATTAACTTTGCATGTAGAAAATTGTACCCAATTGACACAACTGAGTGGGAATTTTGAGCAAGCTCTTGGTGTGATTTTTTAAGTTGGTACTGGATTAACATCATGCTTATGGCATGCAAATTACCTTGCATCTCCTAGATATTTCTATAAATAGGCATTTAGGAAATAGCACAATCACACTTAGCATTTGAGAAAAAATGGTACTAGGTAGTTTAGGTAGAATTTAGCATTAGTCATTGCATAGAGTTAGACATAGGTAGTTGCATATAGTTCGCTTTAGACTATGGCATAGAGCTTGCACCATGAACAATACTATTAGGCTAGTTTGTAACAAATCCCAAACAACATTTTTGGGTGAAATTTTTAATAGCCATCTAAAATGAATGACCAAGAATAAACATTCCTTGGCCATAGTAGCAATGGAATGGGTTTTGGGAAGGGATTGCATTGAATATGAAGACAAATATATGGTTAATACTGATGTATGGTCTCATTTTGTTGCTTCATTACTTGATAGCCAGGTCGCAAAGCAAATGATTCTATACATGGTCTTGGAGATATTCCCATAGAAGTACCTTGGAGGCCTCAAAAAAATTGTGGTGAACGTAGTATATGACCTAGACATCCAGATGACTAGCAACCTATGTAAGCACATTGAAGAATATGTCATGGTTCCATGGGTTCCATTTCTAAGTGGGTTTTGTATTCAAACCCATGAAGAGCATTGTCAAAGAGTCACCTGCACCTACCATTTCCTACTACACTACTACAATGTAGTGCTCTTTCTATGGCATGGAGTGGTACATAGACTTTAGGGATTTGGTATATCCCCCATCACTAGTCGTCGCTCCTATTGATGTTGTTGATGTTGTTGTTGATGCTATCTTCATTGATGATGATGTCATTTTGGATGCTACTAGAAATGCTCATGTTCCTACTACCTGAAACATTTTATGCTTTTAAAAGATCGACCTTCGTTAGTTTGTTTTTTGTATATATTCCTAAAAAGGGATTTATCGTATATATATATATATATATATATATATATATGAAGAAGTTTGCAGAATATATATAGATATACTTTAAAAGTATCACCTTAGAGCCATTTTGAAGATGTAATTATCGAAGCATATATATAATGAATATACCATTTATACTTAAAATTTTGTTCCCTCTTTTTGCGATTCTAAAACATGGGTTCTCCTTTTTGCATTTCTTTGAATTCTTTTTCAATTTACATATATGGGTTCATTTATTTATCTGCTTCTCCCATTGAATAAATTGAAAGAACAGCCAAAAAAATATGAAAGAAAAATAATTACACTATCGACATATTTACACTGGCAGAGTATGTGTGAAGCTTAATTAAATGGTTTTAAATGAATTATGATAATCAGAATACCCAGTACTTCTTGTTCCATATTTTCTAATCCAAATGCATTGTGTTGTTTGCATTGAATTATTTTGAAAGGGCCCTCTCATAGGCTATAAAATTTTCCATGTTGACCTGGTTTCATAGCCCTCTCGTCAAACTTTAATACCAAGTCTCTGCATTTTGGACCTCGGTTAGAGTATTTCCTATCAAACCATCATTTAACCACTTGTTGGTAGTTGGTCATGGCTATTAGGGCCTTTTCCTTCTTTTCCTGTACTTCCAATAATTCATCTAGTTGTACCTCCATAACACTATTTTCCTCAATTTCTAGGGATTTGAGTAGTTGTAGCATTAGAATCTCCATGGAGATGGGTAATAGAACTTCCTTCCCATATACTAGCTTGTACGATGAAGTCTTGAGGACTTTCTTGGGGGTTATGTGGTTTTCCCATAGTGCTGACCAAATATTTTTGTGCCACTCTCTTTGGTGCTCTAACCCGATTCTCTTGATGAGTCAGACTAGATTCTTATTAGTTGACTTGGCTAGGATGTTCCCCTGTGGATAGTAATTTGATGTTTCTTTTAAGAATATTCCATGCATGAGTGTGAATTGTCATACCTTAGATCCTTGGAAACCCTGGTATTGTCAAAGATGATGGTCTTTAGTGGTTCAAATCTCTTTACTAACCCCTCTAGGAAGTCTACAATCTCCACCTCTATAACATTCTTTAGGGGCATGAATTTGGTCCATTTGGTGAAGTAATCTTTTCCTGTGAGGATCCATTTGTGTCCAATGTTGGAGGCAGGATTGATCATCCCAATGAAATTGAGGCCTCATTGAGTGAAGGTTTCTTCAACCACTATTAGGTTGAGAGGCATTATGGAGTTTTTCCTTCTTCCTATGAAGAATTGGCATTCTTTACAAGCCTTTACTAGAGAATAGCAGTCATTGAATAATGTAGGAAAAAAGTACCCAACACACATGATTTTGATGGCGGTGATCTTTGTAGAGAAGTGTCTTCCCGCAAGATTGCTATGGAAACTGTTGAGGATCTTCTCTGCTTGCTCCATGGTGACACACTACAATAGAATTCCTTTGAAATTCCTTTTAAAAAGGACTCCTTCAATAAGCATATATCCACTATTCTATAGTTTGTAGAATCTTCTCTTTCAAGAAGGAAGGCCTGATGGATTATTTTTGGTGTGCATGAACCTTACTCTATCTACCATCCATCAGTTTTCAGAATCAATCTCATTTATTAGAACAAGCTCTGGTTGCTCTTCTTTAGCTATCATTTCCTCATTGTGTACCAAATATTTGCACACTCCTCTTCCTTGGATAGTCTTGGTAGGCTTGACTTCAATGTCATACTCAAGGATCTTAGTGGTCCAATCATCCCTCTTTTTAGTGACTTCTCCTTCCATGATGTATTCATGCACACTAGAATGTGCGACATAAATAATCACCTTGTTGCAAGATATTAAATGTTGGAACTTCTTGAGTCCCTTCACAATAGCGAATGCTTACCTCTTGATGAATTTGCAATTTGTCTCATATTCCTGTAGGGTCTGGGAGTGAAATGCTAAATTAGATGTTCTCCCTTTCCTTCATTATCCTTTTGATTTAAGACAATAACAATGCTCAATTTTATAAGTCTAGGTTGACCAGTATAGGAGCTAAAGAAATAGCATCCTTAACATTCTCAAAGGCTTCTCTGGCTTCTTTTGTCCATTTGAATAATTGATCCTTTTTTAGCATTAGGTGTCTAATTATTCCTGCAAAATTTGAAATGAATTTTCTTGTTGACTAGAAAGGGAAGTTCCCTAATTTCTTTCACCTGCTCAAGATCAATTGGGATTCCTTCTTTGGATACTATGCGTCCCAATAGTTTTCCTTGCGGTACTCTAAAGACATATTTTTTCAGGTTCAGGGATAACTTGAACTCCTAGAATTTCTTGAAAACAACCTCTAAGTGATAAAAATGATCATCCTTAGACTTATATAACACATTTAGATCATCCAAATAGATTAGGATAATCTTGTTGATTAGTTCTTTGAAAGTGATATCCATCGACCACTTGAAGGTGGCTCCCACATTTGAGAGGATCAAAGAAATTTTAGCATAGGAAAAAATTCCCCACTTGGTAGAGAACATTGTTTTATGTTGGTCCTCCTTTTTGACCTAGATCTAGTTGTAACCAGAGAAACCATTCAATAGAGAAAACATCTTTGATCTTGCCACTTTTTGTAGGATAGATTCCATAGACAACAATGGATAGTGGTCCTTTAGGGATGCTTTGTTCAAGGCCTGAAATTTCACACATAGGCTGATGTCTCCATTCTTATTTCGTACTAGGACCAAGTTGGATACCCATGTGCTACACTCTTGATCGAGAAGACAATCTAAGACTAAATTAACTTTGTTAGCTCTTGCGCCATTAGTGCTTCAATCTTGTGATTCACTGGCCTCTATTTTTAGCAGACTAGTTTTGCACCTTCCATCAGCTCAATTGTATACTAAATAATTTTAGGATCATATCCCGTAAGGTAATCATATGACCAAGCCACTACTCCTTGATACTTCTCATAGAAATTGATGAGCCTCTATTTATCATGATGTGGAACATCTTTCCTGAATTTGAGTTTTCTTCCATCTCTGACCTGTAGGTTTGCATAGTCACTTTTTCCCACTACAAATTTCCTCTTATCATTTTTCACATCGTCACAATCCAACAATTTTTTGAAAGTGACTAATCCTTTGGGATGTTTGTTGGACTTTAGATGAATGATTTTTCCCTCTTAGGCCTTAGTGATCTTTAGCTGGAGTTGGTCAGAAAATTCTCCTGACTACTAAATGAATGAGGCAATGTATTCATCAATTTTGAACACTTGCCAGCTTTGATTATTATCTAGAATTTTTGGTTAGACTATCACTTGTACAGAGTGTTTGTTATGAATGAGGTTTGAGGCTAGGTCAAACTATGACCTAATTGCTTTCATGCGATTAGCTTCTACATTTTTCGCTTGGGGCACTGTCTAGATATTGAAGGCTTTGAAACCCTCAATTAGTTCTCATACTTTGTGTCTATATGATATCATGCGAAAATTATTGGCTTTGGAAATCCCATAGACTTGATTGACCACTAATTCAGAGTCTCTAAACACCGTTATTTGCTTGATTCCCATCTACTTAGTGAGGCTTAGTGTAAGGTTTTGAGAATAACTCAATTACGAATTATAATCATCAATTCCAAAATATTTTAATACAACCAGATAATTATATATAATTATGAGAATTAAGAAGAATTATTATATAATTTACATCACTTATAAGAATGAAATAACATGCACATCAATGAATCAAGGTCTATCAAACAAGATAATGATTTTTTAGTATAAATAAAAATCATCTTTACTCAAAGTAAATAACTTACAACTATATCATATTTGACCAACCTAATGATGCAAACACAAGAAATGCTTGCTCATTTCCATGTGTCAAAAACCTAGACCTACAAGAAAATGTTAGTGAATAGGGATTTTCCTTGGTCAAACCTTGTTTTGGTAATCAAACCTTGAAATTAAATAAAATAAGATGCATGAATGAAGAATGATCACATTGTGATATTGCTACTCACCAAATTCTAGCCTTAAGCTCTTGCTTGATTGTGATAGATCTTGACTTGAATACTTGACGAATCATGAAATATTCTTTAGTTATGTTAGCTCAAATACACACATGATACATGCATCATGAATTGGCAAGGAGGGTTACTCTTACAACCATGATGGTAATAATCTTTTGCTCACAAAAGAAATACTTTAAAGAAGGTTTAAAAACATTATTAAACAAGTTTCCTAGTTTTCCTTCCAAGAGATGTGTACATATAGAATAAATGCATCATCCTTGCATATGAATTTATGGTAATGTCAATCACTATCATGAATTGCTCTAAAGTATAAAAAGAAGGCCATTCAACCTCTAATGACCTCTCAAATATCACATAAGTACATTGAAATCCATAGGCCATTCACATTAAGCTTCATGAAAATAATCCTAGACCTGCTAGAATGTACACATGCCTATGCAATTATAACAAAAATGATTACTTCTAAAATAATTGATTCATAGAGGTTTCAACAATAAGAGAATGATACTATAAAAGAGTTAAGAAGGTATATCTCATGAGAATATGTACATAAGCTATTGAACATATGCGTAGACATTCTTATGCAAATATTACCAAAGAAATTCCTAGAATGAGAGAGAGTTCTTGTATTTTTATAAAAAATCTACTTTTTAATACTATGTGAGAGGAAATTTTTCTAAAATGACATCAACATGCCCATGAAAATCAAGATAAAAACACAATTTAATTCTTACTTGTCATACATACGAGGTCACATGACAAGGTTTTTCTCATTCTTATAGCTCCATATTAAATTATTCATTAGGCTCTTTTGGGTGTGTCCTAGTTGAATCAAGGCTCCAAAATTCTCTTCCATGTATCCAATCAATGTGTATTTTGTTATTTTCTTAAGAGGAAAAAATTGATAAACAAATTAAAAACCAAGATAAATCTATATGTCCACCTTGAATCTATAACCAACCACTTTATTTACTAACTAGCTAAGGTACAACACCTTATTTTACCATCTTATCAATCTCCACTGGAGCCATTCCAAATTAACCTAACTTGATAGGGTAACATGATATCTTATAAGATTTTCAACTCACGGTCATTTAATAATGATACTTCATAATAGAATTTAGAACTTTATCCATTTAATGCATTACTAGTTAATATATATCCATGAATTGATTATTAACTCTATCAATTTATCTCAACATGTATACATATGCATCTATATATTTGACCTAATTCCCCTAATATATCACAACCCAAATGTAGTGTAGCTTCAAATAGGGGATCTTAAATATATTAAAACATTGCTTATTCCAACTATAGCTATAGGCATACTTACATTTAGTTTTATTTTAACAGAATGAGATAATTAAATTTTTTATATGTAAATATATGTTTATATACATAATTATCACTTAGAGAAACTACGATCTTGACTAGCCATGTTTGAATTCGGAAAAAAGAGTTATTTTCTAGCCACTCAAAGGAGAAATAGAACTATAATTTGAAGGGTACTCTAGCCCTTATCCTAGGTAGTGTGCCTTGCATGTGAGGTATAAGAATATCATAGCCATTCATAGAGTGCATGTGATTAGGTCACAACATGACTCAGACTAAACCATATGAATCCATAATCATATCACTTTGGAATCCTAGATGCATACATGGCTTTCAATATATTCTTATGGCCAAGTATGTAAGACTTAGTATTTGTTCTTTCCTAACGCATTATTAGCCAACCCCTCATATGCAACCAAAATTTAGATTCTCCACAATGGCGATCCAATTGCATAAATATGGAAACTAATATTACCTTGCATTGATCCAAAAATGTCTAGTTAGTGAATATGGCTAATAATTTTCTTTCTGTCAGGTGGACCTTTGTGCCATTGCCTCTAACCCCACCTAGCATTGAACCATTTGTTTACAATAGATTTAAACAAGAAAGGAGAAGAAATAATATAACAAAGAATGTGATTGTTTATCCTTTTAAGATATGATAATGACCATATAAATAAATATTCTTACCTTTCTCTGAACCAATGAATTGGTTACATGCATGTTATAGCTTCTATGATACTCTAGCCATACCATGCCTTAAATATTTTGGCAGGATTAAACCAAGTTGTATCATTCTTCTCGTACAAAGAATATAATTATTGCATATATGTATTCCTCCCTTGAATTGAATAGATTTTTCTAGTACTAAAAATACACCAAGTCTTACAAAAAAATACCTAAACTGTAGATTTTTGGCAATCTAAGGATCTCTAACTCTTAAAAGGTTTTTCACCTAGAAGGAGAAAAGTGGGCCAAAAATACTTATGTTATTTCAAGAATGGATGGGGGAAAGAGGTGTGAGGTGTGTGAATGTGATTCTAAAATTGTAAATTAAATGAAAATGCAGATTAAAGAATGTAAAACTAATCAAATGCAACTTGTTTGAAAACACATAATGATATGCAAACATAAACTAAAAACTAAAGAAGAATGAACAAAAATAGGTCAAAGTGAATGAGACTCATTTGGATGACTGAAGATGATTGGAGAAGACTTTTGAAATGTTGTTACTATTGTTCTACTAACTAGGGTGGACTCATTTTCCATCTGTGGAGAATTAGTCCATGTTCAAGTACAAACTTCTGAGACCAAATTCTAGACTGCCAAGAATTGATATCTAATGAAATAAAGTTTCAGAGTTGGATCTGTATTTCTACCTCCTATAGGTCTCCACTTCTAAAACTGATAGATTCGGGTTTGAGAATGATTTAAACTTGATGAATAGACTTGAATGAAGGACAAAAGAGATAGAAAACTTAGAAATGTAATCTTAAATGATTCCAAAACTCCAAAGGATCCTAAATTCTACACACAAACAACACAAGAAGACAAAACATTGACTTTTAAGTCATGGGAGTTTTCCTTAGTCAATCCCCATTTAGGAAATTAATCCAAAATGATGAAACAAATGAATGAAACATGCAAAAATGGAGCAATTTACCTTGTAGTGGTGATTGATCTTGTTGGTATACAACAATAGATGTGATATCATCCCTTGAATGCTTTTGGATGCAATTTTGAAGACTTCCAATGAATAAAATCTCAATTACATGACTTGAATGGAAGAATAGATGATGAATTGATGATAAGAGATGCAAAAGTAAATTTATTGATGTAAAATAAGGTTAAAATAACTTATTTATAGACAAGTGTTCCTTAGTACACAATTATACTACACCACAGGCCGACATAAAGTGAAAATAAACTTTAAATTTCACTTTATTGCAGCTCAAATGTCAAAATGGGGTCTAGATTAGACTCATTCACCGCACATGGTGAATGGGTCCACCTAGATAGGACTCATTTTCCAAGCACGGTGAATGGGTCCAACATGAGCCATTTCAATAGTTAAGAGGCCAAGGAATTAGGAAATAAGGTTTAAATTGCAACTTTGTTGGATATTTGATCAATTAAAGTGTCAAGATGCACAATATGGATTGAAGTATGTCTATTAATGATGATATAAACATTAAATAGGGCTTGGGACACATAAATCAATGTGAAACTATAATTAAATACTATTTACAACACTAAAATAGGGTCCATGCATCCTAGGAAGGCACAAGAACCAATGTGAATGCATAAAATACACTACAACACTAGTTTATCATTAAATTTAAGTTACAGGCCTTCTAGAATGGTGTGATGATGTATTCAAATGCATTTTACAATGTTGAATTAGGAAGAAATAGGTTTATTGAGCCTAGAAAAGTGTGAAATACTTTACAACACCTTTACAAGACATCAATAAACACATTTTATCCAATGTAGAAGGGGCCAAGACCTAGTTTGGATGCATAAAATGCCTCACAACACCTAAATTAAGGCCACATTTAGTCCATTTATCATGATTTATCCCACGACAAGCAAAACAGTCCATTTTTCTATGACACATTTATCCCCCACTTTAGTGAGAGGATGAACCTGCTTCAAACTCACACTAAAGTAGACATTAAAAAGAGATCCACATGCAAAGATACAGACTAATGAAAGGGTATGTGTTGGATCATGATGGGCCAAAAGTGTAATAAATATGGGTATTTGTAGGGTATGTGGCTAAAACTTTTTTACCCAAATTTGATGAAACAAAGGGTTTTGGAGGAGATTCTCAGCTTTCCACCAATATAAATTATGCTTTAGCTTGAATTTAATAAATAATTATTATTCATTTTCTATTAGAATTACGACTAAAGTCTGATAGGCTAATTGAAAAAAATCCTGAATTTTCAAAACTGGTATCACATTTTTTGAATTTGAAACATGCATCATATTCTTATGCTTCACATACTATAGGATTGGAAAAAGAAAAATTAAATTTCATGAAGTTTACTGACCAAGTTGGTGAGTCGGTTGTCTGGCGTTTTATATTTTTAAAGTTGTAATAAAAATTCATAATTAATTATTTAGTTGGAAAAAATTACAAAATATGCATCACATCTAGACATGAGTCCTCTACTTATATATAAAATCTTATAAATTTTTTTTATCATTTTATTATGGTTAGGGTGGTCAAGCGGACACGTACTTCTTATTTTTCCTTGAAATTTAAGTACTCTTTGCATTTGGAAATTTCAATTTTCACCAAATATTTTATTTATTTTTAAATAAACCCTAATAGTTTAGAAACTACTTTCAATTTTCTGATTCCATTCTTACATATTTTTGAAATAATATAGATAGCTTATTCAAATTTTTTACGTTGGAGTTGCCTAACACTAATTTTGAATTTTTTGCCATAGACCTAGTTTTTCCATGATGATCCACGCACATACCCAAAAGAATAAGGAAAAGATCAAGGAGGTTGGACAACCCCCCAAGATCAAAGATCCTAAGTCAAACTATCAAGATACAAAATCACACAAAAGTGAGATAAAAAGAAAGGTAAGATAGAAAAAGATGTTCTCACTCGAAGCCTATAGACTTTTGGATCATCCATGGGGTGAGAAGAGAAAAAAATAAAATCACTCTGGGGCAACAAACTACCAGTCATTTGTGAGGTGAGAAATCCCAAAAGAGATACATACGCTAGTTGGCATGCACTCTAAAACAAAAGGTGGATATTCGGGAAAGTCATGTTGCTAGTTGGGCTTCCCACCATGCCAAAGTTATACATCTTGATAACTCTAACAAGGAACCAAAAAGGATATGCAAGTTTAAATTTAACTCATGAATAAAATTAAAATGGCACAATAGGAATGCAAGCTATATTTTACAAGGTGGCCAAATGAAAATTGCAGTAAATGTAAATGTAAAAGTTTGTTCAAGGGAGTCTTATTCAATTTATACAAGGTCAATCACTAAGGGAACATTGTATCTAATGTATCCAAGAGGACCTCCCTTTCCCGCCACTTTGAAAATTCGGAGAAGTTCATTCCCTAGAGGGAGGATGCTTGAGGTCCACCTCTATGCTACATCAAGTAAGTAAACTATTTTAAGTTTAATTATTGATTATGCCTGATGATACCATTGATGATAGGAGATTTAGACATTTGTGTTCATGTGATGGTTTGATTATGACTATGCTACATCTAGTAATTAGATTATTTTGAGTTTGGTTATTGTCTATCCCTATTGATATCATTGATGACATGATATTTGAACATTTAATTTAATATGATTATTTGATTTTGATTATGTGACATGCTAGCTAACTATGATGATTGATCTAATTTTATGTTGGTTATTGACTTTGTTCAATTTGAATCTGAAAACTTAATGATGAAGGAATGAAACAAGTGGTGTGAACCAATCATGTTGCAATTAGATGAGTATGGAAATTAGTGTTAATGAAAATGAGATAAGATAGTTGGCTAATGATTTTTCAATTATGTTATAGGATCTTTATGCTATACAAATTATGAAACTTGTGTGAATGCAATTGTGATTCAAATGGTTTGATTATTATATGAATATGATTTACTTGGATGGATTAACATGTGTATTGAGTGTGCAGGTACATTTTCCATGGCCAATGGAAATTGGAGGCAACTCTTGGGAACCCTATGTAAATTAACCAGTGAAACCGAGCTAAAGTCCATATGAAGGGACTATAGTTCCATCATGTAATTATTGATGTTATTTGTGAATGTTTTTAATTTGGTTTTTGTTGCCACGTCAGTCCATCTAGGAGGTGAGTTGTCTATCCAAGTGGACAAACTCGGATTTGAACTTTTAGGCACTTTTTGGGGATTGAAAAGTGATATTTTTTAAGCGTTTTTATGGGTTTAAGGTCCCTAGGGCAGGTACCTATGGGTTAAGTACCTTTTTAGCTCAAAATCATGGGTCAATCTCAAGATAAGGCACTCTTTTTGAGGCCTTAAAGAGGTTTGACGAAAATAAGGTTTGGGAAGTGGGATGGGGACTAGTCCCTTTCCAATCCCACTTCTCCATGTTGTCTTGGAAGTCTCCCAAGTCCTCACACATGTGTGAGAATACATGGGTGAGTGTGCCTGGGAGAGTGAATGGAAGGTTGACAAATGTCAACTCCCTATTCAAAGGAATTAAAACTTGAGTTTCTATAAAGCAAACTCAAAAACAAGAGTTAGGGGATTCTCTTGCATTCTTGATTTTTGGTTGAATTTTGGGGGAGTGAGGAGTTTGAAGAAAAAGCTTGGAAGAAGAGGAGTTGTGTGGATCCTCAACCCATCTTTCCTTGAGCTTGGTTTTAATGTAGATTCACCACTTTTGTTTCTACTCCTTCATGTTTGTATTTGAAAGATTATATGAGTAGGTGAAAAGATGTGCTTGAAATTTTATCTATTGTGTTTGATTTGTATGTTTATTTCAAATTGCTCTTGGAGCATATCTTCTTGTGTTTTTGATGTATTATGTGTTATGGGAAAAAGGGTTGTGTAGGGATAGGCTCACCCAAGTTGGGAAGAGCATCCCTTGTTGGGGATGGTATGGAGTAGGAACCTCCATGGGGAAGTTTAATCCCTCCTTAAGAGAAGAGTCTCAAAAAGGGTATGAGTACCCATAAGTAATTGTGAAATGGTAGAAATGGTTCTGGTGGTATGGGTTTTGGAGAAAGAGAAGATATTAAAGAAGGGTTGCATGTGAAATGATGGGAGTATGATATTGACTTGTTCATGTTACTATTATTATAAGTCCCCATATGGAGTGCGTAGTCCACCCTACATCCCTCACCTTGGATTCTTGATGGAAACCTAAAGTTATGTGAAAATCCCTTGATGGGTGTGAAAATAATCTTGTGTGTATTATGTGGGTGTAAATATTGTTTTGCTTGGTTTTGTTTGTACCCGGTTCCCTCGGTTGCCTCCTAGCTCGAGGGTGGTTGGTTTTCCAACCAAAGGTTGGGAGGTGAGCACTACCATGGCTACGGAGAATATGTTTGTGTTTTGTGTAGGTTGGAAAATTTTATGAAGACACTTCTAGCCTGGGGAGGGTCACCTATTATGTCATCATTATGTCTACGAGGTGAAGGTAACCTCACAAAAATATAACTACCTATATTGGTAGAGATGGGATAAAAGTGTATACGTATGGAAGTGGTGTATATTTTGTATGAGCTTGTAACTCTATACATGGGAGTCAAACTATTACTTGTTAAATGTATTTTTCATTATTCTTTTACTTAAGAAAGTATGTGTCTCATTTTGAAAGAATGAATGTGAGATCTGAAAAATAAAGTTCCTACCTTTGTATTCATTTTTTTTAAGGAAGGATAATATATATATCATATTTTAATCACATAACTGTATAGTTATAGTTTTCGTGTTGTTGAATGGGATTAGGTACATCCTTTATTTTTTAAAGAATATCTATGCTTACATGGTAAGAAAAATATAGTGCGTATTCTAAGTTTAAAGATTGCATTATACTGTCCTATGAAAAGAAATATGGCATAAATGTGTATGCATATGAATGTGTATTCAACTTCTTGTATAAACTTAGTATGACTGAATGAAGTATCAATTTAAGCATTATTTTATTTTAAATAAATAAATATAGTTTTTCTCTACTCTGTATTGTCATATCTGGTTAAAGTGTGTAAGGAGAAGGAGATAAAATCACCTTCTATTGCACAAGAAAGAAAAGAAAAGAAAATAATAGATAATTTAAAAATAAAAAAAATGTTATTTTATTACTGTTAAAAGAAAATCAAAGCAAAGAATATGTAGTTTAGAAGGAAGTAGTCTATCTCTGCTTATGTGTAATACAAAGAGGCACAATGTTATGCATCTCCCCTATGATTTTTCTGAGTGTAAGATAAGTAAAATATGCTTGAAATGTTTTGAGCTAGTTAGTGGGCATTCAGTTAGTAGCGGTTGTTTATTTGTTACTATGATTTTAAAGATTATCTTTGTTACATAAATCATAAAGAAACTTTGAAGGTTATGTCATGTGAATATACACGTGTAGTCACTCATATCTAAGTAGAGGATGCATAAATAACTAGAAAATTGAAAGGCTGAAGACATTATTCCATAGGTTTAAATACAACATATGAGAACTCCAGGCAATGTTTTATAGTCTTAAAAACTCCTGGGCATGTCTGCAAGAAAAATAAGGAAATATATATCTATTACTACTGATAGGACGAGAGTCTAGAAACATAAAGAAACCAAAACGTAAGACTGTTTCTAATATAAGCATACGAATTCATACAAGTAGCTTTGTACAGGGTTATAGCATTGTTGGTGTATTTTGAAGAGCAGTCTATTCCAAATCATATAACTGAGGATCTGGAGATTACAACATACCCAGACTAAATACGACTGTACATTTACTAATATTTATATCACTGCATATAATAGTTTCAGCTTCTATTTATTTTCTCTTTACTATAATGATCTAAACTTTTTTCCAAACAATAACATTCTCATTTGATGAAACGACTGTCCAAACAATAACATTCTCTTTTGATGAAACGACTGCCTTGAGAGTGGTCAGACTGAATGAGAGGTAGATCATTTTAACGCCTTTATGAATAGGTGAGTTTTCTTTAAACTCTTTTCTGTTTGTAGTCATATTTTAATCCTCATATAGCAATAGATGATCCTGTGATCTTTCGCCTGCAATATGCAGATGGAAGGAGTTGACTGTAATTAGTATTCTTTGATTGATGGGTAGAAGGATATAGATAAATAAGAAAACAAAGAATAATAACAACACCTGTGCAGGCACTGCGACCTTCATTCGTTGGCTGATGTAGTAGTCACATCCATTTTCCTGGTCCTCCATGAGCTTTTCCTGAGAAACCCACTGAAGATTTCAATGTCTCTGAATTATTGGCAAACTGTTACCTTGCTTGGGTGTTTAAATAAATGTGAAGGGTTGTGCAATGAATGAGGATCAATCTATATGTTCGAGCACTATGTCATTGACTCCTTGCCAATGTTGAAAGAGGGTTGCCAGACCAATCTTGAGGGCTCATGTCTTCCACTTTCCATGCCTTGCAGTCGTGATGTGACGGGAGGAATAAGTCTGAATCTGATGCCAGAAGAGTAATGACAACTGCGCACCTCTAGGTTTGGTCATTGTCTCAAATCTTGTAGAGGTTGTCACGGGTGCTATCCTTGGGGAAACTGCTAGAAGTTGCCATTGCATGGGACAACCCTCACAAATTGTCCTTGAGCCAACATTGCCAGCTCAATAGGAGGGAATGGTTTTACGTGCATAAGTAGCATGAATAGAGATAGAATTAGAATGCCTCGCAATTTGTACTAACGGGGAAGAAGCATCATTATTGATGTTGTTGCCTATGATGCGAAGGGAACAAAGAAAAAACTTAGGTGTTCGTCTCTCTTCTTTCTAGGCACCGTGATGAGTGGATGAAACATAGTACTTGGACGTCGGATTGTGGGCAGGGTGTCAGCTAATGTCTTTTCAATAAGGATAAAATCCATGAAACAACAGACTGAAAGTGCACTTTAATCTTTTCTCTGATTTTACGTTTGGATCATAGATTGGCTTGACTCACGTTTTAAATCCCAAGGCGAGTATCTTGACCGTTTAAAATAAATACCATCAATCTTACAGGTGATACAACACATCACATAAGTGTTATGGTATTCCTGCTCGAGATCCCCACCTCTATGTCGTATGCATGGATGCGTATTGGCCAATAAAAATGGTAACTGATACTCATTCAGGACTCGAGCAGACTCACTGTCGTAAGTGAATCCAAAAACTAGGGGGAAGTGTATTAGGCTAAGTCAAGAACTTCAGTTTGATTATAAGCGGATGCTATGGATTCGATCTGAGTGGTGGGCATATTGTTCAACTAATTAAAACGACAATAAAATGTATAGCTCAACATAGCACGGCATGACACTCCTTGTTGGGTTTAATTTATTGTTGTAGCAGTAGAATATATGTGTGTATGAGTAATGACGATTCAAAAGAAAGAGAAAGAGTTGCGTTTATATTTCTAATAGCATCTGACCTTGAATTTTAGGCTCCACGTAATCCTCATACTAGAAAGATCCCTTTTATAAAGGATGAGGGAATACATTCTCACTCTTTTTAAAGAATATAAAAATAATAATAAGAGGGAAGATCTTATTAAATAGAACAAGAGCATGTGTAAATAAATAATAAAGGTTAGGAACTAAGACATTTTCTAAAGAAGGATTACCTTTGTTATTTTAGGTTCCTTTTTAAAATAATATAATTAATATATAAAATATGGATATAATAAATAAATTATTAATCTATGAAAGATAATCATTATTATCAAAATTTTAAATTACTCTTTAAAATAAATGGATTTATTTATTTTTTTTTTTTTTTTGTGCTTAAAGAAGATATATATATAAACTCAAATAGTTGACATTTATAAAACAATAATAATTTATCTTACCCTTACGGTTTAATGGAGTGCTAACATCAATAATCACCTTATTTGAAATATTAAGGGTATCGATAGTAGACTTAGTAACGATGATAAAAGCAATAACTAAGAGTAGTACTAAAACAAATGTCAAGCAGTGATATGGCTAATTTATTAGAATTATAGTCCTTACGATGGTTAAATAAATACTCCATAACATTATTGTTGTAAACAATATTAGTGTTAACATTAGCTTGGTTAGAAAAAAAATAATAAAAAAATTGTTAGTTGAGCTTTTGCCCTAGTGTAAAATTATGGGCATTACAAAGTCAAAGGGGTCAAAGATGGCGTTGCAAGTTTATCCTCCTACATACCTAAAATGCGCCCATCCTCCTCAAGGGGTAAAATGCGCCTAAATAAGGATGAAGACAAAAAAAAAAATGTTGACTTTCCTCTCCAACCTTTGAATGCACCAAGTAAAGAGTGAATTTGAGTTGAAAAGTGGTTAAGTAAAGGTGAAGTTGATGAATATTGCTAGGCGTGGAAATAAATATCCTCTTCAAGTGTGAAATGCGCCCAAGGGAGAGATAAGTGCTAGGCATTGAAATTAAAAATATCCCTCATGACATCCAAAATGCGCCCAAGGCATTGGAGAAAATTGTGCTAAGTGAGTTAAGAATTTTCCTCACCACAGGCAAAGTGATTGAAGTGAATGAAAATTTTGTAAGGAAAATTCTTCCTTGATGCTTAATATTGATGGAGTTTAAATATTTTTCTAAGTGTTAACAAAATTCCACCTCCCTCTAGGAAAAATGCCTAAGTCTTGTGGAGATGTGAAATTTTCCTGAAGCATGAGTAAAATTGCTAATGGATGAAGTCAGAGGATGCCAGCTTCACAGGGTTGATTGGAAAATTTCAAGTCAGAGCAAGAAAGTACGCCCAAGGATGAAGAAACAGATTAAATTTGGTGAAAAATATTTTTCTAAGGTTTTAAATTCAAAAATTAAATGAACCCCTTCGTTTGTAGACCCATGAATTCGACGCCTTTTGAAGGAAATTTTCTTCTGGGTATTGGACGTCTGCGATGAGGAATGGATTTTAAAGTCTTCCACACTTCGCCGAGGCCTTCAAGGTGAGGATTTTTGATGGGCACAAGATTGATGAATTTCTGTGATGTCCCCATCCTAGTCAGCGCAGCTGGATATGTGGTTAGCCTATTATTTCGATCCTCGTAGGCTGACAGATGTGTGCAGAGGATCAATTGAGGCAGTTACCCAGTGTTCTGGAGCTTCACTGTTGCAGTTGTTTCAGGTTGGGCCTTCGCAGAATCCTTCAGAGTGGTTTTTCAGAGACTTTCTATTTTTAGAAAGTTGGACAGGCGGAAGCTGCTATTTTGGGCAGGGCACCTGGCTCAGCTGTTTAGCTCAGATTTGACCCAGTTCATCAGTGTGTTGGTCAGATGGAGAAATAACGGAGTAATTAATGGTTTAATAAATAATTAATGTTTTTGACTTTATATTAAAGTCACTTTATTAATTATTTAAATATTAATGGTTTTGGCGTATTATAAAGTATTTCTAATACTTTATAATAAAGTGGAATAATCAATTTAATGAATGAATGTTTATTCATTAATAAAGAAGGCGCCTATTATTAATATATTTCTCCTAAGTCCAAACAGGCAAATAAAATCATTTATTTAAATGATTATTAAAAAGAAGGGTTTGGTCGAATTTTTCAAGAGAGCTATATATTCACAGCTAAAGACAAATCGAACTCTTATGATTTGATTATTCAATTTGTCTTCTATTTGCTCTGAGCATTGAAGTTTGCAAAACCTAGGGTTTCAGCAGACGAACGATTTTGGAGAACGATACCTCTTCAAAATCTGGCATACTGAGACTGTGCAATACCAGTTGAAGATTGTCTACTTGGTGGCTTCATTCAGAAGTTGCAGTTGATCATATTGAATCGATTTCAGGAAGGAGATTCAGGGTTTTTCCATTAGTTATTAGTGGCGCACCATTTGAGATTGTGGAACAGTGATCTGGCAGAGTATTCTTTGAGGCCGTACAATATTAAGAGCTGCTGCTAGGCCGTACAGTTTGGAACCAGCAAGGTCGTACTTTTCCATTTGAGAATACGTCTTCATCTTTGGGGTTTTTAGTTTGTTGCAATAGGGGCGCCTTCATATTCTGAAGCTTAGGCGTGGTTTCTGGAGACTGGAGTTCAACCTCTGGCTTGGGCTGTACATTTCTTTCTATCTTTTGAAGGCTGCAAGTAAATCAGGTTCCATAGAAATAAAAACATATTTCATTCATTTGTTTAGTTTTGATATTGTAAAAGCTCTGAAAAACTCAATAAATACATGCGCCTATATGTTCAGAGTACTTTCCAAGCATTTTAATCGCATTAGGAATTTTTTATGAATTTTGAGCATTTAATTAAGCAAATCGCAGCTTCTTGCTTTTTATGCAAAAAACCTCAAAAACACCAAAAAATACAAAACTTGCAAAAATCAATATTCTCAGTTAGGGTTTCGGGGTTGAGAATCACCTGGATTTTTACAGTGGTATCAGAGCACAGATTTCTTGCCATCCTGTGCTTTTTCAGTTGCTTTTTCAGAATACAGAGTGCTTTTTGGTTGTTTTTTCATGAGTAGAGACATCATTCATTATACCAAGGGTACAGGAACAGGTAGAGCCGAGGATTGGACAGGTCCACCTATTCCTGAAGGTGAGACAGCGTCAGGAGTGTTGGGTATTCACAGATCTAGCTCCAACAGCAGCGAGAACAGTGTTGCAACCCTGATGGCAGACCGTGAGATTCCTACAGAGACACTTAGGGATTCAGGGAAAGCACATGCAGAGGGCGACATTACTGATGAGGAGTTCAGACGCAGGCATGATAACATGATGGACATGATGTCCTAGTTGATGGGCACTATTAGGCAGTGTACTCCATCACAGCCACACTATATTCAGATCGAATAGTCGAGTAGGACTGTAGGGGTGGACTAGCCTTTGGCATCAGCACCACAACAGCCATCACTGATCTATCATGAGCGTAGGCCTGGACAGCCTACATTCTTACCCAGAGAGACCCCACCTCTGACTCTGGGAGCAGAGCAGCAGGGGCAACATCAGGAGTTTCAGTCACATAATGGCATGTCAGTAGCAGATGTGACGAGGTTTCACGGTGAGTACCTATCATTGGCACCTAAGATCAGGCAGGCATTATCTTTTCATGAGTTTATGGATGTTCATAAACCTAGAGGAGGAGGCAGATTTGACCGTAGAGCTCCTCAGCATCAGCAGCCACTGCCATAGGTGAATAGGGATTTGCAGTATGCAGTTAGCAAGATCACCTTGCCATATTTTGATGGGTCTGATAAGACGTCAGCGAGGTCTTGGGTCCAGAAACTGGACAACTATCTATCACTGAGACCTATGCAGGAGGATGAGGCCATTAAGTTTGCTACCTTGCTCTTGATGGACTAGCGCATGATTGGTGGCATCACGGCATGTACACACTTGGCCATCATGCAATTACTACCTACCAGGACTTCACTAGCAGACTCATAGAGCATTTTGATAAGAAAGATCCAGAACTCTACTTTAGAGAGCTAGCTCAGCTCAGGCAGACAGGGAGTTTGGATTCTTATATTGGTGAGTTTTAGAGAGTGGCAGTCATGGTGACAGGCATTTCAGAACGGAGACTCATTATACTCTTTGTCGAGGGTTTGACAGAGCCTATGAGAGGTTGGGTCAAGGATTTTGACCCTCCTACCCTTCAGGAGGCCATGAGGAAGGCACGAAACATGGAGCTTGCAGCACCTCGCAGCAAGTTCACTTCAGGTTCGACACCCTACACGAGGCCAAATAGGTCTTTTGACAGAAATAGGCCCTTTGACAGAAGGAAGGATCAACTGGATCCTAAGAGACAGAATGCACCACCCTTTGATAGAGAAACATTGAATGATTTGCGGAAGAAAAAGTTGTGTTTCTGGTGCAAGGCACCCTACGATGAAAAACATGTATGCCCACTTCGTCCTAAGGTCAAAAACAATAAGATGGAATGGTTTTATGAGGGCGAAGAGCAATCTGATCTGTCAGACCAGCAAGCTGATTCCAAGCATTCAGATGATGACAGGTCCGAAAATGAGGATGAAAATGAAGGAGGAAGGAAGCTACAGGAAGCACACTTGACTAGCCTTCAGAGAGATGGGTCATTTAGGCTTCGCGGGCTTCTAGCAAGTCAGAAGGTGATCACGTTATTGGACACGGGTGCCACACATAATTTCATTGATGCACGGTTGGTAGAGAGACATGGTATTCAGACAGAGGAGTTTGAGGGTATCCGAGTCAAGGTGGCGGATGGGTACACCCTCAAATGTGACCGAAAGATTACTGATCTTCCGATGCGACTAAACAACTATGAATTCAAGACTGAATTCTATGTTGTTAATATGGGAGATACTGATGTGGTGTTAGGGATGGCATGGTTGCACGATTTGGGTGAGTTCACACTCAATTTGTGAGATATGGAGATGAAGTTTAAGGTTGTTGGGAGACCTCATGTCATCAAGGCTATTCGAGACAGTAATCTGAGGATGGTTTCATTCAGGCGGATGGAGAGGCTCATTCGTCATGATATGGTTGACTGGGCAGCAGAGTGCATGTTGATGCCAGCCCAGCAGGAGCAGCAGAAGGGTGAGTACACCCCGACATTCAGATATTGAGGACTAAACACTCCAAAGTGTTTAGTGACATTCCACCTGGTAGACCTCCAGACAGAGGCACGAAGCATATCATTGAGTTGGAGGAGGGCGCAAAGCCCGTTATGATCACACCCTACAGGCATCCGAAACGACTCAAGGATGAGATAGAGAAGACCATCAATGAGTTGTTAGCTATGGGACACATTAGACCTAGCAAATCACCTTTTGCTTCATCGGTTGTATTGGTGAAGAAGAAGGACGGGTCACTTCGGATGTGTATAGACTACCGCCAGCTAAACAAGAGGACGATTAAGAACAGGTACCCGATACCACGCATTGATGAGCTGATTGATGAGTTGCACGGAGCTATCTTCTTTACGAAGATTGATTTGAGATTGGGGTACCACCAGATTCAGATGAGGGAGCAGGACATTGAGAAAACTGCTTTCAGGTGTCATTGCGGTCACTTCGAGTTCTTGGTTATGCCGTTCGGTCTAACCAATGCACCTGCCACCTTTCAGGCTACCATGAACAGGGTTTTCAGTTCTGTTGTGACGTTTTTCACACATCGCCCCATTGCAAATGGGGACCCCCTAATTTTGGCTTTGCCTTTCGTTCGTTGTGTTGTTGTCTCTCTTTTCTACTGTCTATCTTTTCGGGATTGAGCCCGTCTTTGAGTTTAAGCTTGAAATTTTGGCCAAGTCTGAAAAATTAGGGTTTTGAATTTTCTAGCCAACCCAAAGTCAAATGAGATGAATAAATTGCAAATTGAGCTTAACACTGTTGTTCGTATGCTTCCAGCAGGTCTCCACAGAAATTTCATCGAATTCTGGCAACTTACTATTTTTAGTAAGTGTGCAATTACAGGCAATCCTTCAGCATTTTTGAGATTCCGACAATCACACTGCGTCCAGAGCACATCAGGCTATTCATAAGTCAAATTTGAACTGAAACGGACAACTTGCTATTTTTAGCAGTTCTGCCTTCGGAGGCCAATATTAGGGTTCGCATGCAGACTTTTTCGGCGCATGTCGGCATTTTCTTTCTGGGTTTTCCAAGAGCTTCGCGACAGTGTAACATGCATATGGAACTGACCACTTTCCAGAAACTTACTATTTTTAGCAAGTGCGTACATGTTGAAGATTTTTCTGGGTTTTTCTGGGTTTTCCGAGATTTTTTGGGCAGTATGACATGCAAGATCATCCGACAGCTGGTTGATCACTTTTCAGGCCGCTTTCTATTTTTAGCAGGTATTATTTGGGCAGCAGCTCGACGCTTCAGAAATACAAGCTGACTATCATGCAACTGAAATGACGTCAAACGGAGCTCATCTGAGCTACATGCATAAAGTTAGGGTTTCGAGCTTCAGCACTAGAAATGAGGGGTCAGAGGTCAAAATGTTCAAAACTGAAGTACCCATCACGATCAGCATCCTTTCGAGAGTATGTTGGCAAAATTTGAAGGCAATCGGAGAACCTGCTATTTTTAGTAAGGCGTTTTGGACAAGGGCTATAAATAGAAAGTTGATCTCGGCATCGGCACGGATAGGCTAGTTCACCAACGAAGAACACACTGTCCAAATTTCAAGTCAAACGGAAATAGTGAAGTCTCAGAAACAGGCACTTACTATAAATAGTAAGTCACTTCACAAGCAGCTATAAATAGCAGGTCAAAGTCAAGTCTCAGTATAAACAGGTTAAACATGTGATGAAGACCCTATGGCGCGAATTTCAAATCAAACGGAACTATAGAGGATGAAAAATCAGACGCTTACTATTTTTAGCAGGTTGGCACAGAGGAATTAGGGTTTCCTAAATTCAAGGATAGAGCAGGACAGTCAACCAGAAGCAGCATCCAGCCACGATCTCCACATTTCTGGCATTCAACAGATGAAATTTGAAGACATTATAAGCAATTGCTATTTTTAGTAAGTTCCTAAAATAGCAAGTACAGACGGATGTCAGGCATCAGTAGCACAAACACATCCCGAGGTTCAGAACAAGGCAATATCAGGTTTTCTGGAGTCAGAAGTCAGTTCAAAGCACAAAATTTGAAGAACTTTCTAAAAATAGCAAATTAGGGCAAGCACGATCAAGTCACTCTAAAATTCGACAAATGGCATAAAATTCACTGAAGTTGATAAATTTTCAAATCCGGCACCAAAAACTTGCTATAAGAAGCTTGAGGGAGGTTGACAGGGATGAAAATTCACTAGGGCACAAAAACTTGAAGCTTGACCCTCCAAATGCGCCCTTGAGGAAGGAGGTGATAGGAAACTTTTCTAAGTGCTTGAAACTTGAAGCACAAGGGGTGAAATGCGCCCAGCTCTGGAGGAAATTTTCTAAGTACAAAAACTTGACGTAGAGGGTCTCATTTGCGCCCTTGAGCTTGGAGCCTTGAAATTTGCCTAAGTCTCATAAATTGGAAGCCCAGCATGCCAAATGCGCCCTTGGAGGGAAAGTGGCATTGAAATTTTTTCTAAGTATACAAAACTTGATGTAGGACCCTCCAAATGCGCCCAGCTCAGGAGAGGAGATGAAAAGGCTTCTGAGTGGCAAAAAGTGAAAGTATCACCCATGAAATGCGCCCTTGAATTTAAGTGTGGAGAATAAAAATATTCTAAGTATTGAAAAGTGAAAGCTTATAGGGTCAAATGCGCCTTTGAGCTTGAAGAGTTTCTAGATATTTTAAATTTGGAGTCCCTACCTCTAAATGCGCCCAAAGATGTTGAAAAAGTGATTTGCGCCCACCAAAGTTAGAAGTTTGAAATCTGTCTAAGTGTTAAAAATGGACGTCCATGGGTCCAAATGCGCCCCCTTCCCAACTTAGGCAAATGCTCTAAGTAGTCGAAGATGAAGCCTTGGCCTTGCAGATGCGCCTAAAGTGTTGAGAAAGAAAATTGAAAGTTGACCATATAGTTTGCGCCCAAGGTTATGTGCAAACTCTCCAAGCGTTGGAAATGGAAGTTGACCCTTCTCAATGCGCCCATGATGGAAATGAAAGCTTGACATGAGTTTTGCGCCTTGAAGCTGGCATCTCCAATATGCGCCCAAGTCAAAACTAAAAGTGCTTGCTCCAGAATGCGCCTTAAGTTGAAGACATGGAGAATTCGACCAAGTATTAAAATTAAGAGCTTTGCATGTCAGATGCGCCCCAATTAAAAGAGGCCACTTCCATATACGCCTACTCAAAGCATGAAATGGGAAATCTTTATGGCGTTTAAATGAATGTTGACCATGTGGAATGCGCCTATGTGCCAAAAGTAGAAGCTTGATGTGAAATTTGCGCCTGGGGTGTTAAAGTGGAAGCTTATGGGTCTATTTGCGCCCCTCTCAAAGCTGAAAGCACCTTGTGAAATTTGCACCTGGGAAAGGGGTCTTGAAAACAACTAAGTTAAAAACTCGAAGCTCCACTAGCTATATGCGCCCAATGTTAAAGATTGATGCTTGGTAGGCAAAGTGCGCCTTGGTTGGAGAAGGAAGGCGTTGCAAAATATTCTAAGTGTTGGAGCTGGAAGTATGCCCCCTTCAAGTGCACCCCACTTCAAAATTGAAAGGAGACGTGGTGATTTGCGCCTTGGTCATGAAACTGAAAGTTACCCCTTGCATTTGCGCCTAAGAGCTTCCAGACTAATTTTTTTTTAAGTGACCAAAACTTAAATTTGCGCCTGGCAGTGTGGAGGTTGGAGATTTGAAATTCGACTAAGGCAAACAAATTAAAAGTGCAAAATACCAAATGCGCCTAGGGTTAAGAAGGATGATTGAAAATTCATGAAACTCAATGCAACCACCATCATATGCGCCTGAGGGAGAAAACAGATCAAAGAGCTTCTGGATATCGAAATTGAAAGTCTACATAGGCAAATGCGCCTTACCTTGAAGTGGAGCCAAAATTTCACTAAGGCATGAAACTAGAAGTTAGAGGTGTTATTTGCGCCTTAGCTTGATGAGTGAAGTAAAACGCCTAGGTTATTATATTCAGATTTGCCACCATCAGGTGCGCCCTTGAAGTGAGAGAAGTAAGTTTAAAAATTTCTTAAGTGTTTCAAATTGAAACCTCACCCCTCCAATATGCGCCCATGCTTATGATGATAAGCTGAAAAGCACCCAAGACATGTAAATTGGAAGTTTGACCAAGCAAATGCGCCCAGCAAGGAGGTGACTTAGAAAATTTTCTAAGTGTGAAAGATTTGAAGTAGAGAGGTTTAAATGCGCCTGGACCAAAAAAAAGGGGATGTGTTGAGATTATTATGGCTAGACGGTATGAAATTTGAAAGTTAGACCCTTGATGGCGCCTAGACTGGGACATGAAATGATGAAGTATTTTCCAAGTGTTAATATTTAAATTCCTTCCTTAGGGGAAAATCACACCTGGACTTGGAAGTATGAAATTTGGATGAAATTGCCAGAGATGAAGTCAGAAGATGCCAGCCGCACAGGGTCAACGGGAAATTTCAAGTCAGAGCAAAGAAATATGCTCAAGGGTGAAGAAATGAAATAAATTTGATGAGAAATTAATTTTCTAAGGTTCAAAATTCAAAAATTAAATGAACCCGTTCGTTGCATGCCCATGAACTTGATGTGTTCTGAGAGAAATTTTCTTCTGGGTATTAAAGATTGTTGATGAGGAAGGGATTTTAAAATCTTCTACACTTTGTCGAGGCCTTCAGGGTGAATATTTTTGATGGGCACCAGGTTGATGAATTTCCTAAGGGAAATTTGGAAAATTTTCTAAGGCAAAGAATAAATGATGTCGTCAAAGGTAAAATGCCTCGGCGCATGAATTTAAAGATGATCGCCTAGGTAGTTTTTGATCAAATTCCTGATGAGGGGATTTTCCTCGAGCCGGAGTTGAATGAAATATCAAAGTGATGTGCGCTAGGCAGAATGCAGGATGGGTCGAAAAGTTGGCTACTGGAGGCGATGAACGGTAAGAAAGTTGAATTTATATTTATGAAATGATCTGATACCCTTCTCCTTGCTTGTTTTGCAGGAGGAATGTCGAGGCCAAGCGTTAATGATTTAAGTGATTCGCGATGATATTACAACTTTCAGAGGAAGATGAAGTTACGAGTTTCACATGAAGGAAGAAAGTTGCAAGAAAATGGCTAAGTGTTGAAGAAACATTTTCAGGGCTCAAGATGAAAAGAAGAATGAAGACCCTCAAGTGGAAGAAGTCAAAGGGCGACGCCAAGAAAGAAGATCCAGATTAGTGTGAACACGTCTGCAAAAGGGAATCTTCTAGAAGGAATAATGGACATTATGGCTCATTTATTACCCCACTCTCTTTTGTGGCGGTTTTTAGGGAAAATCATGTTTAGGGCTGAGGTGGCACGATCTGGGCCATCCAGCCGATTGTAATCTGAGCCGTCCGTTGGACTTGGCCAGCTATATAAAGGGGGAGTCCCCCTCATTTGTACCTTCAGTAGAGCTTAGCATGAGATAGTAGAATTAGAGTAGAAGTTAGAATAAAGAGATAACTTAGAAGTAGATTGATAGTGTAGTTGGAGGAGAAGGAAAGTTTTCCTTTGAAAACTTTTGTAAGAAATTGTCGTGTAAAACTTTCATAATAAAAGATCTTTCATTGATGGTGAAATTCATCTTTGTTATGGATAGCTAGCGAGGTTTCTTCATCCCCTTCTACTTCAAGTAGCGTAGAGTAGCGTAAATTTCATTTTCATGCAAGTAGATAGTAATTGTGGAATGTGGTGTTTGATCTAAGCAACTTCGTCTATCCATACCACTAGTGTATTTGCTGATGGTGAATGCGCCTTGTGCGGTCAACTGGAATATCATGTACTTAACTTCAATCACAGTTTGAATGATGGTATGCGTCGTTGTGATGGTATCTTCATGTCAAGTGGTGGTTTGAACATCTTTAGTCATCCCCCTTGAAGATTGCACCGACTCCGTGGAAGCTGTCCGATGTGAGGCAAAGCGAAGTCCGGTTTGAAGCTTGTGAAGATTGATCGCCATGTCCCACACCTTAGAATAGATTTAGCCTTCTTAACCTTTACACCATTTCATTTAGTACTTTCTGATTAGAATAGGAAACCTGCACTTCATAGATAAATCTTTCGAGCATTTGAATTCCTTTCTCCGCTGCCGAACAATTCCGTAAGTCCCCTTGAAATACCAGCAAATCACATCGAGCCAAACTGAGCCTATTCGCACTAAAGGAACCTTGGAGTTGAACGCACGAACTTTCTGGCAATCTTAGCGTGCGGAATACTTTGATCAAGAGAGAATAGGGAAGCCGTTGGCAACTTTATTCTGCGTTGGTGCAGTCACGAAAAACACATCAACAAGTTCTCAGCTGCGGAGATTTGTATTGGTCTTTTTTGACGATATCCTGGTATATAGCAGGTCATGGGAGGAGCACTTGGCTCACTTAGATGCAGTTTTGGGTATCTTGGCTGATGAGTCATTCTATGCCAAGGAATCCAAGTGTGAGCTAGGTATGGAGGAGTTGTTGTATCTGGGGCACATCATCAGTGCCAAGGGAGTGAGTATGGACCCTGAGAAGGTCCGAGCTATAGTTGAGTGGCCAGTACCTGAGAACCTTACGCAGCTCAGAGGTTTCATTGGGTTGTGTGCTTTCTGAGAGGAGATTTGTGAGTGGGTTCTCACGTCACGCCGCTTTTATAACGACTTGACAAAGAAACCATAGTCACCGGTAGCGGGAGTGCTTTGGCGGTTCAAGGTGATCATGACTTCATGTCAGTGCGCATTGCTGACTTCTGAAAGTCATTTGATTTGTTTGTGATGCCGGGGAGAATTATTGGTGCCGTTTGATGCAGGAGCGACATCCTATTGCATTCGAGAGCAAGAAGCTCGGGGGTCCTGAGAGATTTTACAGTATTCATGACAAGGAGATGTTAGCCATTATGCATGCTTTGGCTAAGTTCAGGCAATACTTGGTGGGCAGCAAATTCAGTGTCCGTACAGACCATAACAGCCTGAAACACTTCCTTGGACAGCGAGACCTGAATGAGAGACATCAAAAATGGGTCAGCAAACTGCAGTCGTATGACTTTGATATTACCTTCATTAAGGGGAAACAGAATGTTGTAGCTGACGCCTTGTCTCGTAGACCCCAGTTGAATGCCATGGCACAGATCGCCGAGGATTGGAGGCATCAGATTATTGCAGAGTATGCTAAGGACCCATGGGCCTCTAGCATCATTGACAGGACAAAGCAGGATAGCAGGTACACCATTGTAGATGACTTGATCATTTACAAAGGGCGGATTTTATTGATTCCTGATTCTGAGTTGAGAGCTACAGTTTTGAGAGCCTTTCACGACCTTCCTATGGGGGGCCATCCCGGCTACTTCAAAACATATAAGCTGGTTCGGGAACGGTTTACTTGGAGAGGGCTGAAAACTGATGTTCTCCAGTCTGTTTGAGAGTGTTCTGTTTGCTAGCAGAACAAGCAGGAACACACATATCCTGCTAGACTGCTCCAGCCACTTCCGATACCTGACAGGAAATGGGAGTGCTTATCGATGGACTTTATCACGGGTTTGCCGAAAGTCCAAGGTAAAGATTGCATCTACGTAGTGGTTGATCGGTTGACTAAATATGCACACTTCTTCCCGATTACTACTACCTTCACAGCATCGCAGACTGCAGAGTTATTTTTCAGAGAGGTATTCCGGTTACATGGGTTGCCTTGGACGATAGTCAGCGATAGAGACAGTCGGTTCATGAGCAACTTTTGGCAAGAGTTGTTCAGGCTCCGTGGGACCGAACTGACACCGAGTACTAGCTACCATCCGCAGACAGATGGGCAGACAGAGATTGTCAATAAGTGGGTGGAAGGTTATTTGCGCAATTATATAGCTGGACAGCAGAGAGCTTGGGTGAGGTGGATATACTTGTGCGAGTATTGCTATAACTCGACTCACCACATGACGATACAAATGACACCCTTCATGGCTTTGTATGGGTATGAGGTGCCCAACCTTTTGGATTTGATATTGAGTGATAGCAGAGTGCCGAGTGCAGGGGATATGATACAGAGTCAGCAGGACATTTTGAGGTCTCTCAGAGACAATATCCAGCGGGCACAGAATCAGCAGAAGCAGTATGTTGATCAGAAGAGGGTTGAGCGTTCCTTTGATGTGGGTGATATGGTGTACCTTTTGTTGCAGCCACATCGTTAGTCTACTTTGCGGAAGAGTGGGGCAGAGAAGCTGAAGCCTCGTTACTATGGTCCATTTCGTGTTGTCAGACGAGTAGGCAAGGTAGCTTATGAGTTTGACTTGCCAGCAGATAGCAGGGTTCACAATGTGTTTCACGTTTCTCGCCTTAAAAAGGCATTGGGTCAGCATGTGATACCCTCTCTAGTTCTGCCACTCCTTGATGACGAAGGGAAATTGATACTAGTACTTGAGGCCATCCTCGAGATGAGAGAGAGACACCTTCGGAGGCGGGTGATCAGGGAATATCTGATCAAGTGGAGAGATTTGCCAGTTGAGGATGCTACATGGGAGTCATAGGAGATTTTACAGCATCCAGAGTTGAGATTGCTTGAGGACAAGCAATTTTAGGGAGGGCGGACTATGATGTCCCCATCCTAGTCAGCGCAGCTGGATATGTGGTTAGCCTATTATTTCGATCCTCGTAGGTTGACAGATGTGTGTAGAGGATCAATTGAGGCAGTTACCCCGTGTTCTGGAGCTTCACTGTTGCAGTTGTTTCAGGTTGGGCCTTCGCAGAATCCTTCAGAGTGGTTTTTCAAAGACTTTCTATTTTTAGAAAGTTGGACAGGCGGAAGCTGCTATTTTGGGCAGGGCACCTGGCTCAGCTGTTTAGCTTAGATTTGACCCAGTTCATCAGTGTGTTGGTCAGATGGAGAAATAACGGAGTAATTAATGGTTTATTAAATAATTAATGTTTTGACTTTATATTAAAGTCACTTTATTAATTATTTAAATATTAATGGTTTTGGCATATTATAAAGTATTTCTAATACTTTATAATAAAGTGGAATAATTAATTTAATGAATGAATATTTATTCATTAATAAAGAAGGCGCCTATTATTAATATATTTCTCCTAAGTCCAAACAGGCAAATAAAATCATTTATTTAAATGATTATTAAAAAGAAGGGTTTGGTCGAATTTTTCAAGAGAGCTATATATTCACAGCTAAAGACAAATCGAACTCTTATGATTTGATTATTCAATTTGTCTTCTATTTGCTCTGAGCATTGAAGTTTGCAAAACCTAGGGTTTCAGCAGACGAACGATTTTGGAGAACGATACCTCTTCAGAATCTGGCATACTGAGACTATGCAATACCAGTTGAAGATTGTCTACTTGGTGGCTTCATTCAGAAGTTGCAGTTGATCATATTGAATCGATTTTAGGAAGGAGATTTAGGGTTTTTCCATCAGTTATTAGTGGCGCACCATTTGAGATTGTGGAACAGTGATCTGGCAGAGTATTCTTTGAGGCCGTACAATATTAAGAGCTGCTGCTAGGCCGTACAGTTTGGAACCAGCAAGGCCGTACTTTTCCATCTGAGAATACGTCTTCATCTCTGGGGTCTTCAGTTTGTTGCAATAGGGGCGCCTTCATATTCTGAAGCTTAAGGCATGGTTTCTGGAGACTGGAGTTCAACCTCTGGCTTGGGCCGTACATTTCTTTCTATCTTCTGAAGGCTGCAAGTAAATCAGGTTCCATAGAAATAAAAACATATTTCATTCATTTGTTTAGTTTTGATATTGTAAAAGCTCTAAAAAACTCAATAAATACATGCGCCTATATGTTCAGAGTACTTTCCAAGCATTTTAATCGCATTAGGAATTTTTTATGAATTTTGAGCATTTAATTAAGCAAATCGCAGCTTCTTGCTTTTTATGCAAAAAACCTCAAAAACACCAAAAAATACAAAACTTGCAAAAATCAATATTCTCAGTTAGGGTTTCGGGGTTGAGAATCACCTGGATTTTTACAATTTCCTAAGGAAATTTTTTAAAAAAATTCTAAGGCAAGGAATAAAATGTGTTGTGGACATAAAAATGCCTGGGCGGATGAATTTGAAATTGAATGACTAGATGATTTTTTATCAGGTTCCTGATGAAAACAATTTTCTCGAGCCAGAGTTGGATGAAATATTAGAGTGAACGCCTCAACCGATGAAATGAAAATGGAAGCTCAAGTCTCTAGCTGCGCTCTAAGGGGGATGAATGGTAATGCGGAAATATTCTAAGGCAAGAGGAATTTAAAGGCAAAAGTTGTGTTGGAGGAAAATGATGAACCCTATCAGATGAAGAGATCACTCAAACCTCAAGGATCAGAGCATGAAAATCAGATGAGTAAGGTAAATTTATATTATGAGGTGTTTTGATGCTCTTCTCCTTGCTTGTTTTACAGGATGAACGTCGAGGCCAGAGCACGATGACTTGAAGTGATGAAGCACGATGATATTACAACCTTCGAAGGGAGATAAAGTTATGATTTTCGAGCTCTTCCACGAGATCTCGGTTGCACCCAAAGCATGAAAGAAGAAAAGTTGCAAGAAATGGCTAAGTGTTGGAGTTTCTCTTCAAGGACTCAATGTGCACCCAACTCGGTTAGGTGGGTGGCATAAAAAATGATCAAGTCCAAGATTGAAAAAAATGAAGGCCCAGAGGTTAGAATTGATCCTCAAGTACTTCAAAGTTGAAGAACAACATTAAGGAGGAAAATCATCATCGAGCAGGAGAAAGAAGTTGCAGTCTTGGAATTTCAAAATGAGAATGTGCCTGCCATGCCATAAGTTGAAGCTGTTTGATCAAGTCTGCAATCAAGAAGAAGAACAGTGTGAACGCGTTTCAAAACTAGAATCTTCTAGAAGATGGTGGCCATTAATTGCTCATTTATTGCCCCACTCCTCTTTGTGGCGGTTTTTAGGGTGAATCTTGTTTAGGGCTGAGGTGGCACAATTTGGGCCATCCAGCCGATTGTAATCTGAGCCGTCCGTTGGACTTGGCCAGCTATATAAAGGGGGAGTCCCCCTCATTTGTACGGAGTAGAGTTAGAATAGCAGAGAAGGAATAGAGAGAAATTGATAGAATAGAAAGTAGAATAGTTTGGTAGTATAGTTTAGATTGAAAAGGAAGGAAAGTCTTCCCTTTGAATACTTTGTAAGAAGTTGTCGTGAATGCTTTCATAATAAAAGAATTCTTCATTGATGGTGATTTTTTCTTTGTTATGAGTAGTTGTCGAGGCTTCTTCATCCTTCTAATTCACGTAGCATCTTGAAGTAGCTTAAAGTAAAGTAGATTTCATTTCATGCAAGTACTTAGTAATTGTGGAATGTGGTGCTCGATTTGAGCAAGACTTCGCTTGTCCATACCAGTAGCGGGCTCGCTGACGGTGGGTTCGCCTTGCATGGTCAACTGGATTACTTTTCAAACTTAACTTCGATTGTGATTCACATGTTTGTATGCATCATCTTGATGGTACTTGCATGTTGAGTTATAATCTAAACACCTTTCGCTACTCCTCTGAAGATTGCACCGGTTTTGAGGAAGTTGTCAAAAGCGAGGCAAAGCAAGGCTCGGTTGAAGTCTGCAAGAATTGATCGCCATGTCCCACACCTTAGAGTAGATTAGAACTTTGTTAACCCTACACTAATTTTAAATTCAGTTCATTTCTGGTTAGTATTAGGAAACTTGTGCTCACTTGCCAAATCATCCAAATTACATGAAAGCCCTTAATCCGCTGTTTGCTGTCAACTGCCGAACAATTGTGTAAGTCCCCTTGAAATACCAGCAAATCACAACGAACCAACTGAGGGTATTCTATTGCATTATCGGAACCTTGGAGTTGAAAGCATGAACTCACTCGCAATCTTAGCATGCTGAATACTTTGTTCAAGAGAGGATAGAGTATCCGTTGGGAAACTTTATTCTATGTTGGTGCGGTCACAAAAATCACATCAACATAAGGGTATAAAATCGTTGTGAAGCACTTCTCCATCATAACATGTCTTGCTTCGAGTCCCAGGTTTAGGTCCTGACCTCCAGGTACTGACCAATTGCTACTGATGACTGACATGACACTGACCAAAGTCCATACTTGACTTGCCCAAAAACTATATTTTGACATCATTTTATCAAGGTTTAAACTCTTTTAAGCAAAATGCCTTAATGAAGCAAAAAATTTGGTTTGGGTACAACAATTAGAGACATCAACAAACCTCAAGAACACCATCTAACCATTTTAAGTTACTATAAAGTTCATTAGTGTTTGATTCCTTCTCTCTCTCCACCCACCTAATAATATAGTGCATCTATTCTTGCACCAATTTTTATTTTTATTTTCCACAATTGTCTCTATATATGCCACTACTTTCTAGAGCAATGACCCACTTAAGCCATGTGGACTAGGCACCTTGAACCCTTTCCCTACAATGGCCAAGGATGTGACTAAATTATCTCAATATGGACTTCTCACTACATTGAAAGGGATGTTCTAGTACCAAAAAATCATGAAGTCATGCTTATCTTTGTTCCAACTTGCACCTTTGATCTAAGGCTATGAACCTGGCATATTCCATGGAACAAAAAATCCATGTAACAAAAAACCCATGTAACTGCATTCAGTTGAAGCTCGCTAAAGTGGATGTGACATGAATTTGTGGACCATGAGAAGAGCCCTTAATCTTTCCCTATTTCTACCTTTGATTCTTGTGCCATGGATACAATTATCCTCATCTTCTCCAATTGTTTTTCTCTATCGAAGCAAGAGTCACATTCACCCACAATACAAACTCTAGTTCAAAACTCAAACGCAATTTCACATTATAGTCAACAATCTATGTAAGGTGTATTTGAGATAATTGATACCTCCACTCATCTTCAATCTACAATAGTTGCAAATGCCCTATCCTAAGGTTGGTCCTAGTATGCCATGCTTCCAAGTGGCATCCCTATTGCCAATTCATCATTCCTACTTCCGCTTATTGATGCAATTGGATACAAGTATAAACCTTGGCATTAAAAGACTTGCAAAAGGAGTCAAATTTAATTGTTGTGAACCCTAGCATTGAAAAAAAAATGTAGAACCATTGCTTTGAAAAAAATTAAAAAATAAAAACAAATTCCATTGTTACAAAACCCTAGCTAGCATAGCATAATTCAAATGCATATAATACACGAGCGTACATGTAAAATATAATATTTCTAAATTTTCGGAAGAATTTAGAAATGTAACACAAAATTGAAAAAACTTGAAAAATAAAATAGGGATAAAAAACATACCTGAAAAATATTCAAAATATTTGACATCTCACTTCCACAATCACCTAAAATCGCCACAAGAAGAGATCAAAGGCAAATGATAACTATGTGAATGAGAATGGAGAGTGTGAAGGCTTTAAAAGAGAAAAATATAACATTTTCCCCATGTTTCCACACACAGACCACAATCTAAGTTTTTGGCATGGACTCAACAAGTACTTGTAGTTACTTGAGACAAGTTGCAAACAAAAACTTCTAGAACTCACTTATGACTAAGTGGACAAGTTTCTCAACACAAATAATGACACAATTTTAGCAAGTACCCTACAAGTTTTGAAACTATAAGCAAACCATTTGACCATGTTGTACCCAAAACCAAAATTTTTGCTTCACTAAGGCATTTTGCTTAATTGAGTCTTAATCTCGTTAAAGTGTTGTCAAATGGTCGTTTTTGGGGTTTTCAGATATGGAGTTGGTGTCAGTGTCATGTCAGTCTATTGCTGAAAAGATTTAAGAAAAGTGAAAATCTGAACAGGAGACATCAAAATTTTCTATCTCTGGGGAAGGGAGCACATTCTGAAATAGGCGCCCTATCTTTTAGGGGCCCAGATCCTGTTTTTAGGGTTTGTCATCTCCAGCAGACATTCGTCCGGCATCACGTCAGCGTCGCAGTAAGCTATCAAGCTTGCCGAACGAACCTGTTTCGAGCAAGTTGTGGTGAATATAGCGCAAAACGAGGCGAAGGCGAGAATTGGCTAACACTGGTAAAAAGCGCAGCTTTTGGGAATGGCGCCCATCTTTTTGAGGTGCCAAATGAAGGTTCTTGGCTAAATGCCACCCAAGATGTTTATCTCATTTTTGTTCGAGCTTCGCAACGCATCCGTCAATGGGTGAATCTGAGTTGCTGAAGTGTCTGAACTTGAGGTCAAACGTAGGGTCAAATCTTAGCCAAAATGTCAGAAGAAAAAGCAAAAGAGCACATTTTGGGAAGGTTTCGCTTTTCAAGCCTTTTATTGCTTTCTCGATACTCTCGTGATGCCTAATGTCCGTTGCGGTTACGCCTGCCAGCCTTTCCATTGCCTCATATTGGGCCATCATAAGATAGTCTGACACCGCAAATGAGGTTTTGAGACATTTTTGGTCATTTCCAGAAATGCCAAGTCCGAATGAAAAGAGCAACTTTTGAAGGGCTTTATTTTCACCCTCGATGACGCGCTGAAATGTGCCTTTGGCAGCTTGTTGCGCTAATGATGTCGCCTCTACACGTTGAACCCGATCCAAATTCGGAAGTTGATAAACTCGGTTATGAAGGACGGTTTTTCCTTCAGATTTAAAATGCGTATCAAAATTTGATCTAAGTTCTGGGTAAAAGCTAAATTTTGAAAAATTGATTTTGAGCCTTCCGGATGATGCTTTAAGGACGATAGTCTCAAGATATCATTTGATCGCTTTTACTCAGCTTTACATGCACCCGCTAAATGCTAATCTGAGAAGTCACCAACCAAAGGTCGAGGATGAAATAGAGGTCCCTAAGTAGAGGTTTCAGCCTAAATTTCATATAAAATCGGCTAAGTCCTGAATTCAAAAGTTCAAAAGTTGAATTTTCGAAAGTGAGTTGAATGGACGCCTTAACTGGAGTTCTGACTGCAGTTAGACTGAACGATTTCTGGGTTGTCATCTTCAGTTCATATATTGGCATGTGGAGTGATCTTTCAGTTTGCATGTCGAGTTAACTAGTTTGCATGTTCAATTAACTACCTTGCATGTTGAGTTAACTTGATTGCATGTTGACTTAACTGAAGATTATTACTGAATGTCAACTGAAGTTTGCATGCATGCGATTTTGGTTGCAATTGTGAAGATTTTAGTGAAGATGGCGCTTCATCAAATGTCAACTGAAGTTCAAAAGGGACGAATTGAAGCATGAAGCATTGTTTAGTGAAGCATGAAGCATTTTTAGTGAAGTATGGCGAATTTGAAGTTGTTAACTTCACTCATCAAAAGGGTTGCTATTTTTAGTTTTTGAAAGGTGAAGCATGAATTGGTGAAGATGGCGCACTTTTCAAGGCAATGGCAACTTTAGTTCTAAAAGGGTTGCTATATTTAAATTATATTTGATTAAAGCATTAAGTTGGCGCATTCTTGAAGGCCAAACTGAACTTCCAAAAGGCTAGCTATTTTTAGCATATTTATTGCATGAATAAGGCGAATTCCTTATCTCATTCTTATTGTTAACTAAAGTTTGCAAAAGGGCACGCCTTAGGTCAAGTTGATGAATCCAAAGCAAGGTTGAAGGTGGCGAATTTGATAAAGATGCTAACTGAAGCTAAAATCGCATGGATGAGTTTAACTGAAGACTTGAAAGGAAAACCCTAATGCGTCCACTTATTGAGCTTGTTCGAGTTCCAGTTAACTATTATGAGGTCCAATGAGAAGCCAAGCGCCATTTTTAAGCATGCTTTATTTAGTGCGAATTTTCTATGATGAAATTCTATATATTTCAAGAATGGCGTCCATTATTGCATCATCTTTTGCTCTGAAGCTTGTATTCTTTTGAGCGACCAGCAAGCTTAAGGTGATTCAGGTGTCCATTTTCAGCATTCTTCGAAGCTACGAGTTCAGATTCTTCAGAGGAAGTCGATTCTAGACTTTATTTCCACTTTGCATGCAGGTTTTATAAAGATTCGAAGAAGAGATTTGCAGATTTTTCAGAAGCAGACAAGCAAAACTTTCTATCTTCTGTCTTATTTCTTCTATTTCTCACCTTAGGTACTTTCTTCGCATGCCAGAGTAATTCAACACATTTTCAGAATCTGTTCATCTGGGTTCTCATATTTCAGCGTTTGCCACAAGACCCACTTCTTAGATTTTTTCGAGAAAGTCGCCCCGTAGTCTTCATTCTGAAGCTCTGAGCCTTTTTCCGAGAATCTCTTTGCATGTGGGCTTGAATCACATTTTTTCGAGAATCCAGCTATCTGGGTTTGTTCATAATTCAATTGTGCACAAAACCCATGTTCCAGAAAAACTTCAAAAATTTCTTCCGTCAGAGGCTATTTTTAGCTTTGTCCAGAGGTTTTCAGAAAGTTCTCCAAGTATATTCGACTTTACAGTCAAAAGTCATCATTTTCAAAATGCAGTTCAACCTTATTGATTACAAGGTGAAATCAGCCCTTACACATAATTTCATCAAAACGTCAGATATAGACCTGAATCATGTTTATCCAGTGGTCAATCTGAGCAGTTTGGAGAATGTTAGCAGCAATTCGATGAAGAATCTTGAGCGTTCTGGGTTGCTAGCAGCAGCATCCATTCTTGTTTCTATCTTCGATCTTGAGTTTGTACTTGCTTGCATCAAGCATTATGACTCGTCTTCACGACAGATCAGATCAGTAGATGGAAGGGTTGTCTGCAGTCTTAAACCGAAGGACATAGAGAAATGTTTTGCTATTTCTCCTCGTTCAGATAACTTCACTGTTGTTCTTGAAGCTTGTGAGAAGATATGGAATGCTGATCAACAACGTTCACAGAGAAAAGTTGCTCAGAAATGGTTAACAGTGTAGAAGACTAATTTGCCTAAGAAGGTTGGTCGTGGAGAATTCAAAGAGGAAGTTGATGTTTTGATAACCTTACTCAATCGAGTTACCGGTCAATCAGATGCTAATACTTTCCGTCCATGGATGTTCTACCTGATTACCAAAATCCTTGATGGCACAGAGCATTTTGATTGGGCTATGTTGATTAGTGATTGCTTACATCAGCAAATTACTTTCTCAAGTATCACGAGTTTCATATGATATCCTATTTGGTCTACTTGGTTGCATTTCAAGGTAGCTACAGACTTCTTAAAACCAATGGTACTCTCGGTGTTCAGCGTATTCATGAATATTATCCTCAGTTGGAGTTTTCTCAATCCGAGCAAAACTTCCAAGCAATGAATGATCACTTTTCCATGAAAACCGTGAGAGATCTTGATGATGAGATGCACATTCGTATTTCTGTCGAAGCCAAATCAGCGATGGAGACTTGGGCGGATTGGTTTATCCAGTTCCCTACTTTCACATACCTTCGTGTTTATGGTTATGTTGGAGAGCCCCTGATGTTACCAAGATACCCTTCAGATAAGCTCATTTTTATGGAGTCCCCTCGCATTGCATGTTACCAGCTCCATTCTTTCAGAGTCATAAGATTGCGGCAAATTTTCCATTCTCATTGGGAATTTTCACGTGTGATGCTGCAACAGATGCAAGGCATATGTCTACTGAGATTGAAAGGTTCAAACTCAAGCCTTATACTGAGAGGCGTTCCTATGATCCTCTTGGACATTATGCAAATCGATTAGAGCGAGGGATTGCACATGCTAGCCAAATACTCGGCATGACGCGCAACGTAAAATGACGAAATTCAGGTCCCATTTCCGTACTAATTGTAGACTCACTATTGGTCAGCTTTCTGATTACTTGTCAGAAGATGTCGATGGTCTATCCGATGATGATGGAGAAGTCCTTCTCAATTCTTATGTTAAAGATCAAGTTGCTCGGCAGCCACTTCGCTCACCTGATTGGTATGCAAAAGAGAATACTTCTAATAATAAAGATGCTCTACTCAGCTATCAAGACCAGTTATTCTTGGAGCGATAAATCTACAACAAGTCACTTCAGAGTGCGGGATGTCTCTTCTCGCCGCCTTCTACCTTCTAGGAGCAAGACCAAGAGTCAAGGCGCATTATTATACTCCCGGCAAGTTAATCTATGGAAACACGCGTGGAAAAGGGCTACCTGTGTAAGAGTAAGGTAAACAAACATACAGTTCCTGGTGGTCCCGTAGAGATAGTTATCTGTCGAGCTCTCACGCTTCACCTCCTAGTTCTCCTAATGGCGTTTCATTGGATACAGATTCCGAAGCTTGAGACACTAATCTGCCGGATCTGGAGATACCCCAACCACCCTGTGCCGATGACGTGCATTTCTCCGAATTCGAGGTTATTGTTCAAATTTTGCCGGCTCGAAATCTTTAGGGAGACAGAGGCGTGAACCATCATACAACCTGGATTTATCTGACTTCGGTGAACCTTATCAGAGAAGGTCAAACAAGAAGATAAAGAAACAGGTGCACATTGAAAAGACTCCTGAGTCCGAGATTGTTATTGAAGTTGCCGTTCCTCCAGAGGGTAAAAGTTTAGATGAAGTCGAGGTTGGTGATTTTACATTTACTAAGGCTAATCTTGGCAGGACTACACGAGAGACAGATGTAACTCTTCTTAAGATTGTTACCAATAATCTTGAAGAGCGTATCACCAAAGATGGAGAAGATAAGGCATTACTTAAAGCTGAAATTGGTCAACTTCGTCAATACATTTCTAATCTTGTTCATGGGAATTCGAGTAGAGCACCTGTTCTTCCTCGGAGTTCACCTGCAGAACAACAAAAATTGGATCAGTTGGTTAGTCATGGCAGACTTTTAGACAGCTGGATTGATAATTTAGTTGCTGCTGGTAAAACTCTTCTTGCAGATCTATATCAGTTAAGAAGTGATGCGCATAAACTCCGTCAGGGTATTCAGTTGTTGGAGATTGCAGTTGCAGAGAATTTGGCAAAGGATCGGGTTCTGGTATCTCAGTTATCAGTTGCGTATGATGTTTTGGAGGTGGTCGAGGATCAAGAGAAAGTTTTTACTTGGAGAGAGCAGCACCTTCTCAGAACAGAAATATGTGAGAAGATCTCTACCAAATTGTTTTCACTCAAGGATGATGTGATTGGAGTACTTGCATTGGTCAGTGGCTTCGTTGTTCAGATTCCGTGTCATTATCTTCTCGAAGATGGCACGTATGTTGAGTTGGATAAAGTTCAAGCAGAGTTCGAGAAGCTGATTTGTGACAGCCTAGAAGGTGAACCTATGGCGCCCAAGTTAGAGAATGTTTCAGTGATTGCAGCCAGTTTGAGAAAAGCGACTGAAGAGTGTAAAGATGGCATGCACATGATTTCAGAAAGTGGCAGAGAACTAAAGAAACAGACTGTTATTTTTAGTAGTGTCAAAGTGCCAGATGACAAAGAGATCGATGAGTTCTTGGTCGAAGTGTTGGACCGAGATGACATGGAGTGATCTACCAGTTGGAACCTGCAGTTAATTTCGAGGGTTGAGTCATGAGCAGCAGTTAACTCGACTTTCAGTCTTGAGTTTACTTGCTGACTTAACACATGCTTATCTCATCCTTGGAATTATCATCACAGGAGTTAGGGTTAGGGTTTCCAGTTAATTGAAGGTAGTGGCCAGTTAACTTTGCTTTTAAATAAGGACGTGCATGCTTGCACATTGTCCAATTAGGTTATTTGTATCAGTTAAACTGAGGGTAGTTGCCCAGTTAACTGTATAGTTTACTTCATTAGGGTTAGGCGCATAACTTGCATGCATTGCAAGAACTGTAGTAAACTCAAGGTGATTTTAGGGTTACCTACACCTTGATGTATATAAATAAGAGCTTTTGCTCATTTGTAATTAACTTTTGCTTGAGAGAGAAATATATGCTGCGCCTACCTTGCCCTCAATATTACTCTTTTGGTATTTGTTCATGCGTCTTTGCTATTACAGTTGAATGTTATGCCACATAGGGTTTCATGCGATTGTGATAGTGAATTCTTTCCATAGTTTAGATAAATCTGTCTTGTGCATCTTTTATTGTTATGATCAAACGTTATGCCACATAGGGTTTCGTAAGATTGTGATGATAAAACCGTTTTGTGAAGTCTTTACTGTTATGATCAAGTGTTATGCCACATAGGGTTCCATAAGGTTGTCATGGTAAATACTTCCCTTAGTTTAGATAAATCTGTTTTGTGAATCTTTTATCATTACGATCAAGTGTTATGCCACACAGGGTTTCATAAAGATTTTGATGATAAATCTGTTTTGCAAGTCTTTGCTGTTATGATTAAGTGTTATGCCACATAGGGTTTCACAAGATTGTTATGGTAAATTCTTGAAATCTGTTTTGTGCCTTATAAACTTGTTCAGATTGAGATGATAGTTGCGCCACCTTGCCTTCAAGTAGAGAATCTGAATGCGTTTATCGTCTGATAGTCATAACCTTGCTCCGTTTCCTCATGCTCTGATTTTCTTGAGGAAACTGGATAGAATTTAAGTTATTAAGTTTAGTTGTAGTTAGTGAATCTGCGAAACCAGAGAAAACTCAGCTGCAACGTATTAGTTTTCAAGAAAGCCTTGTACCTCTACAGCTGAAACAAAAAGACAGGAATTAGTTTAGTTTATTTCCCTTTGCAAGTATTTTTGTAAAGCACAACGAGGGAGCTTCCCCTCCTAATTCGAAGAGCACTCATTGCGTAGTGTACATAGGCTGTTCGTAGCAACTCTTACTCCAGAGGTGTTAGTTGTTACGCCAACAGACCATACCATTTTAGTCATGACATGCACAATTGAAGCACATTAGTATTTCCACCAATAGTATTAAAAAAATCCTTTCACATTATTTGACAATTTGTAATGCAAGGTTTCATGTCGATTTTTATGGATATTTGTAAAGATAAATGTGTGAGGCTAGAGGGTGTTGGTATCCAATTTGACTATGTCTGATTGTGCTTGAATCCTAGCCCCTTTATGTATTTGACCTCATTTAACCATTCGTAGATACCTGACAAGATTAATTACTAATGGGTCTCCCTCAATCAAGTTTGCATAAAATTGTCTCTCCTTTTCATCCTCCATATCCATATTCATTATTAGAAGTTGCAAAATCCAAAACAATAAATCTGGGAGTGTTTTCATCATTTTTTGTTGTTGCGGATTTTCCTTGGACTACCAAATATCCCCTATTCTACCTACGTCTTGTATCCTATCTCGTGTTAAAGTGCCACAAAGACCACTGCTCCTTTGCTTCTTTTCACTTCCCTTCATTCTAGCCCTTTTTGCAATCCCAAAATGGATTTGGATATTTCTTCCACCTCTAGTCCTCCCATCCACTTACCCCTCACTTCTCCACACTTTTGCATTGCCCCCTTTACAAAATTTTGAGGTCCATCAAGATCTTTCCCTTATGCTACCCTCATCCCATCCTCCTATCCACTTTTGTCCCCAATTCCCGCAAATCCTTAATCCTTCGTTCTCTCCATCCTTGTGGACTTTCAATGCAAATGTGGACATTTGTTTCAAATTCAAATCTGGTATCCATTTCCACAAGATTCCTTCCCCCTATTGCATACAACTTAATAGTCATTCGGACCTTCCCTTTCTCAATCTTACATCTAGATATCCTCCACCTAAACATTCTATCTTGATGTCTAGTCCTGCATCCCTTCATTCAATTCTTTCACCACTTTCACAAGGTTTCCTTGTGCTTCAACACTTCCAGTTTCCCATCCAGTTCTAACCTTTGGTCCTGACTTGAAACCCCGCATGTCCATTTCTCCCATCTTGCACCACTTCAAACCCTTGCATTTCTTCTAGATCACTTCCTTCACTCCCCTAAACCTCCCAATACACCATGTATGCCAAATTTCACCCCACAACTACTCCAAATGTTTTTCTTTCCTAAAAAACAGTTTGTCATATAGGCACGAATCAATTTTCAAAAACAATGCTGGATGATGAAGATTTCATAGGAAAACATACCACCATTAATGAGTTGTTGAGCTATAGACATCGATGGTCATCACACCCAATCCAAACCATCCATCATGCAAATTTCATGGGATCACACTCACTTAGTGTGACATCCTATTCTTGATCAAATTCCCAAAGCAACTAGCTGACTAAACAAGGTTTTATAAATATTAGTTTACTTCTCATTCAAATGGTCAGTCATTTTCCCCTTCCTTGATTGCAAGCCGAATGAGCTTCTAGGGTTTCAATTCCTACAAACCCAATAGCCATTAGTGAAGTACCTTTATAAATATCATGGAGGTTAATATTGTAAATGATTCTTGCAATACAATGTCTCCATGGTTCCATTTGTGGATTATTTTTGGAGTTTCTAGCTTAGGGTTTCCTCTTGCCAATTCACTAGTATGAATGCTATGGATATTTCATGAATATTGTCCCATAAATGTGACAATATTCTAATGCATTGCAATCTTTGTAATTTTAATTTCTTCATCACCTATGAATTTCCATAGCCTTGAATGGATAACAAATAATGTTCAATTGCTTGATATCATTATTGTTGTGAAGAACCCTGCTGGTTCTAACTCTACCTCTGATGCTAAAAGCACTGTTTTGTGTTGTTGCTTGTGTTTTAACGAAGTTTTGATAATTAAATAAGAAAGTTTCCAGGCAAGATTTAACAAGAAATAACTGGAAATATATAATTGCTGCAATGATTCTTATTCAGCATGAGATGTAAATAGATTTGTCATTACAAGATAGAAACATAGCATAAAACAAGGTTGCATACCCAAATATGCCAGCAAACCCTTATTTGAGAAATCTGGAAATTACAACCAACAATGAGAAATTGGATGAAATAAGCCGATCTGCTCTAGAAGAGGGTTTCTCCACCTTAGAATGAGTGCCAAATGATAGCACTAGACTAGCCGCCCCAAATGGTGTTGATCAAGGCCAAGAAAGAGAGGTGTTTCAGCCTCTTGTTCCTACGCCCTAACTGCAAACAAGCACGCCTCCCAATGATGATGGTACAACCAGCAACAAAAGTTGTACGGCCTGATTATTGGTGTAAATGGTTGATGAAATAAGGTGCCACAATTGATAAGCCCCTTTCCTTTATTGAAATCTGCAAATAACTCAAAAGCAAATCCGATCCAGGCACAAATGGACTCCAGAATGAAGCCCTCTCTGTAGCAATGATTCAGTTGGTCTTTCACAGCTTCAAGATTGCAGAACATTGAAGAATTGCCGCTCTCCAATGATGAAAATTGCTGAAACCCTTGTCTCAGGCACAAACTCCAAGAAGTCAAGAAAACAATGTCAAATGATCAATGATAATGAGGCCGACTTGTCTTGCTTCTTTTATTCTCCTCAAAAGGCACGATTTTCCAAAAAGGTGACTTCCCCTTGAATAGGCTTTAATACATTTAAAATGTATTTAATACTTTTTATACTCTTTTAAAATAAATCATTTCACTTAAGCATACCTTTTTGGTTTAATATTTAATCTCACTTTATAATATTTAAGTGGCTCACTTTTATAAAGTTAAAATATAACTTTATAATATCCCTTTTAATAATTAAATATAACTTAACCACTTAAATATTAATATCTCCCTCAATACTCAGTATTTTGATGTGTCGTCTGAAGCTGGGGTCAACACTGTATAACCCCCATGTGTCTCGGTGCCCTGACTAAAAATAGCATCACTACCAGATTGAATTACTATAAATAGTAAGTCTCTCAAACTAAGCCAAACACTGATCTGCAAAGGCTTGGAACTGAACCCAATACTGAACTAAGGAAATGGAGTGACAACAACCTCCATTAACTGCCACTGAGACCCTCTATCCAAACATATTAGCCTACAAGAGTCCAAGTAATAGGCTAACCCATCTGCAACTGATACTAACTAGAGTGGGGACATTACAATTGTGGTGTATGTATCTACACAACTCATATTCCTTTGATTTTAATTTGTTGTTCCTATTGGCATACTTGGACTTTGTAACCCAATGAACAGACACCAGTCCTAGAAGTAATGATCCACCATGCACTAAAACTAAAATGTCATTCACCATTAGATTAGGAATAGGTGGTAGTTTATAAGCACTTCATGATCCGGTGTTATATAAGTAAGGAAGTATCTTTAACGATCCATAATAGTTATCATCCTAGAGAGTCATGTTAAGCATACCAATATCTTGATGTCATGCAATGATGTGCTTATCAAATTTATTGATGTTATAGCAGTAGGTTAGTCATTGGCCTAATTAAAAATTTTAAGGTCAAGCATAGGCTGGGTACTACTGCAATAGCTCATCCATTTGTCTATTTTCAGTCATGTTTAATCCTATTCAAGATACCACTAAGGAAGCCCTCTAGGTCTAGTTGATCCCACAATCAAAGTTCTTACCTACCTTAGTAAATTGGTCCAAAAAGGCCCTACTTGATCATAAGTGAGGTTTTTTGCTCTGTGTTTGACACCCTTGGTGCTCAAAGAATAACTTGGCTTTAGCATTTTGGAACCTATTGTAATCTCCCCTTTTTTGACCTAGGTGTTTGGAGAGGATGCTTTAGCCTAATTCATTTCTATTGGCCAATTCAGGGGTTTGGAGAGGGAATATTTTAATTAATTAAATAAGGTTGTCTTAAATTATTATTTTACGAGCAACTTGTATTTAGTTAATTATACTTGTAAGTTTAATATTTTAATAGTATAAAGTGACTTAAGATGGGGCCAATGAAAAATAATAGTCACTTTATAAAGAGCTAAAAGAATTATTATATTAAGTGATTTTTAAAAATATAACCTTCTCAAAAGAACCTCAAGGGAATTTAAAAGGAGCTTAAGGAGACCCATGGTGTTCATTTTGGATTCTTGATATTTGATATTCTATCAAACCCCAACTCGGAAGTCAAGCAATTCTCTACAACCCTAGGACAAAAATCCTACAATGAAGATTGATTTTGGGGAAGAAATTCTCCCTAGTCAAGTATGGCGAATTCACCTAAGATTCATAGTTGAGTTGAATGTGTGAAAGGAAAAGACAAGGTGTTACACTTCATATCTTCCAGATTTGGTAAGTCTTTAGGCAATAAATTTGTAGAAGTTTTGCAGGACTACAAATTCTTAAGGAAAGATTAATTCTCTTTTGTTAGCCATTCAAGTATTGATTTATTATGCCAAAATGAGGATGCCATCTATGGAGGCATTTTATTGAAAATTATCTATGAAGTCTCAATGGTGGGTTGCCATCTTGGTGAAAACTAGGTCACAATATTGGCATATTTTTTATGAGTAGTTGTGGTTTTCTTTACAACCACAAGAGATAGATATTGGCCATCATTACGTCTACAAAAAAACCAGGGCATCACGGGTTCCAAAGAGGAGCAAATAAAAGGGGTCGACTCTATGCTTAGCCACTATATCCAACTCCACCCTAAGTCTCTCACCACCGCCTTATTAGAGGGAAAAATACTTGACAAATCTGGTCAGAATGGAATAGTGAAACCTTCCAAAGGGAGCCATGATGATTTAGGAAGAGGTCTAGAGGCGATTTCATCTTATTGAATGAATTTTATGATACATTGGAAGTTGGAGCTGTAAGACGGATTTGAGCAGGTTGTGGTATTTTTAGTAGATTTATTTTGGACAACAATAGAAGGACTTGGTACTAGCAATTCTTTTCTCTATGATAAAATTTTCTAGTTGTCTGTTTATCACCTTTGCTATTAAATTATATGAGCAAATGCAAATATTTAATTGATATAAATGTGTAGCTTGAGTGTAGTGTAAGTTCTTTATCATTGGAATGAGAAACTACGTTACTGGTTCATTGCTAGCAGAGTGCAAGTCCGGGTCTGGTTCGGCCTAGGTCCAGATAGGGTCTAGCCCATAGATTGTGGGTTCGGATAGGGTCGGGATCATAGTTTATGGGTCCAATCCTGCCAAACCTATGACGAGCCCTATTCGAACCCGAGATAAATCACGCCCAGTCCGCATTTTTCTGACTTTTTGCAATTTTTTATTATTTTTTTGACTTCTTTTGTGGATTTTAAACATTAAAATACTCCTCCAACCCTAATTCATGCCTCCTAACGCATTAAATAGGCAAAAAATTACCCATTTATCAATTTGTGAATGAAAAACAAGATTTTTTGCCTCCATTGCTGAACTTTTTTTCTTGCTTGCACAAGCACGAATAGAGTTGAAGATTGATTGTTGATTGTTCGGAGTTGGTTGTTGTGCTATTCCTAAGCACTTGCAAGTGTTTGTTCATTTCCAAGAAGATCGTAGAGGAAGATTTCTTCAAAAGAGGTAGGTTTTTTGAAGTATTTTGGTTTTTTTTTTCCTACATTTTCTTTTTTATAAATGAACTCTTTTGTTTTGTTTTTAAGTTTTTGTTTTGTTTTCATTCTTCTAGATGTCTATAACACATGTTCAATTTTTTGAAATGAATTAAGTTATTTAGTTTCAATACTTTGAAATTTTGAATAAATGGAATGTGTTGTGCCTTAGACATTACAATGGCAACTGGTTCTAGCTCCTCAAACCAATCTCATTTCAAAATAGACCCAAACTCTCCCCTTTGGAAATATGTTGAAATGGTTCAACAACTTCCAGGTCATGGAGGATATGTTTGGATTTGTAGTCATTGCAATGTTAAATATTTGAGCTCATACAATTGAGTGAAAGGGCGTGTTGATGTGTTTTTTGTGACCGCACCAACGTAGAATAAAGTCGCCAACGGCTACCCTATCCTCTCTTGATCAAAGTATTCCGCATGCTAAGATTGCAAGAAAGTTCGTGCGTTCAACTCCAAGGTTCTTTCAGTGCAAATAGGCTCAGTTGGCTCGATGTGATTTGCTGGTATTTCAAGGGGATTTACGGAATTGTTTAGCAGCGGAGAAAGGAATTCAAATGCTCGAAAGATTTGTCTATGAAGCGCGGGTTTCCTATTCTAATTAGAAAGTACTGAATTGAAAGTGGTGCAGGGTTAAGAAGGCTCTAATTTACTCTAAGGCGTGGGACATGGCGATCAATTCTCACAAGCTCCAACCAGGCTCTGCTTTGCCTCACTTCGGACAACCTCCACAGAACCGGTGCAATCTTCAAAGGAGTAGCTCAAAGTGTTCAGATCACAACTTAGCATGAAAATATCATCACAATGACGCATATAAACATACAAATCATGATCGAAGTTAAGTACATGATATTCCAGTCGACCACACAAGGCGCATTCACCATCAACGAACACACTAGTGGTATGGATAGACGAAGTTTTCTCAAATTGAAGACCACATTCCACAATTACTATCTACTGCTTGCATGAAATGAAACTTATTCTACTTTAAGTCACTACTCGAATCAGAAGGACGAAGAAACCTTGCTAGCTACTAACAACAAAAGACGAAATTCATCATCAATGAAAATTCTTTTTATTGGGAGAGTGTTCACAACAATTTCTTACAAAGTTCTAAGGAAAAACTTTCCTTCTTCAACTACTCTATCAATCTATACTAAGCTACTTCTGATTTGTCTCTCTATTCTAACTTCTACTCTAATTCTCCTTCTAATGAATCTACAAATGAAGGGGGACTCCCCCTTTTATAGTTGGCCAAGTCCAACGGACGGCTCAGATTACAATCGACTGGATGGCCCAGATCGTGCCACCTCAGCCCTAAACAAGATTCGCCCTAAAAACCACCACAAAGAGGAGTGGGGTAATAAATGAGCCATTAATGGCCACCATCTTCTAGAAGATTCCCGTTTGTAGATGCGTTCACACTGTTCTTGATCTTCTTTCTTGACGTTGTTCTTCAACTTCGCTCGAGCTTCCATTCTTTGTCACTTGAGTTGTACTAAGTCTCAACACTTAGCCATTTTTTGCAACTTTTCTTCCTTCAAGTTTGAAATGTCATCTTGGATTACCTTCTTCATCACTTTAAATCATCATCGCTTGGTCTCGACGTTTCTCCTGCAAAACAAGCAAGGAGAGGAGCATTAGAACACATAATATAAATTCACTTACTTACCCAGATTTTCATGCTTTGATTTCCAAGCGTTCATCGTCCTCATTAGCCAACTCCATCCTCAAATTTTTCATGGCTTAGCCAAATTTCCAACCCATCCTGCATTCTGCCTGGCGCTTTTCACTTTGATATTTCATCCAACTCAGACTCGAGAAGAAATTCTTTCATCAAGAATTTGATCAAAAATCATCTAGGCAATCACTTTCAAATTCATCCGCCGAGGCATTTTATCTTCGACAACATTATTCATTCCTTGCCTTAGAAATTTTTTTAAATTCCCCTTAGGAAAATCATCTACCCGGTGCCCATCAAAAATATTCACCCTGAAGGCCTCGACAAAGTGTAGAAGACATTAAAATCCATTCCTCATCGACAATCTTCAATACCCAGAAGAAAATTTCTCTCAGAACGCATCAAATTCATGGGTATGCAACGAACGGGTTCATTTAATTTTTTGGATTTTGAACCTTAGAAAAATGATTTTTCATCAAATTTTATCCATTTCTTCTACTCTACGCATTTCCTTGCTCTGACTTGAAAGCTTTTAATTATCCTTGCGAAGCTGACATCTTCCGACTTCTTCTCACCCATTTTTACTCATTCCTGTGAGAACTTCATTACTCCTTCAAGTTAGGCCTATTTTTCCTAAGGTAGTGCCTTCATCTTGTTACTTAGAAAATTCTTCAAGCATTTCTCTTCAAGGTAGGGCGCATTTGACATGGCCAACTTCCATTTTCTTACGCATTAGAAATTTTTTTGCTAACTCACACAAGTTAGGCGCATCCAGGGGGTCCTCCTGCCATTTACTAATATTTAGAAAATTTTTGATGCATCTTGTTCTTTAGGGCGCATTTGCTAGGTAGCACTCTCACTTTGAACACTTAAACAATTTTCTAACCTCCCTAGAAGTCAAGGCGCTAGTCAAGGGTCAAGCTTCAAATTTAAACACTAAGAATATTTTAGCTCATCTCCTTTCAAGTTGGGGGCGCACTTTGACCTGTGAGCTTTTATTTTTAAGCACTTAGAATATTTTCAACCACTTCTTCCATGATAGCGCATTTGGAGGGGTGAGGCTTCAATTTGAAACACTTAAGATATTTTTAAACTTACTTCTCTCACTTCAAGGGCGCATTTGGGGGGGGTGAGGTTTTAATTTCCATGCCTTAGAATATTTTGGAGACCCTTCCTCACCTTAGGCGCAAATGACCCTCTCTGCTTTCAATTTCAACACTTAGTGAAATTTGCTAGCTCACCATCATCAAGGTTTGGCGCATATCATAGGTCCTTCTTCAAATTTATACCTTGGGCGCATACAAGAGGGTGGTCTACTTCCATTTTAAACGACTTAGAAAATTTTTAAACTCCATCTTTCAAGCTTGAGGCGCATTTGACCCTCTGAGCATCTAATTTTGAGCATTTAATGAAATTTCACCTTCCAAGTCCTTGGGCGCCTGTGGAGGGGTCAACTTCAGATTTGTAACACTTTGACCATTTTTCTATCACTCCAAGCAGCTAAGGCGCAAATGAGAGTAGGAGCTTTCACTTTCCAACACTTTACCATTTTTCAACCAGCTTCAAGTTCAAGGGCGCATTTCACCATGGGAGCTTTCAATTTTGACACTAAGGCAAATTTGAAGTTTTTCAAAGTGGGGCGCATTTGACCCATGGAACTTTTAGTTTGATTGCCTTAGAAACTTTTATCATCCTCCCTCAAGCCAGGCGCATATCACCCCTTGAGCATCAATTTTAATGCCTTAGGCGAATTTTCAAGTCTTGAACTTCAAGGGCGCATTTGAGAGGGGTAACTTTGAGTTTGGAGGGGCGCAAATCACAGGTTGAGCTTCAAATTTCACCAACTCTAAGCTCAAGGGCGCAAAATCTACCCTGAGCTTCTGATTTTAACACTTAGTAAAATTTTCACCAACTTGTTTTCTCAAGTCTGGGCGCATTTGCCATGGGGAGCATCAAATTTTCCAGACTTAGGAGCATTTTCATCTATCTTCAGCTTCTTATAGAAAGTTTTGGTGCCGGATTTGAAAAATTATCAAACTTGATGTATTTCGTGCCCTTTGCCAAATTTAGGGTGATTTTCTCCTGCTAACCCTAATTTGCCCTGACTTTCTATTTTTAGAAAGTTCCTTGAATTTCGTGCTTTGAATTGACTCCTGACTCTGAAAAGCTTGATTTTTGCTCTGTTTTGAACTTCGTGGTGTGATTAAGCTGCTGGTGTCAGGTGCCTGCCTGTACCTGCTATTTTTAGCAACCTGCTAAAAATAGTAATTGCTCAGAATGTCTTCAAATCTCACGTGTTGAATGCGTGAAATGTGGTGGTCGTGGCTGGATGCTGCTTTTGCATGATTGTCTTGTCCTGCCCTTGAATTTAGGAAACCCTAATTCCTCTGTACCAACCTGCTAAAAATAGTAAGTGTCCGATTTTCCATCCTCTGCAACTCTGTTTGATCTGAAATTCGTGCCATAGGGTCTTCATCACTTGCTTGACTCCTCAGACCTATCGATGCCTTTATACCGACTCGCCATTTATAGTGCATGTTTCTCTCGAGGTGGCTTACTATTTATAGTAACTGCTTTTGTTTCTAGACTTCCGCATTCGTGATTGACTAAATTCGGAATGACGCGCCCTCACTAATACTGACTACTCGCTGATTAATCTGGGCGCATGCAAAATTGACTTTCTATTTTAGCCTGCTTTAGAATGACTTTACTATAAATAGTGGCATTCGCTTGCCTTCAAATTTTACTGGTACTCGAGAGATGCCGACGCGGTATACATCCGCTTTCAAAAATTCCGACATTTTACTCTTTTGGGTCCCTGCCGAAACCCTAATTCATCTTGTGATGTGACAAACGATCTCCGCTTGTTCTGCCAGCTTACATCAGTATCACTGTGGATTCCGGCCGAGGCTACTGCTTCGATGCAAACCGCTAAAATAGCAAGTTGTTGAAGAGGATATCTCCGCTTGCATGTCATATCAATCGGCTCTCTAAAAACTCCACAAGGAATATGCGCATATGCAAAGAAAAACATCTACACGCAACCCTATAAATAGCCCCTAAGACTGAATTCGAAGCGTTATCTCGCTTGCATGGTCACACCATCAGCTGGTCTCTCAAAAACCCGTAAGGAATCTCCAGAAAGGCCAAAAAACTCGCATATAGCACTCCAAATCTCGTGAAGCTTAAACAAACCGCTAAAAATAGTAAGTTGTCCGGGTTTAGCTCAAAGTTTGCGCTGAGCAGCTTGACGGTTCTCGATGCAAATATGATCGCCTAATTTCAAAAAATGTTGATGTGACTTGTAATTGCATACTCTTACTTTAAAAAAAATAGTAAGCAATTCCTGAATTTGATGAAAATTTGCCGAGAACCTTTTGGGAGCATGCTAATAACAATGTTAGTCTCAAATTCCCCAAGTTATTCACTTCATTTGACTTCAAGTTACTGAAAAAAATTAAACCCTAATTTTCAGACTTGGCCAAATGTTCACGTTAAGGTTCAACGGCGGGCCCATCCCGAAAAGACAGACAGTAGAAAAGAGAGACAACAACAAAACGACCGAAAAGCAAAGCCAAAATTAGGGGGGTCCCCATTTGCAATGGGGCGATGTGTGAAAAGGGTCACAACAGGGCGCTTGTGCAAATCCCTGGAACAAGCATCAAAGCTTGTCCAGGTGCAAATAAAAAGGGCGTTCCAGAAGCCCAAATATTGGCATATATTGATGAGAAAGAAAGAGTAGAACAAGCAGCAAGCTGTAATAAATCAAGTCATCCTTTGATAAAGAAAGGATCTCGAAGGATGAAGCCCCCTACACCGCCTTCTCATTTTCCACCTACAGAGAGCCATCCATTTATGCCCATACCTCAAGACCAAACCTTGCCCTGTACAAATAAAAGATCAAAGGGACCATTGGAAACTTCATTTCAGAATGAGGCTAGAGAGATTGTCGATCAAGACATAGCGAGATGTCTCTATGCCAATGGATTGGCATTCAACATTGTTCGCTCACCATATTGGCAAAAAATGGTGAAATCTATTAATGAGGCTCCACAGGGGTATAAGGGCCCAGGTTTTGAGAAGGTGCATTGCACCTTATTAGATGAAGAAATCAAATATGTAGAAGACTCTTTGAAGCCCATAAGGGATTCGTGGATCGAAACAGGGGTGACTATCATTTTTAATGGATGGAAAGATGCAAAAAATCACCCATTGATCAATGTTATTGTAGTGTCCCCTAAAGAGGCAATGTTTTTGAGAGCAGTGGATTGTGGAGAGGTGAAGGATGGTGCATTTATTGCTAACATCCTTTGTCAAGCTATTGAAGAAGTGGGCCATCAAAATGTTGTGCAAGTTGTAACTAACAATGAAAAAAATTGTAGGGCTGCTGGGTTATTGGTTGAGGAGAGGTATTCACGCATTTTTAGGACACCTTGTGCTATCCACTCCCTCAACCTAATGCTACAAAAAATTGGAACCAAAGTTGAGTGGATCAAACAGGTGTATGCTGAGGCCAAAGACATTCAAATGCTCGTCACCAACCACCATATGTCACAAGGCATATTTAGATCCTTCTCGAAATTGGAGCTATTGAAGGTAAGTTAAATAATAATCATGTTTCCCTTTAGTAATATTTTAAATTTTAAATTTTAATTTTTGCAAACTAAAATTTTATTTTATTTTGATTTTCAAACAGGTTGTTGAGACTCATTTTGACTCCAACACAATTGTGTTGAGATGACTTCTGAAGGTTCATGAAGCACTCTCTAATATGGTCATCAGCCCTAATTGGTCCGTATGGAGGCAATCTAGCATTGAAAGGGCAACCAAGGTTAAGCAAATGATCCTAGATGATAGTTGGTGGGATCATGTTGAGTATCTCCTCAGTTTCACTAAGCCCATATTGAGCATGATCCATTAAATTGACATGCATAGACCTTTTTTGGGAAAAGTATATGATGGCATCGAATCATTGATTGAGAAGATGAAAACCATCATCAATGCAAAAGAGGAAGATCCTGAAGAAAAGTTCTTCAAAGAGCTACATCAAATCATTGTAGAGAGATGGAACAAAATGACCACTTCATTGCATCTTGCTTTTGCATTGAGTCCCAAATACTTTATTGCTGAGCTACTTCCTGTGACATCAAGAGTTGCCCCATATAGAGATGTTGAAGTGGCTCAAGGGTACAAGGAAGCACTTCATAGACTCTTCACTGATTGTGACCAACGTGGTCTAGTGAGGGCTGAGTTCATGGGTTTTGCATGCTCCAGTGATTGTGGTCTTGATGCTCTTTGAGACAAGTACAGGGTGGATGCTCATAGTTGGTGGTACTTCCATGGCCAAAAATACACACACCTCCAACCTCTTGCAATAAAAGTTTTATCCCAAGTAAGTTCTATAGTCAAAATCTTTTATCTTTTAAATTTAAGTTTTATATTTTGTAATTTTAATTAGTTAAATTTGTTGACTAAAGGCAGGTTCGGTCATTACTTCCAGCCATCTCCTTTACCTTATTTGTTAAATTAAATAATAGCTAAGAGGCCATTTAATTTACATGCATCAAGAGGCGTGTTTTTTCAATTAATAAAGAATTGTATGAGGCCGACCTCATTCTATCTTAGGCGCAATTCTCTATGAAGGAATTTCATTTATTATAGTTGGCCGACTTCTTGATTATAAAATATTATATTACTTATGAAAGCCGACTTGGAGATAGTTGAAGAGGTGTGACCTCTCTCAATGCATGTATATGTATCCATTCATTTCTCTCATTGTTCATCATCGAATTCATTTAGCTTTCATATTCATCTTCAGAGCAGTGCGAGTTTGTGTAAAGTGCAGATTGAGATCTGAGTGTAAGGCAGGAATATTCAGGCAGTTTGTATCACTCAGTCCTGTACTTACATCAGTTTGTGGTACTGATTTTTGGCTTACTTATTGGCCTCTTTTGTAAAGGAGATTTTCATTTGTGAATCAATAATAAAAGAGATATTATTGGCTGGGTTTTTCTCCCTCAAGAGGAGGGTTTTCCCAGGGTATCTGTTGTGTATTGTGTTGTGTTTTGAATTAATTTCTGTGCATGCAAATCTGATCTTAAATTTAACAAAATTTTGTAACTCTTAACTATTTAATTTTGTCTTAATAGGTTGCTAGTTTATCTTCTTCTGAGAGGAATTGGAGCACATATTCCATCCACTCAATAAAGTGCAATAGACTACATTCAGAAAAGGAAAAGGACTTGGTGTATGTGCATTCAAACTTGCGCCTCATTACACACAAACAAAGTTCCTACAAAGAAGGAGACACAAGGAAGTGGGATATTGAGCCAGAGCATCTTGGCTTGGATGCTTCCACAAGCCACTTAGCTGCAGTTGATAGTTTGGATGACTATGAGCCTAAGGTAGCTAGTGAGCATGAGAGTGCTAGTATTAGTGCTTGTGCGAGTGCCACTAATGCTATTTGTGGTTCTTCTAATTTACCACAACATGTAGCATCTAATATGGATGTCGATGATGATATTTTTGATGACCCATATGATTGATCAATGATCAATGATGGCTGATTGTAAACACTTGACATTATTATGTTTGAACTTTAATTTATATCATGACATTTGAGTATCACTAATATTTTATTATTTGACTATGAAAGTGGTGGTGTATTTTTGTTATGTTATTTGACTATTAATATGGTGGTGTATTTTGAACTTAATTACTACTGCAAATATGTATATATTTATGATTTTTATATGTTTTTGTATTAACGAACCTAACCCCAAATTTTTTTTTGCCCGAACTCGGGAACCGAACCCAAACTTGAACTTGAACCGGTAACTTAGATGAGAAACATCAATTTTAATTAAACTGCTATAGATATTCATGTACAAAACAATGACATCCTCCCTATGCAAACAGATATGAATAAGCCATATGCAATTTGATAAACATTCAATAAGGATCAAACCACAAAATTTCAGACCCATTTATTACAATGGTACCAAGCAGTGTATCTTGCAAACCTGTGGAGGTTTGAACAACTTTAAGCAACCAAAAATTTCAAATGTAGCTAGGAAGACTATTATTTAAGGAGAAGGTCTCTAAATCCTCCAAGTAATATAGAAGGAGTTTCAACTAATTTTCTAGTTGAAGGACAAGTTCAAGAAATCATGGCCGAAAGGAGATGCTCAAGAAGGTAACGACATGGAGAAAATTTTGAATGATTTGGCTAGAGGGGAGCAGCAGATGACTTGCTTATTAACACAAATGATGCAAAACATGAACATGAACAGGGCCGATCAAAACAATAATGAAAATAAGGGTAAGCCACTAATACAAAAATTTCAGCTAACAACTCCAAGGCAGCTAGCGGATCATCTAGGCCTCTAATTCCTACTTTTCTAGATGGACAACTTGCAGGTAATGAAGGACAACGAAACAATGAAGAGGGCTTCATACTAGTGTTATAGGACTCACCCAGACTCAATGAGTCCTGTGGCGAGCCAGGGTAAGCGAGTCCTGGGGACTTGAGACTCAAGTCTGAGGCGAGTCCCATTGGTAAGCCTTGCTAGACCCGACGAGTCCCACTGGCAAGACTCAGTTGCGGCAAGCAGGTGAAAAGATAAAAAAACAAAAGAAAAAAACACCTAAACTCAAAACACGAGGAGAGGAAAACTACTTTTTGAGCAAAAATTGTATGTCATTGGAGAGAAAACTAGTAGATTGATTGAGAACAAAACAATGATTGACGATCATTTGGGCAGGTTTGTAGCTGCCATTGACATATCTAGAGGAGTTTAAGAAGGATTTGGAAGAGGCCACCATTGATTTCGAGCTACATTTCTTCATTTTGGAGAAAATTTGAAAAGGTAAGTGTAATGTCCCACCTCGGATGACAATATTTTTACAATTTTTCCATGTTTGACAATACAAGAATTTTGTCAAACAGTTCTCTTGCAACTACTAAGTTATTTCCAGTAGGTGTTTGAATAGGAATTGTATGCATTAAACTTGTCATAGGAGATACTCCTTATATATCAATGAATCAGCAATAGCATTTAACCAATACATCATAGAGAACCATAACAACAGAATAAGATTGAACATATAATATTCATGTTCAGGTAAGCACCAACAATTACATATATCTGATATTCAAAATACATGGGTTTGATACCCAAGTTTTAACACAGAACATTAAATACAAGAAGTATGAATATTTTCATGCATCTTGTGAATTGTTGTGGCCAGCAATGAACACCTTCAACGTATGGAAGGTAGATATCAATAATAGCAAAATAGACTCCTTCCTAGAGCCCCACGCACAACTTGGCAGCAAACTAATAAGCATCAACTTCTGAAACTGAAACTCATGCCTGGCACAAAGAAGGTCAACTATGTAATCAAACTAACCTCTACTTCCTCAAACTCCTAGATTCACCCTTAATGCAAACATTGGTATTAATGATTGAAACGTCTAGCTTCAGATTGCAAAATATTCATGCCTTCCCTCCATATGTAACTGGCAAGCATCAATGACAAGAGATCCTGAGGGAAAATATCGGGCCCTTTGCAAGTGGTGTTGACCATTCAAACAGAAACAAGAACGCACCCTATCAATTTATGTTTTGGAATCACAATAGACTTAGGAATGAAATGCCATGATTCCCTAATCCACCCCCACAACCAGCAATAAAGTATATCTGCCACTACTCAATAATAGTTGTACAACACAAAAATTGTCAAGTTCCTTTGTGAGGCCTTGAAGGGAGTCTTAGCCAAGGTAGGTGAGAAGAATGTAGTACAAATAGTTATAGATAATAGAGCAAATTATGTTGTTGCAGGTAGAATTCTTATGAATAGGCACCTCTCCTTGTGCTACTCATTGCCTTGACCTCATATTGGAGGATCTTAACAAACTCCCCTAGATCAAAACATGTATAGAGCAAGCGAGAAATATTTGTAAATATATATAATCATACTTGAGTCCTAAACCTTATGAGGAAATTCACAAGAAAGAGTTGGCTCGTCTTGGAATAACTCCCTTTGCAACCAATTTTATAACGTTGCAATCCTTGCTTCAATCAAAGAACGCTTTGAGGTGCATGTTTGTAAGTGAGGAATGGTCCGCATCATCATATGCAAAAACCAATGCATGGGTTGACATGGTTGATTGGTTTTTTGATGAGTAGAGTTTTTTCCAACCGGCCAAGGATATTGTACAAGTAACTTTCCATTATATTTTTGTTTGTATTTCCATTTCATTTTCTTATTTTTGTTTACACTTATTTATGTTCATTGTTAATGTTTCATAACAGTTGCAATTCAGAGCCTTTAGTTGTTCTCCTACGAGTTGTTGATGAAGAGAAGCCTGCAATAGGCTACATATATGAGGGAATGGATAAGGCAAAGGAGGCTATTAGATCTATTTATTCAAGGCTGAAGGCTAAGTACCACCCCATATGGGAGATCATTGATCGATGATGGGACCTTCAGCTTCACAAGCCTTTACATGCAGCTTCCTACTTCCTCAATTCCACACTCCAATTTTGCCCATATTTCAAGGACGATGAGGTGTTGAGTGGGCTCTACACAATTGTAGAGTGAATGGCACCTAAGTTGGAGCGAAGATAGTGAGATAGAGATCTTCAGGCTTGCACAAGGAGACCTCTTTGCACGAGAGATATGAAAGGCAAGTCAGACAACATTGCATCCAAGTAAAAAACTATTAAAGGCATAATTTAAATTTAAAAATTAAACTTCTTTTTTTACCATTTTATGTTAATAAACTTAATATTGAAAGTGAACTATGAAACTCAAAGTTAAAAAATAGAATTGATTTTTGTTTTCTCTCATTTCATATGCATGGTAGGAGATGTTTGGTGCTAAGGTGCCAAATCTTCAAAGGATTGTAGCTCATGTCTTGAGCCAACCATGTAGTGCTTCAGGATGTGAGCACAATTGGAGTATGTCTGAGCACATACACTCCAAAAAGTGCAATAGGTCGTCAATGCAAAGGTTGAATGATCTTGTGTATGTTCATTACAACCTTCGCCTTTGTCACAAACAAATTTTGGTTGTTCACTTGTCTCCAATCACTTTAGAGGAGGTTGATCCATAGTCAGAGTGGATCACCGAGGTTGATGATCCTATCTTTAGCAATGATGACTTGGCATGGGTTGATCAGGTGGATTGAGAAGTAGAGGCAATAAACATGGTAGAGGAGGACAAAGTATGAAGGTCTGGATGTTGGTGTGGATGTCACTAAGTTTGAGACAGGAAAATATCATGGCTGCATCATCATCTAGGACCTATCTTAAACACCCACATAGGAGGGTCAACTAGGTGAGTGATACAAGCTCCTCTAAGCCATAGAGTCATAGACTTCTAGCTTTTGTTTTGATATTTGTTTGGAAATTTTGATTCCATGGATTTCATATTCCATGAGTTTTGTGTACATTTGACAATATTTATATATCTAAATGTGTTATTTGAGTTATTTCCTTCAGCTAAAATTTGTGTTTATACTTATGTGATCGATGTATACTTGTGTATGTGATCAAACTAGCTTCTATTTGATGAGATTATTATGTTTTTAGGTGTATTTATTAAAGGGGCATGAAAAAAGTTTTAAATCCTTAAAATTCTCTAAATTTCTTGGGTTTTCAATTTTTCGATTCTTTCTCAAGCCTGCACCAAGTCACTCTAATCGCAAAAATGTAACTTATGTTTTCAATTTGTGTGGGCTGATTAGTGAGTGTATGTAATCTACAAACACTCAGCATGGGGACAGCCATGAAACCCATATGCATTTTTCTTTTCTAATCCATACTCACTAATCAGGCCACACAAATAAAACTTGTCTTTTTCTACAATTCCTTGTTATCATTTCATTACTAATATGTGTGTTTTTGAAGAATATTTTTAAAAATTTATATATTTTAAAAT